>OY776675.1:143532040-144732040 GCA_963675555.1 Leptura quadrifasciata
ATGGCAAATATGCAATATTCTTCTTTGTTCTATATTAAGCCATCCAACCTCCTTTGGATGTTTAGTAACATGCTCCCGTCTCCTTTAACCACAAATTAAACGAATTTTGAATAAGTTGAAGACGTCGCGCGTCAATTTTATTAAGCGCTGGGCCATACACACTATCAGCAAAGTTGGGATGTGATAGTACTAGTGAGTCACATAAGAGAGTTTTACATTTCTTATTAAATATACTCCTATTATTGTAGATTAGTTTTAAGTTACAGCAGGCCCTTTTTGTAATCATTGTGACATGCTGTGAAAACCATAGGCGATTATCCATTGCTAATCCCAAATTTTTGTCATGCACTGATTGCTAAAGTATTTTATTATTCATGCACTTGTATACTAATCAAATTCGAACATCTATTACGTGCAGCATATCTTCCAAATAAAATAACCTTAGATTTGGAAGGATTTACTTCAAGGCAAAATTTGATGGAAATTGACACTAGTGAATCAAGATCACAATTTAAATTCGTACAAGCGATTTGCAAATTCCTTTCGGGAAAGGACATGTATATTTGTGTGTCGTTAGCATTAAGTGAGCGTGGGAATACCTTAGATGTTTATAAAATTGAAACGTATACAAAGGAAACAAAAGGGGACCCAGTATGGAACGTTGAGGAACTCCATTTTCTACTAAGGCAAAATCAGATTCCATTGCTCCCAAGATAACAGATCGAAATGAAATGAAAGGAACAAAACTAAAAGAAACTGCACAAAATTGTATAAATAAATAATGATATGATAATGAAAGTATATACTAAATGCGAATGAGAAACTAGTACTGTATATTTGCAATCCTCTTTTCAAACTTTTAATTTAACATACTACCAATTCATCCAACAATTTTTTTTTTGTTTATATAAAGTAGTGCCCACATCCCACTATCATTTTGGTTTACCAGATTTTCATATAAACAATTCTATATTCCCAGGATTAAGGGAAGTGTATACAGGCCCGGCGGAAGAAAAATATATATATACCGGGCAAGTACCTGTTTTGGCGCCCTCCTCCTAAATCCCTACGGAAACTGAAGCATATGAACGAGATAAAGAAGTAAAATCAGATTTTAGATGTACTATTCACTTTATTGAAAATCTAAGTATGTAGGTATGTATTATGATATGTATCTCCTTAAGAAAAAATAACTTGGCGCGCCTTTACTTCCGCAAAACCATTAATGACAGATTCATAATCAATTGTGCTTAATATGTCATAATAGACATACATCATCGCTAGCTCAATTAAGCGGTCTTGAGATATTGATGACAGCAAATAATTTTTGATTAATTTTAACTTTGCTTCAATTTGCCAATCTTGTTAAACCCGACGTCTGAAGTTGCAAGTTGTTCAAATAATTATTTGGAATTTTTACATGATCATTTAAGATTAGCGATATCGCACGCCCGTGTCTTCAGTGAAGACATATTCAAATGTGACCATTTTTTTGACTTATTCACTCTTTCGTCTCCAGTGGACTCTGGCTGGGCGAATAATATGCGTAAGAACTGTATTATTATGACATAATGTTTAGACGGCGCGGCGGCAATGGGAAATTTACAAAAATATAGTAGACAACATTTTAAGTTCTAGCTTCAGTAACACAATTATTTGTTATTATTTTAACTTTGTTTGCATTATACATTTTTGTGTCAGTTTTTAAGCTCTGAAAATACATAGAGTATTTTAAAGTTTTTATCAAATTGGCGCCCCTTGCACTCAGCACCCCGGGCGGGCGCCCGGCCCTTCCGCCGGCCCTGAGTGTTTAATATAGGTTACTGCTGTAAACCCTTCACTATTAAACACACATTGTCCTTCTCTAGGGCTATCCACAAATTTCGTCACTTCAGTTTCCTGAATTTGAGCTCCCTCTGTTTTTCACATTTCTTGCCGAGCTAGACATACCGAAAAATAACCCCACGCTTGTCAGTACGTCCCCCCTTTATTTACTACAGATCTGTTTTCATTGTAAGTTATTCTAAAACCTATTTATGAAAGATTCATCCGTATATTAAATAAATCTGTCATAAAAAGTTGCTATTTCTGTCGAAGCTTGAGGCGATGAGGCTCCATAATGTTCATACCCTAAAGGCTCACTTAGAATGGTAATTTTAAAAGATAAAATGAATAATTTAATGATTCGTGTTTATGAATATGTAAATTACCTTAAATTACCTTGTAAATATTTAAATTTGATAACAGTAAAGAAAGTTTATTGGAATCCCCACGAGAAATGTATCACTAAATTAAAAATAACCAGTTTCATGATAAATACAAATAATAGATACCTTCTATAAATAAAATATAAATAATAGATTCCTAATAAAATTCTATAAATAAATATATCTATTTACAATGCATTTCCTTAGTTAATTTGGAATAGGTTAAGATAATTTCATTACCATACAATTTTGCAATATAATGACCTCTGATTATGCAACGATAATGGACAAATTACATTAATTACAGGAATTATTTTTTTATTATTTATCATGAACCACAAACTATAGTTTTATATAAAAAAAGTAACAGTAAATTAATTTATTCAAAATAAGAGAAAATTCCAATTCTACAAATGCCGATAATAAATTAAAGAGAAAAAAATTCTTCAAAGCTTCATAAAAAAATGGTGACTTTTAGAGAAAGAAAACATTATATCGATTATCATCACATACATTTTTATAAATAAAGTTCGAGAATTAAATCGGTCTAAAACCACGTTTGGATTCAGTGACTAAATCATCTTTTTCAGCATAATCTAAGATGTGATCATAAAGTATTTTCTTAATGATTGTGGATAATACACAATTGATCTGTCAATTCTGAACATCATCAGTAGTTTTCGGTAAATAAACTGGATAATCCAACAATATGTGTACCACAAGAATTCGTTTATACAGTCATTTAAATTAAAACAAATATATGAGTATATTTATGATATAAGTGTTGTGGTAAACCCCAGACGATTGTTCATTTTTCAGACAGAAAAGGAGAGTGTTTCTCTTAACGGGATAAACTTCAACAAAAGGACCAGTTTTATATACGAAATTAATAATGATAAGTGTACACAAAATGCGCAACTTTTTATGCTTTATTCGGGGATTTCTAAATTTATCATGCAAAATGACCACAAATAACACCAAGCTTAGTTAATGATTAAAAAATTGCGCTTCCGCTGGTCGCTATCTGTGTGATATCAGGTATAAATAACTCTTTTTCTTTTTACGTATTTATTTATAGTACGCTTTACTGTGGTTATGGATGGTAGTGTTTTTATTGTGAAGATGAAAGTGGTTCGAAACTTCATACGCAAAATAGGAAAATTGAAAATAAAAAGGTAGATTTAATTTATTTCTTTCTAATTATCGCGACAACTATAATCTGGAAATATTTTTAATACATTTTTTTGATTCGTTAGGGAACGAAGTTTTAGAAAATTTCCTACAAAGGAACCAGACAGCCTACTCGATCTATTAGACAAAATATACCTACCTATTCAGCGGATACAGTGCATCCCATTTTGCTAGGAAGAAATCGCTAATAAGATTTCACCATTTTCTAATCCGAAAAAAAATCATAGTAGGCCACGCTATTATGTTTTGTAAAATTTAATATAACACAAAGATGCAATTTTCAAAGATCGGGCATTATTTTTGAGATATTAACAAAAACTGAATTTTTCCGTTTCAGAGGGTTGTTTAGAAGGGTTCGTGGGGGTAAATTTTGGTAAATTTTTTGAGTCACCATCTACTAGCAAAAAACTAGACTTTCATGAAAAAATTAGCAAGTTAACAATTAATTCTAACTTTTCATCAAAATTAGTCTCTAACGACTGGGCTATAGGTAGATCTATTTTTTAGCAGCAAAATTATGTAGATTGCATCAGCTTCCTGACAGGATTCACGAGTGTGTGGGATTAATATATTATATATCATACCACAACAGAGTAAACTAATCTAAACTATTTTGCTTTCTGATGCGATAGATTGAAGCTTGTTCTGTTAGTTCAGTAAGAATAGACAGAGAAAACCCTGATTTTAAATGAACCAGAAAAAAATAAAAGCAAATTTTGGAGAAAAGAAAATAATTAATCCAAAATTATAAAACAATTTTTTTGAGTTCTAGAATAGTAGAATAGGCCCACAAGGGATAGAGAATGACTTTCTTGATTTTTTACATATTTTTTCGTTGTCGTAGGTCCAGTAGAAACGAAAATATCCGCCAAAAACCAGTAATCCACCCCTTTCGATGGGTGTGTATCAGTTACAGGCGCGGTCATAGGGGGGGGGGGGGCATGGGGGCCTCTGAGAATTTACATGGAATGTTATCTCCATTCAACTCTAGAATAAATTACTGTGTTTAGACGACCATATTCCTATTTTTTTATTTAAATTTAAGAAATTACTATTTTGCTATAAATTGACTACTAGTGATTGCTAAAATAATAATAATACTTTATATACAGCATGTCGCTCTTAGGTGTGTAACGCCCTTAATTTTTTCTTTTTTTTCCAATTTGAGCAAAATTTTACTCAGATATAGAACAAAGTAGTATCTGATCAAATGTGCTTTTAGAGGACGGAATATTAAAACATAATATTTTTAGTCGCAAACTCCTCTATAAAATCCTTATTTTTACTATAAGGAACGTAACCAGACTGCAACCAACAGCTACTCTCCTGGCTATGTGCCCCGCCGAGCGCTGCATTACAAGTTACAAGTCTGGCGCGTTAAGTGTAATAATTGCATATTACCATCAAAACGCTAATGCGATCGCAGTGTGCATCGAGAAGTGAAAGCGTACGGACGTACACCGAGCCAGCA
Organism: Leptura quadrifasciata; assembly: GCA_963675555.1. Taxonomy (NCBI): domain Eukaryota; kingdom Metazoa; phylum Arthropoda; class Insecta; order Coleoptera; family Cerambycidae; genus Leptura; species Leptura quadrifasciata. The sequence goes on from OY776675.1 coordinate 143,536,910, forward strand.
GAGTGCACAGTGAAGTGGAAGCCCCACAGACAGTGACGTCGATAGTGTTGAAGAGGAAGTTCACACGTCTTTTTCAAGACACCATTTTCTGTTATTAATCATAACTTTTTCCCATAATAATATAGGTATTCCCTTACAGAAAACCGACAACGACGTTACCGTGGAGGACGGTAACATGGAGTACAGTGAAGACGAAACGTCCCAGAGCGGTAGCTCCCGAGGGGGCCCCCCAACCCCAAGGGACGACAAGGAGACGATAAAACGTCTCACAGAGGAGAACAATGCTCTCAAGAAGAAAATAGACGAGCTCACCGAAAGGTTGGAGCAGATGCAGAGGGAACAGAAGTCCCAGCATGAAGAGCTTCTGCGTGCGATTCGGGGAGAATCGCAAACACGGAAAAGAAAAAATCCGCCCGCTGCCAACACGGACTCAGACGAAGAGGCCCCTAAGGCGGCAAAGAAGGTGGCTGAAGAGCCCCTCAAGTGCCCCCCCGAGTCCGAGTCACCTAGACAGAGCAGACCGGGATCCAGAGCCCCCCAGCAGGAGGCTAGCGTCCCCCAACAAGTAACCCGGAAAGAGGAGACCGAGGCCCCTCAAACAAGGACAAGAAGCCAGCGTGTACCCCCGGTAGTGCTGCGAAATAAAGAGACGTGGACAACGGTGAGCCGTCGTTTAACCGAAACCGGTATAAACTTCAACAAGGCCAAAGTTACCGGGGAGGGAATCTCCATCGAGCCCGCGACGTCCGAGGACTATCGGAGGATGACAAGGATGTTCGCAAATGAAAAGAGGGAGTACCACACGTATGCCCTGCCAGAGGAACGGCAGCTACGTGTGGTCATTCGAGGGATCCCGAGCGGCGTTACCTGCAAAGAGGTGGCAGAAGACCTCCAGGACCAAGGATTCGCACCTACCGCGGTCCAGCGAATGATGTCAAGACGGACAAAACAGGAGGTGCCCCTCATGCTTGTCCTAGTCCCACAGGACCAGGACAAGATACTCCAAGTAACGAGGTGCTGTTCTCTAGTTGTAAGGACTGAGAGACAGCGAGCCAAGGTAGCGGCATCCCAATGCCACCGCTGCCAGCGTTTCGGCCACGGCCAATCCAGGTGCACCGCGCAGCCGAAATGCGTGAAGTGCGGCGAGGCACACCGGACGACGGAGTGCAAAAAGAAGGCAGACGAACCGGCCAAGTGCGCGAACTGCCAGGGGGCCCACCCGGCCAGCTACAGGGGATGTCCAAAGTACCCCAAACAGGCACAAGCTACGCCAGAGTAGCCCAGGGCAAGGCAGGACAGAACACCGTCCCTGCCGCAAAACAACAAGCATCGCCAGAGGCCAAAAACCTCACAGCGGTGCTCGCACAGATGCAACAAATGTGCTCAGCGATGAGCGCATTTTTTGCACAAATGCCAAATTTAACTAATCTGTAATGCCTTTACAGGTTAAACCGGAAGTCCTGCAGATGGCGGCCTGGAATGTCAATGGCCTGCGAGAAAGGAGACTTGAAGTCGAAGAGCTCCTGACCAGGTACGACATAGACGTCATGGCACTGCAGGAAACCAAGATGACCCCGGCCAAGGAGATCAACTTCCCAGGATACCACACCTACAGGATGGACTGGGTAAACAACCCTCAGCGACCCGCGAGAGGAGTGGCCCTATTGGTGAAGAAAACCATAGCCCACCATCCGACAGTACTGCCTGAGCTAGAAAACATGAACGCCACCGCCGTAGTAGTGTCCACAGCACGAAATGGCGACATACAAGTGGTCTCATGCTACCAGCCACCCCGCAGCACGCTTACCGAGGGGGATCTGGACGCAATCTTGCCCGCCAGGACACAGGTCGTCGCAATTGGCGATTTCAACGCCAAATCCCAGGAATGGAACAGCGGCATAACCAACACTCGAGGACGAGAGCTGCTGAGGTTCCTGGGACAGCACGCCGGCGAACTGATGGTGGTAGGACCGGACCAGCCCACCTTCGACAACGGCAGACACAGGCCAGACGTACTGGACATCGCGATCCTAAAGGAGATGACCTTCGAGGCAGAGATCACCACCAGAACGGAGGGATCTACCGAGCACAACCCGATCTTCCTAACCCTAGGAGGACAGGCGAGTGAGGACAACGCCACCTTCACGAAGAGACGAACGGACTGGGAATCGTACCGGCAGCACCTGCAGCAGTACATCGCACAAATTCCCAGGCTAGAAACCATGGAGGACGTTGAGAGGGCCATCATTACCCTAGAGGAGCAGATCCTGGAAGCGATAAGGGCCAGCACGACGGAAATAGAAGTAAGAAGGCACCCAGCACCGATGGCAAACCTCCCAGAGGTCACCAGGCAGCTGATAAGGGACAGAAGGAGCGCCAAGAGACGGGCTCAGAGGACCAGGCTCCCCGCCGGTAGAAGGGAGTACAATGTCCTCAGCCGAAGAGTGAAAGCCGCCCTCCAGGAACACCGTCAGGAGGGGTGGCAACGCCACCTTGAGTCACTGGATCCACAGGACAGAAGCATGTGGAACACACAACGTGCCCTGCGAAACCGAAGGAAGCCTATGCGCCCGATTCACGGAGAGCGAGGGATCGTCTACACTAACCAGGAAAAAGCCGAGGCGTTCGCCGACAGCTTAGAACTGCAGTGCAGAGAGAACGAGCTCGATGACGAGGACGAGGACTGGGTGGACGACGTCGAACGCAGAGTACGAAGGATCCGCCGCCTGCCAGATGACGACCACATCCGTCCGACTACCCCCGAGGAAGTCAAGGAAATCCTGAGGAGCCTAAAGCCGAGAAAAGCTCCGGGATGTGACAAGATAGGAAACATCGCTCTCAAAAAGCTGCCCAGGAAAGGAGTAGCGGCGCTAGTCAACATCGTAAACGCGATGTTAAGGTTACGGCACTTTCCAGCCAGGTGGAAAAAGGCCGACGTCATTATGATCCCTAAACCAGGGAAAGACCTAATTTTCCCGTCTTCTTACAGGCCCATCAGCCTCCTCCCAGCCATGAGCAAGGTTGCAGAACCGGTCATCTTGAAGAGGCTAACAGAGAAGACAGAAGAGCTGAACATCATCCCGGATGAACAGTTCGCATACCGAACAGGACATTCCACGGAACTCCAAGTGCTTCGCCTCACTGAGGAGATCACCAAGGGGTTCAACCAGCGTCAAGTCACCGCGGCGCTGTTCCTAGACGTCGCCAAAGCATTCGACACGGTCTGGCACGACGGTCTCTTAGCTAAAATGATGAGTATGGGTTATCCCATCGAACTCGTCAAACTAGTGAGATCCTACCTACACTGCAGACAGCTAAGGGTGAAAATCTCGGACCAACTCTCCACCTACAGGACCGTGGAGGCGGGAGTTCCACAGGGATCGGTGCTGTCACCGCACCTGTTCGCCATCTATACCTCGGACCTCCCCCGGACCGACCATACAGCCCTAGCCCTGTATGCAGACGATACCGCCCTGATTGCCAGATCCTGGAAAGCCAGAGACGCAACCAGAAAACTCCAGGAAGCGGCCACACTCCTGGAAGAATGGTGCACGAAGTGGAAAGTCGCAGTCAACGCCGACAAGAGCCAAGCCATCCTCTTCAGACGAGTGCGGAAAGAAATTCCCACAGGACACGTCTCCATGAACGGCGAGGACATCCAATGGCACGACACCGTCAAATACCTTGGCGTGGTCATGGACAGAAGCCTAACATGGAGACAAAACACGGACGCCATCACAGCTAAGGCCCGACGTACGAGAGCCCTCATCTACCCAATGACGGGAAATGGAAGCCGACTTAACTTGAGGAACAAGCTCACGCTTATCAAGACCCTCATCAGGCCGCAGCTGACGTACGCCTCGGTAGCGTGGGGCTACCAGGCGAAGTCCTACATGAAGAGAATCCAGGCAGTGGAGAACATCGCCCTCAGGACGGTAGTTGACGCCCCATGGTACGTGAGAACCGCAGACATCGTCAGAGACCTGGAGTACACCACGGTCACTGAAGTCATCCGGGAACGAGCGAGGAAGCTGTACGCCCAAGCCGAGGAGCATGGGAACCCGCTGATCAGACAGGCCACTGATTACGACCCCGCCGACGCCCCGAGGCACAAGCGACCGAGGGTTCAGCTACTGGACAACGGGTAAGTATAACCTTTATTTCCCGCTAACAGATCTGTTTCAGATACGCCAGGACGGACCACCACTACCAGAGACATGACGTTTTCAACCCTAACCCAACCTCCTTGCGGGCGTCGGACAACATACCGTCCGACGCCCGTTGTCCTACCTGCTCCGTGGAGACCGAAAGTGCTAAAAGAAGCACTTAGGTCTCCACACTCCCGAGCTACACAGCTCATCCTTACCTTTCCGACGATCCGGGGTAGGATATCAATTGATGTCCTACGTACCGGCAGTCAGTCCCAGCCAAAACTTCCTAAACCCAACTCGACCGATGACTACCCCCGGGGGTGATAAGCTGGCGAAGAAAGAAAACATCAAGACAAGAAGAGCGCCAGAAGAGACCTCAGCCAGCGAGGTTCAACAGCCAGGACCAGGGGAGGTCCGCAGAAAATACCACGACACATCTCACATTTGTGAGCTGGGTCTGGTAGAAGTACGCGGGCCCACCTATCACGAAGGCCGGTCCAGGTCTACAGAGATAATCTAGGTGCAAAGAGTAATAGTCCTACTCGGCCCTAGTTATCGAGACCGACATCCAGCCAATGGATATTGGCGCGCGCTAATGCGATTGCAACAATTAATGGTAATATGTAATTATTACACTTAACGCGCCAGACTTGTAACTTGTAATGCAGCGCTCGGCGGGGCACATAGCCAGGAGAGTAGCTGTTGGTTGCAGTGTGGTTACGTTCCTTATAGTAAAAATAAGGATTTTATAGAGGAGTTTGCGACTAAAAATATTCTGTTTTAATATTCCGCCCTCTAAAAGCACATTTGAACTATGCTAAGCCCAGTCAGGCTATTTATTTTTCGATTGCAACAGACACTGGATGGCTAGATGGCGCCTGCTGACTATTTTACATGTCGCTATTGTAAAAATACCGGGATGTACCAAATAGTCAAAGGATCCTCGTGCCGGTCGTCACATACCTACCTTGCACCGACGAGAGCCAACAGCTCGAAACTGCAGTCTGCAAGTGGTGTGTGACGGCTGGCAAGAGAGCTCCTTTAAGTAGGATCAGTCTTTCGGGTGGTGTTTGTTGCAATCGAAGCATTAGCGTTTTGATGGTAATATGCAATTATTACGCTTGTGTGACATGACAATGACAACAACTGAGCACTGAACAGCTGATGCTTTTGCGCTAACCTAATTGGTTGTAAATTCGGCTGTTCTCGCGGAATCCCTTCACGTTCACCACCTATTTATTGCATTTACAGAATACAGTCTAGGATGGTCGGGTAAGATGCATGTGCACGATGACTGCTCACTGTCCCCATAATTACAGAATAGAGGTCCGGGTCTTTCAGGGCATTAAGAAAATAGACAAACAAGAGGAGATCACGGAAAAGCTGGGAAAAAAAGTAAAAAAGATAAATGTATATACCAAAAATTAGCTTATTCGTGTTATATTACTATAAAAAGGCTCTTTCAGATATGCATTGACATTTTTAATAATTCATAATCAGTCAATAATACAAATCATAAAAATAACAACATTCAATTGTTTTTAAGCAACTCAAATATATATAGCATTACTAGATTAACACAACATCCCTTTCTTTAAGACACAAAAATATAAATAATAATTTAAGTAACATAGTCTTTAAACCAACAAGGTTTCTTAGTTTCTCTTCATATCCTACTCGGACTTACTACTACTTTAGAGTCATCCATATTATTGATATCATTATTTCCTTCCAAATTTCCATTTACACTTGAAGTCCCTACTAAGTCATCATCTTCCGGTACATCTTGATTCTGAGTATGAGTCTGAGAAGAAGCATTTATTCTGGTATCCAAGATATAAGTATCATTTCTATCATTGTTTTTAGTGAGTAAATCTTGTTTTGGACTCGGAATCAAATGCCATCTGTTTCTTCTATAAGTTCCTTTGTCTGTTTTAACAATGTATGATCTTGGTTCTTTGGCTTTACATAGTATTTCTCCATACTCATTCAAATCTTTTACAAACACTTGATCTAGTTCATTTAATTCCACCAAATCTTTGGTTCTGTGCTTTTTATTATAATATATCTCTTGTTTACGGTTTTGAATGGTACTTTTGTCAAAAATCAAATTCTTACTATAGGATTAACAAATTCATTTAATTTACTTGGCAACATTGGAACATTAGTTTTTAATTTCCGTCCCATAAATAATTCTAATGGGCTATATCCACATAACAATGGAGTGGTTCTATACGCTAATAACGCATCAAAAATTTTATCTTTTGGATTTTTTTTAAATAAATTTTTAGCAATTTTTACGACAGATTCAATAGCACCGTTTGACTGAGGATAGTATGGACTGCTTGTAATATGTACAAAATTAAACTCTTGTGCAAATTTTTTAAACTCGAACAAAAATTGAGGTCCATTATCAGTTCTGACAATTTCAGGTATACCAAATCTTGCAAATATCTCTTTGATTTTAGAGATTATTAACTGAGATGATAAATTATTGTTTAATGGAACTATCTCAAAATAATGAGAATAGTAATCTGTAATGATTAAGTGCCAATTTGAGTATTTAAATAAATCTATTCCTACCTTTTGCCATGGTCTGGAAGGTAAAGGTTCCTTAATTAATGGTTCTTTATGATTTGTGCTAAACTCTAAACATATTTTACATCGCTTTATTAAATTTTCAACATCATTTGAAACGCCTAACCACCAAATACTTTGTTTAACTCGATCTCTACATCTAACAATGCCCTGATGGCCGGTATGAATAAAATTTAAGCATTTTTCTTGTAAAACTTTAGGTATTATTATTCTTGAACCTTTTAATAATAATTCTTCAGAAAAATTGATTTCGTCCCGAAATTCGAAATAAGGATACAGTTCCCTAGGCAATTTCTCTTTCCGAAGCCAACCTGACAAACAAAACTCGATTAATTGGCTACAAACTGGATCTTCCATTTGTGCATCTCGAATTTTTTTCAAATAATAATTTTTAACAGGTCAACTTTTAATAACAGACCTTACAAAAGTGTCTACTTCCAAAGTTAATTCCTCCTTCTGTTCTATCTTACTATTTAAATCAATATTTCTAGATAAAGTATCGGCTATTATAATTTGTTTACCAGGAATATATTCTATATCATAGTTATAGCGCATTAATCTCATTCTGAATCTTTGCAACCTTGGCGATAGATTATCCAAAGATTTTGTAGTCAAAATTTGTAAGAGAGGCTTATGATCTGTTTCGAAAGTTATCGGAATTCCCACAACATACTCAGAAAATTTTTCTGCTGCCCATGTCAAGGCCAACGCTTCTTTTTCAATTTGAGCATATCTTTTTTCGGTTAAAGTCAATAAACGTGAACAGTATGCTACTACCTCATATTGTTTTGAATCAGTAACTTGCAATAAAGAAGCTCCTAAAGCATATGAAGATGAATCAGCACTTATAACAATTTTTTTTGAATAATCAAAGAATGCCAAAGAAAGTGCTATTTGCAACTCGTTGATAATTGTCTGAAAAGCTTTATCTTGAGAAACTCCCCAAGTAAATTGATTATTAGATTTTAATAGTGAAGTTAATGGTTCTAATATGTCGCTTTTCTTCAAAATAAATCTAGCAGCAAAATTAATCATGCCTAACAATCTGAGCAATTCTGTTTTATTTTTAGGGATAGGTAATTGCTTTATCGCTTCAATCCGTTTACTATCAATTGAAATTCCTTTATTAGATATTTTATGACCCAAATAAATTATTTCCTCACTGCCAAATATACATTTTGCTTTATTTAAAGTTACTCCTTCATTATTTATTCTAGCTAATACAACTTTTAAATTTCTATCATGTTCTTCAAGAGTATCGGCAAATATGAGTACATCATCAATATGCACTAGTACTCCTGCAATTCCTGCTAAAATTCTTGAAAATAAATTTTGAAAATATTCTGGAACACAAGAAATACCAAACGGAAGTCTTTTAAAGAAGTATCTTCCAAAAGGTGTTATGAAAGTAGTTAGATGTTGACAACTTTCCTTTAATTTTATTTGATAAAACCCACAATTAGAGTCTAACTTTGAAAAATATTTTACATTTTTTAATTGTGCTAAAATATATTCAACTTTATTTATCGGGTAATAATGTCTCAAAACATTTTTGTTCAATTTTGTATAGTCAATACAAAGACGAACAGAATCCCCTTTAGGCACTACAACAATCGGAGCCACCCACTCCGTATATTCATTTATAGGTTCAATTATTTCCAATTTAATTAATCTCTTTATTTCCTGTTCTAACTTGCCTAATAAAGGAAGAGGAACTACTCTGGGTACCGACTGGACAAAAGGTTTTGCATTTTCTTTAATTTTAATTTCAAGTTCATTCTTAAAGTTTCCTAAATCTGCAAAAAGTTTAGGAAATTCTGTTGCAACATCAATTCTAGTTAAGTTATTAATAGTCGTGACCACATCAGAATCATTATTGAAACTTATAATTTTTAGTTCCATTAATCCCAAACGACCCAGAATGGGAAATTTTAAATCTTTTATGACATAAACGTCAAATGCCTTTGAAATATTTTTATATGACAGTGTCAGATTGATTGTTCCGTAAACATAGAGAACTTTAGCATCTGGACCATAGATTTTTACATTAGTTCTTTTAACAAGATTAATTGATTTATTTGGAATACAATTTATTGGAATACAAATTATATCAGCTCCGGAATCAACTAAAAAGGATACTTCAGTTTCAAAGGTATTTACCAAAAGCTTTATATACCAAGGTTCATTCCGTTTTGTATTAAAAATACTACCAGCAAAGGCATTATTATTAACAAAATTTAAAGACAGATTATTAATATTATTTGTGTCATTAATATTCCTTAAATTCTTATTCTTACAGACTTTATCCCACCGCTGCCACCATGTTATATTACTATAAAAAGGCTCTTTCAGATATGCATTGACATTTTTAATAATTCATAATCAGTCAATAATACAAATCATAAAAATAACAACATTCAATTGTTTTTAAGCAACTCAAATATATATAGCATTACTAGATTAACACAATAATTCGCACTTAATCCGTGTGGTTAAAATGTATCTTATTAGATTATGTAGCCAATGGATTGATTTCTTGATCTTGATTATAATCATAAATAATAAATAAACACCCCCAATTCCAGAAGCCAGGGCTTGTGCGGAAGGAGGTTCCACATTGAAAAAACGCGGCCATACAACCACTTCCTCCGACAGTGCCAGTGCCGGAGTCAGGATTCGAACCGGGTGGTGCGATGTCCGTGTGATTAATCGCGATTGCCACCTCGCGCCTTAACCCACTCGGCTATCGACCAGACAATCACTTTGCTATATGAATATTTTCCTGAACAAAGACTATTTGCAGAAATTTCCCAAGTAATATATCGTCGAAATAAATAGTTGACTAGGTATAATACTACAAAATTAAAACCTCGAGGATCATTGCTCCAATGTCGGCAGGTCAGGAGAGAGGGAGGTGCAGGGAGGGTAGTACCCCGGGCCCGGGCTAAGAAAAGGGGCCCGGCAAGCGCCAAAGCTTTAATTGTTTTAACTAACCGTTCCATGCAGTTTGTAGTACGTCAGGACCGATGGTCAAAGATCTTTTCCTTTAGCATTGCTGAATGCTCTAAAGGAAAGTAAACATAACTCCCAACATAGAAACATCCAAATGTAGTAATCTCTCTCAGAATATTTTGCACTATCCCGGTCACAGTAGCCCAAGGAGAACGATCTTTCAGCATACTAGCAAAGGTAACAAATTTCTTAAGATGGTGCTCTGTACAAAATCGTGTCTTCAGTCTTGGAATGCTAGCTGTCGAAGCGCAGTTAGCAGGCACAATTAATTTCCAAACTGTCATTCAAATTTTGCCGCTAGGAAAGCTGGGAAGGCTATCTTACATGTATTACAGGCAGATGCCGATCCTACTTAATGTTATAAAAGGAAAATAATTTTTTTTGTCATAATAAATAATTGATTTATAATTTCAAAGGGGGTGGGGTGGAGCCCACAATATTTTACACCCGGGTCCCGATCTGGCTCTCGCCGGGCCTGAATCTCGGGCCATTAAAGACACATGGGACATTGTTAAGTTTGCGATAAAATATGTAAAATTAGTTCTCCACTCCAATGTTATTATTTTATAGAATATTATCTGCGGTCATCTGTGTATATTTTGTGATATTTTGTTGGGTGTGGGTTTAAGTGTTATTATGGCAAGACATTTCCCCATCAAATTAAAATAAACAATATGAGCAAACCGAGATAAAAAATAAAAAAATATATTGGAATTGTGGTAGAAAATGCAAGGCGATTGAATATTAAAGTAAGTTATACAATAATATTCGTCTATTTGATATACAATTGGCTATAGTTACTTAATTAACATAGATAATATATTGTTTACAAACATGATGGATCATATAAGAATAATAATAACAATCGCGTGCACAAATAAATATTACTCTGGAAATTGCAGTATGAAAGTTTATTATATACTAGTTCAATTTCAGCAAAAATTACTTAAACTAAATTTTCTTGTCTACTATTTTAACTTAAAATGTTAATACCACACATGTACAGAGTGCATAGGTAATTCTAGTCAGTCTGAGATTCTGATATAACCTTTTTTATTTTCCTTTAAGAAGGCTCGGCAAAATAAAATCGGATATATGGGGGACTGGGAAGATTCGAGACGAAATATATAATACATGAATAATGAATTTTAAACATTTATTTCATTGGCTTGTCTCTTAATTATACCTGTCATAGTTTTTTATATTTGTAAAATTGTTTTTTAACAATTCCAAATGATTCCAATATAAAACAGGACATATCGCCTCAATTCACCTAGTATTAGGGAATATTTGACACAGGATAACATTGCATAATATCTCTTTATTAACTGAAGTCCACTCCAAAGGTCGCAAAGGACAATGAGAATTTAATTATTTCAGTTCCACCCATGCTGGTATTTTCATAATTGTGTCCTCTTTCATCACTGTAGGTACGCAAAGGTACTTCTTGCGAAGGATAAATATACCTCAATGATTTCTTGGCGACGCAAAAATAAAACATCGTACAATTCATACTTATTAGCGATAAGGTACAGTTGAAGATTTTATACTAAATTTTATTACAATACTCCTCATCCTTTACTGTTTTTATGTCTTCTAATTTGAAATTGTTCCCTTTACAATTTTCAACATCCAGCACAGCACATCTTTCCATCAGATAAGGAAGGTTCATCTTCGTGACTTGAAGAAGATTGCGGAGAAAAACATCCGTCGTTTTCTATGTACATAGTTCAGCTTCTTCATTCAGCATTTTCCATTTCTTAGCTAGATTCTCATTTAACATTTCTGTTTCGCATTAAATCTAAATATTTTTCAAAATCGTATCTATCCACCAAAAGATCCAGTGTATTCAACACATGTAAATATAAATTGTTATATTTTTCATTAACTTTACTTCCCCACACTTTGCGACGTATTAAGTGAAAAAATGTATATTAGTCCGGGCAATATCAATCATCGACCAGGAAAATTTATTCGGATGAAATATTTCTGTGCCATCTTGTTCAAAATTTGCTCCTTTATAAGAAGTTACAGTTTGCCTGACAGAAATGTGGTCAGGAATTGTTTAAACAAATTTTCATACAGTTTTTTAGCCTTGAAAATCGCAAATTTCGCGTTTTTTGAGATTTCAATATTTTTTTTATCGCAATCTATCAACTTTAGAGAAAAATGTCTAGGAACATTTTTTGTTCGTTTTGGTGTGAAAAATATGAAAATATTTTTTCAAAAACGAGTCAGTTTTTCTAAATTGTTTTAAAAAAAAATTGTTTAAAAAATTCCTGACCACATCCGAATAAATTTTCCCGGCCGATGACTGATTTTGCCCGGACTATATCTCAGTTTAGGAAAGTATACCTACTTATATGATCAAAATTTCTTTAGCGTAGGTTACAAACAAGGAATCGTTCGAGTAAAAAACCGAGTAGAAAAGTTAGAAAACTAACAGCTCTATCACAATGCTTCCGCGTGCTTCTGGAGATTCCGAGTCGGTTAAAAACTACCTATTAGGATTCATTATTCTCCTACCTTAAAAACTGTAATTCAATTTAATGAATTAATCTGGCATTTAGTGTTCGTCAAACCGATACGAACACAACTTAGATTACAAATTCACATTAAAACGTGGTTGTCACTTTACGTATGTGAAAATTTAATTTATACCACAAACAACTCGCAACAGATTGTTTAAAAGCAAAACGTTCGAATTGTGTCAATCGTATTCAGATTTTTCTCCATGGCATACTACGATTTTCAGTGCTGCTGTAGTGTTACGCGGTGAAACAAACCCAATGCAATATTTTGAATACACCGATCAACTTGAGAGATTTAGTCGGAAAATGCGGGGTTGCTGAAATTGTTGACTCCTCAAACGAAAATGAAGAGCTTGAAGATTAATTGGCAACATTTATAATCTTGTAGAGCACGAAATTTCAATGTCAGTGGCGATATATCATCAAAATTAAATGTTTAGGCAAGGGATACGCCCATTATTCGTAGAATTTTGGCATCTGCCGAGTATTATGTGTAAATATCAATAAAACATTTCAAACAATTATTAACACATTAATTAAATATTTTAAAGGATTTTTTGATTTTTTTTTAAGAAGTTCTTTTCGTAATTGTAAGTTAAAATTAGGGAAAACGAAATATTGGAAAGTTGAAATGTGACGTTGATGCGCATTTCGTTCGCCATGTTGACATCATCTAAAGATATTAAAGTTTTAATTTGAGCACTACACCCGAATGCTTTACTCGACGCGGGTTTCGCCAACGATGTAGGCATAATCTGGAGATGATTAAAATTGAATATTAATATATATATAAACACTACACTCCCATAATTTACTCGATGCGCATTTCGCCCACTACGTGGGCATCATTTAGGAATGATAAAACTGAGCTTTCATTTTGATGTGCGTTTCGTCCACTGTGTTGGTATCATCTGGAGATGTTTAAAACTAATTTAATAGCAACGCTCGAATGTTCTACTCGACGGGGATTTCGCCCACCATGCTTTCATCACTGGAGATGATGAAAACTGATCTTCAATTTAAACAATACACCCTAATGCTCTACTCGACGCGCGTTTCGCCAACCATGTAGGCATAATTTGGAGATGCTTAAAACTGAGCTTTAATATGAACACTACACTCCGATACTCTATTCGACGAGCATTTCGTCCACTATACTGGCATCTGATGGTGACGAAAACTGAGCTTTAATTTGATAGCAAGACCCGAATGTTCTACTTGATGTGAATTTCGCCCATCATGTTGACATCATCTAGAGATGATTAGAGTTGAGTTTTAATTTGAACACTACACTAGTTATTTGGTACTAAGATAAACAAAATAATAATAATCTAGGTTTGTATGGAATTATTTTTCCCTTTTACTTCCACGTCCAGTTGAAAAATATTTTTTTTTTGTTGCAATAGACATAAAATGTCATGAAACGTCGAGATTTTAAATTTAAGCAAACAAAATTTCTGTCTGTCGGTCGGTCTGTCTGTAACTTTTTAGTGCGCACGTTTACTCTGGAACTGTTTATGATATTGACTTGAAATTTGGTACACTGATGTATTATAACGATATCTGGAACTGGATTATATTTTGATCTAATTCCGTTGAAGGGTTCGGGGGTAAATAAGGGTAAATAGGCAAAGCAAGCAGGTAAGGGTCTATACAATTGCAATTTAGGGCATGTATGAAAAGTTAAGGTCCCCAAAAATTTTTTTACATCATCCACCCCCCCACTATCACCCCCAATACCACCCCCACACTATTATGAAAGGGAGTAAAAAATAAAATGTGATTTAGCGAAACGTCTCAAAAATAAGTATATTTAAATTTATTCAAGTATAGTGGAGCAGATCTGGAGGAAAATCAGACCCGAATAAGGAAACGGCCGATTGTGATTTTTTTTTGTTAATAAATAGAATTGGGTCCACCCAACATTCCGACACATTTGTGCCGCGGATGTCAAAGGGGGAGAGGGAGAAACGACATATTAAATGCATGGGAAAATGGTTTTTCGAAGATAACTCGGCGGCTTTTGATCTATCGAAAAAAAAATCTTCAGACCAAAACTCTCGCCAAAAATGGTGAGCTCTTGAAAATAAGCAAATTTTGTTTCTAACCTCATCGACGTCAGATCGTTGATTCGCGAGATATCGCTATCAAACTATCGAGATATCACCATCAAATGGCGAAAAGGATTTTTCCCCCACCCTTTGCCTTCGTGCCAAGAAAACTGCAATTTTTATTTCGCGCACCAAGCGTTTGTTTGCGAAAAAATCATTTTATGCGAGTGCTATCTTGTAGCAAATATAAAAATAAAAAAATGTACTTCAGTCTGATCGCCATAAGTCAATTACACGGGGAGTTATCAGCATGTGAAGTATTTTCGTTTTCCTCCTCTCCCTACCCTCGTAATTATCCCACCGCCCCCAGCCTCTGGCCCAACAAAATATCTGCCAATAACCTTCTATTAAAAAAAATTAGTCCGCAACTCCACTCCTTCATGATAAAAATGAATTCATTTTTTTTTAATTTTTGCACCTTGGATTCGCGATAACTCGCGAATCAATGATCAGACGTCGATGAGGTTAGGAACAAAATTTGCTTATTTTCATGAGCTATTTATTTTTGATCTGAAGATATTTTTTTCGTCTAATCAAAAGCCGCCGAGTAATCTTCGAAAAACCATTTTCCCATTCATTTAATATCGAACTCCTCCCCTTGACATCCGCTGCACAAATGTGTCGGAATGTTGAATGGACCCAACTCTATTTATTGGCAAAAAAAATCACAATCGCACATTTCTTTATTCGGGTCTGGTTTTCCTCCAGATTTGCTCCACTATACTTGAATAATTTTAAATGTACCTATCGCGAATATTCACTAAAATTCAGTTGAAATGTATGCGTTTACCCACACTAAATAACTTTAAAACATCTAACAATAATTTTACTTATCTCTACCCTCATATACTTAAATAATCATTAAAGATGTTTTATTATTCTCCAATAGTTACTCTACGATTATGTGAGAAAATTATTAATGGTTTTACTTACTAAGATTTAATTTGTTTATCAAAAACCAATTTTGAACCTTTGCTCTCTTTCCTCCAAGAGCTGCCGTCCAATTTCGTATTAATTTTCAATAGAGCGTTATAATAACCAAAAGCAGAATGCCTATTTGGAGCAGAGTTTCGATTTGTAAAACAGCATGGGGTCCAATTCGGATCCCTGAGGAACACCTCTGTTTCTACAGTCTAAGTCTAAAACATTGTTATTTATGGATGCATATTGCTTTGTGCTGTTTAAGTCGAATAATATAATGTGCATGCATAATTTGTTGAAACTGTCATACGTTAATCTTTAAAAAAACACGATGATAGACGGTGTCTTTATAAAGTCACACAAGTTCGCAAGTATCCATCTTCTTATTCCTACTTTGTTTAAGTTTTATATACAACCAACCTTTTTTACTTTCAAAATTAAAATAGATGCTCTCTTGGTGTGCATGAACACTGACCCTGCATAATACTTAATTTGTTTTTGGAGAATAAAAAAATAAATGAAAAATGTTTATGTGCATCCCGTTTTTGTCAAGATGTACATCGTGCATTATCTCTAGGAAACCAGAAGAAGATAAAACATAATAACTGTACAATTAATAATTACCTATCTATCTACCTTTCTTATCTCTACATTGTAAATATTTTACATCTATTTTTAACAATTTCTTAATTCTTAACAAACGCAATTTTGTTTTTTATAACATAATAACAATTTAGAAGTGATTATTATAATAATTATAAAAATATAAAAGTATGACAAAAAATATATGTTCTCATCAACTTTAATGGCACTACTTCTACCATAGACCAATAGACGCAAAAACGCATTTTGGGTTCAGTAAAATGTGTAAATCACCATCACCAAACACTCATAATCGAACTTTGTACGATCAAAACACCTTTTCTTTATTACTCAGGAAGAAATATGGAAAGGTGTAAATCTATATATATTGTAGATTTGTAGATTGTAGATTGTTTTATGGGGTCGTTTGGCTTCGAACAGCCTTACTTCACTTCGACCTAAAAGATCTTTTGTGATTTACCCTACATCTAGTTGTTGCCCAGGAATCCCAGGATTCCAAGACTTTTTACAAAGCCTCTGATTTTCCTGGGGGCTAATTTCCCTATGTCTTCAGGCGTTAATTCCGCCTGTTCTAGGAATTTTAGTCTACTGCAGACTAACACCTTGCATTCACAAAGTATACGTTCCGCAGTTTTAGTTGCAGTATTTCAATATCTGCATTTGTTGTCTACCACCTTGCCCATATTCTTGAGATGATATCTCAAGTTGCAGTGGCCAGTTAGAAGGCCTGTGATTAGCCGTAATTCGGACTTTTCAAGTTCGAGAAGTCTTGTGGCATTCTTTGTCGAATAAGTTATAAACTTTTTCGCTTGTCTTTGGCCTGGAGTATTCCTCCAGTAGGAATTTTTCTTGTCCTTTTTCCATTCTTGGATCTCCTGCGCTATGTGTCCCTTGGCCAGGCCACGGAACGGTTCGGGTCCAATGAATGGTGCTTTAGATCCTTTTTTTTTGCAAGGCTGTCAGCAAGTTCATTTCCTTGTATTCCTATCAGATAATATATAGATCTTTGCCCTTCGGATGCCTTTATTTAGGCATTCCTGGGCACACATATCTATAGCGTAAATTTCTGCCTGGAAGATGGTTGGGGCGTTACCGAGGGCTTTGGATGGCCTACATTTAGGCCCTGCTATGCCCACTCCTACCCTTTCAGCCATCTTAGATCCATCTGTATACCAGATGAGTGACCCTTGTTCCAATCGCAGTGCCTCTATCTTGCTCGTCTGACGGCTTTCAATTAGCACGTCAAATGGGCAGTCAAAGTCTTGTTTGATTAGCCTTGAGTCAGTGGGTTTGGTCATGGACTTCAAATGGATTAACTCCAGAATCCTTAAGTGACCAACCAGATCACCTGGTTTAAATTTATGTGCCTGGTGCAGTCGTAAGGCACTGAGTGCTGCCTCCTTCCTTACATGCAAGTGCAAGGGAAGCAGTTCAAGCATAGCCTCCATAGCTGCTGTGGGACACGAGTGCATTGCTCTTGTAGTCCCTATACAGGCAAGGCGTTGCAGTTTCTGCAACTTTCTATATAGATAGTATCATAGGAAAAATCTATGTACCTATACAAAAACTATCCAGAAAATATTTTTTCTAATCACACTACTGCAAGGCTGACCAAAATTATTCTTTGTTTCGTTGGATGGGCACATTCTTGAAGGTATCCTGATACATCTTTCGTAAGGATCCTCGGAATTTAAAAAAATATAAAACGATTACCTTCTGGTATATACCTTAATAAGTAGGTGTTGATTTTTTTCTTTTATAATTCCCCAATAATTATTAGAAAAATATACGAGGCCAAGCATTACAATACGACCTCAAATAACAATGCAATCGTCAATTATACAATAACACAATAATTATGTCAATAATATCAATTTGATACATCCGTTCCTACTTCGTTTAAAACGACACGAAAAACATAAGTTCCTATCTATTTCAGTTCCTAACAAAAAAGAGTTAAATATTTAAATTGAAATTTCACTTGGGATAGCTAACAATTTTGTGTTGTTTTCATGTATCATATAGATGCTGTTCTGAACCAGACATCTGCTCATCAATTTAACCAATTTAATAAACGTAAACACTATTTATTCAACTGAGGTGTAGGAAGATACTTTGGTCAATTTGTTAGAATTGCAATTTTTGTAATTTACAACTTAGGATAGTAGCAGTAAAATACCTATCTATACGCCAAGCCGTTCTGGTTTTTAGTCGACATTGAGGCTAGATTATAATAATTTTAATCAGTATATTCATCAGTATACTTTATACGGGCAAAATTGAAACTGGTCAGTGTTAAAGCACAGGATCGTGCGCACTGAACTTGATATTTTGTCCTATATATTTAGCAATGGTATCGAGATTCGAACGGTAGTTGAAACTGTGCAGGCGAGTCCGAGACTGGCAATGTAATCAGCCTGAATGAACCATCTACGACTGCACTGGTTTAAAGATAATAAAACGGACAGGCCTACTAGCATAAAAAAACTCGTAAATCGTTTCTCAGAAGTCGATGAGGTGTGCTGTCAATGTGCCAGTGCAGTGCATAAATACCTATTATAATATCAAGCGTAGGAGTTTAGTTAGTTATTGTTCATATTTATAAATATTTACTACTATATAAAAGATGAAATATTTTAATTATTTACTAATTTACTATGGCTTTCTGGAGACCATTTGAAACAGAGGATAATATAATAACGCCCGAAAATCTTATCATTTTCTTATGACAATCATTTCTATTTACCTCCGCCCGTGTACAATAAAGAGATGCCGACTGTTTAATACGAATGGAAATTTATATTTCTCTGATAAATCTTGTATGTGAAAGGAGTTTAGATTAAGTTTTAAATTATTTTTTAACCAGTTGGTTTGTAGCCTAAATTTATTGCCACTCGATGCTTCATAGAAAAGAAAAAGTCAACCCCTCATAAATTGTAATTCTGTCCTGACCCACTTAAAAGGAAAAAGGTGCTCAGGTCAAATATTTTATATAATGATTGTAAAGTCAATAAAAGCCTTATTTATATTTACATTCCTCACTTCTTAAATTAAATTTAAAGATTTTAAAACGAAATCAATGATGCCACAAGTTTATTTTCGCTCCGATCTTTGATGTGATCGAATGGTTGATGAGTTCACTCCCTAGTCTCTACTTGGTGACCTTGGTGCCTTTGATTTTTAAAGTTTGACTCGCATCGTCTTGGTAATATTTTCTAATTACCTATTAGAATTAACTGCACGCATTTTATTAAGACGCAAACGCAAGGCCGTAGTCAGGAAAATATTTCGGAGGCGGATTTGTGGAATCAAAATCTAGTTTTTTTTTAGTTTCGTTTTCAACTAATTTAACACAGAAAAAAATACTTATGGCTAAGAAATATTTTTTAAAATTATTGCAACATATATTTTTCTGTTCCAATTATCCATTATGTTGAATTGAGCATTTCAACATTTATATGAATTTTCTTGTTTTTGATAAAAATATTCAAATAATTTTTTTGACTGGTAAATATTTAAAATAAAACAAGAAAATATTTCTAACAGGAAAAAAATAATAGCAAGTTTATGTCAGTCTAGGCATTTTTTAAGCAATTCGGCCTATTCAATACGTGTCCTGCTCATACAACTTCTCTCCGATCTAGTCTACAAATCTGTAAGAAAAAGCAGTAATTTAAAAGAGCACGAGATTTTCCTCTGTGTGGAATTAAGATTTTGTAAGTGGGAAATACGGAGTCGAATTATACTTTTTTTTTTAAGAGCACAAAATTCTGTCTGTTTTGAAAATTTGGCGTATTATTTGCAAAATCTGGAAGCATTTATAAATTAACTCCTCTGAACAAAGTAGTTACTCCTCCTCAGAAATATTCTAGACTTTTGGGCAAAGACGGTGTCTTAATAACGCATGATTCGTTCAAATATCATGTTGAGTTAGTAACATACGGAACCAATTTTGTCAAAATGTACGAAAAACCTCAAAAAAATACGATACGTATTAGATATTATGACGTTTAGAGCAGTTTTTTTAAAAAAAAATTTGTATTGCTCCCCCCACAAGAAAAATGTATTTACGCCCCTGGCAAAGAGCATATCTGTTTGTGTATAGACATTAACTTTTTCTCTTCAAAGCTTATGTAAGAAACCCAATTTTCATTAACAAGAAGTGTATTTTTCTTCCAAATTAAAAAAAAAATTGCTCTTTGAATTATTATTTGAACAGACGTGCTGGTTTGACTCGATATTAAAAAGAAAAACATTTAAATAAGAGCTTTATATCTATAGGTATCTCTTTTAATTTCGACCTATATCGGTTACTAATGTGACTTACGTCAACTTCAAACGGTGGGTAGGGATGGTTTAAACTTTGGATTATCAGATGTCAGAATGTTTATAACCTCAGAGTTAAGAAAATTCGGTGCAATATTTGATGGATGTATTCAAAATATGTGATTATTTACAATCTGATGATGAGAGAAAATTATTATTCATACACCCAAAGTTGTCGGAGGAAATGGTTGTATGTCCGCGTTTTTTCAATGTGTAACCCCCTTCCGCACAAGCTCTGGCTTCTGGAATTGGGGGTTGTCTAATTTCTGTGGTGTTTATTTATTATGTTTATTTATTAGACCTATAGTTACAAGGAAGAATGTAATCAGAAAACTTTATAAGCTGTTTAGATTGGGCCCAGTTATTATTTTATTGGAGCTAATTGAAAATTTATTATTACATCTGACAGAAAGGTAAAGATTCATGTGTGATCACCTCACACCTGTATGCATATATATGCTTATTATACCAGAAACTTTGGAAGCCTACACAAATCAACTACCTCTTGTATAATTAAAAATGTTTCACTAATAAAATTAGTTCAGCGAATTTGTCGTTCCCTCCATTTTTTACAAAAATAACTTGAAATGTCATGTCAAAATGTCGCAATAGGTTAGAATCAAACTATGTGAAGTTGAAATTTCTGTTGATCAGTAGTGCCAACTGTATAAATTTAAGTTTTTTTTTTATAAAACAGGTGTTTGTAAAGTAAAGTTTAAATCATGATTTAACTTAAGTTTAAACTTGAGATAAATGTGGAGTTAATCTAACATTATAAAACCGGCCCTTAATCGAATTTGCCCAGCCCGGATTTGACTTCGTAAGGTTCGGTTGGGCACTACCCATGACACTGCGGATGTGTGTTTCGCCAAATTATTGTTTTGTGAATGAATTATATTATATTTAACAAATTATTATTATTTTTTTTATTTACATTTTCTCTGCGTTCCTAGTCCTGGTATTTTTCTTTTTACGCCAAAACAAAAAGTTTTTACATTTTATTACTTCTAACAATTAGAGTGCAGTGATGCGAGAAATGCCGTCTGACTCAATGTAATTTTAATTAAATTCGCGTCATCAAGCTACAATAAATATCATTCTTGTTCACAGAAACCCTAATTGTATTTTTAGAGTCGGAATTGATAGAATTAAGATAAATGATTGAGAAGACAGCCAAGAAATTAAAAATTATAAGGAAATTCATTTACAGCTTATAATATAATAATATCACTATCAAGAGTGCCATTATTCCCAACTAAACATCGATTAATAACTATGACCTATTTTTAGTACATTACTAAATAAATTCATTTTAAGTAATTAAAGATAATAAAGATAAAAGTATTTTCACAAGTTATTCAAATAAACCATAAACTTACAGCATTAAAAATATAATATATAAAATCTTTTAAAGTTGCACTGGAATGGAATCTTTCATGTCTTAATTCTTAGACTTGACTATAAAGGCAAAAGGCAACATAAAGACTTTATTTACATGGCAAACTATTCACTTGAAATGGTGCTTTACGAGCAAAGTTGCAACAAATGATACATTTTACTATCATTTTTACACATTCTACAACAAATATCTCATTATTTTAGAAATTAAAGCTCTTATTTAAAAAAAACACACAAGAGACAAAAACTCCCTCCTCCCAAGAATGTAGCAGGATTCTTATAATATTGTATTTTTAATAATAAAGTCACTTCTTCAAAAGTACTCGGTCATGGGGTGCGGGGGCCTCAAAATATATTTTTTTTAACGTCGGATGTTACATACAGTCAGTAATATTGATACTGTCATAGACTCTGATATTGAGTTAGTACCCAGAGAAAATCATTATCTTTTATAGTTTTGGAGTTACAGCGGCGTATGTATACATATATGTATAAAACAGTAAAAGATATAAATTTTGAGTTCTTCTTGTGAATATTGCACATGTTTTAAATGAGCGCAGTTAAGCTTCGATAATACCATTGATATATATTTTGAGGTATTTAACTTTAAATTAATATTACGTATATATTAATATAATAATAGTCGAATATAATAGAAGTATCCTGTATATGTCTGCTTATTGACATGTTTGAATATATCATCTGTATAATCAAGGATAGTAGTGGGCCCAGAATTGGACCTTGTGGAACAGCTTAGAGAGCTGTTCCACAAGGTCCAATCGATGCTGTAACAATTGTGGTACGACGCAACGTATGACACTTGGAAATTTTGATCCCGTTTGCGTTGTTTAGCCGATATTTGAAGATGAAACAATCGCGGATCCCAAGATATCATTCAAAATAAAATAAACAAATTTCTTAGACACAGCAATTAATTCACTATCTGAAGGGTTTTGTCACTTAAAGGAGCACAGTGATGTTTTTAATTTCCTGTACGATATCTCGATACTCTCCCAACATGAAGATTTATTGAAATACTGTAACAATTTATCAACTCTACTAACCGCTAACGATAGCTCTGATATTGAGCCTAGGGAGTTATGCCAAGAAATAACAGTTCTCTCAGGTATAATAAAAAATCAGAACACTGAGGCAACACCAACCAAGAAATAAGAATTTCTTGTCAACAAAACATATCCTGTAAAGATCTGAATAAAACAACATTCATCTTTAAAGTGACTATATTCTGTCTGTTAACACATAAAACAAGTACATGGCGATCGAGCGCTATAAGAACCATATAAAAGAAATATATAAAAACTCATAAAATAAACAAGAGCGTATGCTACATATAAGAAAATGAAATAAACTTTTTACTTATGAATAATAACCATTACATATCCCAAATTTAGAAATTTCTTTGCAGATTGTTTTGACGCTGCCAGTTAACGTTGCGTTAGACGAACGGTCATTCCCCAAACTTAAAATTATAACATTGATAGGTAACTGTTTACCGCCTTGCCCTTTGATTTTTTTATAAAACAATTTGAAAGGGGGGGCGCCAGAATTTCACTTGCCTAGGCTGAAAATAGTTATTGAACCGGCCCTGCACCTTATTACGGGACACCCTGTATATGAGGGGCCAACTACCTGAAATTATTTGTTTAAAATTGTGTTCTGGTCATTTGATTTTATATTGATTGTAATAATATAAATAAATACCAAACTAAAGAATAATGACATACTTAGAGTATTTATTTAAGTTTTAAATAACAACTTCCCTCCCAACCTTAATTTTGTCCTATTTACATTACAATTTAGAATGCTCCCCTCATAGAAAAAAACCTTTTTATACCAGATGTTGTTTTTCGGTCTTAGCATGTTTGTAAAGATATTTTGTAAATATCTGGGATTAGGCGTATGCAAAGAACAAAGACCTCGTGCTCACAGCCACCTCATTCTTCCAACAAAATCAGATGTATCGACATTCTTTTCCGAGTTAAAATCCAGTACATCATCATTTAACACTTTGCAACCTCTAATGGTTATTTAGATGTCATGAGATCAAAAGAAAGGTAATTCCCAGTGACGAGAAATACACGAAAAAAACTAAATTACTACCCATTTAACTAGTGCAGAGCAGAGTATATTTTTAAATATACCTGTTTAATGATAGTTTGCTTGGGAATTACAGTTTCCAAATCTTTTTTTTAATATCATTATTTTGTTAATATTTGAAACTATTAACCTACGACAACATTGACTTAATTTGTTTAAATACTGATTCAATTACTTGCTAATTATTTAATAGTATACCATCCAAGGCCTAATCAGTAATTAAGTATACAATTTGCACGAAATCTCAACAAGTATCTCAGGGAAAATGCTACCGGCCGGCGTAGACGTAATTCCCGACGTTCTAGTTAAAACAAACAACACAAAACCCAACATTCATGACTACTACACAGATTTCAGTTCATTGTTGTCGTTGTATCCGATATTTCAGCGTTCGAAACACTCGGTGGGAGAATATTTAATATTTATAGATTTTGTTTGTAATTATAGTGAAAAGTGAAAACTGTTTTGGTTGATAGTTCTATTGATTTTCTTCGGTTATTTTCGTTGTACGTTGTTGGTACTGTAGTGTTTTTTTAATAAGAATGGAATCCACAGGGGAGGAACGAATGTGGAAGTGTTTATACAGAAAATTGCAAAAACAAAAGTCAACTGATTTCGACAATCACAGGTTGGTAACTGAAACGAATTTAATATAATATTTTTTGTTTGATACCTACCATTTTTATTAATATTGTGGAAGGTATTAAAAAACAAATCAAAATTCTCTAGATACAATTTTTCATGGACATGGACATGGTTAATGATTTTAAACTCATTATAACATCAACTCTGTATTTATAGATTCATGAGTTTATAAGTTCACTAACATTGGGAATTAATTTATTGCGCATTTCACAAAACTGTAAATAACAAAAATATAGGGAAGACATTTCTAAGTATAGAAGTATTTTAAACTTTATAAAAATAGGTGATAGTAGTTTCAGTTTATTTAATACATATTATAAATACCTATTACTTATCCTAAAAATTACAAACATAAATACACGAAATATAATTTTAACTTTATTTTAGCCCGCAAAAAGTCTATATTACTTTTGCCTATCTACCAGGATGTTAGTGATGTGCGTCCTATTAGATAAATTAATTTATATCTAAAAATAATAATCTAAAATATTACAAGTATAAAAATTAAATAAAATACTATTTTAAAAATTTGTAAGGGGTGAATAGTATTAAAATTAACACATAAATTTTAAAAATAATAGAAATTGTGAAATACTATATTTCTTTAGTATTTGTAAATTTAAAATCCTTGAGAAATAATGATACTTCTAATTTCATTAATTTCGGAAATTTCTATTTCAATTATATTCGACCTCTGAAAGAATATTATCTATTATATATAAATATAAAGAATTAATAATTTAAAAAAGCTTTTCTCATTTTTAAACTGAAACTATTTTTAATATTCCTTACATTTAAATTTTAATTAAATTCAAAACATCCACTTTGAGCGATTGTTGTTACAAAGAAAGCAATAAACTAGCAAACAAAGTGAGTGAATATATTTCTAAAAAAAATTACGATTTCTTTATTAGTTTACAAGAACAATATTTCTTATATTCTTTATGATAAAAAAAATTGTCATTGCAATGGCTCTAAATGTTTTAAAATAAACCATTAAATTTTTATTTAATTATTTGTTTATTACTACACATTAAATTTAGAATTTACTGGTTTTTTAAATTTGAAACCATGGACATTTAGAAAATAGAAATAATGTTTTAAGGAAAATTTTATAGTCTAACGAGTTTTAATAATGATAATAGTAAACGTCTTTATTGAAACAAAGAAATAATATGTTTCATGGGCGAAGCTTAGAGGCCACTTGACCTGATCAAAGTTAAAGATGAAAACCAAAATACAATAAATATACATATATTTATGAAATATACACATAAACATATGTGTACCACTAAATCTTAATTAAACAAACCAAGAAAAAGTACTTAAATACATTTATTTATTAATCAAGTAGAAACTTTCTAAATTACGAAGAAATGATTATAAAAAAAGAAAAAAAAAGACAATAATATATAAATTTATTATTTTTTATTCAACTCAATTAAACAAACCAAGAAAAAGTATCTAAATATATTTATTTATCAATCAAGTATACAAATTTTCTGAATTGCAAAGAAATGATTATCTATATAAAATAGAAAATGGACGATATATAAATTTATTATTCACAAATAATGATTAATTTGCGGTGATCTTCATTACTGATTAAGCAATAATAATTTCAAATCACACCAGCGTCTAAATTGTAAATGAACTTCATGTCCAGCAATAATTTAAAAGAAGTGCAAAACAGTTTCAGAATAAGGTAAAATTCGTGCGTTTTTGCTCCTCAAGAAGCAATCGTTTTATGTTTGTTTTAAAGGAAGATGAAGGTAACGATAGTGATTTTACCCTAGAGGAGTGGGCGTTGTAAAGTTTAGCAGAACAATAAGTAAAACAGCTTGGAAAAGCAGCAGTGCCTCTGGATACGAAACAAGTGTCCAAAGCGAATAGCCCTATTATGTATTGCAAACCTAGCACTGCGAGCCTACAGAAGAGATAAGATGGTGCCGTTGTTGATATAACGTGATAAATGAAGACCAAAAAGTGTAGTTTCCTCCGAAATTGCATATTCAAGTAGTTTAAACCAGAAGAAGTGTGTGATATGTGATCATATCTTCTTTAGCTGAATATGAAACGACAACAGGAGTTTTGAACTCTTTGTATTCTTCTTTTTTCTATGGTACCGATGAAATAATTATGTACTACATCACCATAGTTAAAGTGAGATAGTACCAGTGATTCACATAATATTTTTCTCAAATAGCGACTAATAAAGAATCTACTACTATACAATAACTTTAAAGATTCATATGCCTTAGACAGTGGAGTATTTACATGCCCAGTGAACTTGAGATGCTCATCTAGACTCAATTTTTTACTGCACTTTCTCACCATCAATGTTTAAACCAAGGTTTTCACAAACAGAAGCTAAATCTTTCTTAGGTCCGAATAATATTAGTTTGCATTTGTTAAGATTCGATTTTAAGTTGTGCTTCTATCCACTGTTATAAAAATAAATGATTTTCGATATCGTCTAGATAGTGTTTAATTTCAACTAGATTTATATGACTTCTATTTTAAATATTTTATCAATAGGTGTATTAACAAAATTAAATCAGTATTTCTCATTTGGCCTATTTGCCGATTCATCAAAGATATTTGACTTTCAATAATTAACTTTGTGATATACTTACTGGTGTACAAGTTTTTCTATTACAACTTGTAGCAAATTTACAATTAAATAATGGCTATTTGATGGCCCTCTATTTTGACATCTGATAAAATATTAACTGAAAAGATTCTATTGGGCATGCAATGAACCTAACAAATTAATTTTTTAAACAGAAAGTGTTATCAGAGCTAATATAATAGCATATTAGGCCCCCGATTGGTAGACATCGATATACCTCAGAGTCTGTTCTTAGCCCTCTACTTTTTAATATATACATCCAAGATTTCCTTAGAATTATGGACAACAGAATTAATGTTTTACAATACGCTGATGATTCTCATATTTATAGGACCAATAAGAGTTATAAGCAAGCTGTTGTAGATCTAAATTATGCACCATAGTTCTCTAAACTTTTTTCCCGACTAAAGCAGCTGTTGTTATATACATAAGACACAGACTGCCCAAGATATCCAATTTTTGTTTGGCAAATGTTACAAGACCAGTTTTACTACATTACAAATATTTGAGGATTAAGTTGGATAACAAATTAAATTGGAATGAGGTAATAGTAACAGTACAATAGATAGACGTCAAATTAAGACCAAATGTGGATATAAATCTCGAAATCATTTGGGTGCTATAAAATATCCTTCCTTCTGATGACTTTGACCACCTTTAGATGGTTTTTCTGACGTCTATTATATATTTTTGTGATGTCTATTATAAACGGTTGAGTTGCGTATGCGGAAAGAAATGTTAAAATAAATTAAATAAATGGCAAATACAAACAAATATGTTAGCACTAATTACATATAGATTTCTAGTGACCTCATCTAAACACACTATTCAAATTGTTTGTTTTTAATGTTTACCTTTTTTAGCATCGAATTGCCAAATATCTTTGTAAATTTACATGTATTTTCTAATTTTTTACAATATAATACATTGATACATGGCGCTATTAGCACTTTTCATGTGGAAACTCTTCAAAGTAAAAAAAATAGAAGACCGTAAATAAACCAACGGAAAGTTTCCCTTGAATGTGTTCTCGAAAATTTAGTGCGCTCCATCTAAATATATTTCCCTTCTTATTGATTTTCAATTTTTATAATTTTTTTTTATACATTTATTTAACGCCGGCTTATTTCCGCTACTGAGGTCTAACACCGACGTCTGTAGACAAGCTATCCCCAACCAGGAATTCTGCCGAACCTCTTCCTTTAAGAAGAGTAGGGATATTTTACTTGCCTAACATTTAATAGACAAGGGACCAACGGCTTTACATCCTCTCCGAAGGATGGTATATCCACTATACAACCCTCGCCTAAGATTGTATAGCTTCCGCGAATACACTGATATACAAGCCGCTGGAAGATGTGTGAGGCGAGGACGCGGTCTTCGTTGGAACGGTCACCCATCCAACTACTAACCGCGCCTGACGTTTCTTTACATCACATATCGAAGTATATACATAGTAAAGACGCACCTACACCCGCCCTCATTTTCAATTTTTAATTTAACAGGTTCTGTTGTGTCAAACAGCATTAAAAATACATACGAATTTATATAATACATATATAACACCATTGCCATTGTTGAAAAATAACGATATATTATTTTAACAAGCAATTTAAAGATACACTGCGCACAGAAAGTTAGGGGTATTGTAACATACCTGTAATTTTTTCCGTGTGTATGCTTCCGCGTGGTTTTTAGGTTTTTGTTTTTTTTAACCGCCTTCCACATCACCTGAATGACACTCTTAAATCCAGGAGATCTAGATTTGAGTAAAGGAGACGAGGCCCTACAGTTTATAGTGGGATTCGAACCACTTCTTGGGGATAATTTTACGATTGAAAATTACTTCCTAGTAGATGGAATTCGAACCCACCACGCTAGGTATGCTCAGAGAGAAAACTAGGAGCGCTCCACTGAGCTACCGTCCCCAAAGGTGTCCAGAATAAAAAAGTTGTATCCCTTATTCATCTCATTCTTGTTTTACTAATTTTCGAAAAGATATAATGAATTCTCATTCTGTATTTTTAAGTAAATATGAAAGCAAGGCGCTATTTATGACACCCTGCATGCCAACGCGCCTCCACGTAAGCGGGCTTTTATTCGGTGATGACTCCCTTTCGCTTGCAGAGCGATTGCAGATGTTTACGAGTTTGAAGGATGCCAGAAGGCAAATACAGTAAAAAATTTATCGAAAATCCGCAATGGCTTTTATAGCAAGCAGTGTTATGGTATACGGAGGGATATGTGTTGGAGGAAGCACTAACCATGACAGGACACATGAATACCTATGAAAATCAGCAATTTTTCAAGTTGCTATTGGCGAAAATTTTATTTTTATTGTTGGTAATGCTTGGGCTCATCGAACTCAGTAAGTATTCAATGTCCTTGTAACTTATGGAATTGATCATTATATTCTTTCACTGAGTACTCCTGACTTGGATCCCACTGAACTTGTGTGGAATTTATTGGACAAGACAATCCAAAACAGGCGCGATTGTCAGATATTCTTCTCATTTTATGGACACAAATACTGCAAGAAGCGATCGACCCTACCATTAGAAGCGTGCCTAGATGTACACTTGAATTGATTAGAGTGAGGGGCCAGAATATATGGTATTGATGATAGACCTAGGGTATAATTAAACACTTCTTAAGGTAAAATAGTTTTAACTCGTTTTGTCATAAGAAAAAGGTTAACAAAGGAGCTGTCGACCCCCCTCCATAAAGTCTTTATTAAAATAAGAAATATTCTCAACTTTTTGTGCAGGGTGTAATAGGTATATTGTAAATTAGTATTCAAAGGAATATGAGTTACATCATTTTCCAAGATTTGTCAAGTTAAACTATAAATTTCACCATATTAATTTTTTTGAGATTTACCTAATTGCGTTAAACAAATAAGTTCTTACTAATGATGACTAAACAATTTTTGGGACTATTTGGCTCGATGACTTGATTTGTCATCGTTATGCTTTTCATTGACGTTTCAATCCAAATGATGTACAATGTACACCTATGGAAATGTTCTTATTAGTACTTCTATTTGATTAAATTAATCCATATTTGAGAATCAAGTGAGCAAAGATACTCTCTATTCTACCAGATATTACGAATTTCTATGAATTCAATGAAAACTATATGATGATGATAATGATCCCTGGCTATCAATTTCTCAATGATACATTCCTTGATCGTTGGATAGGTAGAAGGTATTTGATGATGGGGTACGACCTTGATCGCCAGATTTGACTCCTTTGGACTTTTCATGCGAGTCCCCCTATTATCTCTATTTGACGTGTTTTTGCAAGAATCAATACATTTGAAGAGGTTTAAGCCCACCCCAATTAATTACAAATGAAATCCTGGTAATCTATGTCACCAGGAAACTTCATTACTATTTATTTATCTGAAGGATAAACAAATAAGATTAGCCATTTGCGTGATCGTCTAGTTTTGTTAGTGTAGGACCCAAATTTAGTTGTGTGTGTAGTAACCCTTTTTAATTTACCCCAGGTTCTTTTATATAAAGTTTAATATTACTTGTTTCTGTCTGATACTAGATATCTTAATTTAAATACCTGGTAAACTTGAACACACTGTCTATTAATTGAGAGACCTAGTTAATTATATGTTATTTATGTAGTATTTTATTACTCAAGATTCCACTGTACATTTATAGTTGAGGTTTGTTTTCTATTTTGCTTTTGAAATTAAAACCATTTATTTAGTTTATTATATAACGAAGAAGGGAAAGGTGAAAGAATAAGACAATAATTGATGGGAAAAATAGTAAAAAAACCCATTTTATTTTATATAAATTGATGCAACAATAGTTGAACATGAAATCAAAAGTAATCCAAATATTTGAGACAATTGTCTAAATACTATAATAGGTAACGCTAAAAATTTTTTTGGTTTTTTTTGTTGAAATAGGCTTAAAATGTCGTGAAACGTCGAGATTTTAAATTTGAGCGAAAAAAAATTTCCTGTCTGTCGGTCGATCTGTCTGAGACATTCTTATAGGAAATAAACGAAAGTTGCTAACTAAAAATGCAATTCCTATAAAATTTATCCAAAAAAGGTAAGTCATTAATTTTTCTTTCCTAAACTTATATACCGGGTGTCCGGGTGACAATGAATTCGTTTTACAAGACGCCATTTAATTGTCTTTTCCTTAAAAGACAAAAAATTTCAAGCTTCTAC
Source organism: Leptura quadrifasciata (assembly GCA_963675555.1). NCBI lineage: Eukaryota > Metazoa > Arthropoda > Insecta > Coleoptera > Cerambycidae > Leptura > Leptura quadrifasciata. Next base: position 143,568,159 of record OY776675.1, read on the forward strand.
CTTTAGAAGCTTGAAATTTTTTGTCTGTCGGTCTATAACTTTTTTTTTGTGCGCACGTTTACTCTGGAACCCTTTATGATATTGACTTGAAATTTGGTACACTTATGTATTGTAACGAGATTTGAAACTAGATTATATTTTGATCTAATTCCGTTGAAGGGTTCAGCGGTTTTTTTTAAAGGACTTTAGTATTTCAGCGCATCAGATACGTTTAATATGACCATTTTCTCATTCTGAGATAGTGCACATTTTTTCATTTGTTGTATAGTAGTGGACTAGACGAGATTGTGTGAGAGACAACACGTCTACTTGCTGTACCACTCCTGAGTTCGAGTCTCAGTTGCGGCAGATGGCAATGTCGCAGGGAATGGTCGTTGTCTAATTGTTTGTGTGTATGTGTCCTAGTTGAGTGGTGGATTAGCTAATGCTAAATTCCGGCAGGACGTTAATCTAAATAAGCCGTTAAAAAAGAAATATATGCGAAGCCTATGTACATATTATAGGTACACACTTTTATTACGTATGTATAGCTTCCATTACGTGTTGGTATATTAATTGACAATTTTATGATTGCTGAAATTCATAAATTGTATTTTGTATATTAAATATGTAGAATCGATCGGTCATTCAAAATTAATCACTAATAACTATATGCATACAAGACACAAGTTACTACTTTGGTACATATAGTACATATGCGTGAGAGTAAATTTTTAATATGGCATTTCGTGTCTAATTTTAAAACATAATATTTTTAGTCGCAAACTCCTCTATAAAATCCTTATTTAACTATAAGGAACGTAACCAGGCTGCAACCAACAGCTACTCTCCGGGTTATGTGCCCCGCCGAGCTCTGAATTACAGGTTACAAGCTTGGTGCGTTAAATGTAATTATTGCATATTATCATCGAAACGCTAATGCTTCGATTGCAACAAACACCAGCCGAAAGACTGATCCTACTTAAAGGAGCTCTCGTGCCAGTCGTCACACACCACTTGTAGACTGGAGTTTCGAGCTGTTGGCTCTCGTCAGTGCAAGGTAGGCATGTGACGACCGACACGAGGATCACATGACTATTTAGTACATTTCGGTATCTTTGGGATAGTGATATGTAAAATAATCAGCAGGCGCCATCTAGCGGTCCAGTGTCTGTTGCAATCGAAAAATAAATACCCTGACTGGGCTTAGCATAGTTCAAATGTGCTTTTAGAGGGCGAAATATTAAAACATAATATTTTTAGTCGCAAACTCCTCTAAATAATCCTTATTTTACTATAAGGACCGTAACCAGACTGCAACCAACAGCTACTCTCCGGGCTATGTGCCCCGCCGAGCTCTGAATTACAAGTTACAAGCCTGGTGCGTTACGTGTAATAATTGCATATTATCATCGAAATGCTAATGCATCCTTTAAGTAGGATCAGTCTTTCGGCTGGTGTTTGTTGCAATCAAAGCATATGAAAAGCGTATAATTGCTGAAATTCATAAACTCTATTTTGTATATTAAATATGTAGAATCGATCGGTCATTAAAAATTAATAACTAATAACTATATGCATGCAAGACGCAAATTACTACTTTGGTACATAGTGTGAGTAAATTTTTAATATGGCATTTCGTGTCTAATTTGTTTTGAATAGCCTATTTAGCTCTTATAGGTAAGTAGTAATTGCCTCTGTTACCTGGAATGCAACACACTGCTACTATATTCAGAACACAGTGCGAAAGGATTCAAATATTTCATATTAATAACAAGGATAACTATGTTCTAACGCTAATATCGTCCTGTATATATGTCGAATTATACAGTACACAATATTATACAATTTAACGACCAAAATAAAGAAAAACATTGATAACCATATCCCGATAAAATTGTATAAATTATAGTCCAAGTAATAAGTTCCCGATACATAAAAAACGCAACAAAAATTTTACGACTTCAATAAAATACCGGTATTCTCTGTAGTTCTGTTCGCAAATTGACTCGCTTACCTTTATAGGTTTTTAATGTGTGTCGGGAATGTTTAATGTCAGACTTGACGCCATGGCCCGCGGCGATATAATTATGTCGTAAAGTTTTTGTTGCGTTTTTTATGATCGGGAACTTATTACTTGAACTATACATACCAAACATCGATACAAATCTAATTTGCTTTTTAGAAATGTTAATAGAATAAGGCGTTCATGAAGACCTGATAATAACTATTTATAAATGAATATGAACAATAATCTTAAAAATGTCGATAATGTTGCGGCATTCGTTAAACTAATGTTTGAGTCACTATTAATGAAATCCACCGCCAACGATGTTTTAATATTCTGAATTCATTGATAGTTGACGACGCCGGCACAGAGTGCCAGTAAGAGTAAGTACACTGTGACGCCGGCGTATCGTAAACACAAACTCTAAACAAAGTTCATGTTAAAGAGTTGAACGATATTTCTGCAAAATACGAAGCTTTTTCTCAAAAAAGCCCAGATAAATAAAATTAAAACTGCCTTATAATAATAATTATCATTTGCTTATTTATTGTTATTTCAAAGTTCCGTTCAAAAGCCGGTACTGCTGATTTGTAGTGTTCGTCTAATCACGTTTGATAACCTAATATTGTAGTACTTATTCTTTCTTTGATCTTTGCATTATATCTTTCTGGACCATGTGAATTATATCTTAGTGGGTCATAAGTTATAAATTTTTCAAGTTATCGGATAACTGTTCCTGTCTTTTGCCAAGTGCGTCCCAATATTACTATGACGGGCTAGCTAGCAATTCTAAGTAGGTATTGAAAACCTTCGAGCCCCTTTTGTGGGTAAAAATAATAGATTTTTGTTTTTACACAGTTTAGCTTGAGACTCCTGAGGCCGAAGATGCACTTAATTTGTAGATTTGAGAAGGTGGGGGGTTTCACTTGAAGATGTTGGACAGGGCCAAAAGCTACGCCCTATATATTTAGTTTCGCGGTAATTTAGTTGCACTGATTCTAATTTTAAAAGTCACTGTATTTAAAATGTGTCCAGGTTTCTGTATATTAAAGGTTTGACACTTTACATACTTTAAATTTCAATTGGAAAGTCAAAAATCACTTTTTTTAGTTTTTAGTTAGGTGAAATTGCAACACCCTGTATATTATTTTCTGGTATTAAACGGCTTTTGAACGTCTGAAATGGTTTCTGATTGACTGGGGTTAATTTATTTCAAAATTTGTAATGTTCTTGATTTTTGTAGATACTTCTTGATCCCCCTGTATATGGTGATTTATTGAATAGCACTTGGTTTTAATGAGAATGACTATTTTGATTTAGATTAGACAATAAGAATTCTAGCTTTTGAAAAATTTAATTGAGTTCGTAAGTTGGTTTAAAAACCACTTTAAATTAATGCGCGGAGGCAGGTTTTGTTTACAAAGTCTGAAAAATTCACTTAATTTATTGCGCAAGGGCAGAATAGACCAAACAAACAAACAAACAAACAAACAAACAAATAACCTAATAATATTCTTCTTAAATACGAATATTGTAAGGATATTCCCAGAATATACGCTACAAAATATTCGAAAAATATAATAATGTCACTTAACGAATATTCTCAGAACATTTCGTGCTGTGGGATGAACTAGTTTAGAACGAATATCTATTTATAAGAAACATCAGCTTATTTTTTGGTGCTCCATCGCCATCTCGAAGGAAGACATTTAATTATGAGGCAACCTGTATATAAAGTGTTACTTAAATAATAAAATATAGTATTCCTACATCTAAGAATATTCACATGAACCGGTGATTCTCAAATTGCAACCTACAAAAATGCCGAAAATTCTTATTAGAGGCAATACAACAATTAATGCGGTTCCATTAATATAGGTATAGGTAATTATGTTTGTGCACGATTCGTAAATCCGCACATTTTTTTCATATACATAGGACATATACATGAGAGGTACGGTACAATGGTAGTATATCCGGAAAAAAATTATTACGAATGAACAAAAATAGTCATTATGTATAAATCGATCATTTTTCTACGAAAATTAGAAGCCCAACGATTGGTTAAATCACCGGGTTTTAATTATTTCTTGGTGTTATAGAGGTATATCTTATAGTACACACCTACCTATATTTAAATGACACGGATAAATAATACAATATGCATTTCAAATTTCTCGTCTCTGTACTGTCGAAACAAGGTCGAAAGTTCTAACTTCTTTGGATCAGCGTTATTATTATTAAGCCGGATGAATCAGTCTGTGTAGTCTGTGTACGTAAACAGTTTGTTAAACGAATTATTTGGTTACAAATGTATAAATTGCTAATTTAATTATTGCCAAATAAATATAATTATAAACATTGATAATAGTATTATACGCCGTTATTGAAAAAATATATAGCAATAACAACAACATGGATATGGAATCAGAGGAACAAATGTGGAAACAAATTTACAATAAACTGCAGACCCAAAAGTCTATGGACCATGTTCATACGGACCATGAAATAAGGTATAATAATTTTATAATTATTAATTTAATTACTTGAGATTTCATGAAAAATTATTAACATTCTACACAAACAAAATGGAAAACAGAATTTCCAGAGGCGTGAAATCAATATTAATTATGTTTATTACCTTCGCGGAATTTACTTACTGCAATATCATTTTTAATGCATTGCTCAGGATATAATACAATTCTTTAGACAGGTAAGTATATAAGTAAATGTAACATTCTTAGATGTGTACGTATTTATTATTATTTTACTCTATATAGGTAGGTAGTACTAACATTTTTCTTTTCATACCATGACTCATATTTCAAAAATGTATAGCACTCATTCATGAAGGTACCACCATTGCACCATTTGCATATATACTCTACTTATTATACTTTTCATAGACTAAAATAAACATAATATTATACATAATTTAATTTTATCTCTTAATAAACCAGTTATTTTCGTGCTTTCACCTTCACCGAATATAATTTCCGAGGATTATGTCATCGACCGGTTTAACGATTATGTTTTGATAGGTCTGAAAAGCATGAACATTGTTTAGTAGGTCGGATAATTAAATTTTCTTTTTTTAATTACTTAAAGTCAAATGCAATTTGTAATTCAAGTTATTCAAAATATTGAAAAATGTTTTCCACAAAGCGCTATTATTTTGAAATTGTTTCACTTTGTAGGCAACCGGATATACAGCACATCGGCATTAATGTCTGTATGATTTGAGTTGGTCGTTAGCAAGGATTGTAAACCTTGGGTCGTTAGCATAACAAACAATGGTCGCGTTCATCACGCGGTAGCGCTAACTGAGCGATCACGTATCATTATGCAAGAAGCCAATGAGGACAGTGCAAAAAGCGTAGTTTAAGCATGTGATCAGTGAACGCTATCTGATCGCACGCCGTGATGAACGCAACCAATCTTTACGTAACCAACTAACCTAAACTAAAAGCAACGGACTTTTAACTTTGTTTACTGTACAGTTGTTACGTGTAAATAAGCCCAGCAGTTTGAATAAGATTAATTAAGGTAGGTAAATATAAATAATATAGATGTTTCATGGATCATTTTATTAAATCCTATGCGCAGAATCAACGTTAAATTGCTTCGTCTTTGACAATGACAATGACTTGTTAGGTTAAATTTTAATAAATCAAGTTGAATAACTTATCCGGAATAAGTACTCTTATTGTTATAATGCTTTCTAAAGTGTTCATAGTGAATAAGAACTATTTGGTGCACAGTGTTCGAAATTTGAGTCTCTTAAATCAAAAGGCTTATGTAAATGGACAATGGGTAACAGCAAAAAGTAATAAGTTCTTTGAGGTCTTTAATCCGGCAGATGGATCAGTCGTTGGCTCTGCTCCTGATATGGACGTACAAGATGCAAAGGAAGCCATCGAAGCAGCTGCATGTGCATTTGAGACTTGGAAATTTACAACAGCGAAAGAACGATCTTATCATCTTAGAAAATGGTACGATTTGTTAGTGCAAAATGAAAAGAATCTCGCCGAGATTATGACGGCCGAATCTGGAAAGCTTTCAGGTGAATCCATAGGCGAGGTGAAGTATGGCAATTCTTTTGTTGAGTGGTACTCCGAACAAGCTCGTAATGTACATGGAGACATCGTTGCAAGCCCAGATCCGTCTAAAAAAATTCTCGTTGAACATCATCCAATAGGAGTTGCAGGTCTTATTACTCCATGGAATTTTCCTCATGCTATGATTACACGAAAAGCAAGTGCAGCACTAGCAGTTGGTTGTACGTGCGTTATCAGACCAGCTGAAGATACTCCTCTAACAGCTCTAGCCCTTATAAAACTAGCAGAGGAGGCTGGCATTCCTAAAGGGGTATTAAATGTGATTACTAGTGGCAGAGAAAACGCGGCAGCTATAGGATTAGAACTATGCGAAAGCCCTTTAGTTGCGGGAATATCTTTTACCGGTTCGACGCAGGTTGGAAAGATTCTTTATAAGCAGTGTGCTTCAGGAATTAAACGGTTGGCATTAGAATTAGGAGGCAATGCACCTTTTATAGTCTATAATTCTGCGAACATTGATAAAGCTGTCGAAGGCGCCATGACCTCGAAGTTTAGATTTTGTGGCCAAACCTGTGTCGCGTCCAATAGATTTTTGGTGCAAGAAGAAATTTACGATTGCTTTGTAAGCAAGTTGGTAGAAGTAGTAAAAAAAATGACAAAAGAACAAATATGCCCTTTGATTAATGATAGGCAGTTAAAGAAAGTGTCAGGTATGGTAGAAGATGCCGTTAAGAAAGGAGCCAAAGTTTTAGCAGGGGGCAAACCAGCGTCTCAATATGGCACGCTTTACTATGAACCTACGATACTCACTGATATCAAGAAAAACATGGATGTTTACTGTGAAGAAGTATTTGGACCTGTGATAAACATAATCAAATTCAAGACCGAGGAGGAAAGTTTGAAAATTGCCAACGGCACTAATACAGGTTTAGCGGGATATTTCTTTTCAGAAGATATCTCTCAGATATTTAGGGTTAATAACAAACTGGAAGTAGGTATGGTGGGGGTTAACGTGGGGTTAATCTCGGGTACTGAAGCCCCATTTGGAGGTATCAAAGAATCTGGGATAGGACGCGAGGGAAGTTATCATGGCATAGAAGAGTTTTCTTATATTAAATACACATGCATAGGAAGTCTTAACTAAAATGTTTGAGATAGGAACATGTACGAGTTATTACTGAAGGAGAATATTCCTAAATGCTTATTAAATAAGTTTGTATGTAAGGCAACTGTGTAGATACTTTTGCATATTTCACTGTTACCTTAAAGATAAAAATCACAGCTTATAGAAAGACTCGGATCTCTTTTGCGTTTATGCAGTACCTATATAAAGCCACAAAGACAAATAATAAGATAGTTATTGCAATATATTAAGCAATAATTTATTTAGATTAATTCTACAATGGGAATTTCCTGTTGTCTAAATGGCAATAAACTAATACGATGATTGTTATTTAGACATTTAATGCTGTCATACTGCTTTCATCGATTGTATTTATATTTTTATTTAGAAAATTACTTAGTTGTAATTTTTGTGGTTGAATGTAAATCATTATAATGAATTAATATGCAGGGTGTATTGTAAGTAAGTGAACATAGCGCAGTGGAATGTAGATCACCATCATCTCTCCAAGAGGTGGATCAATTTAGAGCTATCATTAGGAAAACGACGTTATGTTTATTAGGACTTTCCTCACATTGTTTTCTCTTTTTACTATATAAAATCTAGTCTAATAACATCGTTTTTTCGAGCTTCTGCTTAAGTTAACTCCAAAGACTCAATTTTCACAAAGAATATTTGAATATTAAGAATAAAAATTGTTTCAAAATAGAATCTTGCATACCATGAAATAAAACTTATTCAGAACACACCATGTATACTTTTTTGTTAATCTTATCGAACTGTTAGCTCCGTCAAGTTGGTCCCTTATTTTCCAAATTGAAGCATATTTGAATGGGAGTTCTTTTTTACTGCTTGCTGTTATGATAATTCCTTGTAAATGATAATCAAACAGATACAGTAGATGACCAAACAACCAAATTAGTCAACTCAATACAAAGTTATCAATTTCCATAAGCAGTAAGGAGCAAATGAAAGGATATAACAAGCAAACAAGTGAATGATTCGAATTCAAATATGTTTTCGTTTTGAAAATTGCAGGGACAACCTCACAGAGTTCTTAGTAAGAATATATTGTGTTTTAAAAAATATCTATGTACAGTTGATTTAAAAAAAAAACGGGTACACTTTCTTTTAGCTATGTAAATCATTCGTTCTTTGATTGATATTAATAATCTTACAAATGTCACTTTGATGTTAATCAGTGGCGTCATTATTAAAAATGGTTCGACATCTAACAAATATTCAAAAACATCGAATTGTTTCTAAAATTGAAGATGGTTGGTCCATAAGAAGACTTGCTGCTGAATGCAATGTGAGTAATGAGTGTTAAAAAACAATGGGAAACTAACCAAACGGTATCCCGTAAAGTTGGTTCCGGTAGGCCCAGAAAGAGCAATAATCAAGAAGATGAAAATCTTATAAATTATCTAAGAGAAAACCCTTTCCAAACTGCAGTAAATGCAATTTCAGAGACAAATATCCCTGCTTCGGTACCTACTGCTGGCAGGAGAATAAAACTAGGAAGCGAATGGAAGAGCGGCTAAAAAATACAAACTTTCAGAAGAAAAGAGGCAGGGTAGGATTATTTTTGACCTGAACTATATAATCAATGATGAAAACTTCTGGGGACAAGTTGTCTTTTCTGACGAAAAGGTTTTTAAATCCTGTAACGATGGACATGTTCACGTATATAGGCCTCCTTTCACTAGATACGACGAAAAATATACTTTCAATCCACAAATATCAGGAAGGTCTTCAGTCAATGTCTGGGCTTGGATGAGCCTAAATGGGTTAGGTGTGCGTTGGAACAGTGCTAGTCATCTCAATTCCATTAAATATATTGAAATATTAGACAATATTATGTTGCCGTCAGTAATAGAGGTGTTTCCGGAAAATAATTTTATTTGCCAACAAGACAACTGCTCCATACATACGGCCCATCGTGTCAGGCAATAGTTTCTTAATAAAAACATGAGTTGATACCGTGGCCATCTAAAAGTCCGGATTTAAATCCAATTGAAAATGTTTGGGGACTAATGGTGAAACATATAAGAAAATTAAATAACCATCCAAATAATGCCCAAGAATTGGAAGGGATAATTGAAGACGTTTGGGAGAACTTGTCGCAAGAAATCTGATTTTGTCCATGCCTGCAAAACACTAATGGAGCAATGACAAATTATTAGTTAATTCTGTATTACGTAGTTGAAGTTCATTTATTTTATTTTTTTATTGTATTTTTTATGTTCAGTTTGCATTGTTTACATTTTTTTAAATTTTTGTGTTCTTATTTTAAAAATAGAATTATCATTATTCAGTTAGTATTTTAATTACAACCATTAGTAGAATTATCTGTAACAAATATAATTTTTTTAAACAATAATATGGCAGGCTTGAAAATGTTTTGAAAAAATTATTTTCCAATTATTTTTTAAAATTCCATTTGAATAAAATTAAAAAGAAAGGTTTAATAAGTTTAAAAACACTAAGAAAACCGGTCTCCTCCAAAAAACCTAAGTCCGGGGTAAATCACCTATTCTCCACCCCCCTATCGACATGCCTGGCCAGCCCTATTTACAGACATATGCACACAACTAAACTATTAAGATTTTCGATTACAAGAGTTGTACCAGTTTTTTTTTTTAAATCAACTGTACCTGTTATATCCATGTAATTTTTTGTTTGGAAATGTATTTAATGTATTGAACAATACTCTCAGATTGATTTTTTTTTAATTCGGTACATTTATGTACATTCCATTGCTAACTTTAAGTATAACTTGTTTTTGTACCATTTCCTATTTATATATGTATATTATATTAATATATTAGATCAGGCGGTGGCTGCAAGGATCGTGTACCTATCAATTTAAAGAAAATTTCATTTTTGTGGTAATAGTTTTACTATTAGTAGATACGAGAAAGCTTGGTCGTTCAACCTTTGCCCTGGTGGGATTTGTGTAAGAGGGTTATTTCGCCCCTCTCTCAGACTGAACTAAATACCCATGTAATTAAAGAATAAAATTGTGTTTCTATTTGTACTTAAGTAGTGCAACAAAGTAAAAATGGTCTGCCGCGTTATACCCTGGTGGGTGGCGCTGGCCAACCGAAAATTGTGGTAATTTCTAAGGAATACTTTTCACCCATTGATTTAAAGGATCAACTTTACATCAAATTAAAGGTTAAATCTTTAACTTTGCCTAGAGTCAATCAATAAATAGTTATTTGTCAAAGTGTACTTGAAAATAACAATTTTTCATATGTTTCCCTTTTATCTCCATTCACTCATCAAAACGATTTTGTACATACACCAACATATTCAAAATTTGATTCTCTATAACTTTCATTCGATACACTATATACGTACGATCTATCGTTTTCCGGCTTTTATCGATTTTATCATGAAACAAGTGTTCTTGATAGCGCGCTATAAAGATGTTTAAAAATTCATAACTCTTCCAACATTGATCGAATGGAAATGAAAAATAAAAGGAAATTGTCCGTAATCGAGTTCTCTACAACTTTCATTTGAAACATTTTGCGATCCGAGTGATCATTTTCGAGATTTTAGCGAAAAACGCGCGCGTTTCCGTTGCGTCGTAGAACTGTCAAAATTTCAAAAAAATCTATCGGCTACAACAAATCGTACGAAGTTAAAAAAAAAAAAACGAAATTGTGCGGATTTTTATTACCTATGATTTTTACGTCCACATATTTTACAGTAAAATTGATAGTTTTTTGCGAAAAACCGATTTTTTTTACCTTTTTTATGGGTATTTAGTGCAGTCTCAGAGAGAGGCGAAATCACCCTCTTACACAAATCCCACCAGGGAAGGGGTTGAATGACCAAGCTTTCTCGTATCTACTAATAGCAAACTATTACTACAAAAATGAACTTTCTTTAAATCGATGGGTACACGATTCTTGCATCCGCCTTCCAGTCTATATCTTTTTACAAGCATATTTCAAATCTTATCACAATGAATTTCTTCAAATTAAAATAAATAACGACATATTGTTAAGTACCTATCTATTTCTGCCGTATTTTAATAGTTCCTAAATATAATTGTTTGTTCTGTATTGCTTGATTTGGATAATATGTCTGTCTTTTTTAATTTACCATGCGTTGTCAAACACAAAAAAATCTAAAAACTTAGTTTTGACTTTATTCATTCTTCTTCAAGCTATTCTAGGTTTTATTTTATTTTCAATGTATTATAATAATGTGAGGTCTAAAATGTTTATCAAATAATCAATATTATTTCAACACAAATAATTAGAGATTAGGATATTAGAATAACGTGAATTTTTATTTTATTTTCTGCAAGACTCTTGCATTTTGCAGATTGTAAAGTTTAAATTTTCTAAATAATAGTGATATATAATGTAAATTGTCTTCCATTAAAGTCTTCCATATTAAATTACTTTGTGGTAATTTAGGCATTTGCCAGCTTTGTAGAAAATCAAATGCCCAATATTTGGATATTGTTCTAAATTAATTGAATTTGAGATCGTTATAATTCAACTAAGTATAGTTCAAGTAGGAATATCCCGAGACATAAAAAACTCAACAAAATCTTTATGACCTCATTAAAATACCGGTACTCTTTGTAGTGCTGTTCGCAAATTGACTCGCTTATCTTTATAGGTTTTCAATGTGCGTCGGGAATGTTTAATGTCAGGCTTGGCGGTCCATGGACTGCGGCGATAATAATTATGTCGTAAAGTTTTTGTTACGTTTTTTATGTATGGGGAACTTATTACTTGAACTATACCTAGGTATTAAAAATGTATTATTGTTGTTAAGATAACAAAGGGAAGAGTTCTAGTTATTGAACTTTAAAAATGTCAATATCTTATGGAAATAAAGACTTTGAATAATGTCAGTTGGTTTTTTTATTAAACGAGATTTCAAGAGATACAAAATTATGTACAAGACCATTTTTGTTGGTTTTATTTAGATTTATGCCAAGAAACTATTCAGTACCAGTAAATAGCTAAAATATGTAAATAAATTTACAGAACCGAATGCATGGCGGGGCAACCGGGGTGGGAACCCCGGGGCCCCTACAAACCTTGGATTCAAAAATTTTATAACAATAAAATTATTTATTTTTTAAGAAAGTAATGAGTAATGAAATATATCCAAACGAAGGATATTTTCATCCTATGTCAAATCTATTCAGTGGTAGAACTTAGGTCGAATTTAAGTCTCTTGCAAAGTTTAATAGCGGTAAAATTCAATGTTTATTTTTATTGGGTACGGGGCAAAATGTACACTGGTTAAGGAGCAAAATGACAGCTAAATACGAGGTAAAATGCAAAAGTGGAAATTTGTTTTTTAAATGTAAAAATAAAATTCTCGAAAATAATTTATTTACTGAAAGGGCTTCCACTTTTTCATTGCCCCGGGCCTTCACGCCCCTGCATCCGGCCCTGTAAATTTACTTTAAGAGTAACTATATTTTTTTTTTTTTTTTTTTGCTTTGGGTCATGAACCATGCAGCCAGAAAGTAACTATATACAAATAAGAAAAATCATATTTTGTTTGATTTGCACTAAAAAAGATAAGGCAATTTTCACTTAACAAAAAATCTGATACAGTGTCAAAAAGGTTATTGCTTTATGCAAAACATCATTTTAATCAGAATAATGAATTGCATGAGGCTATTATTGTTGTTTCAATCAGTCACATTATTGTTCTAAAGGCAGAAGATACAAATTCACAATAAAAAATTATTTCACGTCATTAGCATACAGTTCATTTACGCAGATCACCATATCGTTAATAATGAATAATAGAGGCTCCAAAATAGAACCTTGAGGAATTCCAAATGTAACCAGAATGTAATAAGATATAAAACCACGGTATTCTACATGTTTATTATCGATTAAAATGAGGATAGCAACGAAAAGTTGCCTGTGAATGAAATTGTGAGTTGGCCGTGGACGGAGGTACACACTTTCGCGGGTTTCTTTGTTCTTTTCCGCAGTTTTGACAGGACAGAATTCTTAGTGTATCTAGCGCATTTTTTCTCCAAGTTACTGCACTGCCCAGCCTCCTAATGAAAAACACAGCATAACTATTTAGTGACATCGTTAAATGCTTGGCGTTTTAGGGAACACCCTGTATACCTGATAAGGCACAATAGATGTACACACGACTGATACAGAGCCGTTTTATTTACCTTTGAATGATTAATCCTAAATTTTTGAAAGATGATCAGAAAGAAAGTTAGTATCTCTACGCAATCAGTCTGTATTAAAAATTAGTTTTTTAGGGAAATAAATCGGCAAAATTTTCGTAAAAAATTGACCAAAGCCGGTGATTAAGGAATTTGATATCAAGGTCAGTGATTAGATGAGTCGCTGGTCAACAGGGCGTTCAGTGCGCGAAAAGTGTACACGACTGGTATAATTCATTTTAAACATCTGTGAGTTTTATCATCTTATTTAAACGTAGTGTAATCAGTGGAATCGACAGAAAAATGGATGTTTTTTTATTTAACGCACAATTAGAAAATTTAGTTCAATACATGCAAGTAAGGTATTACAATTTTATTTTAATTATCGTCATGTCATAATTGCAAAAGTCGCATTTTCATGTAGGTCCTTGCCTTTTTTCAAAGTGTAAAAGGCTAAGACAATAGATTCATAAATGAATACAGATTGTTCGAAATCATGTTGCTTGGTGAACAGCAGGATACGTGAAAATATTTTTTGATTGTCAAATGCTTTAACAAAATTTTTGAAAAACAATAAGTGAACTCAAACCTCAATTTATTTTGAAGAGGTTAAAGTTACGATTATTGGTAGTATTTGGATTTGGTATAATCTTCTGGAAGAATTTCTTAATTCTTATTAAGACTGTTCTGTTTTGAGAAGGAAATATTTTCCGTCGGATAAGCGGCTCAGTACACTCTTCAAAGGAATGATCACATATCACCAACATAAATGGCCTTGCTTTGTCTATAATTCCACTATTTTTTAATCTAGCGTTGTTTTACTTGATAGCCCAATCAAATAACTACAAAACAGATTACAAGCAGCTGTCCCAGACCACACAAGGTGTACTCAAGAATAAGTCGACGTGTATTTTATCAAAGTTTCATTCATTCAGACGATGTTTCCAAAAGTTCACTAAAGTTCTTCTAATAGCTGAAATTTGGCTCATTTTTATCTGTATAGGAAGGAAACTAAACAACGGTTTATACTCCATTGAAGGAGTCGGACGAACTACCGAATGTTTGCGACTGGGACTAGACAATGTCCCCCCCCCTCCCCGTTTTCGAGGGTGCTGAATCGATTCCCAGGGTCAAACCAATTTTTCCATCTCGCCAATCCCCACAAATTGGCCAAAAACCACCCCCAAAGTCCCCTTTTCCGTGAACCTGTTTATGTTCTCCAGCTTTACTTCCACGTCCAGTGGAAGTATAGTAACGCAAAAAAAATATTTTTTTTTTGGTGAATGTCATGAAACGTCGAGATTTTAAATTTGAGCGAAAAAAATTTCCTGTCTGTCGGTCGGTCTGTCTGTAACTTTTTTGTGCGCACGTTTACTCTGGAACCGTTTATGACATTGCCTTGAAATTTGGTACACTTATGTATTATAACGAGATCTGGAACTAGACTATATTTTGATCTAATTCCGTTGGGGGGGTTCGGGGAGTAAATGGAGTAAATAAGGGTAAATAGGCAAAGCAAGCAAGTAAGAATCCATAAAATTGCAATTTAAGGCAAAGTCCCAAAATTCTTTTTGACATCAGCCACCCCCTATCGCCCCCAATACCACCCTCACACTATTGTGAAAGGCAGTAAAAAATTTAAAATGTGATTTAGAGTGTGTAGAAGAACGAAACATCTCAAAAAATTTTTTAGCGTTAGCCACCCCTTCTATCACCCCCACCCTATTATTAAAGGGAGTAAAAAATTAAATAAAAATTTAGTGTGTGTACGAGAACCAAGGGTCTCTAAAATTTATTTTGGCATTAGTCACCCCCTCTATCACCCCCAGCCTATTGTTTAAGGGAATAAAAAATTAAATCGGGATTTAGTGCGTATACGAGAACCAGGGACCTTTAAAATTTATTTTGGCATTAGCCACGCCTCTACCACCCTCTATTGCCATCCCCACCCTATTATTAAAGAGAGTAAAGTACTACATTGGGATTTAGTGTGTATAAGACTTGGATACAAAAATCTGGATGTGGAAGTAGTGATTCATTGGGCAGCGGTTTTTCGACTAATTGTTGTTCCTTCGAGTAGAATGGAAGGCCCCTCGAGGAATTTGACCTCAGCCGCCCCTACCACAGGGTTCCACCCCTGTAGGGGGTTGGAAAATTGATATTTGTTTTTGTGAGAAAAAAATTATATTTTACAAATGTTTCTTTGAATAAGATGGTAGGTGACCAGGGTTGTGCAACCACCCCCGGAAGTTGTTTTCACCTTTCAAGGAGGTGGACATTTTTTTTTTTTTTTTTTTGGAAAAGTTAATATTTTGTAGGAGACGTTCCTTTGAGGAAGGTGGTAGGTGACCAGGATTGTGTAACCACCACCGCGGGGTTGTTTTCACCCTTCAAGGGTGTGGAAATTTTGTTCATCTATAATTGAAAAATAGTATAAAAAATATTTTTATTAAAGTGTTTTTATAAATTAATTTTTCACCCCTTTGAAAACAACCCCCGGGACTGGTTACACAATCCCGGTTACCTACCACCTTCTTCAAAGAAACGCCTCCTACAAAATGTTATTTTTTCCCCAGAAAAAAATCATGTTTCCACTCCCTTGAAGAGTGAAAACAACTCCCGGAGGTGGTTACACAACTCTGATCACCTATCACCTTCCTCAAAGAAGCACCTCATATAAAACATCATTTTTTTTTTCACAAAAGCGAATATCAATTTTCCACCCCCTACAAGGGTTGGAAGCCTGGGGTTGGTGTGGCTGAGGTCGAAAATTTGGTTTGACCCCGGGAATCGATTCAGCACCCTCGAAAGCGTAGGGGGAATATTGTCTAGTCCCAGTCGCAAACATTCGGTAATTTCGTCATAAATCCTGGCTCTTTAAATGGACTTTTATTGCAAGCTACATAAACGATTTATTTCTTTGATCGAATAGAGAAATCTCATCGCCTAAATATTGTTTAAGTATTTGTTGTACTGTTCAGTTTTCATCGGCGCGAGGTACCTAATAAATGTTCAATATAGATTTTTCGGCGTCTTTTCTTATTTGCAAGTGCTATCGCTAAGATCTATTCTTAACATCCTATCAATTCTTATTAATATTCTATTAGTTCAGGTAAATAAGTGGAAAAGTTGAACACTTCTGGGCCAGGAATAAAAGACATTTCTTCTCCCGTTTTTTAGGGGCGGGGAATCAAATGCTGGTCAAAACAGTAGTGTAGCAAGTGGAGGCGCAGTTTTTGTGCAGAATTTTTCCTGTAAAAATTATTCTTAATGCGGGGCCACCGAGAGGGTTGATCAAATGGGGTGCTGCAGGGGGTAGTTTTCGCCCCCTTCACTGGAAATAAGTTTGGTTGAATTTTGCCTCCCCCATCCTTCTCGGCCTTTCTTAGTTACATTCCCTCCGAACAGCGTAAAAAAATTAGTTAAAACCGTCTTTTGTCTCAAAGGGGTTGTTTTCACTCCCTTTGATCAACCGGTTTTCCCAAAGGAATTCGATTGGGAGGTGGTCAAAATAGATGAGGGAAGTAAAATTCATCATCCATCCCTTATTTCCAGTCAAGGGGGTGAAAACTACCTCCTGCCGGGATCATCACCTACCAATCGAATTCCGTTTGGAAAACTGGTAGAAAAATTGAGAGGGCCGTAATTCCTTCAGGGGGTAGTTTTCACCTCCTTGACGGGAAATAAGGGGTGGATGAATGAATTTTACTTCCCTCTCATCTATTTTGACCACCTCTCAATCGAATTCCATTTGGAAAACTGGTAGAAAAATTAAGGGGACTGTGATCCCTTCAGGAGGTAGTTTTCACCTCCTTGACTGGAAATAGGCGGTGGATGGTTGAATTTTTTTCCTTCCCTCATCCTCCTCGGCCTTTTTTTTCAGTTACATTCTCTCCGAACAGCGCCGCGAAAAAATCAGTTATGACCGTTTTTTGCCTTTGATCAACCCTCCCGGTGGTGCCGTATCAAAAACCACTTTTACACAAAAATTCCGCACAAAAACACCGTCTCCACTTGCTACACCACGGAAAATCCGTTTTGGGGGTGGTTTTTGGCCAATAGAGGATGAAGGCAGGTTTTTTTCACCTTCGGACCTATCGCAATCGATGTCTCATCCCAAAAGAAACGGGGAGGAAATGTTTTTTAGCCCTGGTCCAGAAGAGTTCAACTTTTCCGCTTATTTACCTGGAGGACATCAAATGAGAGATTTTAATGAATCATTTCCATAGCTGTTATGCTTCTTCGTAAATCCCAAAGCGTAGGAATAGCCATGTATAATTTTATAGACATTGGAAGATACATTTTTTAAATACCTTTTTTTCAATTCACGATTATCTAAAATGTAGTTCATTTCGGCATAATATCTGCTCGAGAAACGACGACTTTTTTTAACTTACCTATTTTTAGCTCTAGCATATTGATTTCAACTCAACAATTTGCTAGTACCGATACTTTTGGCGGTAATCGGGTCGTGTAAATTCTTAAGTAGGTTAAAACCTTACTCCCACAGCCTCCCTTCTACAGTTTCTATTAGAAGCAACTGGTCGTATCATCTCTTCCTGACCGTTTGATGTATAATTTCACACTAAAAACAATATTCATTTCATTCATTTAATATTTTTTTCTGATTAATATAGCGTCATACTTTTGTTCCAGAATCCAGCAAGTAGATGGGGGATTCTTTGAAAAATTCGGGTCCTTATTCCGGGAGCATGCCGAATTGGTAGAGTCACAAGAACAAATAGAAAAACAACGTGTAGCTGAAGCTGCCGCTCAAGTAATTCCCGATAAAATTGAAGCTGAAGAAAGCGACAATGAAGCTGTACCAACGCTGGACAGTGATGGTGAGGTATCGCTTTCTTCCGACTCCGAAATTGAGGGAGATAAAGATAAAACGGAACTTATCGCCGCAGCTTGGAATGTAAGTAAATATCTGATGGCTTTTTCATTACAGTTGGAATTAAATCTGTCCGGCAAAAATTAAGATTTTTACCTAATAATAATATATAATATTAGAACTGTGGTTGAAAAAAGTCAATTCAAACAACAACAGCGGCCGTAGAAATTTCTTGTTTTATTTCAGTCAGATAAAAGCGCGTGACGTCACATGCTTGTTAAACATATGGAAAATCGGTTTTTTCCAGTTTGCGTGCCATCGGGGAACCGGACAAAAAATGTTTCGGATAAAAAAAGAAAGGTCTCCTCGAGGCACGTAAACTGGTTTTGGTTTTTTAAAATCGGCCAATTAGGGCCGGAGATATTGCCGTTTGAAGGGATTAAGTTTCAGGGTAGGAAAAGGGATAGGACAGGTGTGTTTAAGAGATAAGGGATGGGGCTAGGAGGGTAATTTTTTTTCTGTTGTGGGGGGTCGTAGGAAGAGGGGGGGAGCTCTCTAGGGCAATTACGGAAGTGATGGGAGGGGAACGTGCAAAACGGATAAACGGCCATATCTCTGGATCTGCTCGTGCGATTTTAAAAATCAAAATGGAATGTCTTTGTCTTTATGGCAGCTACAACTTTCATTTGGTTCTAATTGATTTTTGGCAAAAATTCAAAAACGAGAAGCAAAAGAAAAAATGAAAATTTTTTCAAATTCGTTTTTTCACTGAAGGGGGGAGAAGAGGGGATGAAATGCTCCTCGAAAGACGGGGATTTTCATCCCCTTCAAAATAAAAAAAGAAATTTCAAATTCCTTCATTAGGAACCAGGACTGATGCATTGTCGTCTGAATCTTCTTCATAGCCACTTTCCATAGCAGTTTCATCTGATATTTCTAAAAGATTCGTCTCTTCTATATTCACCTCGCTTTCCCCAAGCACTTCGGGATAGTTTTCGCAGGAGGATCCATTGCAATAATGGCAAATGGTGGCCGTTTTGCGGCAACCACATGCTCTTCCGTATCCCGTTTTGCACTTGCACGAAATACTTTTAAGTAAGGAATCCGGAACAGGTTGTTTAGTGTTTCGCACAACATCGAGTCCTGTCTGGATTTTCCGCCAACCATACTTCACTGCATTTTTTTCAACCCCACGCCATAACTGGACTTGCTGGTAAATCCGTACGCAGTGTTGCCGCGTAGCATCTCTTGTTGTTGGTAGTGCTACAAACCTATAAAGGTATGTGATTCAATTTGCCGGCGGTATAGTACAGAGAGTAATGTGACGGTATTTTAATGAGGTTGTAAAGTTTTTGTAGCGTTTTTTGACTGTCCAACAACACTCTACCCGGACTATATACACATGTTTATAAATGAATTCTGTTACACCCTGCAAGTGCAAAATTACTTGGATATCTGATAACTGTATACGATGTTATTGTAGTGGGAGTTTCATTGTTTATATAGCAATTTTAAAAATTAGAATAAAAATGAAACAGAGATAACACGTTTTTGTTTATGTCTTATATTGACTAGGTATGAGTATCAATTCTAAGTGAAAAGATTTGAAACTGATAAACAAATATGGTAAAGATAGTCTCTGATACAATTAATAATATTATGTGGGTGCTAGTTTAAGTTGGTTTAGTGATGCAAGTGGAGCGTTTTGTCAGTAAACGACAAGTAAGTTGATGGCTTTTCAGTTAGTAAAAAATTATAGAGGCCAAACCAATCAGATAACCAACTATTTGATGAATAAGATTCTTGTAGATTTTTGTTTTAATGGTGAAGCAACGGATATTATTTACAAATGAATAATCACAAATCAAGCTTTAAAAAATTACTGCATCTGTAAGATATTAGTAAAAAAGCAGCGACATTCGCGTGCTTGTGTTATAGATTTTTGCAAATTTTAATGCAATTCCGTAGAATCGTTTTGGTTGTTGGTGTTGTTTTTAAAACTTCCTTGACATTAGATCGTCTTATCTTGATTGATATATTATTCTTAAGCGAAAATATATACGTTTTAATTTTAAATATTACCTATCTTAACATCATTATCAAGTGCCGAGAAATGTAATTGTAATCACGACGACAAATTGTACGGTGATTTATTAGTTTGAAGATAATTTAAATTTTAATTTGTGTAAATCACTATCGATCACCTATTTCTAGTTCCTAGTGTACACCAAAGGTAATTAACAATCTTCTAACGAAAATGTGTCATGCGTTTTTTATGATGTTTATAACATTTACAATAAATAGATATTATCTAAATAAGTCATGGTTATTAGGTTATAAAATATGAAGAAATTGCTATTTCTCATTAATCCTTGTATTTTGAGTGCGACTTGTTTACACCGCATCCTCTTTAAATGTTTAAATTAGTGTATCAAAATTGAGCCAGATTGCAGTGAAGTAACTCTCACACGTCTATCTTCTACACTCGATTATTTTTAAAACATTATTGACCTAATATTTTCATTTACATTTTATAGTTTTTAGGTCAATTTTTAAAGTGATAAAGAAATGTCTCAAATTTGTATCAATCGAGGGCAAAATTCGGGTGGAACGGAACATAATGTAACATTTTATCTATTTTACAACTAAAGTACCTATTTTGGATAAATATTTTCCGTAAAATAATTGTTTTTCAGGCCAAAAACTATGTTTTTTTTTAAATACTATCAAAAAAATAATAGATGTGCCCATAAAATTTGGCTATTAATTGAAAATGATAAAGTTTTTAAAAAAGTAGTCATTTACTTTCGGCATTATTTATAATAGAAATTACCTCAACCCGCAACACAGGGAGGCTAGGAAATGCTCTATTTGCGCGAGGCTAGAAGGGTGACGTCACATGCCTGCTACGCGATATGCGCTACGCATTCTATGTGTTGTTATAATGATGTATATAAGTTTTCCAACTGTTCTGAGGTAGGATGGGCCGGATATTTTTGCCGATATTTATCGTAGTCATATTGTGTTTTGTGCCTGGATGGGCAAACACAACATAGTCCCCTATGGAACTGCAGAGAAAGGCAGCGAAAGGCTACCTGGGGTAGCGGTGTCTGAGGTCAAATCCCTGCCGAGGTGGCAAAATTGGTTTGACCCCCGGGAATCGATTTAGCACCCTCGAAAACGGAGAAGGGGGGGCATTGTCTAGTCCCAGTCCGCCCAGTCGCAAGCATTCGGTAATTTCGTCATAAATCCCGACTCTTTAAATGGACTACCTGATCACAAATTAAATCTGTGGGCTCATATCTTGTGGAGTAAAAATTTTTTAAAATCAAAGTTAGGTCAGCCTTTGCGCAGCCCGGAGTTTATACACCTTGCGGAAGGCTCCTCATTTGGATTGAGGTGCCTGCGTCAGCTGCGAAATTTAAAAAAATTGAAAAGTGAACAAGTTTTTAAAAAATGTGTAGTGTTAAGTTTTGTTAAGTCTTTTATGTTAGATATAAGCAAATTTAGTACCTTTTTTAATGTTTGTCTCAGAAGGAGTTTAGGTTTAAGTTTTAATTGTTTTTTAACCAAACCAGATCCGTTCCGCCCGACCTTGAAATCCGCCACCGCGATTAACGCGGTGGTTGCACGGCCGTTTCCGGGATGGGTTCTGGGAAGGTACCTGTTATATTATAGCGTGAATAAAGTTACATTGATTGATTGGATACTTCGCCATTTTCGCAAATTATACATTGCGAAAATTTTCTCATAAAACACGATTTAGGTAATGATCAAATTAATACTTTTTTACGATATGTTCTAAATACATAATTACTGATGTATTTATTATCGTTCTATATTCATATGATCGTATGATCCGTTCAATGAAACGGATAGAACATTCATTCTCATTATTTTTAGACCTGTGATACAGGTGTGTTAATATTAACTCTAGGATATTTAAATGCTCGGTTATAAATACGATGGTTACGTATCCACAACATAATATAACAAAAACGACGGTCAAGTTAATTTACATAGAGCAACCACCTCTAAACTTAGTAGTAGAACATATACGTATTTTTGAAATGTCAAGAGCTCAACGATCCTGGTTTTTAATAAATTTATGACTAGTAAAGCAGCAGAGCCAAATACTAAATTACATAACCTCATAACTATTTATTATAATATTGACATTGCTGAGTATAAACCCAGATGAGTTAGATTATTTGATTTTCACGTGTTTATTAGAAACAAACGATGTTTGCAGCGTACAGCGGTTACGAGCCTGATTTGTATCGTACATTTATTTCAAAGACAGAAATATAGAGATATATTTTAAAAAAGACCTCAAGTAACGGTATTTTCTATGACACAGACAGAGTAAAAAGAAAAGAAGTTTGTGGAACCGAATGCCGATACCGGACTCAAAATTTAAGACAGATCATAAAAAGCCCCTAGAAATTCTGTGTCCGGGTCACTAGAGCATAAGTTAACATATGCCTGTGTTGAAGGAAAACTTGCACCTATTTTCATATTCCCTTTGTTTTACATTTATTTAACGTCGGCCTATTTCCGCTATTAAGGCCTAACACCGACGCCTGTAGACGAGCTACCCCCAACCAGGAATTTTGCCGAACCTCTTCTCTTTCGAAGAGTAGGGGCCTTTGACTTGCCTAACATTTAATAGACAAGGGGCCGACGACTTTACATCCCCTCCGAAGGATCGTATATCCCTACACCATCCTTGCCTAAGATCGTACCGCTTCCGCGCATACACTGATATACAAGCATCTAGAACATATGAAGCGGGGACGCGGTCTTCCTTGTAAACACAAGAAAGTAATTTATTTAAATATAAGAACAAGTACATAAAGCGTAGGTATTAATAAACTAGTTAAGATTAATAGAGTAATGAAAAGTAACTTTGTTTCGGAAAAAAATCGCTTTTATTTAATGCGCTGGGGCAAATTTGTTGAGTTAAAATATTTTTTATTTGGTTTCGGCCAAGGAAGTAGCACGGCCACCCGATTTAATTAATTTAAGCGTCGAATGAAGCAATATTCAAACACTTGGGGTGGTTGTAACTTCAGTCGCGTAGCATAGAAACTAATTTTGAGGTACACCGGAAACTGACTTAGCCAGAGCTCGTCCGGCTCGGCTTTTTATATGGTTCGTCCGGACGTAGCGCCTGGAAAGGTCTGGAGAGATGTCTCCTGCTAGTCATTTGTGCTGATTGCGCAATATTGCACAACATTGCATCATGAATTATGAAAAATTAAATATTCGGGACGAAAAGTTATGACATGAAATTGGCCATAAATAGGGGAACTTTTTGATGTATAAATGAAATTTGATCAATTCGGGTTTAGAAGAAATTCGTAATAACTGTCGAAAGAATAAAAATTGGAAATGATCCCGTAATGGATTTCGAAGGTCTTTTAAGCTATGTTGACCTTATATGAGAATGTTTCTATGGGTATGCATTGAAATGAAAGTAAGTTTTGATATTAATGAGCCAGTAAGCGGAACATACGAAATGGAAATAAGTTTTGATATCAATTGGAACATACGAAATGGAAATAAGTTTTGATGAATGCTCAGCTGGCACATCGGGAAAGTGAATGAAGAGTATTTTGATGTATGAATTGAAACTTGAATGGGAAGTTGAAATTGAGAGAAAAATGATTTAAAAAAATTTGTAGAAGCGAGTCATAACATTGTGGCTGGGGGTGTATAAAGTGAATGTGATGTGAATCGAGTTAGTGAGGGGGCTGTATTTTTTTAGGGCAGTGGTTTGTAACTTTGAGTTGTAAATCGGTTAATATGAATGTTGGAATGGTGTCATTGATAACTTTGGACTATTTACGAATTATCGGTGCTATGTGAATTCTTTCAGATTTTGTTTGTTGCAAATTTAAGTGTCTGAATGACTTTTTTAAAATAGTTTGACTGAGTGAGCGTGAAGAATTAATTATTTTAAAAATTTTAAGCTTTTTTAAATGTTTTATGTCTGTGATGAGTGAAAGGTACTATAACACTTGAAACGATCACCCATCTAAGAACTAACCGCGCCTGACGTTGCTTTACATCGCATGCACCTGCGCTCGCCCCCTCATATTGCCCATTGCTCTTATGAGCAGAATTATTGGTTCGATATTTTCATGGAACTTTCTTTTTGTGGCACTGTTTAAGAAAATTATTTCAAGTTCCTATTTCTGATATTGACTATGTTTAAGACAGGAGAACGGACCCATTTTTTAATCATCTGTTTTGTCAAGATTTTAAAATTTTAACCTTTCAGAATGCTATAGTTTGGCAGAAAAGAGTAAATAGTAGAGCCAGGGGGGGTACAGATTGACGAATTTCATAAATTCCATAATATTTCGAAAAAATGAAAGCCTTCGGATTATGTTAATTATGCATGAACTACCATGTCTTAAATTACAACTTAATTATAATTATTTTTGTTTTAATTTATAAATTATGAACAATAATATTATTTTACATATACCTATATAAATATATATGTGGCGCTACTGGATAACGAGCTACCCAAATGTTTGACCTTCATCTATAAAAGCTCCGCCTATCTCATAGCATTATTAGGTATAAATGCGGCACGTTCACACACTCAACCCATTTAGTCGACTATGGCAATTATACAGAATGTCCTAGTCGTAGTTTTCATTTCTGGTAGGAGGCAAAAACGGATAAAATTTAATATATCTCTATGGTAGAACGAGGTGCCGCTTCAGTATCAAGTAATAGCTAAATTCTTTGACGAGAACGCTGCTAATTTTTTGCCCTACTATGTACTCTTTTTGGCTCCACTAATACATGTGAAAAAGTACGAGATTACGCCTTGAAGAGTTCGCCTAAAAATATCTAAATAATTCATATAAATTTAATTACTACTTTGTCACCACAATTCCAAGAAATAGTCGATTTCTTAACCCAAAACAAGGCGTAATTTGATATTATAATTACAGTATACAGGGTGTTTTTGAAATAAAGTAATATATTCCGATTCATCAATCGTCACATTTTTAAAATTCGTAGAACAATATTTATTTATCCAGAAATCAAAAAATAATTAAAAATCGAGTTACGTCACTGATCAGTTTCCATGAACAATGAACTTGTTGCTTATTTTGAGTGCGTCGTCGCCAAGTAGCAGTTAGTAGCGATCCGTCGATAGTTTATGATAGATCTCTACATGTAAATAACGAATTACTGTGTTGTTCGTAATGATGGATAATTTTACAAATATTGAGCGGACAAACTTTGTTATGGTGCGGCAGGCGAAAATGCCCGTCAAACTCGCATGTTTACACAGAACGGTATCCGCGTTCCCCATGAAAGGACGTTTGTGTCAGCTGCTCAACATTTAAGAGACCATGGCACGACTGCACGTTTCCTTTTGTACCATGTCGTTCTGTTGCACCCTGTATACTTGAATTACCCAAAACTAGTTTTTAACCTAAAATCATTTTATGTTCACACCCACCTCCTTTAAGAATAATCAAACCCACGTGTTATAATTAAATTATAAATAAAATATTACTTTTGTTTAGAATATACTTAAATCAATCGTCACTTTTAATTATTGCATTAAAATGTTCAAGCTATTAATATTAGCGAAAATAAACAGTTTTAAAAATAGATCCAGCTCACTCGGTATATCTTGGTGTTACTTACTGACCAAGTTGCTCTTGTATAAGATCAATTAGTGGATTTGTAATGGATTTACATTGACGTCATTGATTAGAAAAGGATTGGAATGTTTGAATATGTACTCCCGAAATAAATTCTAAAGAGTTATGATTTACTGAAAATGTATTTACTAATGTAAATACATAATAAGATGAAGAAAAAACAAACGTGAACTGACCGTGTATACCTAAATTATTCCATAAAACCAGAACATTTTGGAATTTGACATTGTCTTCTAAAGATTTATGGTTAAATTAAGTATCCTAAAGATCTTTTAACCTTAGCATGTCAATCAACACTAGATAAGATATTTTAGGATTGCAAAAGGTGATTCTCTACGGGTAAACCGAGCAGAAAAATATGTAAAGAAAAATAAATATATTCCAAACGCGATCTTGTTTCTATCTTTCAGTACACCGTCCTTGGAACTTCCATATTGAAGATACAAAATATTCGATAAATATTTATAACTAGATTCCATGCACCTAGTGATTTTCAAAATAGTTGTGGCAGAGATGCAAAGAATTCGGTTCCTCATTATTTATTATTATTATTATTATTTAACCAAAATCTTATGCCTATTAATTTTATGAAGTTAAACAAGATGAGTCTAAATTACAATATGTTAATGTTATTCCAGTCATATTTACATCGCCGAATCCAATATGTCCACTGCTTTGGATACAATGATACAAATATTCCAACTTCACTCAGTCCTCTTGTGTTCCTCAAGGATCAGTATTAGGACTGTTATTGTTAATAATTTTTATCAGTGACATCGTAGCTGGTCTAAATGTAAACTGTTTATTATATGCGGATGACTTAAAACTTTTCTTAAAAATTGAATCTAAAAATGATTGTATCTTCAAAAACATTTAAATATATTAAACTCATGGTGTAAAGAAAATAAACAATTGCTTTATGCAACTAAATGCAATGTAATAATGTATTATCTTATGAAGAACATAACGTAATATTATACAATTATAATATTGATACTGTAATCCTTCCTCGTCCAAATACTATTAAAGATTTAGGTAAAATCTTTGATAGCACGTTTATTTTTGTCATCCATATTGATATAATGATACTAAGGCTTATAAGAATCTTGGTTTTATCTTACGTAATACAGAAGAAGATTTTAAGAACATAGATACATCAAAGCTACTTTTTATTACTTTGAAAGATCGCAACTTGAATATAGTTCAATAGTTTGGAATCGTATACATAATATTCACATTACCAATATTGAGCAAGTTCAGAGAAAATTTTTAAAAGTAGCATCATATCATCTCGACAATCAATATCCCCAAAAAGGCATTCCGCAAGAGTTTTTTTACAATAGATTTGAAATGTGCAGCTTGATTAAACGCCGTGCGATGCATTCTGTCTTCACGTAAGTACCGAGAATTCCTTGACACAGTTATTTTATATAAGAAATCTTAATACTAACGTATATAAAATGTCTCCTATATATCATATGATTAATAATTATTCAAATACTGAAGATGATTAAGATATTCTGTAACATTAGAAGCATTAAATGTTTATATCAATAAATATGTGATATGATATATCATAATGAAATCTGTGATACTGATTGTAATCTAGTATTTAAACATTTAAATAATTTGTCTTATATTTAGTAATTACTGCTATTGTGTTTTTGTCCATTTTATATTTTACTTCCACGTCCAGTGGAAGTATAATAACGCAAAAAAAAATATATTTTTTTTTGTTGTAATAGGATTAAAATGTCATGAAACGTCGAGATTTTAAATTTGAGCGAAAAAAAACTTCGTGTCTGTCGGTCTGTCCCCCAAGTAACACATGATGGTTTAATAAACGTTTATTATATGAAACTGTCGGTCTGTCTGTAACTTTTTTTGTGCGCACGTTTACTCTGGAACCGTTTATGATATTGACTTGAAATTTGGTACACTTATGTATTGGAACGAGATCTGGAACTACATTATATTTTGATCTAATTCCGTTGAAGGGTTCGGGGGTAAATAGGCAAGTAAGAGTCCATAAAATTGCAATTTAGGGCATGTACGAAAATTAAGGTCTCAAAATTTTTTTGGCATCAGCCAAACACCCCCCCTCCCGTATCGCCCTCAATACCATCAACAACCCCCTGTATCACCCACAATACCATCCCCACACTATTATGAAAGGGAATAACAAAAATTCAAATATGATTGTGTATATACAAAAACGAAATGTCTATTTTTTTACATTAGCCACCCTCTCCACCACCCTCACTCTATTATTAAAGGAAATAAAATATTACATTGAGATTTAGTGTGCATAAGACTTGGATACAGTAGTAGTGATTCCTTGGGCAGCGGTTTTTCTTAAATGCTTTTGTAATTCGTAACCTTATCCTGTAATTTGCCGGCTCAGTAGCTCAAAGCTTACGTGTTAGGGTTGCAACCAAGGGCTCCCGGGTTCGAATCCTGGCTAGGGTATGGATGTTTAGTGGTGTTACCCAGTTAATGGCAGTGGACTAGATGAGGTTGTATGAGAAAGAACACGGCTAGTTGCTGTACCACTCCTGAGTTCGAGTCTCAGCCGCGGCAGATGGCAATGTCGTAGGGAATGGACGTTATATAATTGTCTATGTGTATGTGTCCTGGTTGAGTGGTGGAATAGTTAATGCTAAACTCCGCCAGGACGTTAATCTAAACAAGGCGATAAAAAATAAAAGAAACTAACATAATCGGGTTCTGCCTGTTGGGTGTTATAAGTAAATAAATAAATGATCTAACCTATTTCTATGGCATGTGCCTCTGTATGTATTTTCAGTACCTAATTCTGGATCCGCATTTTAGAAAACTGCTCAACGTAGAAATGATCATTGATGAGCGCTGTTATTAGGAAATCATCAATAACATTCGACAAATCTATCTATATGAGTGTCCAAGTAATCGAGACTCGGAAATAAATCTCGGTATGATAAAGAAAAGTTAACCTGTATTTTTCAGTTCCTTTGCCTACAACAGGGAATTTCTGTTTCAGATTATGTAGATTAAGAAAATTAATGCCTTTCAATTTAGTCATTCTTTGTGTTTGTCCGGCTGCCTGCCATTCGCCTGCCTTTGCGTTTTTTTACTTGTTTTTCTTTAGTATTTTTCATGTTTGTGTTCAAATCTTGCATCCTTTATTTAACATACTTCCAGGCATAATCAATAGATGAAATTTTGCACAGTTACCAAGTTCGAATGACAATACAGTATTCCATCGTTACTTTTGCAAATATCCGCATGTAGGGGGCGCGGGAGTGAAAATTGATTAAATATGCTATCCAACCAGTACCTCAAGCAAAACGTAGATCCTGATCCTGATCGGAGACTTCTACGTCCGTTTTTTCCCGTACAAATGGTACGATATTAGTTCCGGTGACATAATGGAGGTTTATGCTTTGGAACCCACCTCCAATGAATGAATTTATGTAAATTGGTTCTATACGTTATAAATAATATATGACTAAAAAGTACAAAATAAAAAAAATTAAAAAACTTGCTTTTCTAAAAGTCGTACTAAAAAATAATTGCAAGAAAAGCAAAACGTGCGCATTATGCGTACAATCATACAAATTGCGCACGGCTTGCTTTTCTTGCAATTATTTTTTAATTTTTAGTACGACTTTAAGAAAAGCAAATTTTTAAACAAAAAATTTAATTTTTCTATTAGTATAAGGTTGAGAGTGCGAGAGGAATTTGAATTTATCTTCGGCGGATAAGTTTTTTATATTGTAAACATATAACATTTTAACTACTATTTATATTGTTGTTTAAATATTTAAATGTTATTATTTTTATTCCGTTGTAAAAACTCTATTACAATAATACCGTATATTGTTTTACTCGACAATTTATTATTTTAATTATTTTCGAGTCACAAATTGCGTAGATTTAAAATTACCCAAATAGGTCAGCGCAAATGTTGTTCACCTGATCCAAAAACAAGAATGTATATAAATACCCTCTTTACGTTGCCCATTATAGCCGAATCAATGAAGGATTTCATTTCGGAATTCTCAAATAGAAGGATATACATTATTTTTAATACAATAGTTAAATATATGTGTAACATAGGATATAAAAGTTTATGCGGACAACTATTATGCAGCCAAATGTTTATGCCTATCAGGTCCAATACCTTTAGATTAATTGATAAGCATTGATTGCATATTGCATTGTGCCTAAATGTAAAAGTACCACGATAAGAACTACCAGTAAGGTATTCCTTGGTGTTCAAAGATATTCCAAAATTAGATAGAAGTGGTGCGCTGCTATGAAACGTGACACTAAGAAAAACGCAAAATTAACAGAGAATACGTCATTATGGTGTTGTGAGGATCGCTTTAATGTATGTGTAAATGTAATGCATAATAAATAGATATATTATCGTGACATATTACACCTTAATCATTCATTACAACTATGAGACGGAGAGCTCGTGAGCCTTTTATATAACGGTCATCCTTTAAGATTAGAAATTTGTGTAGTGATGAATTAAAATACACTAGCATGAAAACCAGGAGCTGGCAGGCATCAGCCCTGCACATCATCAGCTCTTATATTTTTGAAAGTATCAAAAAAATAAAAAAAACTGTAAGTTTTCAAATCAATCTAACCTACCCTAAAGAAATATTCGTATTACGTATTTTACTTGTTAATCGAATCGAAATACATCTCGTACAAAACGTAGTAAAAAAAAAAATGAAAGAAGTTTATTCGAACCCTTGACCTCACGCGAGGGAAGCGGATAATCTAACCACTACACCACGGACGGCTGTTGAGAAACTGACATACCTTAGGTTATATCAATACGATTTAATGAATACGTCAACGCGCACTTTTTGCTCACCTGTAAGGTGCTTTTGCTCATCAAAATTGCCTGTCAATTTTTTTTATACGATGGATGGATAAATTAAATCCTATTAAAATTTCAAACTTACAGCGACAAGTTTATTTTTTTGACTTTCAAAAATATAAGGGCTGATGATGTGCAGGGCTGATGCCTGCCAGGTCATCGTTTTCATGCTTAGTGTGCGTGTGTGAAAGACCGTTACATAGAGGGTTCACGAGCTCTTGGACTATATCTACATACCTACAACACAGTACAAATAACAATGTCCTTACAGCTCACCACATAACTTGCCTGTTAATACCAATAAGATAATTTTATAAATTGGATTGCTTAAAATACAATTTGCAAGATATTGTCTTTCACGTCAATATAAAATTCATTGGTAATACTGTTGTGTGGGTACAACTAATTAAATGTTATTCAGAAGGAGTTATTTATTAAACAAAACTTAACAAAAAGTGGTTACGAATCTTAAGTTAAATATACGAAGTGAATTGTTTGAGAACGGAAATAAGACTGGCCTGTTTTGCCTGCATTTCGGCGGTCTCTCGTATACCTCTCGAGGGATGGGTAAATGAGCGTAATTTCCAAATTACGGTTTTATGGTAGGCTATTGTAGTTGGCCATTACTGCCTCCAGCTTGTCGGCATTTATTGCCTTCAAGGTATAACCTTTATTAGTTTTATGATTATGGTATATCCGTGCTTAATTGTGAGAAAGTACGCTACAATACCAACTTTGAGGTTAGGTGCAAATATGCAATAACAAATATCCAAGTGATTAGTTCACATAAATCACACAAACTAAAAAGACATTGATTTTTAATAAATAAAAAGTTTGTTTCCTATAAAATTTGATATAGTGTTTCTTACAATCGCGAAAATCAAACAAATGAACCCGGCAAGGATTTATCTTGGATACACATTGGATTCACGTGCAACGAAAACTTAAATTGGTGACAGTTGAGACTTTACATAATATTTTCGCTAAGTAACGGGCTTTAAAATTTAGCACATTTAGTTACAGAATAGCCATTAAGATTCTTCAAAATTAGTTCGTTGACAAGCGTCAAATTCTGCAAGGTTAGGACACTAATATGACTTTTTGATTGCTCATCGCTCAATTAAACAGCCTTTAAACTCCACCAAAGTCAAAACACTAAAATTAGTCCTTGAATAAGTAAAAACACTTTTACGCATTTGTTATCATAGGAAACTGTGCTTTTCTAATGCCGCTTCTATTGACATGCCCGTATATTGTGACTTGCGGCGCCACAGCAATAAGAAATCCGTTTTCAGTCGGGTGGTTTTGTTTCCTTAAAAAATATAATTTTAAAGTCGCATATGTATGGAGTAAATTTTGTTTGTGAGTTTTCTTTATTATATTCTCAACTTATTTAATAATAATAATAATAATCATTTATTGGTGTCAGATACATAAAAATGTTTACACAGGTCAACAAAAAAAAGAATAGTATAAAATGATAAAATGGATTTTAAAAAATCAATATGTAAATACTTAAATCTAATTATTGATAAATAACCAAATAATCACTAACATAAATAAAGAGCAGATTTAAGAGTACTATTATAATTAAAAAATATTAGTTCGCGAGTAGCTGACAACTCAGATAGATTACCCTCAAGGAAATCATCTACAGAGTAAAAAGCTTTCCTTTTAAAGTATTCTTTGATTGTCTATTTAAATTTGTTTGGCTCGAGGGACTTCATTTTGTTGGGCAATTTATTATAAAATTGTATGCAATAGTAGCTTGTGCCGTCTCTGGATTTTGTGAGTCGAAGAAAGTTTTGTTTATTGTGCCCGGTTCTTGTGTGATGTGAGTGCATCTCGCCTTGCTCATCAAAAGCATTCAAGTTACGTCTGATATACAGCAGACACTCTAGTATATATGCAGAGGGCATCGTGAGGATGTTGAAGATCTTAAAATATTGGCGGCAATCGTCTCTATAATTTAAACCATCAAGGACTCTGATACACTTTCTTTGAAGACCAAAGATTTTTGCACTGTGAGATGAATGCCCCCAATTAAGGATACCATAGGTCGTATTTGAGTGAAAAACCGCATGGTATGCTGTTATAAGAACTTGCTTTGAAACAGTGGATACTAGATTTCTTAGTAAAAAGATTTTTTTTGACAAGGTTGTTGATAAATTTACTATGTGTTCTTCTCAGGTTAGCTTGGGGTCGATGGACACGCCGAGGAATTTTACCACATTATCGTAATTGATATTGTAGTACATATTATGGAAAAATAATAAATTTAAGCATTTTAAAATTCATCTCACTCTATAAGTATGCTTTTCTAATTTCATATGGATTAAATATAGCGGCTCTCTGTTCTTTTTGATACTCTCAGCTTATATTATTATACTTCAATAATACTTCTGTTTTTTATGATTATTTATTTAAAAATAAATAAATGACAATAATTGGTGTGGTTGTCCCTGTACTTTTCCCATCTTGGCAAGCTTTTCGTCTAGTGCATCTGCAGGAACCTGGGTATTTTTTCCTGACGCACAGAATCTAAATAGAGTGCAATTTGTAATGTAAGGAATAGAATATGATGTATTTGCTTTTTTTACACTTACATGTAGTTAGAAATGAGGCAGTTTTTAGAGATGGTGGTAGAGAAATGTTGCGAAACCCTTATCTTCTTTTGAAGCTATATTACGACCTAAAGTCAGGTCAGTCAAACGAGGTCCCGGATCTTACGAATCCTTATAGTCAGAGTACAAGAACAAAGTAAAAAGAATACATTGCATTATAACAATATTCAAAGTACAATAAAAACAAGAAAGGTAAAAATCTTGCAGTAAAATAAATATCAAGAATATAGCAAAGTCTAGGGTTTTTCTCAGATAACGCTAAGAAAAAGATTTTGTAATTTAAACAAATTGTACAAGAAAAATGATATACAGTAGTTACTTAACTTTTACGGTGTTAAATAAGATGTTATCCAGATGGGACGTTTTCAATTGCCATTAAATTTATTTCGCCATCGTAGAGGGCAAAATCATATACCAAAAACCGTGTACCAAAAAATAGGAAATGATCCAAAATCCAAATAATCCAAAAATAGAACAGTTGGCAAGTTTTAACTGTATTCAAACATCTAGCCGTACCAAAATCGACTATAGTTAAAGTTACAAAATTCAATTCAAACTTACCTAGAATAATCTTCTGAACGATACTCGCTAATTAAATCCGAATAAGTCGAAATCTCAATTAAAATAATCCGAAATATTAATTGAAAATATGTGAAATCAATTTTTTGATCCGGTACCAAACCGAGTAGCAACCACGAGCCTTTTAAACTAAATGAATCACTTAGCAAAGTTTTCAGCTCAATTTCTTGATCCAAAAAGGAAATTTGACGGTTCTTGGGTAATATTTATAACTATTTTAATTCACAAAAACAAGAGGAAATGATTTAAACTGATAGTTCGACAATTCGGCTGTTAGAGTGCCAACCTGAGAAATGCTAAAACTAAATCGACTGTTGTGAACTTTTTTGATCATTAACCCCCTTACACTACCATTTTGTAGACAATTCTTATACGCAAATGATAATAATAGTTTTTAGATTTACATGGCGGTTATTTTATAACTTGGTAAAACTTTACCTAGTGAGCCATCTGTAGGTGCAAAGCTTAAAGGTGGTAATTTGGATAGAAAAGTAGAGCTTGGTGACATCTATCGCTGAAGAGGGTAATTTATTACTATAGATTGGTGAATTGATCTACTATTATTAACTTAGGGAAACCAACAAAACATGGCGTGTCACAGCTATCACACATACATCAGATAAAAAAATATAGCAATTATGTCTGTAAAAGTAACTTATTTAAAGAAATTGCGAAAAGTATCCTACAGAATCCTCAACCATTAAAAAGCATACTGCTTGAATCTAGTTTTTAAATATCATTTTGAAACTTAAACTAAACCTTATCAGTTGATGTACTGTCGTTAGCAGAAAAAATAGGACAATTTTTTTTTCTAATGTAAATCTGTCTCTATTTGAATATGTAATGAGTAGCCGAAATAAAATAGATATCACTTTTAATTTATTTTTTATTTTAATGCTGTAGTTATTGCTATAGTAAATGATGGATGATTAATGAGCTAAATTGCACTGCGTTATAACGTTAACAAAAATTTGGTGTGTAACATTTTAACAAAGTGAAGAATAAACGGTACGATTAGTAGAAATCCTGGATCAAAGGACAAAGGATATCCTAATTAACAAGAAACTATCTATTAATATTTCGTTATTGCACCATTTCTATTTATAACTTTTATAAGTCTGTTTGGCATAGAATTTAATAACATACAATAATAATTAGTAATAATATTTTCCCATGCATTATTTACTAGTTCCAGTAATTCTTCGGCATTCTGTGGTCTCACATTTCGTTTTTGGATTCTTCTTACGAGTAGTACCCAACTTCTTCCATAGGGTTAAGATCTGGACTATGACTGGGCCAGTTAAGAACATTGATGTTGTTATCTTGAAACCAGTTAGTTACGGTATGAGCAGTATGAACGGAACAATTGTCTTGTTGAAATATGAACTCATTATTAAGAAATAATTGTGACACAGAAGAGAGCATAATATTGTCTAAAATCCTAATATACGTTTCACTATTAAATCGTTCCGTTCCAGCCTGAATAACTGAGTAAAATGGATTTTCTACTAAAGCATTTACCAATTGCAAATCTTGGTGTTGACTTGATATCTTTCGTCGCCCTAATCCAGGATTTCTACTAATCGTACCGTTTATTCTCCGTTTATTCTTCTTCTATAACGCAGTGCAATTTATCCCATTGACCATCCATCTTCTGTTTTAGCAATAACTCCAAATTCAACTAAATCGCTTATATGAGGCATATTAGTTTTTTGCACACTTGCAATAAATTATGACAACTAACTGACAATGTCACAAAAATTAAAGTTAGATATACAAAACTAGATTTTAGCAAAATACCGTTATAAGACTTGTCCTATTTTTTGCTCACGATCATACAGGGATAAGTAACTTTATCATAAAAAAAACTGGTAGTACAGAACAATCAGACAAAGAAATAACTTTAAAAACACGAGACCTGTAGCCCAGAGTTTCCGAGAAAAAGCTCTCTCTTCCCTTAATTGACATTGGCCAATGATAAAAAACAAACAACGATGTCACCTGACACTACCAACGATCTACCTATTTCAATATTGCCACCGTTTTTTTATAAACCGGAATTTATTGCTTTCTTATAAAACAGTGTAAGAACCACCGACTTCTGTTCTTTCAATTAGTTTTAATGCGAAGAATATGAAGTTATCACTTTGGTCTTGGACTACTAGGCTATAAAATTTAATCGCCATGATCACCAAATCACAAAAGGATATTGGCTTATTTCTTCACAACTACTCGTCCATTGACCCGCAAGCAAAAGTTCCCAAACTAACTATAGTAGAGATTAAGTCCTAGAGGTCCGTTTCATAGTAGAAATTATTTAAAAAGTCCTCGACGGCAATGAAACGGACCGTCTAGGGCTTTTTAAATAATCTCTACTATAATTATTATTACATTTACTAACATTATTGGGATAAGTTAATTTTTTTCAAAGTGTAGAGAAAAGTTTATATAGGTTTTTGTTTGTCTGATCGTTCCCCATTACAATTTTTTTATGACATAAAACTAATTACATCCTGTATAGATAGTCTCGAGCTTCGAATGATCGTAAGGTGTAAGTGAAATGCTTCCGTACTAACGTTATTTTTAATTCAAGCCTGTAGGATAAACTATTACGGAACCAATATAATATCTCTTTTCTGCGCAAATTAAAACGGGATGAGTATTCGAAGTATCTTCCTCTCTTCCTGTTATCAGTTGTGGTGAATATCATCGAACACGTTTTCTTACGTTGCAAATATTAGAATTAGTAACGTAACTTTACAAGAATAGATTTTGGCACATCGGCTAAACTCAGATGATCAGTAGCCTACCCCGTTTCAAAACAGCGCACGGTGTTTTTTGCATGCATGTCAGGGTCCGGCATTTTTTTTACCTTCGCGAAATTTTGGCTCTCAAATTCAAGATGAATGTCGCTGTGTGTTTGTAACCGCGATTGTTTTGACTTTTAATACAGAAACTGTGAAAATGATCCGATCAAGTGTATCCGAGTGCAATTTGAACGGTGGTGTGCCGAGAATTTTACCGAGAATGAGGAAGAAATCCCTGCCTAGGAATATGTTCAGGGGTATTAAAAAGGAAGAGCTGCAAAGACAGACTAGCATGTATTTGGCTTCTATGACAGTGAGTTGTTTTTGTTTTGCGGCTAATTTCGGACCGTTGATTAATAATGAGTGCATTTCGTTTAAAAATAAATAGGATTTAATTTTAGGCTACAAATGCTCGAATAACACTGAAAATGAAAACGCATTGATTTTAAAATGCGTTGGCAAGTTAACAGAGCAATATTGTTTAGCTTCGGGTGTACTATATCGATTTTATTAGTCAAATTAGTAGAGTTACATACGGTTTCGAATTGAATTGCTGAAAAGCTAAATTTTATTATATGAGCTCGATTAGTCAGAATTTGTGGAAAAATATTTTGAATATGTTCTTTTAAACAATTTTTTAAAAGCAGTTTATTTTTACTTATTATTCTCCTCTTTTAATAGTCATATAAGGGGAAAAGGGGGTAAACCTCGGAATGAAATACAGGGTGTTGCATCATGAGAGGGACATAGCTTAATAGGAGGTAGAGAACATCAGTGGTAACCGGAACCTCCCATAGAAATGTCTCATTGGGCCTTCACTACGAAGTTACAGGGCGTTTTATAATTTTTGGCCAAACCTGTTTTTTGTCATAACTTTGACAGGGAATGAAATAACGGATTCCTATTTGGTACGGCTAATGTACTAACGAGCCCCAAGAGGTACATGTATAAAAAAATATATATCCAGGTCCGGACTCACTATAATTTATGTTTCTTCTTTGCATCAATAAAACATCACCCTGTATATATTTTTTTTGAAATTTCGATACGATATTCGAAAAGAGCAAGAAAAAACAAACAAAATGGCCTATTTCATTTTTTTGTTACACCTTCGTGGTTATTTAAATACGTTGTTAAATGTGCAAGAAAATGGATTACAGAACCCTATTAAATGAGAGGCACGTGAAATAAATAGTTTTATAACTAAAATTTGCAAAAATTCTACTGAGCCTAGGTGGTCTGGGTGAATCCTAATTCCGGCACGTTTTAAAGGTCCATTTTGGTAAAAAACTGTGGTCCTAATAAGTAATCGGGTATGAAATAACAAAATTTTTAATCAATCACAGTAGGCTTGTTCAAAGAATAAAAGTGACAGATAATTTAAACCATTTAGGCCTAAGCAACCAGTTACTTTGATCAAGAAAATCATCAACATTTTATACTTAATACAAATTGGAAAAGAGAACAAACTAAAATCTAAATAAATAAAATATTTTCCATTCAATTAACAACAAATAACAAAACAATAACTAAATGTGTTTAAAAATAATACGTAATTGACACTAAAGTAAATTTCCAAAATGTCCTCCCCCACATTCTGTGCATTTTCTTGCGCGTTAAGAAAGGTTACCAATTGCTCGACGTATCATTTCTGGATTATTCCGTATTTCGTCGCAGGTTGTAACGATGCGCTGGATTAAATGTTGTCTACTTTCAATTTCAATGCTATAAACCTCGTTTTTTAAGTGGCCCCATAAAAAGTAATCACAAGGGTTACAATCAGGAGATCTTGGTGGCCATTCATGTGGACCCCCGCGTCCAATCCATCTATTAGGATACACATTGTTTAAGTGTTCTCTTACTTAAAGGTTAAAATGTGGTGGGGCCCCATCATGCTGAAACAACATGCCTCTTATACCGATATTTTCTAACATATTCGGTAAAATGTTTTGAAGAAAATCAAAGTAAATTTCACCATTCAATCTTTCTTCAAAAGAATGTGGCCCTGTCAAATGTCTATTCACAAGTCCGACCCAAACATTTACAGAAAACCTGTGTTGCGAACGGCGTTGGCGTACCGCATGTGGGTTTTCCTGTGCCCATTTATGATTATTTCGTGAATTGTTTACTCCATCCCTTGTAAATTGTGCCTCATCCGTAAATAAGGTTCTGTAAATGACTGGGCGATGGTTAGACAACCAATGACAAATTGCCAGGCGGGGGATATCGTCGCCTTGTTGAAGACGCTGTACCTGCTGGATATGATATGGATGGTAACGTTCTCTTTTTAGGGTTCTCCATACTCGCCAATGAGGAATACCAGTTGCCAAACTGATTCGTCTAGTGCTCATATTTGGGTTTTCTTGAACTACGTTTATAATATTGTTTTGTTCCTGCACACCTTGTTGTAAAACACGCTCCACAACTGCAGAATTAGGAAACTTTCCGTGTTGTCTTGCATACTGGAACACCGTACTAAAGGTTTTATGATTAGGGCATCGACGACCAGGAAAACGCAGCCGATATTCTCTTTCCGCCGACCTACCATTTCCATTACAGAAACCATAGATGAATATTATGTCAGCATATTCCACGTTTGTAAATTTTACTGGCATAGTTAAAATATTTTCACAAGTTTTCACTAACTAAATGCGGATTATTGACACATTAAATTACTAACAAACAATTATTCAACTGTTTAGGAGATTTCTTTTTATTATCTGTCACTTTGAACAAGCCTACTGTGATTGATTAAAAATTTTGTTATTTCATACCCGATTACTTATTAGGACCACAGTTTTTTACCAAAATGGACCTTTAAAACGTGCCGGAATTAGGATTCACCCAGACCACCTAGGCTCAATAGAATTTTTGCAAATTTTAGTTATAAAACTATTTATTTCACGTGCCTCTCATTTAATAGGGTTTTGTAATCCATTTTCTTGCACATTTAACAACGTATTTAAATAACCACGAAGGTGTAACAAAAAAATGAAATAGGCCATTTTGTTTGTTTTTTCTTGCTCTTTTCGAATATCGTATCGAAATTTCAAAAAAATATATACAGGGTGATGTTTTATTGATGCAAAGAAGAAACATAAATTATAGTGAGTCCGGACCTGGATATATTTTTTTTATACATGTACCTCTTGGGGCTCGTTAGTACATTGGCCGTACCAAATATGAATCCGTTATTTCATTCCCTGTCAAAGTTATGACAAAAAACAGGTTTGGCCAAAAATTATAAAACGCCCTGTAACTTCGTAGTGAAGGCCCAATGAGACATTTCTATGGGAGGTTCCGGTTACCACTGATGTTCTCTACCTCCTATTAAGCTATGTCCCTCTCATGATGCAACACCCTGTATAATAAGCTATAAACTTGTATAAACCTTTGTTTTGATATTTTATAAGTTAGCTCAAAAGTCTCATAGAATTTCGTGTGCGCGAATCAAGATATTCAAAGTCAAAGATTGCAAAAACCGGTTTTTTTTTGTAAATATCTTGTTTCCTTTGCTCTAAATGACGTTTGGAGTTATTAGAACAGTTGTAGAGCATAAAATTCTCTACAAATTCGGTTTTTTAAATTTTTATTGACCTAGCTTCATCATACACACGGCTAAGCGCTTCCCACTATTCGCGCTCTATCTCGAGAACGGTTAATTGTATAAAATATTGTCTAAGACCGAATTTATAGAGAATTTTATGCTCTACAACTCTTCTAATAACTTGAAATGTCATTTAGAGCAAAGGAAACAAGATATTTACAAAAAAAGAAAACGGTTTTTACAACCTTTGACCTTGAGTACCTTGACTCGCGTACACGAGATTATATGAGACTTTTGAGCTAACTTATAAAATGTCAATATAAAGATTTATACAAAATAGCTTATTATCTTTCATTCCGATGTTGAATCATGATTGGATTATTTTTCTCGAATATTTATTATTATGCTTATCATATCGAACAAAAAAAAATACATGCTTTTTACGTAATCGAATTTCCAACAAAATTATAGAACTGTAAAAGTTGTTTCTTTTAGTTTTTTGTCATCCTACTTATCCCCCCAGTAGGGTAATATTACCCTGCATTATCCTCCATAGTAGGGTAACAATTTTCAAAAAGCACACTTAGTCTTATGTAGATTTCAAACTTTAAAGGTTGTATCTTCGTTCCGAGGTAAAAAAAGTGTTGTAAAAGTAAATGGTGTACATCAGAAAAATAACCTCATTGCATTGGTTTTTCCAGATACACAAGACGAAAAGCTTGCCAAGGGCGAAAAATAAAAGAACAGATTATTGTCATTTGTTTTTATAAGATAAATCATAAAAATCAGAAATATTGAAGTGAGTAAGCAAAGTATCGAACAGAGTACATATGAAATTAGAAAAGAAAAATAAAT
The DNA here is from genome assembly GCA_963675555.1 of Leptura quadrifasciata. NCBI lineage: Eukaryota > Metazoa > Arthropoda > Insecta > Coleoptera > Cerambycidae > Leptura > Leptura quadrifasciata. Next base: position 143,609,339 of record OY776675.1, read on the forward strand.
GATAATATTTAGTGATGATAGAAAAATATATAAATGATATAAAAAGTGTGTATAGAATCTCAGGGAACGCAAGGAAAAGATCGTATTGAAGACACTAGTATTAAAAAATGACATATATTTACATGTGCGTTATAATTAAAACTAGAAAAAACTAGCGCATCGGAATTGAACCACAGGCTTTTGACATGCCAAGCGAACTCTCTCTGCGATATTTTTTGATAATATCCCGACACTTGGCATCCTTAATTACCCTCAATTGTCCTGATTTCTTACCTAAATGATTGTTAATTACCCTCATTTTTACCTAAACTGCCTTTAATTATCCTTACTTTTCCCTAAATTGCCATTGGTTATCCTTAAAATTCGACCATGGGGGCCTGGGAGACTGGCATGACTTGGGAAACATAAATAAAAAAATACAAAGATACTATAATTGTGCAGTAGGACAATCTCTAATAATAAATACAACACAACGTCTGTATGACTGTCATCGAACTGGTCGAGTTGATATTTTCCAATAAGTTTCTTAGGTAGGTACTTCATCGTCATCATCGTCGTTTTCAATACATCCTACTTCTTCAACATCGTAGCAGACATTTGTATCATAATCTAATGAATGATTAAGTCACTTAGTTCACAATACAACCTTCCAATGGTCTATCCACCGTTGAGCTGCAATTTGAAACATCAAAGACGAAGTTCCCCGAGCAAACCCGAGTATATGCGCTTATACTCATGATGCATATTTAATCAACAGCGCTTTGGATGGTTCAGTCCAGAGCGGCTTTGTTGTTGCCAAGTGAAAGATGGTGCATACATTTCCTACTTTGACCATGTTTTCAATATAAGGATAATGAATTTATCTCGAAATTTATAGTGAAAGAATTGGCTGCTCTCTGCTTTAACACGAAACAACAAACAAACCACCATATCCATTCTCGTCACTAACAAATGGTGAAAAGGCATATCAATGATTGGAGAAGGGTTAAAATGGAGTCAACTGAAAGACTTGCCACTGATCTTTGAGCAACTTTGTCAAAATCAACGTAATTTGCCATTAAACGATGTGCAAAGGTGTGATGAAGAAGAATTTCCTACTACAAATCTACAGTGGAATAAAATTATAGATCTTGATGACTGTTCACCGCTTCTACCTAATAATTGTCATTGTGCTCTAGGCAATTGTATTGTAGATTTGAATATAAATATCTTTAGTTATGTAATAAAATAAAAGTATTATACTAGTCTTTATTTTATTTCTAACCTCATCATATAAATAGTATTCTTTATAGCATTTTACCCTCACCTCACTTGTGACGTCAGGATGTTAAGTACATAAAGCTCATAAAAAGGGTACGTTCAAGCCAAAGGAGATAAGAGGCTACTGAAATGCACTGCAATATTTCACTAAAAAGTAACAATTCAGCGCTCTCTTTCATAAACTAAAAACCATACAAATCTCTGTCGATAAGACAAGCAGGTTGCAAATACCGATGATAAGGATAAAGTAGGCAAAATAACCCGGCGGGTATATAATCAAGAATGTGTAATAAAATGAGTGTCATCTCATCGTAAAAAATACAAAGATACTATAATTGTGCAATAGGGCAATGCAATAACTGCCTGTATACGAGCGGATAGGCGAGCAGGTGGACGGACGGACAGATGGGAGATGGGCATGCGAGCGGGTGGACGAAATGTTGGACCATAATTGCCTTAATTACCATTATTTTTACCTATATACCCTTAATTATCTTTGTTGTTACTATAATTGCCCTTAATTGCCCTTATTGTTACTATAATTACCCTTAATTACTCCTAATTACTCTTGTTTTCTACTTAACTTACCCTTATTATCCTTATTTGGAACGTAAATACTAACATCGTATTTTTATCTAAATTACCCTCAATTACCCTTATTTTGACTAAATTACTCCTATGTTGACCTAAATTATCTGTCATTACCCTTATATGTACCTAAGTTACCTCCCACCACACTAATTGCGTTCCACCACTCTAATTACCGCACCACTCTAATTGCTCCCACCACGCTAATTACCTCTCACTATATCAATTACCCCCCACCACCACCACTCTAATTTCCACCCACCCCGCTAATTACCCCCCACCACTTAATTACTTCCTATCACTACAATTACCTCCCACAACAACAATTACCACCCACCACTCTAATTGCCCCCTCCCACTCTAATTACTTTTCACTAATCTAATTACCTTCCACCACTTCAATTACCTCCCACAACTACAATTGCCTTAAAGTACCAAAAATCAAAATGTATGTGCGATCAAGTATGTGGCAGTTTTATAATATTGTTTGGTACAAAAATCGATACAAATAAAACCCTGAATTGCAGCTAAATTCGCCCATAAAAAAATTAAATTTAGAAATGGCAACAACAAAAACTTATGATTTAACACTTAGAGTTTATTATCGTTTGTCGTAGAACTTTTAAATGGACGTAGCTAAAACATCCGTTTTTATCGGTATTATTATTTAATCGGTGATCGTTTTCAACTAAACTGTAAGCTAATAAAACTTTGTTTTATGAACTTCAAACAGAATAACTTTACATTTAAAAATAATAAATCGCACGTTATTTACTCCAACAAGCGGTAGTAGCAAATTAAATTTTAAATATGCAAAATTCTTTAAAAGTCTGAGCCAGAAATAATTTAGAGAAAAAACAATGTACAAAATTGAAATAATTGCAGAACAAGTTGGTAAACGATTTGGCCGCTACCACCTTCTAATTCGGAGGTGGGCCTGGTTGGGCCTGTGGTAAAATATGATTTGCCTGACAGAAGTTTGTGTCCCCGGCGAATTTACGACTGTTTCTTAACAAACTTGTTTATTTGGAAAAAATGATCAATATACAGCCTAGCAGACGAAATCGATAGATGTGTTTTGTCAAAATAGCTCTTCCCTTTAGTACGTGAAATGTCTGATGAAACGTTGAGTTCACAGCAGGTATTTGAATACTTATTCAAGTATAAATTAACCACCGATTTTTGTGTATTGTGGACTTAGCGACTTGTGAGGCAACTTACTAAATAAAGCAAAGTAAATTATTATCTTAAACATTTTACGTTACATTCTGTGCTTTTGTTACGATTTGAATTATTTTTCGCAAAGGCTTTAAATATCTTTATTTATCAAAAAACAAGAAAGGAAAGTTGTTAATGCAAAAAGGTGAACTGTAAGTTGATATGACGTGAGATATCCGAAGCTATGTCTATAAGGTACTGGATTTCGCGGTTAATAATAAATTGATAAAATAGAAATTAAATTACACATAGCATCCAAAATAGTGGTTTTATTTTATGAAACTAATTTTATGTAACGGTTCGCATACTCAATTTAAATTTTTTTAAACAAATAAATAGTTGTTTTAAATATTTTCTTTAAATGTAAATGCTAGTTAAATTTACACTCTGGACCAAGGTTTAAATAAATCGATATAGATTTATGCAATCAGACTGTGACGTTGTCATTTATTTTTACTCTTTGAAGCGATGCATGTTTAAAAAAGTCGGTATTATTAGTCGGTTTGAGAACGTTTTAAAATGACATCTACAATTAAAATCAAAAGATATCTTTGGTCAATCCAAATTCGGCAGAACATTTTCTGCATTTTGTTAAAAGTTGAATGAAAGAGTGAAACTTAATTTTTTTCAAGGACAAAGTATTCATTTTGGCACCGCTTTTAATGAGATATTTGAGACAACTATATTACTGACAGATGAACAAAAGTGACATAGCAGATATTTTATAATAATAATAATAATAATATATTTATTGTCCTTTAACACAAAATAAATCGCATAGGAATCGCCACAACTACTTAAATCTAATTGTTCAAATATTAATTAATAGAATACACACATTTATTTACAAGAATTTTTCTAAGTTCTAATGTATAATGATGTAAAAATTTAAGCTGCTTTAACTCATTTGTTAAAGGGTTAGAAACTTTAAGGCCACACAGATCTGGACAATCTGATGACACTTTATACTTATAGAATGGTAAATAAAAAAACTGTTCTTCAAATGTCAAGAAAACATGACTTTTATGACAAATTTCGTGACCTTAAATCATTTCTCTGGCACTTCATCTGAGCGGTAATAATAGTATATTGTTTTATTAGGAGTAAAAGTGATACTTTTGTGACGAGTCTGTATGTTTGCCGGACTAACAAAGTGAATCCAGTAATTACAAACGAGTCAACAGTGTTTTTTTACTGCGAATAAGACATATTATTTTTTCTTTAAACGTCGCGTCAATTAGCTACAAAAAAATAAAGATAAGAAATTTAGCTGTCCGTTGCCATTAGCAACGGAAGTAAAAGTCCGCTCTAGCGGAAGAAAAAGTACTTTTACTTCCGTTGCTAATGGCAACGCACAGCCGTCTGAAATGTCAAACTTTAATGTCAAAAGTGAATAAGAAATGTCATGATTTTCTGATGTTTGAAGAAAATAACATATTGTTTTATTAGGACTAAAAGTGATACTTTTGTGACGAGTCTGTAGGTTTGCCGGACTCACGTCGTTTGTCCAGCAATTACAGACGAGTCGCAAAAGTGGCTTTTACTCCGAATAAGACATGATATTTTTTCTTCATTCGTCGATTAGCTATAAAAAAATAAAAATAAAAAATTTAGCTGTGCGTGGCCATTAGCAACGGAAGTAAAAGTCCTCTCGAGCGGAAGAAAAAATATTTTTACTTCCGTTGCTAATGGCAACGCACAGCCGTCTGAAATATCAAACTTTAATATCAGAAGTGAGTAAGAAATGTCATGATTTTCCCCCTTTCTTCCTTTGCAGTTTTGTTAATTTCACGCCAACTATTATTCTCCGTGAGACTCATTTAATCATTTTCCTTTAAAATATAACGAATTTCTTTATTGTCACTTGCGTTTTACACCCCAAATAACGTTGCCTGCATCCTTTCTTCATTATTTTTTTCCACGACCACTTTATACATTTTTTAATTAAAGGTATATCGGGTTTTTCCTTGGCAATTGTATTAATTATAGACACATTTTATTCATATTTTTTGGCTTCCACCTTGTATATGTCTTATTAAAAGTATATCAGGTTTTTGCTGTGCAGTTGTTTTAAATGCAATGGAAATATTGTTGTTATCTGTCACGTTTTTTCATTTTATTTTTGTGTTCACCCTGTATAATTTTCTTTAAAATATAATAAGGTTTCTTTCTTGGTAATTACATGCTAAATATTATTTTTCTCCGTCACATTTTTGTATTTTTTCTGATGTCCACCCTGTATGTTTTTATTGAAACTAGGTACTTGTCTTCCTCTAATGTTGGCAAAGTTCATGCCGAATATTATCTTCCGTCACATTTTTTCGGTAATTATTTTTTAGGATTTCCACTGCAAATTTTTCATCGAATGTTTCCCAGTGTCTTCCTTAGCTATAGCGTTAATTAAATATCTACCAAATATAATTCTTCTCCATCAAATAGTTTTTTTAGATACAGCGCCAAAAGACAGACAGGCAGACTGATGGAATTAAAAAACCTTAATTTTCATAATCTACATGGTTTGAACGTGATATTCTGACGAAATCTCGAGTTTTCCAGTCTGTACACAAATTTTAAAAGAAAATGTACGATTACTATGCCTTCTTGACTTAGAAATTATTATTATATTATGTAAATTATTTAACACTGAAAATGTAAATTTAAATTTAACATATTATTTACTGGCGGAAACGATCTCATTAATCGTAAATAAATTTAAAAATGCTTAAAGACAAAGAACAATTTTGATACCCAGTATATTTGAGTATAGTCGAGTACACATTTATTGGGCAGTCAAAACACGCAACAAAAAATTTGCGAACGAAATAGTACAGAGCTGAACTTAAAATTCGTATGTATTACGAGTAGAATGTACATATTAATAAGATAGGCCGTAACTCGATTATACTACAATTCGTTCAAAATACGGTATATACAAGTTTCATTCAAATGTTAAAATACAATTTTTGGAACCTGGCCACGTTATTGAAATATTTTATTTTTATGACATTGTTGCTGTTTATACCTTAGAAAGTGAAGAACATTACATTTTCTATTGAGACGGTTTTTGCAAAATGTGTAAGAGCTTTGGCTTAACATTTTTTTCTGGAGCTCAGAATTGAAAAATGAAACATTCTTTTGTTCCCCTATAGGCGAAATTTAACTTTTAAATTGAAGTAATTGAATAGTGCAGTGCGAAAACGGTTAAAACCAAGTGTAGTTGTGTTCAATTTTTATGTTAAGCTTTCTTTTATCAAGCATTGTTTATTATATTACTTAATTTTATGGGGCGAGCGTAGGTGCGTCTTTACTATGTACATACTTCGGTATGCGATGTAAAGCAACGACAGGCGCAGTTAGTACTTGGATGGGTGACCATTCCAGCGGAAACCGCGTCCTTGCCTCACACATCTTCCAGCGGCTTGTATATCAGTGTATGCGCGGAAGCTATACAACCTTAGGCGAGGGTTGTATAGGAGGTATACCATCCTTCGGAGGGGATATAAAGCCGTCGGTCCCTTGTCTATTAAATGTTAGGCAAGTAAAAGATCCCTACTCTTCTTAAGGGAAGAGGTTCGGCAAAATTCCTGGTTGGGGGGGTAGCTCGTCTACAGGCGTCGGTGTTAGGCCTCAGTAGCGGAAATAGGCCGACGTTAAATAAATGTATAAAAAAAACTTAATTTTATTTACTTTTGTAAAAGGTATTTAAGTTTTGTTATGTTCTCAATTTTCAACTTTCGCCAAACCACCGTCTCGGCCCGGCTTTGCAATGCACCACCGGGTGGTCGCAGGGTCGGTTCCGGGATGGGTTCTGGAGAGGCAGTGTTGTTGTATCCAGTTAATATTAATAAATCTGTTTTTAATTGAATTGAACTATATGTAACAAACCAGTTATGAAAAATAATGTAAAAGCTGGATGTAAGACCCATATAAAGCGTGGAACTGTGGGTGGTTTGAATTGAGAATTATTAAGCTTGTTGTTAACTCTAAGCAATAATTCCAGCATCTAATCTGTTGATGGAGTCTTTGTCTGCATACTATTTTATTATTGAAAATACTTCTGGGCGTGATGTGAGCGTGAGCTGTCTTTAAAAAAAACGTTGCGAGTATTTCGTGACATGCGACATGCTCGGGATTTGCATATGTTGCAAGGTCTGTGGAGGATGATCGGCCGGCAAGGTCACGGAATACGGAAGATAAAGTTACTTATAGGATGACTATTTATGACTTATGGTCGGAAAGACTGAAATATTAAACGCTGACTGTGAAATAAAATAAAATTAGGCGCGTATTTATTGCAAACAATATTCGAATAAACAGTAGTTGCTAAATATAGCGGAATATACTGAGTGATGCTTAAGATATATAATATACCTATAAAATGCTTAACAAACCAATTAGTTTTACATATAATAATAATAATGAATGACAAGTAGATGGAATAATGTATATAAATTATAGTGAATGTAAAATAAAACACAATTGCAAATAAATTGAAAATTTCTTTCTTTGTAGTATTGGCTTAATCCGAAATAATGGGAGGACTACTACTTATGCGCAATTCCTGGCTTTTCGTGTGTACTGCGTTTCTCTTTTTTTTATCATTTCTAACTAATCTATGGTACTACAGTACACAGAAAGTTTTCAATACGCCTAAGACTCTTGCGTAGGATGCAAGATCTGTGAATTATTATTATTTTTTTTTACTTTAAAGTCATGCATGAACATATATTCATCTATAATATCATCCTCCATTTTGTCCCACCGATTCTACCATCATAAATTTTGATTTGTGATCTAGTTATCTTACTGATTAAAACACATAGGAATTTGTCAGAAACAAAATAATCTTAATAAATCGAAGCAAAATTTTGACATGCCTTGAATTGTTGGATTTAGGAGACATCAATTATTTATTATTTAGATTATCAACGTTTTATTATCTATCCAGGGCTACTATGACTAAAGTGCCCCAGAATCGAGAAAAATATTAGGCAGGCATAATTTTATGGACAATATTTATGAGAAAAAGTAAAGTCAAATCCTCAAAAGTTAGTTTTGTAATGATAGTGGTATAAGATTTTCACTGTAAGAGCGGCTTTTCTCAACTCATACTGTCAGACAGACGAAATTACAGAAACTATACTTGCTGTCGATTTTAGCTCAACTGCAACTTTTGTAGACGGCCGGCGCCGGCGTAACTAGAAATTTTTCACAATTCTTTCTCATACGATTTTTTTAATCAGTCTAGTCACTTTTCTTAAAAGTAAAACTCGGACAGAAATGAAAGATGAAAAGTCAATTTTGTATACTGGGTTTCCTTTCAGATGTAAATGATGTATAAAATATGTAAATCAATTAACATAAAATTGTTATGATCTCATACCACACGTAGTGAGTATGGAGAATCGTGTGAAGTATTATTTCCAAGTACTATCCAACAGTTGCTTAGAATAATCGACTGAAACAAAAAGATTCAGATTAGAATAAAACATTTTCTGTGTAAAATTGTAACAATTAACACAATGAATTTCAAAGCAATTGCATTCGAATTGATATTCTAGAGATTTTTTAGGTCACTGGAAAAGAATATAATGTTGAAAAATAAAAATTCAAAATGGCTGATCCAATATTCTAAATAAATTTCGTTCAATTGAACATATAGTGCATTCCTAAGGTCTCTTTAAAATGATAAACTTTGCTCAAATTAATGTTAAGGGGTTTTTGAGATCACTGAAAAAGAATGTGATCTTGAAAAATAGATAATCAAAATGGCTGATCCAATATCGCCGACTGGGTACAATATTTTATAAAAAATGACGTAACTCAAGGAATTTTAAATAAATTTCGTTCAATTGAACGTATAGTGCATTCCTAAGGTCTCTTCAAAATGATGTATAGGAATATAAAAATTCATGTTTTATTTAAAATTGACCGATATATTTAAATATCATAATTTTCTTGGTCAATTTCATCAAAAAAACTGTTGACAGTTCAGAGTCGGAACAAGTGGAACAGGCTGCGGTACAGAATAATCCAGCTTTCCTACAACTACACTGGTTACCACAATGTAAATTCTAAAAATTGAATAAAACATAATTCCATAATAATTGTGAAAAAATATACAATGATAATAAATAAATTCTTTAATTGCAGAGAAAATATTTATATGTACTGTAAAGTATGGACGAAATTATTTTATTTGAATGTAACCTAAGATGTCAACATAAATTTATTTTAAATTTTAGTTAAATAATTTATACTCATAACTTATACTTAGACATGTACAATGTACATCTATCAGTGGACAATTATCACGGTTCTAATAATTATTTAAACACAATAATATTAAAATAAAAACGAAACAAGAAGTAAAGAAATCATGTTGTAATACTTGACATACAAGACAATCTATGAAAACGTGGCCTACTACTTTCACAATTACACCATATCTGTATAGGTACGCAAGCACACAGCAACATGCAGCAGGGCCTACAGCAGCTGCGCAGATCAGCTTTTGTATCTCTCTCAGATATATTTATGAACTCAATTTTCATTAATTTTGGAGCATCATTTTTTTGATTTTGTACATTTATAAAAAAGACCCCAAATTTAATTTTTAAGATATAACAACTCAAAGCGTTTTAAAGAACAGATTTCAAGCTTTAATAAGCGCACCTTTAAAGTTTGCAATAACATATTTTAAACTGAAGTAATAAATCGTTGAAATTAGTCATAAAAATTAAAATTTTTACTTTTTCAAATTCTCCAATTTTTCAAGTCTTGTATATTAAAAAATACATTTTTAAGATTTTCACATCATACATCTTTTTGTTTATTACTGTAAGAGCAAACTGTGAAAGTTTCAAATTTTTTTCTTAAAAATTTCAGAAATATCATAGCTCTAAAGGATATTGTACAAAAACTCATTATGGTTAAACTTGGTATACATACCATACATACAACGTTTTTCAAGTTTAATCTTAAATTTTGAATTATACAATTCCATCTATTATGTTAAGAGCCAACTGATAAGGTTGTAGAAATAATACACGTGCTTTACTCCACGAAATATATTCGTCGACGACGTCGACTGCCCCTCAAATCATACATATTATTGTTTTTACATAAGCCTTAGTCATCAATAAATTGAACTAAAAACTAGACAAAACAATACGACCAGTATGTGATTCATTATAATAAAAACGATACAAGATTATGTTTTTAGAAGAATATATTTTTATTGTAGCTTAAAGTAATATATATAGTAATATACAGGGTGACCATTCAACATTCGGCCATCCTGCTTATAAAGCGTCCTCGCTTGATCTTTGAGGGAACGTGTTAGGTATCTTTTTGGCTTGCCCATTTGGAGTTTTTCTGAAACAAGGAAAATGTAGCAGGAAATAATTATTCTAGACAACTCTAAAAGTTTGATTTATATATGTTTTACTATTTGTTTTTGTTGTATATATCTACATATATTTTGGTATTTTTTTGTTATATTATATTCCTTCTAGCAGGTCATGACTTTCGTTTCTTTTTCGTTCACCTTCTTGCAGGTCTCTCTTTTTTTTTAATTCACCTTCTAGCAGGTCTCTTTTCAAGATTTTGGTAAATGTTAATGACGTAATGTCAAAACTTTATTAGACAAAAATAAAATATTGTATCTATAGTTTATATTATATATAATAAACAATAATACCTATATTCAAAAGTAACAAAGCAATAAAATAAAATAGTGGAGTACTATGAATTTGATAGTTTTTTTTGTATAACCTTCTAACAGGTTCTTTTAGCCTTCCAATAAGTCAATAAGTTCATCAGTACTATTTACATCCGAATCTGAGTTGTCGGAATCAGTTATACCTCCCACAAAAGGTCGTAACTGTTCAACTGAAACAGTCGCTGTATATTTTTTGTACCCCTTTAAACCTTTTAGTGACGCAATTTTATATCTATCGTTCCCTAGTACTTTTTTAATTTTATAAGGGCCCCCAAAGCGTATCCCTGTTTTTCTGTATGTTTCTTTTTTTTCTACGCTTGCACCTGACCACAAAACTAAGTCGTTAATATTATATTGTTTACTCTCTTTTCTTTTAGAATCAAAATGTTTTTTCATTCTTCGGCTTTGTTTATCCATTAAGGTTTTAGCAGTATTTTTGTCTACCTCTCGGTTTATGTCTTCGACAGTAGCCTCTCCAAGGTCACCAATTATGTTCTTGTCGAATCCGAACATCAATCTATGAGGGCTTAAGCCAGTGCTACTGTTAGTGGTATTATTGACGCCTAAAACTACTTGAGGCAGTTTTCCATGCCACTCACATTCGTCATCGATACTAGTATTAATAGCGTCTAATAAAGTGCGATTATATCGCTCAACTTGACCGTTCGACCGTGGTGATGCCACTGTATTAAGAACATGTTTTATTTTAAAATCCGAGCAAAAACTCCTAAAATTCTTAGACTTGAAGGCTCTTCCCTGATCTGAAATAATTCTTTTCGGTACACCAAACATGCTAAACAAGTCCTTTAAATGGTAAATAACTTCTTTTGACTTTGTAGATTTAGTCGGTCGAACAAAAAGATATTTTGTAAACGAATCTACTATAACAAAAATATAGGAAAACCCAGAACTTTTGCAAAATGGGCCTAAATGATCAATATGCCAGGTATGCAAAGGTTGTGTTGGTTTTTCTATCGGGAACAAGTAACCTTCTTTCCTGCCATACTGTCCCTTTTTGAATGCGCAGTCTAAACATGAATTGACATATTTTTTAATGAACCTTGTCATACCCTTAAACCAAAACTTATCCTTAATTAACTTTTCGCATTTATTAAGCCCAACGTGGCCAATATCATCATGAAATTTTCGCATTAAATTGAATCTAGCGTATTTGGGGATAACAAGTTTGCATTTTCCGTCAGCGGTTTTCCGAAAAAGTCTATCATTCTTCTCAAAATAAATATTATTCAGTTCTTTATTGGGATTTTCCTGATTTAGTCTTCGTTTTATTGACAATAATTCATGGTCTTGGGATTGCACAATGCATATCCAGTCGTCAATATTTATTTTGAAAATATTTGATTCTCCTATATTCCTACTCAGCGCATCTACGTGAGCCATTTTGCTCCCAGGTCTGTGTTCAATTTCAAAGTCGAAATCCTGTATAGCCAGCCACCACCGGGCTACTCGTGGTACTAAATCTTTTTTGCTGAAAGTTAATCGCACTGCACTGCAGTCCGTAATAATTTTAAAATGTATCCCAGATAAATACACTCGAAACCGTTTAATAGATTCTATTATTGCCAATGTTTCAAGGTCATAGGAATGGTATACACTTTCCTCCCTAGTAGTGGCCCTACTATAATACATTACAGGTTTTAGGCCATTGGCATGCTTTTGCATTAAAATTCCAGCCAGGCCCTTGCTGCTCGCGTCGGTATGTAACTCAGTCTCCCGATTAATATCAAATATACTCAGTATAGGGCGAGATGTAAGTAGTTGTTTAATTTTCTGAAAAACATCTCGTTGATTCTCACCCCACACCCATGAAACACCCTTTTTTAGTAATTGACTTATCGGTTGTACAATAAGTGCATGATTTTTAATAAATTTCCTAAAGTATGAACACAGACCTAGTAACTGCCTTACCTCATGGATATTTTTGGGTGTCGGAAATTGTGAAACCGCATTTATTTTACGTTCGCCTGGTTTTATACCAAATTCATTAATTTCGTAGCCTAAATACTCAATAGATGACTCAAAAAATTGACATTTTTTAAAATTTAACTTAAGGTTTGCCTTTTGGAAAAGTTCTAGAACGGTTTTAAGGAGTTTGAGACCCTCCTCGACACTATTACATAATATTAAAATATCGTCGAGATAGCTGACTACTTTGTCATGTCTTAAATTTCCAAGTACTCTGTTAAGAAGTCTCTGAAATGTGGCAGGGGCATTGCAGACGCCAAACGGCATTCTCAAAAATTCGTATTGGCCATCAGTTGTCACAAAAGCAGTTTTCTCGATTGAATTTTCGGAAACTGGTATCTGATAATACCCCTGCGTCATATCAAGGACGCAAAAGTATTTGAAACCTTTTAAACGGGCAATATGGTCCTCAATATTGGGCAGGGGATATCTATCTTTCACAGTAATTTTATTAAGTTTTCTGTAGTCTATTGCAACTCTATAGTCGCCATTTTTCTTTTTGACTAAAATAGCTGGACTTGCATAACATGATTTAGATTCTCTTATAATGTTATTAGTTAGCAAGTCATTAATTTTCTCCCTTATGATTGCTTTTTCTTTTTCTGAAACTCGGTATGGTTTATAGAAAATTGGCTCATTAGAGGATAAATTAATTTCAAATTCCACAAAATCTGTCATTCCTAACTCACTAGTGGTTGTTGCAAAACAAAACTGAAATTTTTTTAACAACTCAAATAAAAGTACAAAATGCTTTTTTGGAATATTTCCAACTTTTATTTCGGACATCTCTATACTACAGATTTCTTTAACTACGTAATCATGGTCAGGTGGTTGGAAGTTATATCCTCTTGTCAATATTTTCCCACTATCCACCACTAATGTATCCGACCCCACATTCGTTACGTTGATTGTAAACGTAGGTCCGACGGCCCACACTGTCGAGATTGCATAGTTATAGCATATTTTTGCCGGGATAATTAAATTATTACGGCAACTACTATTTACTTTGACACTCAGTGTGCTATTTGGCGGGATTTTAATATTCTCAACAGCTCTAACTTCAAATTTTTCAGGGTTTTCATCAAAATAAAAATTTGTCATATCGTTTTTATTTTCAATTTTTTTTAATGCAACTTTATTTCCCACTATTTTCATTTCAACTTCGTTGCTATTAATTACCGGTTGGCCAATGATTATATCTATTAATCCCATATCAACATCGACAAAATGAATAATTGTGTTGATAGTAAAATTATCAAAACATATATTCACTAAAGCTTGACCTATAGGGTATATGATTTTATTCCCAAAGCCTGTGATAAACATAGTCGTTCTCATTAATTTAATTCCTAATTTGTCAACTAAATTTGCCTGCGCAACATTTATTTGGCTACCTGTATCCAAGTAACCTTTGCATGCAAAATTATTTATCTGAATTAAAATGGTGTAAACGTCATTTTGTACTTGCCTTTTTAGGGTCTTCACCGTAGCTGATTTCAAAAACCAGCAGTTGTCTCATAGGTGACCATTTTTTCCACAGTTGCTACACTTTTTCGGTAGGTGTTGTCTTGTAGGGGAATGCCGGCGGTAACTTATCGATGGGCGTTGGCTAGTGGATGGCAACTCGTCGTTGTTGAAGCGAAACCAACATCTTCTGGCAATGTGACCGGATTTCTTGCAAATGTGACAGGTTTCACTGAGTTTTGGCACGTTTTTCCTTAATGCTGCTATCAGATTCCAACTTGCTTAAAAATCCTTGAAATAATTCTTCTGGACTTTTATAACTTCCAGATTTTGCTGCACCCTGTATAGATAAGGGGAGTCCATCGATTACACACGACACCGCATTTGAATCACTTATGTCACACTTTCTGATAAGGATACACTTTGAATAATAATAGTGCATCATCGTTTTGTTGCTGCCCTTTTTCCGATCTATCATTTTTTTAAGGTTGCCAATAAAATGCTCGTGAGACGGAAAGGCTTCCACAACCGCTGTTTTCCACTCACTCCATGTTTTATCGTAATTTTGCAGCGCATTATACCATACTTTTGCGATACCACTTAATTTTGACTGCATGTAATACGATTTGGTAACGTCATTCCAACCATGAATAATTGCTAGTTGCTCTATTTTGTGAATCCAGTTAAAAGAGGTTAAATCACTCTTCTCAGGGTCAAACGTCGGCACAATATCATTTTTTGCTGGATTATTAGCATTACTGAACATATTCGGACCCTGTAACACATTTTACCTGCTTAGGATCTCACTAACTTTTTTATTGACCAAATCCTCTATATTTTCGCGACGTCCACGCTTCTTTTGTTTTCCAGGTTTTGGTCGCACCTCATTTTCCGAGTCACTACTAGTATCCGATGGATCATTCGCTCTTGGCCTTTTCCTTTGTTTGGAGCCATGTTGCCAGTCTCTTACAGGGTTATTATTGCTGGTATGGTCACTATCACTCTCACTGTCACCCATTATTATATCCCACTTCTGAATTGTTAAGAGCCAACTGATAAGGTTGTAGAAATAATACACGTGCTTTACTCCACGAAATATATTCGTCGACTGCCCCTCAAATGATACATATTATTGTTTTTACATAAGCCTTAGTCATCAATAAATTGAACTAAAAACTAGACAAAACAATACGACTAGTATGTGATTCATTATAATAAAAATGATACAAGATTATGTTTTTAGAAGAATATATTTTTAATGTAGCTTAAAGTAATATATATAGTAATATACAGGGTGACCATTCAACATTTAGTTAAAAATTTATAGCAAATTTATTATAAAATATTTTTTAAAAAATTTTAAATGAATGAATGAAGACAATTTATTCGTGAAGTTAATAGTATAATCAACAATTACTGTAAGATTGATATGTCTGTTTAGATTGAAGAGCTATATACAGAAATCCTATACGAAATCCTCCACAACGTTGGCTGTGATGTGAATTATGAAGTTGGACAGACTGCCTTATTTTCCTACGCCCAAGATGCTTTTAAAATACCAAATGATAAACACAGATATCTCATGGAGATCGCAGAAAAGAAGGAGGCTCCAGAACTGTTACTTAATATAGAAGTTATTGAGGCAAAAGACTTGAAACCAAAGGATTCCAATGGTATGAGCGACCCATTCGTGACTCTATATTTGGCGTCTAACAGCAGCCATAGATACAACACGTCAGTTAAGGGCATGACACTTAATCCTGTGTGGGAGGAACATTTCGCCTTGTAAGTAAAAAAATTTTTGTCATTTAAAAAAGATTAAAGAAGCGTCTCTTAACTTCAATTTGATATTTTGGTAGTAAATATACAGCCCAAAGTAATGAAATAAAATAAAATACAAGAAAATGAGTTTATTATTTTGTATTTTATATTAAATGAATACTTCTTTTTGTTATAAAAAAAATATATTTTGGCTACTTTTGTTTCACAGATGAAAATGTAATGTCATATTTAAAAACTATTCAGTTATTTTGCCTTGGAGACCTTTTTAATCACTCTACTAAAGGTTTTACTTGTTACTTGTTCTGTAGAATATGTCAATAAGTACATAAATTCTGAAAAATCCTACATAATATTTGTAAACTTTTAGGCCTATATCAGATAATATAAATGACGACACGCTTTGTCTAGAAGTATGGGATTTTGACCCCGCCGAAAGCGTAAAAGAGAAATTGGGAAAAGTATTTGACGTAAAGGGTATAAAAGGAATGACAAAACTTATGAAAGAAATTGCCGTTACGGCCACAACTGGTCAGCATGAAAACGAATTGATTGGAAGAGCGAAAATTCCATTGAGTGTAAGTCATTCAAATATATTGTCCGCCATGAAATTCCAAAATGTGTTAAAAACACGTCCCAAATATACAATGTAGAGTAGGGTATAAGTATATATAAGGTGAGCCACGATGGGCGGAGTATTAAAAGTATATGGAGAACGAATCAACCCATCGCTTTGAAATTTTGGTTACCAAGATAATCAAGTATGATCTCTCCAGCTAAAATATTTTCGAAAGTGCGGTGTTGCCACTTATACGTAAAACTGGCAACATCTTCGTTATTTTAAATGGTATACCCTGTATATTTTTGCATTTTTTGGATCGTCGTCTCTTTCTGAGTAACTTTTGTTAATATTTCCCTATACCTATCTCAAGCCGTTTTCAAGATAATAGTTCTTTTCTGAATTTATTGCCAAAATTTTTTTCTAAATAGGTAAATGTATCACCTTCCCGAACATACAGGGCATTCCATTTAAAAAAATTGACTTTCGTACATTTTTCTAAGTCACTTATAGAAAGCTTTCTCTAACTCATCCTGTATGATATTCGAAACATTTGATTAATGGAGGAGATGCCCCCAGGCCTTTGCCTAGCCGCAACTAAAAAATTATCTTTTAATTGCTTCGTAGGTAGGAGAAAATACGATTTACTGAAAGTCAAATTTTTATCTTGGTAACCAAAATTTCAAAGCAATCTGTTGATTCATTCTCCATATACTTTTAATACTCCACCCACTGTGGCTCACCCTGTAGTTGAATTATTTTATAAGGGCGAAGTTTGCGAGAAAGCATCAGAAAAAGAGAAATGCATATCTCACTTTCTTCCACGCATATCAATTCATTTAGATTTGCCCATCTTTAAAACCACTGAAATGCATTCCAACATATGTCTTTTGACTTGCATTAACCTAGACAAAGGCAATTGTTTCATTCGTGAGCAAGACAAGAAATAAAACATGGATTTTTCAATCTCCTTCCAGTTTATTAAATTATATTTTTTTACATACCTATTTGAAAAGTACCATTATTTATGTTTTGAAAGGATTTTTAAATCTAGAGCTGTTTAAATGTAACCCTAATCTACAGATCTATCATCTGTATCTTGAAACAAAATAGATATGACAACTTACTTCCATTCTATATCTCATATACATCACACAATATCCATTGGACATTCGTTTTAAGTTCATAAAAAATGCAAGATATTTAATGACACACTTTAAACAATCAGTGGATGTCCCTATCAAGACATCCACACGATATACACGAAAAATATATCTATTGAATGCCCCATAGACATTCTGTTTATATTCATATCAAAACATGTATCCACTAGATATACTTGAAGGTATCCAGTAGGTGTTCATATCAAGATCTTCATTGGATGTTTTGCAACAAATATATCCATCTGACTTTCATGGACATCCTTGGATATTAGGGAATGTCCATATCAATTACCAAGACATCCATACAATGGATATAGCATCTGGTGTCCACAGAATGTCCTCACTTTCCCTAATTTACTTTCTATTGGATCATATGATTGTCACAAATAGGAACATCAATGTACGATTTATCCAAATTGAAGTCATATTTCATATCCATAAGACCTGTTTTAGTTATTTGGGATCTTCTTTTCTATAAATAAATTCCTGACAGTATTATAACAAACTTGGTACATTTTTAATGCCAACCCACTTTCCACCTAATTCACTTTCAAGTTATAAATAATTAAAATATTGTTATTGGTTATAATATGCCATTCTAACATGTTTCAGACCATCCCCGCCTCAGGAATGACAATGTGGTATAGTCTGGATAAAAAAAACAAAATAAATCGGCAAGGTGTACTTAAAATTCGAGTGTCTTACAGTTCCGAAAAAAATAGCCAAGTTGCCGAGCAGGAACATAGACATATGTTAAGGATAATACTGCTGCACGAATTAGAAATGTCCAAAGTTAGTATCTTAGTTATTATTATTAGTTATGATCATGTGTTATAGTTACACATTACAGCTACATGTTACAGTTTCATGTTACTTTTTAGGTTGCACCACATTGGTGGTGCGGTACGTTCAGTCCGCAAGGGGACCAATTATTGACACAGCATATCGCCCAGTCTGGCTTGACACCTACAGAAGTCGCCCTGTGTCAGTGGTCAGTTTTCGCTGGCATCCACCAAAACCACGCCTTAAGCTTTACCTTATTTTCTAATCTACTAGACAAGCTAGTTAAACCGATTCAAACTGGCGCCGTTTCCGAGGAGGATGTAAAATTATTTTGGGAGGCGACCAAAAAGCTATTACCGTCGTGTTTCAGTATTATAAGAAAGATCAGAAAGAAAAGTGCTAGTGAAAAAACAACCATGAAACAAGTTACCGAGGTGTTGAAGATACTGAACCACATAAACTCTTTGGAGCCGCTGCCAAGCACTGATCTCTTTCCCATGGTGTTGTATCCGTGGGTTACTTATAACGGCGAGGGACCCAACTGTAATATTCCAGCGACCTTGAATGATGCAGTCGCTCAGGGTGCAAGCGATTGGTTGAACCACATCCTGGAGAATAATAAGAGACCGGACGAGACGGATATGTCTAAATTGCAGAACCTTATCCAAATAATTCAACTTGTGCGGAGTGATTTACAAAAAGCAATAGAGTATTATGACAAACTTTTCCAAGAGTAAGTACAATTATTTAAGTACCGGATAATAATAAACCTACTTTATGTATGGATGACTGTTTGTAATCGTTTCTTCAGATTCTGGATGAGGATATGGCTTTTGGTGTGATGATGAAGTAGATACTGTGAATACCAAAACACTAACATTACGCTCGATATGGATTTTGCCCACTAAGTTGGCATCATCTGGAGATTACTAAAGCTGTCTTATTTATCCGTTCAAGTATTTTGGTGCTTGCAGAATTTACTTCTCTATTATTGCTTCTGGTCTTGGCAAGAATGAAAGCAAAATAGTAACATATATTGCACCTGATAACTGTAAAGGGTTTAGTGTTAATATTTATGGTTACTTGTTTTGGTATGAAAGGTTAGACATCCATTGCATAATAGTATATAATTTTATTAAAGATTCGATTGTTTACATTTTAGGACTGTTAATTTTCAATATGCCAAAGCCTTATACGTATTTTACCAAGCAAAAATAGCGACGATGTGCGAACCGGAAGTCGTGGAAATTTGCAAGGGTTTGAAGAAGTTGAATTATACTGGATACAATAGCCTGACAAATGGGGATGCCAATACTGATCCGCTAATAGAAGGCACGTCATTATTCGAACTGTACTTGGCAGTGCAACGATTTGCAACGCTGGGTATCGGGCTGTGTCCAGCGGACTGCGACAGCTTCCACATCAAAAATTTCCATCGGTGGTTCCATAGGGGCGTAGCTCAATGGCTGGATATTGCGGTATATAAGGCGTTGCAACGTATTGAGAAAGCCGTGGAACTGGACAAACTTGTTCATGTCGATAGTACGGTGAAATACAGCTCGTCAGCTGTAGACACTTTGACGATATTTTACCAGGTATGTGCAGAAAATGGCAGGATATATAAGTCTATACAATATCAATTGAGACAGCTTGGAATTAAATAGTATCATCACTTGCATTGAAGTAAATAAGAGAATTGTACTTGACTTGATCCGACTATCACGTAAACATGTGTGTGGGTGTAGAAGGTGGGTGGGTTTGATTTCTCACCGCCAAATTTTAATTGGTCTGAATTTTTGCATGCTATATTTGAAGCATTTTTATCTAATTATTTGTACGAGGCAATGCAGTGCAGTCAGGCAGCGTTATAAACTATTTATTCTAGTGAAAATTTGGAAAATTTATTTATTTAATTAGTGTCTTTGGTATTTCAGTTTGTAATTAGCGGTTTAAAATGGCATTTTGGAAACATTTCGATACCAGTGACAACAAAACGGACAATATTAGTACTGATTTAGAGCTTATACAAGCGTAATTTGTAAATAAAGATTTACACATTCAAACTCAAAGGATTATTATATTATTATTATTATTAGATTACAATTATTATTACAATTACAAATTGCAAATTACAATACAAAATAATAGAATTAAAAAAAAATTAAAATTTAAGGTGCACCTAGGTGAGTAAACACCTGTATGTGCAATATTAGACAGAATATCGTATATCCAATTACATTATTATTCAGATTATTTAAAGTAAGCAGGAATAGGAGAAAATAATAGAGGAGTTGAAGATGAAGAGAGTAAAATAGTGTAAGAAATAGTTACAAATTTTTGAGAGGTTATTAATGTAGTCCCTATTTTGATATATAAAAGTTTTACATTTTTTAACAAAAAAATTGTATTTAGTTATTGTTCTTATTTCATGAGGCAAGATGTTATAAACTTTTGGTGCTGAGATTGAAGCAAAGCGTTGGTTGGCATCGTATTTTCTAAATGGTATAACCATCATATTGTTAACATTTTGTCTGGTTTGATAACAGTGGTTCACTAAATTTTTGTTTATCGATTTAAAGTAAAATATACAAATATTGAGATAATATAAACATCGGACATTTAGTATTGATTCATTATATAGAAGGTTACTTGAGTACAGTCTATCTTTGAAGAAGAAATTCGCAAAATATAGTTTTGGACCACATTCAATTGTTTTAAAGCATTGTTATAGAGCCCCCCCCCCCCCCCAAACAATGATACCATATCTATGTAGTGCTTCCACTAAAGACTTGTATATTTGAATTAACAATTTTTTAGTTAAAATATTATGTATTAAGTAGAACTTATGAATTAAACGCCTAATTTTGTTGGTTAAATCATGTATATGGTCGGTCCATTTTAAATTCTTGTCAATTGTGATGCCTAGATATTTTATAGAGTTAGTTTCTTTAATAGTAAGATCAGATACGTTTAATTTAATGTAATTAAAATTCGGTCTATTTGCATCAGTTATAGAATACACAGTGTAGAATGTTTTATCAGAATTTAAAGTTAATTTATTTTGGTCAAGCCAACATTTGACTCTTTCTAATCCTTTTATCACCTTATTTTTCACATTTTCCCATGTTTTATCCTCAAAGAATAAAACAGTATCATCTGCATATAAAATTGAGGTGCCATTTATATTTAAATTCAGCAGTGAATTTATATAAGTAATAAAAAGAATTGGACCGAGTATCGTCCCTTGTGGTATACCAATCTTAATATCCAGAGGGTCACTAAATATGTTTCTAATTTTAACCATTTGTTTCCTATCAGCTAAATAATTTTTGAAGACTTCCAACACCGTACCCCTGATACCATTATGCTCAAGAGTATCAATGAGCATTGTATGGGGTACAGTGTCGAAGGCCTTTGCTAGATCTAAAAAGACTGCAATGCCCTTTTGGTTATTATCGAGGCAATTTTTTATATTATTTATGAGTTTGAACATAGCATCATTTGTGCTGGTCCCTTTCATAAACCCGAATTGGTTATCATTTAATAAATTGGTTGAAGTAAGATAATCAAGTAACCTTTTTTTTAGGCACTTTTCAAATATTTTTGCAAATGTAGAAATAACACTGATTGGACGATAGTTTGTAATATTAGTTTTGCAGCCCTTTTTAAATATTGGTGTTACAATCGACATCTTAAATGAAGAGGGAACTTTGCCTATTACAAAAATAAGATTTATAATATGAACTAGAGGATCAAGAATGTATATATGGAACTTTTTAATAAGTTTTGATGTTATGCCATCCATGCCTGGTGGACTATTATTTTTTAAAGCGTTGATATGCATAATTAATTCATTACTCGATACCGGATTTAAGGCCATAGAATTCATTAAGTTAGGATAAACTATATTAACTTTAGAAATAGGTTCCTTTATCACTGAAGCCATGTTCACGCCTATATTTACAAAATAATTATTGCAAAAATTTGCCATTTCAGTATCATTTGGGAATTGTGTGTTATTATTATCAAGAATGGTTAAATTGTTGTTAGTCTTATTTTTAGTTTCATTGGCAGCGTCAGAGATTATCTCATAGATTTTTTTTATATTCTTAAGGTTTTCATTAATTTGGTTAATGTAATAGCTGTTTTTTGCCTTTTGTATGATTCCATTGAGTCTGTTTCTATAATTTTTATACTCTTGAAGTAAGTTAATATTGTTTTTATTTCTTAAAACTAGTGTTTTTAGTTTATCTATGCTTAATTGACTCGATTATGCCATTTGTAATCCATGGTTTAAGTTTCTTGTATTTCCTACATGGTACTGATTTGGTGGTGGTACAAACTTCATGTAAGGCCATAAAAATATCAATAAATTTTTGATAGGCCAATTCAGGATCACTTAATGAAAT
Organism: Leptura quadrifasciata; assembly: GCA_963675555.1. Lineage (NCBI taxonomy): Eukaryota > Metazoa > Arthropoda > Insecta > Coleoptera > Cerambycidae > Leptura > Leptura quadrifasciata. Next base: position 143,632,271 of record OY776675.1, read on the forward strand.
AATATTATCCCATTGTAGTGAACTAATATTTTCAAATTTTTTATCATCAAATTTGGTAATGGTTTTTTGTTCAATACCTTTTTTCATCAAGACTAACATTTAAGTAGATCGGGAAGTGGTCAGTAATATCTGTATCTATAACCAATGCATCGAGTAATAAATTGCTCATTTCAACATTCTTTCTTATGAAAATATGATCAATACAAGACCTACTGTCCGAAGTTACTCTAGTATATGAATGTATGTATGGCTTGAAACCAAAAAAACTCAACATAGACAAGTAACTATTAATTGAAGCCCGTGTGGGGTTAAGTATATCAAAATTTATGTCTCCTATGAATATCTATTCTATTACTTTTTAATTTGGTGAAATAGGCTTCTAGGTTGGTCAAGAACAAGTTATTATTTATGGAGGGAGATCTATAACAAGACATGATTGAAAATTCTATGTTAAATTTTTTGAAGGTGATATCAGTTATCGTTACATTGGTTAAGGGTAGAACAGTATGATTTATCTTATAATTAATATAGTCTCTAATAAATATAAGTATTCCATCATTTTGATTGATCATGCTATTATTATAAAGAGTTTGGAAACCAGGAATTGTCAAATTATTTGTATTGGAAATGCACCGAGTTTCACCAAAAATTAATACATCCAAATTTTTCATTTGAAAGGTTTCAAGGAAGGTTAAAAACATATCAAAATTTTTTTGGGCACTTCTAATGTTTATGTGAAGAATCTTAAGTATATTTTTTTTAGGGGCTACATTAGTACAAAATTTATTATAACCGAATATATCATATCTTAGGTCTATATTTTTTGAAGCATTAATTTCCTGATTTTCAATTTCATTTAATATGTTTAGTTCAGCAATATCCATGAAATTAACTAAGTATGAATATTAAAAAGTAATAGCAAAAAAAAGAAACTATATATATATACTAAGGTCAACAAAAATAGAGGAGCAACCTATGTTTATTTCACTCTATATAGTTTATCTTGCTCTTGAGCACATCTATGTGGAATTTTAGTACTGGACATTCAGGACTGTTGTTTTGATGGTTAGTGGCGTAGTTAGTATTGTATTTTTCATTTGATAATTCACAATTTTTACAGAATTTTTTTTGTTTACAGCACATACTTTCTTCATGTTCTTCTGAGCATATAGGGCATACTATTTTATTCCTGCATTCACTTTTTTTTATGAAAATATCCCTGACAGTTATAACATTTTGGTATACTTAAATCTTCGTAGACCATGTATCTTTCCCAGCCTAAGCATATTTTTTTCAAATTCATTATCTGGTGAAATACATTAGGGGTACAGTCACATATAATCCGTTTTTGTTCCGTTTCTGTTTTTACGAATAAAATTTACTTTAACCTCACCTGTTAAGTTATTTTGTTTTTTTAGATAGTTTTCAATTTCTTCCTGTGTATATTCTTGGGTAACTTTTATAATTCTTATTCGTGGTTGTCGTAATTTGCTCAGTTCAATATCGTATTTATTTTTTAATTTATTATCAAGGGCCTGTTTTAGAATTGCTAATTCACTTTTCGTTTGACATTTAATTATCATATTACCAAGCTTTGTTGGCTTTATATCAGCAATACCAATTTTAAGTTCAGCAGGATGGATATTTAAATCTATGTCTCTCTTAGTTTGCTCTGATGATTGTTGTTTTTTTGGCTTAACGATTATCTTTGGAATATTGGTTTTCATTGTATTGGTAATTGGAATTTTTTGCTATAAAACATTGGCATAAGAAAGATTCTTGGTTTTTTCTATATTTTCAATTTTTTCTTTTAGTAAATTAATTATAGTTTCTTGATCACTTATAATTTTCTCTTTGTCAGTTATTGTTTTCTGTAAGATTTCTATTAGTTCAAAGTTTCTACATTTTTTGCAATTAAATTTCAGTGTTCGTTTTTGAAGAGTAATGCATCTTAGTTCTGATGTGCTTAATTCACTACATTCGATACATATAATATTTTTACAAGAGTCACATGAAAAAACCGGATTTTTTATATCCTTTGTTGGTTGCTTAATAACATTACATATGGAACCTTCCATTTTAGATTAATTTTCATTTTTCCATGTAAACCCCATTCAAATTTACTGCACTGAAAAGTGATAGAAGCACACACCTATTACTTATCCACCCTGTAGATGTTTTATCTTCCACACTTTTTTTTTTATTGTCTGGATAAGGAATTAGAATTAGTAAATAACACTTTACAACAATTAATTGTTGTATTATATTTAGCACTTTTAAGTAACTAATTATAACAACTTGTAGCTTGCAAGTTCTTCTACGCGTTAATACAAGAATCACTTATACTTTCAAATTAATGCACTTGTAAACAGATAAATTATGTTATAAAGTCGAGGCAAGAATTCAAGCGATGCACGTCACGACTGATCTCATTAAAGACATTTTAATACTAACATAATTTTTAATCATTAACTATGTTAAAAAGAGTAATTCTTGACACCCAGTTATTAAGCTTTTTTCAGACATAGGTACAGTTTAATGGACTTCATGATTCTTAACAGTATTGTCTTATTTATAGAATCGGTCTGTGACGTGCATCGCTTGAATTCTTGCCTCGACTATATGTCCAATCAGATTGGGGGGTAAACCTTATAATTTATTTTGAATATTTATTTGTGTCTAAAAAGGGAAAATAGTGGATCTTCAGATAACCAGATTGTGAAGTGGATTTGTTAACTAATCAAACTCGGCCGTTCTACAATTTATAGTGTTATTGGAAACAAATTTTGACAACAAATTGGCTAAAGAAAACTGACATTAAAATTAATCAAAAAGGTAACGTCGTAAAGACGTCATTTAGTCACCGTATGATGTTATTTGTTAATAATCACTTAGAAAAGACATTAATATGAAGGGAAGTCTGCTATCCAGAATTAATTTGTTCAAATAATTCTATACCCTGTATAGACGAGAAAGTAAAAGTAAAGCAAATCTAAGAGTGCCAGTTGACAACTTCAGTAAACCTGTATGGTACATTGATTACGCTGTTAATGTGCATATTTTGCAATGTAAATTAAAATTAATCCACTTTGAATTATCAATAATAATCTTTTGGAAACACAGATCAAAGTACGAACTGTTTCGGTATTATTATCCCTCATCAGCACAGATTTGGCTCTATAACCTTCACTTTTCTTTGATTCAAGAAAATTAGTACCATTCTAATTCATACATTGTTTTTTTAGGTGAAAGTGTTTTGGCAACAGCTAAATTGGCCAGACGTAGAGGGTTGTTACACCTTCATAGCCAAGATTATTGATGTAAGTTTAATACACATTATTTATTAAAAAGAAGGATCTAAACATTTTTTCCCTTAGGATATTTGCCGGTGCTGCGTATTCTATGCTGACAAGATGGCGGCTAAGGTGGACGGCATGGGTGATGTTCAGGACATTTACGAAAAGAAATTTGAGGTTACCAATGAATGGTGTCTTGCGATTAACAACATAGATTACGTCAGGGAGACGTTAGAGCCTTTCACTAGAGACTTAGGAATGGAAGACGTTATCCAGAAAATTTCGGAATTGAAGAGTCCCGTGGAGGCGCAAAGGTGCCAGGACACCTTGGAAAACGTCATCGCTAACGCCATTGATACTGTTAGGAACAAGATTATCGAATTGCTGGAAACTGTTGTTTCAAAGGTAGGACCTTGAATTATATTTCCAAAATTTTAAATTAACGTTTTGTAACTTTAGATGGCGCCATCCATGAAGCGTTTGTTGATCGAGGGAGCCGAATTGTGCGACCAAGATAGTAACAGTGTCCACAGGTTAATGATATACGTCGACAATAATCTGAGCACGTTGCATAGAGAACTTAACGAAGAAAACTTTAACAGAACATTGGAGATAGTTTGGGATATGCTAAGTGACACGCTTGGTGAAATTATCCAATCAAATCTAGATGTAAGTTGTATTTAGTTGATGCAACTTTTTATATTTATATAATGAAAATTTTAGAAAAGAAGGCCTCCGTCGTTTTTCGATAATCTCCGCAAAACTTTGAATTTAATGTTGGGATCATTCAAGAATCCTGCTGACTGTGATAACTGTGATGCTTTAAAAAGAACTGAACAAATATTGAAGGTGAACGGGTTGGAAACTGCCGATTTAATACATCAGGTTGGTTATTTGACATTCCGTTTCAAAATTGAACAATTTGTTACGGCTCCAGCCCTAATTTATGTCTTTTCAGGTACACCTGGAGCTAGCCGAACAATTTAAAGAAGTAAAAGATTCGCCGTACGGTGAAATTTCTGTTAGGAGTAAATTTGAGGGTAATTCGTTGACGATAGAGGTTATGAACGCAAGAAACTTAATGGCGATGGATTCTAACGGTAAGTCAAGAAAATTTATCTCCTTATAAAATAATCTGCAATGTATTTAATTCCAGGGGCTTGCGATGCATTTGTTCGGGTACATCTCCTGCCGGAACATAAGTTCACTGGTCATGATAAACCAAAGACAAAAACTCATAACAAAACCCAGTTCCCACTTTTTGATGAAAAATTTATCATGTAAGTATTTACCATTGATATTAAATCGTATATTCTATTGTAATGTCATATAATGCACGGTAGGGAATGTTTTAACAGAAATGTTTTTAATAAATCAGATAATTATTGCTATCCTTAATACATACATCCAAACCTACATATGAAGTCTCTTCAATAATCAGCATTGCCACTTCTAGCTTCTATTGAGAAAATTGCCAACTTCTGGGATGGGGTTTGCCATTTGTCATTCTTCCAAGACAGCTTGAATGAGCTTTTGTAGGTTTCTTCGATAATCATTCAAATTTTCAATGGGGGTAAGATCCGGCGAGCTGGCAGGCCACTCCAGAACAGTTCTGTTCTTAGAAAGTCTCTGTTGGTATGTGAGGATGTGCTATATTATGCATAAAAGATAAATTCAATGTAATTTCCTTAGGCTTCACCAAAAATGTTTTCTATTATTTAAAATACTAGAATTTAACAGATTTTTTGATAATTACGCAGGCGCACAAAAGAAAATGTCTTGGCCGCTAGTGTATTTGTATGTATTTTCGCCATCTGAATCTGCGGTCAGAATTTGCCAATTGGTTAATAATATAACGTAAAAAATAGCTAAAAAATACGAATAACAGACATTATTGTGCATTGCAAGGTGTATCTCTCAGACAAAACAATGGAAGGCATTTGATCATCTGTTTTTTTACCAACTAAATCCACATTTGACGCCAGAATTGATTATGTAGATTTCAGGTCAAATGTGGATTTAGTTGGTAAAAAAACAGATCATCAAAAGCTCTCCATTGTTTTATTCTGAGACACCTTGCAATATACGATAATTTCTGTTATTTGAATAGAATAGAACTTTATTAACTACATTACATATAAAATACATTTGTAGCAGGTCAAAAGAACTGTAAGAACTGGTCTGTATATAAAAATACACGATACACAGCAATATTACATACAAACAAAAATAAAAAAAAAAGATGAAAAAACTAAAATATGAGTAAAAAATATGCAAGCAGAAACAAGTAAAGAACAAATACATTAAAAATAGGCATATAAAATATAATATAACATAGGTGTTAAGTACAGAAGAGGTGAACTTCATATTAATTCAATAAAATTGTTTGAATTTAAATATTCACTCACAGAGTAGAAGCAGTTTCTTAACATAAACAATTTCAAAGTACGTTTAAAACAGTGGAAATTCAAGGATCTAATTTTAAAAGGCAGTTTATTGTATAAATCTAATTTAATGGAATTTTCCTCTGACATCGCCAATCTAAATCGAGGCTTTTTTAATAGAAAACCAGATCTTGTCCAATAATTATGAGAACTTGACTGTATGTCATAGTCATTAATGTTTTTATGGATATCTAATAAAGTAGAGTAAATAAAAACAGATGAAAAAGGCATTATGCCAAACCTGACAAAAAAAGGGATGGCAATGATCCCTTTATCTCAGCACCTGATAATATTCTCACCACTTTTTTTTGCAAACGAAAAAATTGTTTTTTGCACTGTGTGAATTTCCCCAAAGTACAGTACCATAAGTTAGATGGCTGTGGAATAAGGAAAAAGTATATAGATTTAAGAATATCAAAATTCAATAAATTCTTCAACTGACAAATGAGGAAGATCCACACTGGCAAGTTTGTGGCTTAACTGTTCTACATGACTGGACCAGTTTAGTTTGTCATATAAGACGATGCCCAGTAACTTCGCACTCAAACCTTGCGTAATATCCGTGTATGAATAAAATATAAGTTTTTCAGTTTCTTGCTGATTTAGTTTTAGCTCGAGAGACAGTGCCATTTGATGAGTCTATTAGACGATTTATATTTTTGTCGAAATTTATTAATGTTGTGTCATCTGCAAACAGCACACAATTTTTAGGCAACATGAAATAACATACGTCATTAACGTAAATAATGAATAATAATGGCCCCAGAACAGAACTCTGGGGAACACCATGATCTATCTTATTTAGTTTTGACTGCTTATTATCGATTTCCACGGCCAAAAACCACTCCCAGAAAGGGTAAACCGCGTATTCGCTGTCTCCTACTGGCCAAACCCGTGTTACTCCCCATTTTCGAGGATGTTGAGTACGATGGTCGATGTCGAGACCTTTCTTCGACCCCCGCCAACCCCTCAAACGGCCAAAACCGCCTTCGAAAAGGGGAGAATTGCGGATAGACTGTCTTGGGGGGTGAGTAAGCTCGGAGAGAGTATTAACCACCGCCATCGTGTTCAGCATCCTCGAAAATGGGGGGGACATAGCCTCGTTAGGCTCGTCTGAAAAATGATCTTTCCATCCGACTCACAGAATGCACTATACCCCGACCAAGACATTTTTTTTTGTGTGCCTGTGTTATTGATGAAAAGTAGAACCATGTTTCTGCGTTTTATAAATTTGATCGTACAAAAAAATATTTCATGGTTTCATGTTCCCAATATGGAAAAATCCCAAGTTATTAAATCGAATAGGCATGTTAATTCAATAGATTCCTATTAATCTCACGATATCCATTTCTCTCTTTGTATTTCTAAAGTAATCTTTTCTTTTCAGAAAATTAACTCCAGAACAAAGGCAAATAGAGGACGCTTTACTACTGTTTAGTGTTAAGGACAAAGATCTGTTAGGATATAATAACCAGTACATTGGAGAAGCATTTTTGCATTTTCGAGATATCGAGGATACTACTCAAACAATTAGCTGTTTACCTCAAGTTCATTTACAACTGTCTCGCCCCACAGAAACCAGTACGTATAACATTTATATATGTAAATTTTAGTGGAGTCTAATCCACCTTTAACTTTCACGAATAGTTTTACGGATACTAATAATAGTTTTTAAAGTTCATTTAATTTCCATTGATATGAAATATTCAATTGTTGATTACCCACCATTAACCTATGGTGGTCTGATTGTGTACATGGTATAGCTATTTAAAAACTAGACTAGTGCAATTAATATGGTTTCTTATAATTTACCTTCCTTTTCTACTGTTCGAAGTCTTCTGTTATTTGCAGCTCATCACTTACTTTGTAGCAGGCCCGTTATTTTTGATTACATGTTTTCATTGTACTCTTGATTTGGGGAGAGAAGTCACACAGTGACAAACCTGGTTAATGTGGTGGTTGGTCGAATAGAGGGATATCTTTATCAGTTAAAAACTGGTTTAGAGAAATTGCTTTGTCATCCGCCTAGGCAGAGAGTACATTCATCATTCTTCCGCAGAACTAGGCTTTTCTACCTTGTTTGCAATCAAAAGAATGCTGAGATTGCGATCACTCAAGCTCATTCGAATGACTTGCTGGTGATTGTATGCTTTGGATATTCATTCATTTCAAACTCTTCCTCTCTGAACTTTTACTTTGCCCGAAAATCTCCCATTGTTGAAAGCAAAACTGCACTTCATCGGCTAACAGCCTCTCAGTACGTCTGCCATTTTCTACGCTTTTGATTTTTGTGAAGAAGTCATGTGGTGCCGAATCCTGTTAATATGATGAGTGATAGTGGGATGCATATATCTGCTATAAATTGCACTAACGAGTAATAGTGTATAGAATCAATCCGTCCATCATTTTCCCATAGATCCTGCCATTTATATTTTCAGTTATTTGCATACTCAAATATCTCTCATTCCAAATAATTTGATAGCTTTAGCATTGGCCATTTGGTTCAGACTCTGTAGCTTTTTGACTTGTGTAAAACATTTTTGTTGTGAACACCAGTAAATGATTTATCTATCTGTCATGCTTAAGAGGTTCGTTCCATTTTATTTTACAATGGTCCTTGAACCTTTTTTTGTTACTCATAGCATTTCCAAAATTTGTCAGCTGACAGCCTTTTGGCAGGTCCATCATTTTCACTTTTAACGCAATTTTCATCTTTGGGAATAGATGTTACACAGTGCCACATCTTTCTTTCGTTCTAACATTTGCAATCATTCAAGTGTTCGATCATTCCAGATAATTTGGTCAACTCTCTGTTTGACGTTCTCATTATATTTGTGAGTGCCAACCGAATGATTAAACTAGTTTAAATTGGATTTGTTTGAGGTGAAAAGGTTCAAGGTCAAGACCATTGTCCTGCTTTTTACCATGGCATTTACTGTGTTCTTTCAGTTTTTAAATAGCCACATGTAACGTTAATTATAATAATTAAAGTTTTCATTTGAAGATGTTCCATTTGTGACAGATACCTTAGTCATTAAACTTTCAGTTTTGAGGTGTATAGTCGAGTTCATTTATTATTAGTAGTTAAAGAACACAACAAAAACTTTACGACATAATTATTATGGCCATGGGCCAAGCGACTTGCTCTCATCAAACAAGCCGACACACGTTAAAAACCTATAAAGGTAAGCGAGTCAATTTGCTGTCGATATAGCACAAAGAATAATGGTATTTTAAGGACGTCGTAAAGTTTTTGTTGCGTTTTTTGAGTGCTGATAATACATGAACTCGACTATACTTAGGTATTGATATATGTTTAAATTTTAGCTATGACCTCTGATGGAGTAAGGGCTTTGGAACGTAGACCCGGTGATAAACAAGCCAAAGAATTTTTGAGGAAATTTAAACAAAGATTGGGATCATAGATATTCAACCACAGACTGTTTTATTTATATATATATATTTAACAAAAAATATAAATTGTTGTATTTTTAACTTTGTTAATATTACATAATATGTAACTTTAGCAATAATTTAATTTTGTAGGCATGTATTGTTGTCAATATTTCCAAATTAAACTATTTTTTGTATCAGTTCTATTAATTCTTTTGTAACACTTATAGGGCAAAATTTGCAACTAGATCTAGGAATTCAGGTCACGTGCAAGGATGCAGTGAATATTTAAATGAGTGAAGACATTGGTCAGAGAAATTTTAGCAGATAAAAAATTCTTTGTTTTAAAGTGTTGAAGGCAGCTGGAACCTTAGCAGTATTACTTTTATATTTTAATACTCTACCCCTTCAGCAGATATTAAAACCAAACTCACTAAACCACAGTAGTTAGATGTTGAGTATGGTTATTATTCGAATGGATAGCTAGCTAGACCACTGGGATTCCACCAGAATCCACCATCCATAAAATTCGACCGGTTCAAATATTATGAGAATCTTCCTCAATGGGGATTTTTAAGAACTGTAAAGAAATCTTACTTGAACAAATGTTTTGCGATCGCATGCAGCATTTAAAAATACCCTCAGGAAAATTTCTGAGTTGCTCCTTTAGAAACTGCTACGAAAATCGAGTTTCGGTTGTTACCTTTAGGAACTGAAATGAAAACCATATTGTCATTACCCCTTTTGAACCCTTGATGTTCTCTTTAGGAACTATAACGAAATTCAAGTTTAATTACATTGATTAGGAATGCAACGAAATTTGGATTTTTGTTCCAATTTAGGAACTGCAACAAAAGCTTAGGTTTAACGCTCCAAGTACTCATTTTGTGTTTCCAAAATGAATTTTCTTTATAAAGTTATGTGGCACTGCCAGAATTTAAGCAACAAGTTTATTACAAGGATGGGATTGGAACACCCTTTGTCAAAGGGCGTAAAGAAAATTCAAGGTTAGATTTTCTGAATTTTGCAACAGGTTTTTGCAGCAATTATGGTTTAAACCAAATCAGCCCACATGTGCTAAGTCAGTGATTCATGATCCACTTATCTTATACCATGCATGTACAAAATGCAAGGGAATTATCATTTGTCTGAACGTAAAATAAAATTTGTTGCATTACTAGTCATGTTCACAGGCGGAAGTAAAATAATTATGAAAAATAGGCAGATAAGACCCAAAGTTGCAAATACGACTGTTAACTAAATCTTGTTATGCCTGTCTAAGTAATTGTTGGATAGTTGTTGACAATGACACTTCACGACGTTCTCCATACTCACTATGTGTGCTATGAGAAGAAACAATTTTGCATTGTTTGATTTACATCTTTTATATACTTTTACATTTGAGTTTTACTTTTAAGGAAGTAATTAACTAGATAGTAAGAAAATCTCACGAGGTAGCAGTTGAGCTGAAATCAACAGTAAGTATGATTTTTATAATCGTCTAATGAGTTGAAAGAACTAGCTTTTACAGTGAAAATCACATAACCCCCCCCCCCTCTTTAGGAAGATGCCTAAAACGCTATAAATCAAATTTATTAATGCAAGTCTTTCAGACAGCCAGAAGATGGATCTTTCACTGCATTTCAAGTTGCAGATCGCATACTGACCGGTGATGGTAATTGCACAATAAGCTTAGTATGGCAGACGAGACAGCCCTTCTAAAAAATAACGTCATTTTGATTAAATTTGGACAGGTATAAATAATACTACACATTTTAAGTTTTTTAAAACTGCTTTGGTTGAACACTTAATTTGGCAACTTCCAACCTTTGATCTTACAATTAATTTTCAAGGTACCTTTTCAATACAATTTCACATATTAAATAATTTTTTTTGCTACTAACCTGAGAAATCACCATTATTTACTCCATTCCTGGGGGCAAGTGTAGATGTGTCTTTACTATGTACATAATCCGATATGCGATGTAAAGCAACGTTAGGCTCGGTTAGTACTAGGATGGGCGACCGTTTCAAAGAAGATCGTGACCTCGCCTCACATTTCTTCCAGCGGCTTGTATATCAGTGTATGCGTGGAAGCTATGCAACCTTAGGCGGTGATATACCATCCTTCGGAGGGGATGTAAAGCCGTCGGTCCTTTATCTATTAAATGTTAAGCAAGTAAAAGATCGCCCTACTCTTCTTAAGGAAAGAGGTTCGGCAAAATTCCTGGTTGGGGGTAGCTCGTCTATAGGCGTCACTGATAGGCCTCAGTAGTGGAAATATACTCCACTCTAATCCTTTATCATAATTTTTTACCTAGGGAGAGAAATACTACTCAATTATAATCCAGGTCACGTAGTTTATTTTTTCGAAAATTCCTCAGTCCATTTTGTGAACATGATAATTAGGAGAAAAATAGTGGAAATTAGATGTATATGCTTTAGAAAGCAAATTTTATTTGGAAACTGTTGAAAAAAAAGGGCATGAAAATGTCGAAAACAGGTTTTTTCACGTTTTTGATGCGAAAGAAAAAAAATTTTTTAAACAAAAATACTACGAAATAGCTCGTGAAAAGACAAAAAAATGAGTTTTTGACAATTGAAATAACTTTTTGCACAAAATATTAAAAACCGCTAAATATGGCTATTATCGTAGGAAGTTGTTTCGGAACTTAAATTGTAGCTTTCGTTGGTACCTACCTACTCGAAAAATTTCATGCAAAAATATTAACCTTTAGCGGAAATGTAAAAAAAGGTGTTTCCGAAAAACGGCGTGGAATTGGTCAAAAATGGTCATAGAACCATTTTTCAAAAAGCTGTTTGTTCCTGATGAAATTCTCTACAACCCTATTATCTTTAAATTTCCGTAAGGTTTCGTTTAGTACCTTAAAATCGGGCTATTTCCGAATTTTGGACGTTCAGGCACACGAGCGGAGGGAAAGTGGGGGGAAGCGCGATCATTTAGCGGCGCTCCAAGTCCGGCTGCAGGAGAAACTTCCATCCAAAGGGCTAGTGGAACCCAATAATTATAAAAACACAAATACAATTGCTTTATACCCCCCTGCTCCTCCTGTGCATAGCGTGTAAGTGAAGGAAAGTTTTTACAGATTAGGAGCAAAACAAAAGTAGCAAAATACATTATTACTATACGATACTCTATTTCTACGTTTCTACCTCATCTGTCACATTTTGAGCCTCAAATCAGTACGAAGAGTTCTATGTGTACACCTCTATTTTCACCTGAAAAATACAAATAAAACATGAAAGAGCTACTAGGAACACTTTCTCTACGCTACGCTGATGAGGACCAATAATTCCGAAACACGTGTCTGTAGCTGCAGTTATTTATAAAAAAATGTTTGAGGGGGTTATAAGGCAATTATTTGTTTTTTTACAATCGATTTTGCTAGCTTTGCCTAAGGGGGCACATGATCAAGGTAACAATGCAAATTTTATCTCCTTGTATTCACTATTCAAACTGAGGTAAACAATAAATTACATGAACAAAATATTCTTACATAATTTTTATCTTTCTAAATTCTTTTAGTCAATCCATGTGACGATGCACAGTGGTTTCCAAGATCAATTTTTGTGGCCAAAACTAAATTTTCGTTTATAATCATGAAATTTTGTAATGTAAATGCATTTTATATTTGGTGGTAACAAATTGAAAGTTATTAGATGTTATTTCTTTTTATGGGAATTATATTGGGTATTTGTTTGCTAACAAAGACGCATCTCTTTGCTGTGACCTAGAAGATTTGTCTGCAAATGGGAGACTTGGTCTCTCAGAAGACATAGTGTTGGCTGATCAATTTCAATTATAAAACTTTCATTATAATTCAGTAATATAACAGTTAAAATTGTACAGACAAAATTCATAAGTTTCAAAAATTAGTACAAATAATCTGGATAGCATGAGTATTATTAAACCGAAAAGTTTCCACCCCTAAATAGTGTGCTTCATCTCCTAGAACGTCGTTTCCACCTCCATGTTGAACTTTTCTAAATTATCTCGTTAACAGTGCACTTTTTGATAAAAATACCTATACAAATTATTCCTTATAAAATTCTCTATGAAAAACATCTCTACACTTTTTCCCTAAAATTAACAGTACTGTGGGAAATAAGGCGCACACATAAGGGTTGGTTAAAATAAATTGTAATCTTTACTATAATCTACTTTAAAGTTCAATGCTTAACTGCAAAGCAGTAGCTACTAAACTCAACTTAATTATAATAAATGTACTGCTTCCACCCTCTCCCCCTATAAAATAATGCAATTTTGTATTACTAAGCCACATGGAAAACTTTTCTCTGAAGTGAACCTCATACCTTACTCCAATTTTCGCTAAAAGCGCGACATAAATGACGCGATTTCTCACGAATTATTCATGAGAGGAGTCAATATTGTTATGTGTTTACAGTGTTCAGTAAACACTCTGTAGATTCAAATAACTTGCAACAAAAATCTTCACAAACCACTATTTTATTAATCACTTAAATTACACAACTAATAATAACAATCTAATATAAATTCACTAAATCACAACTGTACTTTACTTTTCTTCTTAAACGTGTCAACTCTTATCTAACCTAAAAACTCTCTCTGTATACCAGAACTGTACTGTATACTTCACTGAACTGTTCTGCCTGCTCAACTTCACTTCTTTATATACACCCATAGAATGTACCAGAATCCTATTCCATAACATTCTAGAATCCTCCAGAGTTTTCTACTATGTGCTAGATGACTGTTCGTCAATTGGCTCATAGATGGCGCCACCCTGCTAGCCAGGGAGTAATTACACTCTCCTCTCTGTTAGAGGGCAGCACATAACACTGCCCCCTCCTTAAGCCTGAACGTCCCGGTCAGGCAATTCAGATACCCCAGAATACTTTGCCAACCTGTCCAGGTGCACGATCTTCATCTTGGACTTCTTTCTACGTTGAATCCTATAAACAACGTCGTTGATCCAAGTGATGACAGAATATGGTCCTTCCCAAGGAGAGCGAGGCTTCGAGAATCACTCCGCTATGGGTTATACAGCCAAACTGAGTCCCCCACCTTGAATCCTGCCGAACTGGCATTGCGGTCATATCTAGCCTTCATTTGGTCACCACTCCCGTAGGTGACCTCTTGACAGCCACATTCGCACAAACCTTGCAACTGCTACACCAAGCCTCTACATCCTGACAGCTATTTATCTAGTAAAATCGTTCCCGTACTCTAGCCAAGGTCTTATTTCTGCTAAAGTGCTCTCTAGATATTCCCTTGTGCACTTCCCAAAGTACTTTTGGTACTTGGCACCTGGGTATCAGCAACCGCATGGTAACTTCTTTCTCATCCGGGCTCTCCCATGCTCTCCGTAATAGTCCATCTATAACCCTAATCCCATTGCGCCCATAAAGCCTTCAGTCCAACACTTTTACTGGAAACGTCCTTCCATTCCGGGCGGATTCCTTTTTCTTTCGCCTTCAACATGGTTCCAATTCAGTTGTTCCTCCCTTAGAACTTCCTTTGTCCAGTCCTTCGGAACCTTTATCTTAACTGCCTTCACTTCTGCTATATCCTGCTGCTTCTTTACATCTTGGGCATTCACTTCCTTAGGGCTCCTCTGGCGACAGTACCTCTTAACATGCCCCAATTTGCCGCAATTATAACAGCGGATTCCTTTTGTCAGGCATCCAGCACTTCGCTGCTGCTTCGGCTCCTGTTTCGGCGGTTGCGGTTCCTGTTTCAGCTCCGGTCGCGAACTTAATTCGTTTTGTACTTGTGCGACCATTTTCTGTATGTCTGTTAACATAACAAACAATCTCATCTTATCAGAGCAGACTTCCTCTTTCTTTGCAGTGTTTACTTCCCCAGGATTCCGTTTTCGACACTGTCGCATCATATATCCTGGTTTGCTGCACTGATAACACTGAATCACCTTCCTTGGCTGTCCATCGCTCTGTTCTCTTTCCTGCTTCCTTGGAGCATCTGGTTTGGTCATCAACTGGCTTATCATTTTGTGCAGGTCAGCCATCAAAGACTCCATATTTGATTTTTCTAAATGGTCCTCTTCTTCTACTTTCATAGCTCGTACTTTCGGATGTAGAGTCTCTTATCTCAAGATAATCTAAGGACTCGCCTGATCTCCTAATCTCTTATGCCATCGATGAAAGTACCAACTATTAATTGTTCCTGGAATTCTTTGGGTGCATCCGGGTGAGCCAGGTATGTCAGTCGCTCAACAGCTGCCTCAAAATCTTGTAAACTTTCCCCAGCCTTTTGTATGCGTGATTTGAACTGAGTCCGGTATACTTGGGCGAGGTGTGTCGCCATATCTTAGATCTAGTGCAGCCTCCAAAACTTTAAAATTCCGTTGCTGTGTCACTGGGATAGTCTGAAGCAACTCTGAGGCTTGACTTCTTAATGCTAGCACCAATGCCATAGCCTTGTCTTCATTGCTCCAATTATTTGCGCATGCCATTGCCTCAAATTGTCTTTTGTAGGTTGACCAAGAAGTTTGACCATCAAAGGAAGGCGGTTGTAATCGGGGACCTGACGATGATAATACTAACTGGCCTCCTTGTGCTCTTAACTGTCGTTTAAGTTGTTCTACCTCTCCCTCAACTACCCGAAATTTTCCTTCTATATCGGTAACTTTCCCTTCGAAGCCAGTAACTTTTTCTTCGACCCAGTAACTTTTCCTTTAACTTCAGTTACTTCCTCTTCAACCTTATTTACTTTTCTTTTGACATCACTTACTTGTTCTTCAACTGCAGTCACTTTTCCGTCGACGCCAGTCACTTTTTGTTCAACTTTATCTACTTTTTCCTTGACCTCATTAGTAGCTGACAGGATAGCATCTTGTTGCACCTGTATAATTTTTCTCAATTCTTCTTGTCGTTTTCTTTCTCGTTCTTCCCTTTCTTCTTGACGGCTTCTTTCTTTTTCTTCTTGACGTCTCTCTTGTTCTTCTTTTTCTTCTTGGCGTCGTTTCTCTTGTTCTTCTTTTTCCTCTAGCATCATTTTTCTAAATGCGGCGAACATGTCTTGCATTTGTTTTTCAGCAGCCATGCTTCTTGTTTCCATTCAAAAACTAACAAACAGCACTAACAAGTCTTATATAAAGTCTATGCCAGGTACAAGTCAAATATTTTCACAAAATTCAGAATAGAATCTTCTATAAATTTTCTCACACTAGCACAAATTAGTCTTGTCTAATGTCTATATCAGTTTCCAGTTTGACTCACTTCACTATCTCCAGTGGTTTCCAAATAGAACACTATGGAACTTCATCGAATTCTTCAGAAATTCTATTGCAATTCCGCTTCTGATACCAATTGTTACGTGTTTACAGTCTTCAGTAAACATTCTGTAGGTTCAAATAACTTGCAACAAGAATCTTCACAAACCACTATTTTATTAATCACTTAAATTACACAACTAATAATAACAATCTAATATAAATTCACTACTTTTAAATCACAACTGTACTTTACTTTTCTTCTTAAACTTGTCAACCCTTATGTAACCTAAAAACTCTCTCTGTATACCAGAACTGTACTGTATACTTCACTGAACTGTTCTGCCTGCTCAACTTCACTTCTTTATATACACCCACAGAATGTACCAGAATACTATTGCATAACATTCTAGAATCCTCCAGAGTTTTCTACTATGGGCTAGATGACCGTTCGTCAATTGACTCATAGATGGCGCCACCCTACTAACCAGGGAGTAATTACACTCTCCTCCCTGTTAGAGGGCAGCACATAATATTTTTATTAATTCGTGTATTCATGTAATCAAAAAGTCATGAGTACTTCATCTTTTTTTAATGTCCTCTTGGAAACAAAGATCTCTTACGATACATGTTTGTAAAAACTGTGTATTTGTACATAATATCGCAAACATGCGCAGATAAAAGTTATGTCACATTAAAGAGAAAGAAATTCTTTAATAATCTGTGTGTAAATTATAGCGGCCTAATCCGCCAATTTTTTTATGCCTTCTTAAATATGCATATCTACTTTTTTTTTCAGAGAAATTCTATTAATATTGCGACACAGATTTTACAGATCTAACGATTTGCATTAGAAATATAATATAAACATACTCGCACAATAATGCAAAAATTGTTACAAAACAAGAATTTTCAGTCTTAGACTCACGACAGATGTTTATTTGTATACGTAGAAAGCGCAACTGAGACATTCACTAAATTATTAATTAATCGTACCTCCAAGCAGGTGGAAACGTGAATCTATTCGGCTGACAGGTCTGGAACCAACACCTTTTTTTTTTTTATACATTTATTTAACGTCGGCCTATTTCCGCTACTGATGCCTAACACCGACACCTGTAGACGAGCTACCCCCAACCAGGAATTTTGCCGAACCTCTTCCCTTAAGAAGAGTAGGGATCTCTTACTTGCCTAACATTTAATAGACAAGGGACCGACGGCTTTACATCCCCTCCGAAGGATGGTATATCTCCTATACAACCCTCACCTAAGGTTGTATAGCTTCCGCGCATACACTGATATACAAGCCGCTGGAAGATGTGTGAGGCGAGGACGCGGTTTCCGTTGGAATGGTCACCCATCCAAGTACTAACTGCGCCTGTCGTTGCTTTACATCGCATACCGAAGTATGTACATAGTAAAGACGCACCTACGCTCGCCCCAAACCAACACCTTTAAGTTATATATTTTCATCATTCATCAATTATTTATTTACGATACTTAAAAAATGTCGATGTTGGCCATAAAAATGATCCATAGAAACCATAGTGCGATGGGGCAATGAAAAAATCTACTTCTAAATAAGATTTATTTTAATATATACAAAACCCAAAATAACAAACACATGCAAATCAATAATATTAACAAATTAATCTTCTGTAAATAAAATTTAAAACTTATTTGATATGTAAATAAAACTTAATATTATAGCTTATTGTACATTTAAAAACTACTAAGGCAGTAAAGAAAGTAGTAAAATACAAAAGTTACTTTACAAAGTATACATTTCAAATTGAAAATATAAGACGATACGAAACTGCTTTTTAATTTTTTTTTTTGGTTTTTCACATCAAATACATATAATCAGTGGTGTTTTATTCATTGTGCCGTTTGGTCAATGCACGGTACACACGTTTCAGCTGCAGAGTAAAATAATAATTAAAAGAAATTGTTCACGAAATAATTTAAAAAAAATTGTTCACAACATTGAGTTGATTGTTCGTAATCGTTTTATACTCAAAGAACCCCTAGTTAATTTAAAAATAATCACAATGATTTTTATTTTTAAGCATTATATAATAAAGTATTAACAATTCGTGTTTAATTCCTAGATGAATCATAGAATGGTGGATTACTGCAGAAGACAAAATATATAGCAGCAGTTCCCTCCGATTTTCAACAGTTTGAAAAAGATATAAAGTAAACATAACATCCAAATTATTCACAAAATTCAAAGCTTCTGTTGATCGATTTCTCTATAAAAATAATGTTATAAACTTAAACAGTTACATTTGAAAAGAAAATTTACCATGCGGTTATTTCAAAATTGAGCATTTTTCGAATAAAAAACGATAGGAAATCAACCCCCACTAGCAGATTTCGTGAACAATTTCTTTTTATATTTTATCAACCCCTGTGCACCGCTATGCAATTCTTGTGGGCATAGACCAAATGACTCTATGGTGAAACCACAACTTGATTTAACACGTTCTACGAGAGTTCTAAATGGAGAATATAACAAATAACAGTTAATTAGGTAAACATACAGTAATTTATCTTAATTCAATGATTATATGCTTTACAAAAATATTTCTTCAATTCTCGTTAAATCTTAATTCTATCGTGGACAAATTTAATTTTAGTATGGATTTATTCGATATACATTTTCTGTAAATATATTTTAAATTTATATTCGGTTAGTGTCACATTAAAATAATCCTACTGTATGTTAGTTAATTAATATGAACAACTAGTATTACAGGAAATTTTTAGCATTAAATTGATTCAAGGAGAGTAAAATATATACAACGACACTTAAACAATTACCAAGAAAAACATTTAGTTTGTACTTTCTTCAGTTAACCTTAAATAGCGTATGAAACAAAGCATAAAACACAGACAGTATATCTCCTAATTTATAGCTGGAAAACTGTTTCATCTTCCAGCATGTTGGCTGCCATGGGATGAATTATTTTCAAATATTTTTATGCAGACAGAAAAAAGAAAGCGTCATTCCATTTTATGGACAGCCAAGATAGTTTGTATGGCATAGTCCAATCGATAGGTCAAAAAAAGGGCATTCGTAATGAAAGAATGGCAATTTTCTTTTTTTTAAAGTATTCAGGGGTGCCTCATGAATATTTTACTTAGTTAGCGGGGTTGGTGAGGGCGAGGTTAGCGTTACACGCCTCTATGCAAAAATTCTAACGTAAATATCACATAAGCTGTTGGCTATGTCAAAAATAGTAGAGACCTTTTTTATTCAGCACTAAATTCCCTTTACAGGATTTTCAAATTGAAAAAAAAATTGTAGAGAATTTAGTGCCTTACAAGACTGATAACATATTTTAGTGTACAATGAATAGTTTACGAGATGTTCTTAAAAAACTTTTTTGTTACGTTTGGTAGGCTGTAAGCTATTGATGCTAAAAAAAATCTGAAATAAAAGTGTGTAAAATTGAGTGCTCTACAAGATTGCTAATTGATACTTTAATGAACAATTTACGTAATAATTAAAAACTTTTTTTCCTCTAATATTGACGGGCTGTAACACGTAAACGGTTAGATCTATGAAAATGAGCCCGAGATGAGAATTTGCAGGGAATTTAGTGCAGAATAAAAAATGGTCCTTATAGTTCATTTAAAGAGTCAGGATTTATGGCGAAATTACCGAATGTTTGCGCCTGGGACTAAACAATGTCTCCCTTTCAATTTTTTCACCTCGGCAACTCCCTCAAATAGGCCAAAAACCACCCCCAAAGTTCCTTTTCCGTGAACCTGTTTATTTTCTCCCATTTTTCGACTACTTGTTCCATCGAGTAGAACAGAAGGTCCCTCGAGGGATTTGACCTCAGCCCAGGTTTACACCCCTGTAGGGGATTAGAAAATTGTTATTTTTTTTGTGAGATAAAAATTGATGTTTTACAGGAGGCATATCTTTGAATAAAGTGGTAGGTGACCTGTGTTTTGTAACCACCAATGTCTTTTATAAACATTTCGGTTTCAAACGTCCGTCTTGTAATATCCATCCCTATTCGGTAGGATTAAGTTCATTTCCTAGCTATGCTTGAGGTTGAAAACACACTTTTAAAGCCTATTCTCGAATTGCCTCTTCAGTTGGGGGTAGCATGTTCACATTCAAATTTTTCTTTCGTGTCTGTCAATATTGCTATCAGATACAATCATCGAATGGGTGGATTTTTCTTTGGATATACTCTACTTACTAATTTTAAAGCTAATTTACATATGTCACATGAGGAAACTCGGAATTGATTCAATTATAGATGGACAAAAATTTCCACCCCCTTGAAGGGTGAAACCAACCCCCGGGGTTGGTTACACAATCCTGGTCACCTACCACCTTCCTCAAAGAGACATCTGCTACAAAATATTAATCCCCCCCCCAAAAAAAAAATTCCACCCCTTTGAAAGGTGAAAACAATCCCCGGGGGTGGTTACACAAGCCTGGTCACGTACCATCTTATTAAAAAAAAATACCTCCTGTAAAATATTAATTTTTTTTCGCACAAAAAAAATGTTTTCCTACCCCCATAGGAGTGACAGTCTGGGGTAGGAGTGGCTGAGGTCAAATCTCTCAAGGGACCTTCCATTTTACTCGAAGGAACAACAATTAGTCGAAAAACTGGGGAAAGTAAATGAGTTCAAATAAAAGGGGATTTTGGGGGTGGTTTAGCCCTGGAAATCGATTCAGCAACTTCGAAAACGGGGGTGGGACATTGTGCAGTCCCAGGCGCAAATATTCGGTAGTTCGTACGACTCTTTCAATGGACTATTAACTATTTTTGCCGCAGCATCAACAGTTCATGAGATACTTACGTTCGACTTTTGCAAAGATGATGGCTAATGCACACCCCCTGCCAATCCAGCCAACTTAGCAAAATACACAGAAGGTACATTAGAACACTTGAAAAAAAGAAAATTGCATGATGCTATTTTGCAAAAAAGACTACCTATTAATTGGACTAATGTTGTAATGCCAAAAGTAAAATGTATGTGAGCGCACTACTTGTTCAGGCTATTCGCATGGTTCAGACGTGCGAGTAACATTTTGTGATGGCTAACACATGCAGTTCTATCTTCGGTAATTAATATATCAAAGGACAGTTAAAAATACATTTTCTGTTCGAATCGATTTCATATAAATTAGGAGAAGAAACATACTAAACAAATAAACATCTATTTACGACACTACAAGAGCAGATTTCATAAAAATTCACATCGTTAAAACTAATGGTAGCAGCAAAAGTTGCACACAGGTTGTGCACGAGGAATGTTACAGTAACGATATATTTAATAACGCTCTGTATTGTTGGTTTGAGTGGAAACCGTTTAACTAATTTAAATTAAAACTTTAATTTGAAAATGCCTTAGATATAGCTGAGAAAAAAATATCAACAATCACTGGAATAATGGGTGTGTGTGTCCGTAACCTCTAAATAAGTAGCTTCCTTTTGCACAAATGTCTTTAAAGATACAGAGTTGTCGCCTGTGGTGATTAGAAATCGATTTAAATTTAGCCATGACCAAATAAAATACCATATAACTTTAAATCTAAGCTTAACTTTATATTAATCAGGTACTGGAATACCTTGATTGGGTTCTTTCTGCCGAAAAAAACACTGCAATAATTACGAGTCCATAACCTGCAGACTTTTTTTGAAATAATTATGACTTTCATTGATTAGTCATTCTTTTATGTTTAAATAAATGTACAATACAAAATACTGTTTTTAAGTTTTATTAGTAATAATACCGCAATAAATGTCCTTCCACCAATACCCAAACTGCAATAATCGAGGTTTTCCTGTACCCAAATTATAAAACGTGTGTCCTCTAATTACGCATTTTAAGAGAAAAATACTACCATAAAATGTACGTGTAATATTTTCATTAATTCTATTAAATGTGAACTCCAGATATGAAATACGTAAAAGCTCAAGAGTCATTTTACAACAAGCTTATCTCTATGAAGAATACTTCAACATGAATACCGAGACATTTAACTTTACGATATATACTAACACTAATTTGAGTCTAAATACGAAAAAATACTTGATCAATATAAGTAGTGAGCAGCTGAAACTTGATTAGGTAAAATGAAAACTCCGAAAACTATTAGTTACCTGACTAACGATGGTTGAGGGGAGATAACTCTACAATATTAGATGAATGACTTTGACAGACGATAGAGCATCTGCAATGATTTTATGGGCGTGACTAATCCTACTTGGAGGTAAAACAAATCAAAAATCATAACCTCAAAACTTTTAATTAGTGTGGTTTGTTATACTCAACATTGTAACACTTTGTTCTATTGTAAACAACATATGTATCTTGGCGATTTTGGCACTGTGCGAATGCTACCCTAGTCATACTTTCGAGTATAGATAATAATAATAATAAATCTCTTTATTTTGCAATTTCAGTCATTTACAAAATCAGGCATGTTACAATTAATTTTAAATAATTGGTTTGCCTGTGAACAATATATCAAATAATTAAAATACAATTAATAATTAACCCAACATATATCACATACATACATACATACTACGACGTCAAAAAGTAAGTGAAATTAATATTAATATAATAAATATAAGATAAAAAAAAGAAAATAACCAAACAGGAAAACACCGTAGACAGTTAATATCACTATTGTAGGGATAAATGACCAGTACAAATGAGATGATAGAGCTCGTCTTTAAAAACACTTAGGCTGAGCTTGTTGGTATCATCGGGCAATTGATTGTAAACTTTCTCAGCCTGATAACTAAAATATTTCTTAAAATATTCAGTGCGATGCACAGGAACACTTAGTCTCAAATCACTCTGCCTAAGTTCCACATCATGAGCATCTGAACGTTTCTCAATCTTTTCATATAGATATGATGGTTTTTCATTGGAATATCACTTTATGGACTAGACAGCACAAATGATGTAATCTTCTTTCTTTCATGTTTAACCAGCCAATTTGTCTCAGAATGGGGATAATATGTTCACGACGGGCTACCTGGCAGGAATACTGTATGCAACAATTCTGTACTTTTTGCATCTTAAATACGTAGACATGGGCCATATACTGTATCACAGTAATTTAATCTTGACAATACTAGTGAGTCACAGAGTTTCATTTTAGCATCTTTTGATAGATATTCCATTAGATGATACAAACTTTTAAGCTTGAGGAAGGCCGTTCTACTAAGAGTGGAAGTATGTGCAGCATAGTTCAGGTTATTATCCATCTGTAGTTCTAGATTACATACCACTTTACTAAATGTTATCGGTACGTTATTGATATACAAATTCTCCACTACTGTATTTTCTCGCAGCTTTCTGTTGCCAAAGATTATAGCATGAGTTTTATTTGTGTTGATTTTTAGCCCATTTTTATTTGTCCAGCACTGTATGTTATTCAGATCTTCGTTAACTTTTTGAAAAGCGAGTGCAGTATCTTCAGGTTTGTAACTCAGCATAATCTGTATCTGTATGGATAGATCTTGGCGATTTATGTGAACATTTTTTGCGCATAAGGCAACTTAAATTAAATCGCTTATGGTTATCAAAAAGTGCGAGTTATAAAACAACTAACAGTATCTCCTTTTGCGTTACTTCAACAACCAACTACTGTACAAAACCTTGATGTTTTCACTAAAATGTAACTCAATAAAAAGGCACTAGCTATTTAGGGAGCAATATATTATCACAAGGTATTAAAGTAAGGTCATAATGTGTTGTTTTCCCTCCAAGCAGCAACCTTGAAAATGTGAAGTTACACGCAGATGCCCTATGCTTACAAAAATAGTTTCTAAATCTGCATAGGGACGTGTAGAAAGAAATAAATGATATTTGTTGTCATTTCTCTATCAGAATTTAAAGTTTATTTCAAGTGAAATAAACAACTTCTCAACTGTAATTGTGAATTTTGTTAATAAACATACACGTTGATACACAACTATAAGAATAAAATATTGAAATCAACAAAACTATGCATACTTAATAAAAACATGCTGCATTTAATATTGAAATGCTTAAGGTGGGCATATCCAAGAGAAAGAGAGATCCAATAAGGAAATATTTATTATTTTCGGCCATAACTTTTTTTTTTAATACATATATTGGTAAAAAAAGTATAAGATTACCTAAGTAGAACTATGACAGGTGTAGTGATATGAATTTTCACTCAATAATATGTTGTTTGCAAAATTAGTTAATTTAAATTAAAAAATAGTGCCAATCTTCATTTTTGCAAACAACTTACAGACAACAAATTATTGAGTGAACATTCATTTCATTACACCTATCATAGTTCTACTTATGTAGTCTTATACTTTCTTTCAGTGGCGGCCTGTCAGGGATGGCAGGGTAGGCAGTGCCCACCCAATTACATAAGCGGTAGTTGTAAAGGTATATTTATATTTTTATGTATTTTTGTAGTTAAATTATCAAGTAAAATTTTGCAGTTAATTAATTGTAGTATTAAAATTAAAAAATTAGTTTTATTTACAATATTATTTTTACTACATGTTATTCTGCCTGCCTCATATAAGTGTAGGTACACTTATGAATCCATTTAGAAACCGGGCGTAATGTTATCTGGTGTAATACTGCCGAAAGTGTCATGCGCTAAGCCAGGGCGGGCAAACATCACTCAGAAATCGTGAATTCAATGTGCATGTTGGTTATTCACTCCGCTCTCATGCCTGTAATGCATATTAAAACGAGATGAACGTCTTGCATGCTTAGGCTATTTACAACCTAGAGTGGGCACGCCATCCCTGAGCAAAACTTGTAATAAACAATATGAATATTGAATAGAATATGTTCACAATTGAAAATATATCAAACAGGAAAAATAACTAATAATTGTGTTAAAATTGATTAATCAATCCTGTATGAATATCAAATATGATTTCTAATTTGATAAATAGGGACAAAAATAAGTTAAAATACATATTAGCGGTGCCATATAGTTAACTTACCTATATAACTATAATTTCATCCAATTCAATAAATCCAAAAAGTACTAAAATAATGTTTAATTTTATTTTAGCTGTTTTAGATGAGAAATTAATATAATATGTAAATGAAATAAATGTATAATATTCAAATATGGGACTTCGCGCTCGGGTGGATGTGGACACTGCTACCCTTATCTCTTCCCTTTTCTTTTACAGTGTTGTGATGTTTCGCCGAGAATCGTTTCATTTTCCGACGTGTCGAGTCAAGTCAGTATTCGCGAATCTCAAATGTTGGAAATTGTTGCTGCTGTTTCAGAATTGGAAGATTTTTGGTTTTTGGTTAGGTTTGTGTAATATTTTATTCTCTCAATTTTACGTTTTTTTAATTTGTAATTTGTGTTGGTATTTAGTAAATAGTAAGTGTCTTCTTTAGCAGAAAAAAGTGTGGTGAATGGCCAACTGATAAATTATTAATATTAAAATTTTGCCATGGCCGACATAAGACAAACGGTAAGTGATAATTCTGATAATATTCTCCATTTTTTATTAGAAAACAGTTTTGCGTCCCTAACATATGACGACAAAATTTTTGTAACTAAATTAAAATGACCTTGCTTTGCTATGAGAAATCTCATTAATGTAAATTCAAATTCGTCCGATAGAAAATTTTGTGTCACAGGATATCACAAATATGTTTAAGGCTTTCTAAAAGTGAAATAAAAAATAAACTTTATTGCTGGCCTTGCATGTTATTCAGTAAAAATAATAAAATCTCGTGAAATTCAACAGGATAGATAATTTAAAAACATACAAGGCAATTGAAATGGGCTGAGGCGTGATTTTTACACCCACTAAATTTCTGTGGAGAAGTGTCATTATTATTCGGTTCTATCCCTCATCCTGCCCACCCAGAACTAAAAGCGACGGTCCGCCACTATTCTTTACCAATATATGTATTTAAAAAAAGGTTATGGTAAAAATAATAAATATTTGCTTATCAGATCTCTCTCTCTCTCTTGGATATGCCCACCTTAATGACATTTAAATTGCCCTGATCAATGATTGGTCAATTTTGATGGTCTTTTGTTCTACTGGAAATATTTGAGCAGTCGAATTTATGTCAGTAATTGTTATTACACATATTTATGTTAGAAATTTCAAGCTAACAAAACATAGCCCGGCAAAGTTTAAAACATTACCAAGCAACCAAAATTTATTTGATGCGGCTGATATTTAACAAACATACCCTACATTCTGTTGTCAGTCCGAGTGCGAGTGGGATTACCGAAAATGAATTTAAACTGGTTCATGAAAGAAACTACTTGAAATTTGGAGTTTGCAATTCAAATATCTGACAAAACTCACTTTTCAAAAAATTGGACACATCATACTAAGAAATTTTCTAACAATTATTATTTTTTTAATTTGAAAGTCTAAAATTTACTAACCTAGAAAAAGTACCTATATATTACTGGAACCTTTGGTGTGAGTGTCACACTAACAGTGAAGTGCTTACCTTAAACACCAAAATATTTGACCACTATACTCTACGTTAAAACTCAGCGAAATGAGTTTTAAATAACTCTATTTCTATTACTAGATAATGACGAAATGTGCGTTGGCTATAGTATCTGAATGTAGTGACCAATTGCTTTAGTGTTTGTGGAAAATGCTTCAATGTTACTTGTTTACTTCATTTTTACTTAACACTAACATAGAACACACGCTACAATCAAATAGTCGAGTACGGCACAAAGTGTAAATGCAATTTACAAAGTAAACATCACACAGTTAAAACACTAATCAACATGTAACATCTTACACATATTGAATGGTAACGCTAATTTTGCACACTGAATTTCTTAATGAGTAAACTCTTCAAACAGTTAAAACACCAATCGAAAAGTTCTCTATATATACACAGCAAAATCTTATTAGGACTGAAAAATTGTGGCAACTAATAAGATAAACTATTATGTATTCTCAACACACACACTACCTCATCAAGTGGGTCCCTACTACCGATTGGTCTATACTCTAAAGCGATGTATAGAAATAAGATTTGGCAATGCGCATATTGTTATATCGAACGGTAATGTTCAACAACATTAACATTAAGTTATTTTATAACGTATCCTTTCTAAGAAAAACACATGTAAATGGACACTGGCACATTTAATTTTAAGATATACCCTAGTACTAATTTAAGCTTAAATGGAAGCAATGCTCAACCACTATTGGCTACCTTCAAAATGTCGTAGTCAAAAATCGGTCAGGTCAAAATGAACTGATGGTTAATTATGTGACTTTTTTTGAACGTGAAATGTATATAACAAAAATCCTTGGCCACATAGCAATTAGCGATCTGATTAAATATTACGTATTTGAAAATCACACCTTGAAGAGTATGTATAGGTGATGAAAATTCTGAAATATATAATTCGGCTTCAACAAAAAACAATATGAGCTACTATTAATTTTTCCACCATTAGAGCACACAGTTGCAGAATGGAAGTCTCAAATGCTAATATGAAAAATCGAAAGTAATGATGCATCAATGTAGCCACGCTAATATGTGAGCTTAGACGCAAGATGACAAGCTTTCAGACACTAATATTCCACGACATTTTTCATTTCTACGTTTCTATTTTTGTTTCGCCTTGTTTTGTAAAGTAACATAGGAATATGGTAAAAAAGACAAGTTTTCGGCAACACCCTCTACCTGGTATTCAAATGACAGCACCCACTGCACTAATAGGTGCATCTGGAAATAATCTTTGTTCAATTTTGTAGAAATGCAGACCAAGTCAAATAATTTATATATTATTATCAAACAGTAAAGTTTGGCCTCAGACCAATTATACTGTTTGCCCGTAAAATGTAATGAACATTTCTGCAGTGTTGCCAAATTGACGAAAAATATAAAGGATGTTATGCTATTTAAAAAGAAAAAAGTGCTTTTATCAATATATTTAAATACGGCTACAATTTTTCTTTTGATTCTGTTGTATAGTCGAAAACTCTAAATTGATTGGCATTTTTTTAAAGCATTTTTACAGAATGACTTGTTTTTGAAATAAATTGCTGTAATTTTTCCTAGTTTTGCCGAGTCTGGCCAAAATCTTTCAAGAATTTTCATCAAGTCTACGTTCTTTTATAATACGTATATCCTCCGAATTCTTTTTCAGGTTAATAATACAAGTTTTCAAATTTCGATCAACTGTTGGACCGGAGCAGATGAGAACGATTCTTAACGTTATTTGATGCGCTGAATCCAAATCTTTAATCCGTTTGTCAAGATGGGTTCTAGTTTTTGAGTTGAGCTAAAATATCCGAACTCCTCAAAAGTCGATAGAAATCGTTCTGTGTACTGCACAAAATGCAATAAGAGAAATGTTAGTCAACTTTGACAAAAGCTCTCATTGCTGCCGTGTTTCGTAATGATGCTTGTAGAGGAAACAACTTTAGAACAGGCTCTAATTCATAGCAATTAAGTCATTTTGTTCGCTAAGTGACAAATCGACATTGTTTCTACCTTAATAATAAAGTTTACCTTAATTTACGGTCCTTAACGTTTTAGTTTGTGCGATTATTTATTCGATTTGTAATCTTAAAAATTAATATTTAATAGCACGAAAGCGCAACACTTAATTTTTGTCAAATATTCACTCAACGTTATCTACATTCATCAAAAATGAACAAATGACAAAGATACAGACATTTTATAAGACAAATTTGACACTAAACATGCACCAATTCTTAATTGAAATTACATTCAACAGCATAAATCTGTGGAGGGTAATTTTATTCCAGATGACAGTAAACATTATACCATTAATAATAATATTAGCACTAATTGCTTATCGTCAAGGAACCACCAACGACAGACAATTTCACATTAATTAGAATATAAAAACACATATCAACCATGTTATTTCATTAGTTAAATAGATTTCCACTTAAACAAACGATAAAATACAACCTGTGAAGACACTACATCAATACTGAATAAAGCTACAGACCTTAAAAGACTAAAAACCCTGAACAACCGATTCATATAAACATCAGAGACCTTCTCAAAAAAGAAGTCTTAAACTGCTTCGAAGGTGAGTATGTATTCGGCGTGGACTGCAGCTGAAAATCAGGACTCATTCCCTGAGCGGTCGCAAGCCTTTCATGCAACGACTCTTCGGTAGATTGCCGTCTTATCTTGTTAGGAGAAGCCCTGTCAGAATCTGGGGACGCAGTCTGGAAATTATAAGAAAATCCGGTGTCTCCCAAATCTAGCTAACCCCAAATCCCTGAATCTCAAGCAAATCATCGGCAATTTTACAAAATTACCACAAGATTGAAGCTCGAATGTCTCTCAAGGTTAATTTCATACATTCCCATCTCGATTTTTTTCCTGAAAATTTGGGCGATACGAGTGACCACCAAAGAGGGTAGCTACACCAAGATATAGCAAACACCGACATGATGAGTGACTACTGTTGAACTCTAATGCATCAAATCGATCCCCAACAATACAAATGACTAAGTTCCACCGCTCTTCATTTGTGATTTATCACTTTTTATAGAATACAATGGCCATTAATTGTCAGTAAAAAAGAATTTGTTGACTATCTCTAACACTAGAACCTATCTTAGAACAGTGAAGTGAAGATTTGGATTCAGCGCCCCAAATTACCTTAGAAACAATGTTTGGTTGCTTAGGTCCAAAACCGTATATACTCGTGTAATTATTAACCAAATATGGGCACAAACATGTAAGTGTTTAAAAAAATATTTTTTAATTGCCTGCGTAATTAAAAAGAATCTATATAAATAAGGTTGCTCTAAGCGATGCTAGGATGGGTGAAATCACCTAACACAATTTTTTTCTTGTTTTGATTTGACCGATTTTAGTTTAAAGGCTGATATATAGTATATAGCACAGTTCCCTTATTGGCATCGATAACAAACACTATCATTACTATAAGAAAATATGTCCATTTATCCCTTGAGGCTATCATTCGGTATTAATATCAAGCAAAATATCCGAACTCCTCAAAAGTCAATAGAAATCATTCTGTATACTGCACAAGATGTAATAAAAGTTAGTCAACTTCGACAAAAGCTCTCATTGCTGCCGTATTTGTTAACAATGCTGGTAGAGGAAACAACCTTAAAACGGCCTTTTATTTGTAGGAATTAAGTCATTTTGTTCGCCAAGTGACAAATATCCAGACTGCTTCTACTTTTACTTTACTATAAAACCTTAATTTACAGTCCTTAACGTTTTAGTTTGTGCGATTATTTCTTCGATTTGTAATCTTAAAAATTAATCTTTAATAGGACAAAAGCACAACACTTAATTTTTGCCAAATATTCAACTAACATTATGTACATTTATGAATAATGGATAAACAACAAATATACTGACATTTTATAAGACAAATTTGAGACAAACATGCACCAACCTTTAACTGAAAACCGATTGGTATAGACCCACTCGCATTTCAATCTAACCTAAGTGAAATCGCATTCAATAGCATAAATTCATGGCGGGTAATTTTAGCATTAATAATATTATTAACACTAATTGCTTGTTGTCAAGGAGCCACCAACAATGACAGACAACATGAGACATACATCAACCACGTTATTTCATTAGTTCAACAGATTTCCACTTAAACAAACGATAAAATACAACATGTAAAGACATTCTACATCAATACTGAATAAAGCTACAGACCTTAAAAGACTAAAAACCCTGAACGACCGATTCATTCAAACATGAGAGACCTTCTCAAAGAGGAAGTCTTAAACTGCTTCGAGGGTGAGGATGTGTTTGGCGTGGACTGCAGTTGAACGTCAGGATTCATTTCCTGGGCTGTCGCAAGCCTTTCACGGAACGACTCTTCGGTAGATTGCCGTCTTACCTTGCTAAGGGAAGCTCCGTCAGAAGCTGGGGATGCAGTCTGGAAATTATAAGAAAATCCGATGTCTTCCAAATCTGGTGATGGCGAAAGTCTTACAAACGATGTAGACGGCATATCAAAGTGTGTATGGGTAGATGAGCTAGGCCAAGGAACATCACGTGACGTAGATGGCATGGAGATATCAGCGTTTAATATATATGGTTCTTGAGATCTGTTAATCGGTCTTTTTACTATACTTTTGCCCTTGGCAAGTAACCTCTCTTGTCGCGCACTATCGTTGTTGTGAAAATTTCCCTGCAATCGATCACCATCTTGGATTTTATTCGGTTGGGTTTGAGCGATAGGGTCAAGAACTACTTTACACGGTGTAATCTGATATGAGTTTTGTGTCCTTACATTATTTTCATTTCTGAATACAACCCCTGAGGTTGACGGTACAACTTGTATGTTATGGTTGGAAGAAGACAGAGGCTTTTTATTTTTAGCCACTGTGTTCTTTTTTGGTGAATGAGCACAAGAATTCCTTTTCCCTTTCGTTGATTTGATCATCAATTTAATTTTCTTGGCTGGTGGTTCGCCAGGACTGGCCTGTTATAACAAAAAATGTATTAGTTTTCCACTTCTAAATTGTCAAATTACATGTATGATTAATTTTTATTTTAACAAAAGCCTTATAACTTAATGATGCCATAATGACATAATTGCACAGATAAATTGGCAGAATGTAGGACAAGCAAAAAAGGCACTCGATCAGAAGTGGGCGTTTTTGTGGTGTAACCCCATAGGCTACAGCCTAGATAGAAGAAATTCTCCTATATTTGTATTATCACAATACGCATCTTAGGAACAAACGGATAAGTTTTTAATAATAATAATAATAATAATAAAAATGTTTTATTGGATAAACCAAATGGCCATCACGTCTTTGTCACAAAAAAATTTGTTAAAAAACTAGACTTAAACATTCACTTGTATATAATTAAAATTTACCAATACTGTTTCAAACATCGATATTTCCCAAAAGAATGGAAAACTGAGACGATCATTACCATACCCAAATATGGCACAGATCACTCCAAAGTAGTTAACTATAGACCTATTACGCTACTGCCAGTATGGGGAAGAACTTCGAAAAATTAATTAACAACAAAATTCATGAAAGCATTGGTCACCAGATACCGAATTATCAATTTGGATTTAAAACTAACAGCTCTACAACTCAGCCTTTAGCAATACTAACAAACAATGTCGAAACATCTAAGCTAAATGGAAACAAATCGGTAGCATTGTTCATGGACATCAACAAAGCTTTTGACAGTGTTTGGCATAAGGGTTTACTATACAAACTATACACACGAGGATGTTCTAGACATCTTCTACTTTTGGTTAACTGCTTTCTGTTCAACCGGAAATTAAGAGTGAAGGTCCAGAACGCTATAACTTATGAATTTACCCCTGAGCAAGGCCATCCACAAGGATCACCGCTTTCACCACTCCTCTACAATATCTACTGTTCAGATATCTACCACGATAATCCACAACATTTTTCACATCAAGCATGTATACTTCAATTTGCAGATGATACCACCTTGATAGCACACGACAAATCTATAAATGCAGCAATGGAAAATCTCCAAAATCTCGCAGATGCTACATCTTTATGGTTTAACAAATGGAGGCTTAAACCCAACCCATCTAAGTCCCACTTAATTATATTCCAGCATACACCTTCTAGAAATTCCCCCTCATTAAACATATACAATCAGACAATTCATGCAGAAGTATCTGCAAAATATCTAGGGATTACCATCGACAATAAAATCAATTTTAACAACCATACAACTAATGTGAAAAAAAAAATAATTTCAAGAGCCAAACATTTTAGAGGATTATCTCATAAAAGAGATGAAATTAATATAACCACTATGGGTAAAATCTATAGATTAATTTGCAGACCGATCATAGAGTATGAACACATAATTTTCTCTAATTTAAAAAATCCTGCTATCAAAAATCTCAAGGTAGCCGAAACGAGTGCCATCCGAACAATAACAAAAATTCGGCATCCCAACAATCCTCTACATAACCCGCCAAACCACCTCTTATTCACTGAAACTCACATCCAGCCCATTCAAGAAAGACTTTCCACTCTTACATGAAGATTTTGCCAAAAGCAACATAACAAAAATTCAATCGATGAATTTTGTATAAGGAGGATCGACGGAATAAGGAGATGCACACACCCTGCTAATTCCTTTTGGGAGATAATTGTATCTCCAGAAAAATACAGGACATTCATACTATATTGCACACATATTTATAGAAAAAAATCCTTTTTTTTTGTATACCTATTAAAACTAGATTTATTTTTTTGTATAAAATATGTACTACATAAATCACACATTACCTGTACATTGCTATGAAAAAAATTATAATAAGGTTTATAAACTAAATGGGCTGAAGGACCTCGGTCAATTGCCCTTTGGAATGAAATGTAATTCTCATTTCAATAAAATTCTTTTATTATTATTATTATTATTATTATTAAAAAGGTGTTTACATGTTATATATAAAATAAATAAATAAATAAATAGACACCACAGAAATTAGACAACCCCCAATTCCAGAGGCCAGAGGCTTGTGCAGAAGGGGGTTACACATTGAAAAAACATGGACATACGACCATTTCCTCCGACAGTATCAGTGCCAGAGCCAGGATTCGAACCCGGTGGTGCGATACCCACGTGATTAATCACTATTTCCACCTCGCGCCTTAACCCACGTGGCTATCAACCAGAAAAAAAAATATATATGTATATGTTGTGTTGATCCCTTTATTTTTATAGGTAAGACTTCTAAAATGTCTGTCTCTAGAAATACATTTCTTTTTTAATTGATTTTGTGGGACTATTTACATTAAATTTTTAATCCAAGGTAATTTCAAGATATTTAGCTGATGTTTGGCTTGTTAGTAAATAGTTATTGAATCTGAGTTTTGGAGAGTTTGCTTTGATTTGGTGGTTAAAAATAATGTATAAGTTTTTAATTTTATCTGTATTAATAATTTGTTAACTAATGTATAATTTATGATATTGTATATAACTATTTTCATAATACTAAAAGAACTTACCATATCGGCATTCATCGCCCTCATTCTGTCCAACTTTTCCCTCAGTGTCTCTTCAGAGGGAGCCAAATACTCATTCAGATGCTCATGATATCTGTCCTTGGTGAGCAACTTTACTTGGTAGGTATCGTTCGATAGTTTCCCCTCTTGTGCGCCGCAGATTTCAATATTATTTGTGTTTGCCAGCTGCAGAGACGATATAAAGTACCGCACCACTTCCGCGGACGATTTACCCTGTACCATATCACTGAACGGTTTGGACTCGTTGACTTCCAATCCCTCCATTATTTTCGAACCGTACTCATGAATGTCAAACTCTTCATCTTTTAGGCCTCTAAGGATGGGAGTGATCGACTCACGCCATTCCAGTATTCTTTCTCGAGCCATCTCCCATTCTAGCTCTTGGCGTTCTCTTTCGGTGGGCAGACGTGGTCCGATAATCACATTTTCTTCTTGAGTGTCTGTACAACCCTCTTTAAGTATCGCAAGCACTTTTTGACGTTCTATTTCAAATGGATCGTCTAAAATTGTACTTTGAGCTGTGTTTGGTTCATTTGAACTATTCTCTTGTTGATCATCTTGAATCGATTCTTCTTCCACAATCGGCTGACTACTAGAGGCTTCAAAAAAGCCAGAGTCGTTTTGTGTATCCTTGGCTGGTGGCTTACAATAATCATGATCGGAATGTATGGATCGGGTGTCGCTATTGTCTTCAATTACAGGAGGGTTAATATTTGCATTATTTTCATTTGTGTGGTTTTCATCTTCGAGATCTTGCAGGAAGTCGTCATCTGGATACGGCGAATCTGATTCATAGTCCGATTCATAATCAATGAGCGGCACATCCCCTAAAAGACAAATAATCTAACATGCAAAATTCTTGTGTAACTAATAATAGTACATTTTTTTATAGGCGATAAAAGAAACATTGTGTTAGAAATAGAGCTTCTTCCAAAATAAATTTCCAAGAGCAACTGCAGAAAATCAAATTATTTTTTCCTGCCAAATGTGTTAGAACAGAAAACTAATATAAATAAATTTTTACAAATTGTTCACCTATTTCTTGCTGATAGTTGTTTCTACTCTGTATAAAAATTTTCTAATTTTAACATAGTAATTTAAGTGTTTAACATTTGTATTTGTAAATTGAAGCATCTGTAACATTGTATTGTATTTTTCTATTATGTTGTCTTGTAAAATTATATTTAAAATGCATGTATTTTAAATTTTCTTCATCATATTGACTGTTCATATTCTTTAGATGGCTTACATGATTAAATACATTATTATTATTATTATGGCAGACAATAATTAAACATAAGACAAGAAATATTTGAAATAACAATGTCTCTTGAAGCCAACCGCCCCTAGGGCCATTCCCTTTAAAAAAATTGTTTTGTATTTGTCTAAATTTGGAAATCAAATTAAGATTGTAATGCTTAAATAATTTCTGGTTAATTGTAGTTGTAAAAGCAATGTTTCCCTGAATTTAAAACAAACATAAGACTATTTTTTAAAGAGAATTGCCCTAGGGGCGGTCCGCCTGCATTTTTTCCCATATTTCTGCCATGATATAGTGACTTAATGTTTTCTAGCTCGCCGTTAGTTATGCCCTGTCCCTTTTCCTCCTGTACACCTAATGTTGTCTTTATTCAAATTCGCCCAAACCACTCGACGTATTTCTGACTACAAAATGCACTTGTCGTGTAAAAATTTCTAACAACTCGTGTTAAAGACGCTTTTAAGTACCACTTGAAGTTTATCTACATTTTACCCTAACATTTAAAAAAGCCTTGGCGACATTGAGTCGGGGCCTACTTATGTGTGTATATAATTTTACGAACTTGTAAAATAATTTCTGTACCTTTATATTTGTCTAAATTTAGAAATGAAATTAAGAATGTAATGCTTAAATAATTTCTGGTTCATTGTAGTTGTAAAAGCAATGTTCCCTGAATTTAAAACAAACATAAGACTATTTTTTTAAAGACAATGGCCCTAGGGGTGGTCCGCTTCACTCTCTAAGAAAAATTTCAAAAGAATATACCACAAAAAAATATAAATTCCTTTGAACGTGGAAGAGTCATTTTTAACCACTTAGGTAAAACCCCGAACAACAATAACCATTTTATGATCAAAGTCTGCCATTTTAATAATAGAAATACTTTCGTAACTTTTCTGTTAATCAAATAAATATACAAAATGGAGCAATAGTCCATCCGACTTCGATAAGTCGAGTTCTACGATAGCTATAAATTCAAAAAACAATAAAATAAAACCACTATTCTCCATCCTGTATATATCTAGTAAAATATGTGATACTGACCTTCACCATACTCTGATAAGTAATTCATCGAGAAAAAGCTTTCAAACTTGTTTAGTCTCACAGGTCTGATTTTGCTCTGTAGAAGTTTGTCAATTTGCTTCCGGGACAGTTTTCTTCTCTTGGGTGGTGATTCACCATTGCTGGTTCTTTTCTATTTGTTAAAAAACGCATATATTAAAAAAAAAGTTTTCATAACTATGATTATATCAGTCTGTACTATTCTCAATTATTCACTCTTTTTCCCAAACATTTTCCAAAAAATATTTTACAACATTTTTAAAATGTAAGATAACCCAATTTAGTTTTCATTTATTTGTATCAAGTATCTCAAAATTCCCTCTTAGAAATGTAACTTGACAAAGACAAAAAGTTCTTTATTCAACTCAGAAAGCATTGGACATCTTAAAAAATATATATGTACACTTTCCGTTCCTATTGGTACGCAGTTATTAATAGATAAAAAGAAATATCAAAACATCAATGAGGAAGACACATGAACTTTAAAAATGCTTAAATTTATTTATTGTTCGATAATCATGCTATATAAGTTGAAAGTATAATAAAAGAAACTCATTAAAAAATTTATTTCGTAGATATTCAACTTTAAAATTCGAATTTTTATATTGTAGAGAACCACGTGACCAAAAATGCTATGATATTGACTGATGTCATTGTGACATCACTAATTTGCCGCGAATTTGCTAGTTTACATTGCTATACTCAATTTTGATACTAACTATTGATTAATATGATGGATAAAGCCTAGTATACTTTAACTTGGCATGTGTGTGAACTGACAATGCTTGTGCGACTTCATTTTTTCTTGCACACAAAGCAATATCCCAAAAACATTGTTCATCTATGTCTACCAAGCTTTCCTCTCACCTCTTTTGAGACGGAAATATCAAATATGCATTGAAAAGAGAGAGATAAATAAACTATGCTTTCAGCGATTCTCAAATTCTAAAGATTTGCCAATCGTTATTGTGAACTTTATTCTTTATATTAAGTTATAATAGTACAAATATAAAAAGCTTATCAGACTAGTCAAATGCTCATTTAACTTCATACAATCACGGTTACAAATACGCAGAGTATTCACATTCACCCACAAATGAATATTAAAATTTAATTCGTCTTTATAAGAAATATTTAAGTTAAATAGTGAATATTCATCTGAAATTCTCAAACCACTAAAGATATTACAATTTTCTAGTAAACGTTTTATAGCACAATTATTGTTCTCATGTAGCTCAGTGTACTCAAATTTTAATTTATTTGACTGAAAGTACACACAAGCAAGCACCATTGTTCTCAGCTTATTATGATTAATATGCCTGGAATAAAAGATCATAACTGACAGTTTTCCATAAAAAAACTGATCCCAAAAGATTTGGATGTAGAGCAGTTTGCAAAAAATGTAAGGAAGAAATACAAGAAATTGATTAAAGAATGAAAACACACCATCAAATTTGTGAAGAACAAGTATTGACCTTGACAAGTGGTGAAAGTAAGTAGTGAAAATAATAATGGGGTATATTTTCTAGATTTCTGGGGTAAAAATTTTTAATATTTTAGTTTAAATTTTTTTTTGTAAACATCAATTGGGGTAGGTTAAGGGGGCAAAAAGGAAAGAGGACAAATAAAAAAGTGTGTGGCATTTTATAGTTTAAAATTTCAGGTATTTTTGAAATCTGAATCTGAAAATATATTTTTCATGCCGTTTAATTTTTTTTTTTTAAATCTATTACATTTTTCAGAAACAGAAAGACAACCTACTATGACAAGTTTTGCGTCAACTTGATTCCACATCAAGCTGTGCAGTCTCAACCGGGAGTATCAACAGAGTCAGAGTCCGGGTCAATTAGTAAGAAAAGGAAAACCGAGAATCCTACGATAACTAGTTTTTTAATTAGTTAGAACGTCAGCAGCCAATAAACAAAATATTGACACAGATTGCAAAAGCAATTTTTGCTACGAACTCTACACACTTCTAGATGAGGTTTATGCTGAAGAAAAAGTAGCTAGTGATACCAAGTGATGTTTTTATGTGGTGTAACCCCCATCTTGTACTGAGGCCCTCCGGTGTTGGTGGAACAATTAGAACTACATTCTCAACCGGCGAATGTGGCGGCCCTTCGGATACCTCATTCACCGGTCCAGGAACAGCCTTCACGTAGCCTCTACTACGGAAGTGGGATACATAGTCACGCAGATTTTGTGGCGTGAAGGCACTATGCTCTGGTAGCCTCTCACACCACAGAGCATGCATCCGCGCCATGTATCCCCTCCACGCGGGCTCACTGCTTTTATAGCAATGCTGAAGTTCATGCCTCAGTTCATCTGTCCACTCAAAGCGTCCTTGGTCATTGCCAATGTCATCAACGGGCGGTCTGCCCGATTGGGCCCCACCACCTTGCCTTTGACCCCTATCTACACGAACCAAAGTTTAGCGCCTGTGGGTGGTTAGCCCAGCAGGCCCACGACCGACACCAAAGGGGAGGACGCTTTCCCCTCCCGGGTGCACTAGGGCTGCCGATTCGGTTTTGCACCCCAGCTGGAGTAAGTGGGCGCTACTCACCAAAGGCTTGATAAATGGAAGTCAGCCCCTCCTACTTAAGAAAATTATTATTATTTAAGGGACATTATGTAATTTGACTAGCATAAGCGATCATAAAGTCACAAAATATAGCAAAGAAAGACCTTTAAATATGTAATTGAAAGCATATACTTACAGGCATTTCTAGTTTTTGCTTTTTCTCTATAATTTTAATAATCTTGGAGACAATGCGTGAAACAGTACAGGAGGGTTTACTAACAACTTCCTCAACCGTTTTGTTGAAAGACGTTTTAACAACAGTGGTGGCATTTTCCTTCTCTAAGTTATTATCAACAGAGCTATTTCTAACATTCTCAACATTTTCATCGATACCTGAATTATTACAGTTATTTTCAACATTAGCTTCCAGATTCGGTGACATTGTGAGACAATAGTCGTGATCACTGATGAAACTTCTAGTTTCAAAGTTATCCTGATTTACGTTGGTGTTATTATCATCATCAGGTTTGGCGGCTTCTGTACAATTATGATCATCCATTTGGTTTTCTGCATTAGCATCCTCTTCTGTATTCGGAATAATGACATTTGTACCATCCACATCTTTACATAACGGTTTTTCTTGATTCTCATTAGCATCATCTTTGTTATTCTGATTAATATCAACACTATGTCCATCTACGTCTTTACTATTTTCTGCGGGAATATCAACCTTAGCCTTATCGTTAATAGCAGCACTATCTCCATCTGTCGTGGTGGCTGCACCTTCACCCTCTTTTTCACTAGAGTGTAAATTTACATCATCACAGTCATGATCACTATCAGAATTAAAGTCAAAAAAACCAGAATCCTGCCTCAATTTTTTGTTAATTATTTCTGACGACAACTTTTCTAATCGAACATACAAATCTGACTTCATAAAATCTTTGTCACAGCTGAAACTTAATTCAAATAAACTATCCTCATCGGAAGTATCAAGGATTTCTATTTTATCATTTTCAATTGGTCGGTCCACGACTTTAACGCCGTACCTGCCAAGTTTAACGGTTTCACCAACCACTATAAGTTCACCTTTTTCTGCTCTCTCTTTTTGCGCAAGGAACTGTAACTGTTTGCGAAGATCCTCAAATGTATCAAGTGGCATATTCTGCCATTTCTTCGCTTCCGCCGCAAAAAATTCTTCCCTATAAGCCATGTACTCCTCCTGATATTCTTCAAATGGGGTACCAAGAGGTATGCCTCTATTCACCATGAACCTTATTCTACCGTAGTCGGATAGTCTTAGCCTCGCGATTATGTTATTATGATCTGGTAATAAACCTTTATCGTTATATTCAAAGAGGTGGTGTATGTGATGCCAGCTGGGGACTCGGCTATATCTGGTGATAAACTCGTCATCCTCTAGGTCCCAAATTTCAAAATCGACAGATTTCAGTATGGGGTAATTTTTCATATTATATGTTTTTAACATTTGTTTATAAACAATATTAGGAATTTTACGCATTTCCCTACTGTGATATTCATATTCTCTCCATGCCTTTCTTAACGCCCTTTCTTCTTCACGAACATTCTTTTTTCCTTTATTTTCTTTTTCTTCGTCATCATCAAATAAAAAGGAACCTAATTTCTGAGCTTCTGTTGTTTGCAATGATAATTTAAATTTCTTTTTTCTTTTATATCGATTTCTACGCTCTTCCAGCCTCTCTATTACCTCTTTATCTACGGACAATCCCCTAAAAAAACAAACAGAATAAAATCCAAACAACAAAATCTTTTCATGTAACATACTTTTTTCTCAGATGTTCGCAATCATATGTAATAAGTCTGGTATGAAATTCAAGAAGTTCATCCCACAATGTATCAACTTTCTTCCCATAAAGTTCTGTCGAACTTTGCAAAAACAATGCAGCTTCCACGAAATTAGTTTTGAAAATGCCATTGATTAAGTACTTTTCCTGTTCTTGCAACCTTTCGTTAAATAAATCTAAAGCCTATAAAAATGGTTCAGTAAATAAATATTTCACAATAACTAAGAATTTCACCTCAGATAATCGATTATCAATTTGCGGCTTCTTGCAAAGCGTAATTATATGCTTTATTACTTTCCCTATGGGGGTTCGGTAGTCACATTCTTCCTCTTCCATCTTTTTAAATGAATAGTTTCGCTTAGCCTCACCTGCCGAAATATAACTTATAAATTGTTTATTCACTTATAACTATTATACCTTATTATAAATTCAAATTATCAGTGGTTATTTGCATAAAAATATACGTTGTTAATAAAAGCAACCATTTTTTACTATCTTTTGCCATTTATATTTCTTTGGATTCTATAATAACTACAATAATCTCCGTTTGTTTATACCTGGATATTGCTGCTGCTTGTGTGATAATAATTTTTTGATTATGACCAAAACCTTCATTTGTTTATAGTTAAAATTGTTAACATTACCTTGCTTGGAATTTTCTTTGCATCAATAATTATCAAAATAATTTTTTGCATTAAAACATCCATTATTAGTAAAAGCAATAAATACTGGTAATATTTGGGTGTCCATTTTATTAACTTTATTTATCTCACGACACGTTCTTTTGATAACTTTAGATTAAAATCACATATACTGCATCTTTTCTCTTGTACAGGTTAGAAAGAGTAAACAGAATCTATATCAAACAAAAGAATACATGGAGACGCGTCCTGCACACGCACATGCGCATAATGCCGACCTAAAATAAAGTATTTGATTTGGAGATGTTTTGGAGATTTTTAAAGAACAGTTTACACTGAAAATATAAATCGGTTTGAAATATTCAAAGTTTTAAACATAGTAAAATTATATCTTAGTGACAGGTAAATTCAGTATCAGTGAATATTTATATCTATACTCGATGACAGTAATAATAGTTTTGAATTCTATTAACATGCCGCTTCGGCGATTCCCGGGCTGGCTGGGACGCTGGGAGTTGTGCGTCCTTGAAAAGTAGAAGAAATCGCAGAAGTTCTGTAAATAAAAATATACAGCAGTGAGCAAGTGAGCAGTGCGGTGCAGTGTTGAGCGTTTGCCGTGAGTTGTGAGTGAGTTTGCTAATGTAATCCGAAGCTGTTAATTAAAGTGTATAGTTACAAAAATGGGCGCTGGATATACGTGCATGAAATGTTTATTTGTTATTCTCAACATAATATTTTTGGTAAGAACTGCTAAGCAGCGTTTAAATACCCAGAAGCCATTTTGTCCATTTAACAACAAAAGTCTGCATTTAATCAATAACTTCGCGTTACTCTACTACGTTCATTTTTAAATTTCTCAATACGGAGAAAAAATAATTCAATTTTTAAATGGAGAAATCAAAATTGTTGTTTTCATTTGTATAATAATAAAGATAAAAATAATTTTTCGAATCACAGCTCTGCAATGTAGAACAGCACGCCCACTTATTTTTGTTTACGGAAATTATTTAACGCTTCCTCAAATGTTACATAGCATTGGACACCCCTGAAAATTTTTCTGGATTTTTACCTATAGTAACAAATAGTTTTGCACATATTATCCTATTCTCT
Organism: Leptura quadrifasciata; assembly: GCA_963675555.1. Classification (NCBI taxonomy): domain Eukaryota; kingdom Metazoa; phylum Arthropoda; class Insecta; order Coleoptera; family Cerambycidae; genus Leptura; species Leptura quadrifasciata. The sequence continues at coordinate 143,675,107 of OY776675.1, forward strand.
GTAATATACTGTTAAATTAAATATATTTTAAGTTAATATTGAGTCAAAATCAAATAAATATGTTGATAAGTTTTTTCTTGGTTATGTTGTCCCACTTAAAAATCCCGATTTATTGATTATTTGCCGATATACATTCTATAATTAATATTTTAATAGTAATAAAACATATTATGTAACTTACAGAAAACTATTTTTGGCAATGAACAGTATTTTTTAGTCACTTTTCTTCAGATTTTAACACCTACATGCATAGCATCATGAAAATGATGCATTGGATGTTTAAAATAGTTTTTATGCTACATCATAAACAATACAATACAGAGAAGAATGTTAGAAATTAATATTGTTTTGATAAGTAAAAGTTAATTTTGTAAATAGTCAATTAGTTACCTTTTTTAATCTTTTTAAAATATGCTACCTATTAATATATGTTATATAAAGTTTTTATTATACCTATAGCAATAAATAATTTTGATCATGAAAACATGTTATTTTTTATCAAATTACAATTGTTAATATATTATAACTGATTAAATAAGTAAACTTAGTATTTACTAATAGTTGCCTTTTTTAGCTTTTTGCCATTGCTGGGATAGGCGCCGCAATATGGATGTTTGTTGATCCCACGATCCCTTTACATTTTACTCAAGAATCTCAAGACTATCTAATATCGACAGTTATTATCCTTCTGGCTTCTATCATTCTTCTAATTGTGGCCCTTTTGGGAATTTACAGCGTTTCTAAGGAGGTTCGGAAAGCTTTAGTTGCAGTAAGTATGAAAATTTTAACAAGTGTTTTTTATACTTAATTCTTTTGACTATCCATTCCCCTGCCATCGTATTTTAAATTTTTCTTTACCTTTGGAGTTTTTGAATAAAAATTTCAATAATACTAAGTTCGAGATGAGTTATGCTGCCCAAAATGCTTCTTCCTTGTGTCGTTAGTGAAATGCCAACTTCTCAGAAAAAAGACGTACGAAAGTCTTTACTGAACAAGTTTAAACCGCAATATAAATTACACTTATTAATATTGGAAAATCAATATATCGTTATAAACAGCTTTGATTGTTATATATCAAAAATTTATATTTTAATAAGTTATCGGTATTATGTTGATCTCAGTAACGTCGTTGTTATGGACCTGAATCACTGCTAGCAATGTGTTGAGTAAAATGAATGATTAAATAGTGTATAAAATTATAACATTGGCACATTAAGATCTTGAAGCGAGGCCCTTTGGCATTTACAAAGCACACTATGAAAATATGGCTGTTTTTCACTGCTTGACCGTTGCACGTTTGAGGTTAGGTTTGAAAACAAAAAGCTTTTCGTGACGACATGACACATGACATTCAATCATATATATTAGTCATTTCTATAATTTCACTCATTACAATAAAAGGACGTGACTGTGTGGTGATTAAACAACCACAAATTAAAAATATTAATATATTTTTAATTTCTGATTGCATGAGTGATACAATACTAATTTATACACATTAATGAGCATATTATAAAAAAAGATTTTAAGTAATGCTTTTTCTGAAAAAACTTTATTCAGAAAGACATTGGAAGTTGTTCAGTTAAAACATATGTTTTTGTTTTTTCTTAAATATTCACACATACTCCAGAGAATTTGTTCGTCATAGTACAAGATACGCCATTTATATTTTCCTCCATTTCTTAAGTGGAAATGCAGTGACATTAAAAATACATTTATCCAATAAAAACAGTATTTTTTGTTAATAATTGATTTTTCTTTTAGTCATGTTGCCTCCTGTTGATCATCGTGGTAGCAGAAGTTGCAGCAGGAGTTTGGGGCTACATAAACAGATATAGCTTGGACCTATATATTCGCACATCAGTAATAAAAACGGTTGGACAGGATTACCACGAGGATGAAAATGTTCGAAATTTATTCGATACTATCCAGTCAAAGGTTGGTTGCCTTAAATAAATTTGATAGGAATGCATTTGTTTACATAACAATTTAGCACACAGTCTTACTTAATATAATCTGAATCAGAAAATGATGTCATCCTTGGTATAATTATAACTTTATATCCTACTTGTTATTCATTATCTGAATTGTAAACAGATCCAAAAGAAGCTGATTTTTATGTTCTATAAATTAAATTGCTACAATGTGCATATAATACGACCTGTAATTTTAAGTTTTATTCACATCTCTTACATAATATAATAATTTTTTGCACTTGTTATTCATAAATATTCAAGGTGAACCGCATTATTATAAATTTAGGAATCCTATATATTTGATAGCTGTTGAAACGAAAAGCATGTTATTATTTGGATAGTAATAATTTTAGAAAACCTTGTTTTTTTCGACGGTGGATCTTTAAATTTTGGGAGTATAAAAATTATTGTATAATATAGGGTTTAATATATTCGTGGCTTATCTTTTATTTTCTATATAATTCCAAAATTTCTGTGTGCAAAATTTTAAATCGATTGGATATGTAAAAGAGGGTGAAAATGAACAAGTATAACAAGAGAAGTAGGCACGAGTTTAGGTGCGTCTTTACTGTATACATATTTCAGTATGTAATGCAAAGCAACGTGAAATACGGTTAGTACTTGGACGGGAGACCATTTCAAGGAAATACGTGTTGTCGCCTCACATCTTCCAGCGACTTGTACATCAGTGTATGAAATCTTAGGCGAGGATTGTGTAGGGAATATACCATCCTTCGGAGGGGATGTAAAGCCGTTGGTCCCTTGTCTGGGAGAAACCTGGGAGTGCCTCAAGGCTCGATTCTGGGACCCCTGTTTTTTATATTTTTTATTAACGATATATCCAACACATGTATCACTTCAAATGAACTTCTTCTATATGCAGATGATACAAATATGCTAATGTCCCATAACTCCATTGAACAGATTGTCATAAATAGTAACAATGCATCACAGGAAATGAATCATTACTGTAGCAACAACGGACTAAATTTAAATGTAAATAAAACATGCTATATACGTATTCTGCCAAAAAATATTGTGACTAACTATTTATTTATTTATTAACATAAAACAATGTTTACAATTAACATTCTTCTTCATACAGAACAACTTTTATAGAATTTAATACAATTGTTTACTGGGCACCTAGATGAATGTACCATCTGTATGTGCCCACGGAAAAAGTAGATAAATTGAGAGGATTGTTTCTATCCAAACAGCTGCAAATAGGAAAGCCGATGATACCTACGCTCCATCCCCCCCATGCGATGTGAAAGACTGATAAGCGAAGACACTCATCAGTCTCTCACACCACTCTGGGAATCCACGCAGACACCATCCGTCTCACCCGTCCACAGATATTCAAAGCGAACCAATACTCTCTTTACAAGTATTACAATATACAAAATAAAAAAAGAAAAAGTTTTGTTTACTATACAAAATAAGAATTACTAAAACAATAATTACTAAAAGAACTTTCATCATCTACTTCACTTTTAAAACTACAACATAAGCCTACAAAATTTTTCGTAATTTTTGATAATAAAAAGTTTACTTTTTTTGTTGAAATATTTCTTACTTCTTATTTGTTTTATATCATTAGGTAGTAGATTGTAAAACTTCGGGCCAAGTAATCCACAAACTTTAAATTAATTGTTCTTCGATTTATTGGTATTATTATGTGCCTATTGACTTTGCCTCTAGTTAGATGTTGATGACTAATAAAGTTTTTGAATTTTTCTGTCTTATGTGTATAAGAACATACTGTTTGTATATACAAGGTATTTATATTACAGATGTCTTCATTGTAAAGCAAACTAGTAGGATATAATCTATATTTTTTTAACATGATTTTTAAAATTGAATTTTGTATAACCGCCAGTGGCTGCAGTTTCGTTTTATATGTCCCTCCCCATACAATCAATCCGTATCTTATTAGCGATTCAACTAGGGCTTTGTATACTAATGTTATTAATTTTCTACTTAAAAATTCTTTTAACGTAAAAAATTTGTGAATTAATTTCCGGATTTTTTTTACTAAATAATTAATATGTTCTGACCATTTTAAATGTTGATCTATGATGATACCTAGATATTTCATATTCCTCACTGCTTTAATTTCGCTATTTGTGTTATTATTAATTGTTATGCTATTAAAGTGTGGTCTATTTGAATTTGTTAAAGAAAATGCACAAAATTGAGCACTGTCTGCTATATTATAAGAAATTTAAGAGATACCGTCTCCATAAACATCCTAAAAACTCTATTATGGATTGGTTCAGTCTCAACTACAGTATGGACTCATTTTCTGGGGAAATTCCTCATATTTTAATAGGGCATTTCAATATCAAAAAAGGTTTTTAAGAATTATGTGTAAGATCCACCCCTTAACCAGTTGTAAACCACTATTTAAAGATTTGCCAATACTTACCTTGCCTAGTTTATATATCTACCAATTAATAATGTACATAAAAAAAATGAATCTGAATTCTTTAGAAATAGTGATATTCATGTGTATGACACGAGAAACAAGGATAATTTGTATCAGCCATATTACAGACTTGCACTGGGAGACAATTCGCCGAAACATATTGGCACCAAATGTTTTAACAAAATTAGTCTGTGTATCAACAATGACAGCAACATGTCATTTAGGAATAAAATATTTAAATTTTTGTGTGATAAAACATTTTATGACATAGATGAGTTCCTTAATTGTTGATTTTGCTCACCTATATACCTATTTTATTAATTTTATGTTGAATGTTTTGTGGTGACTAGTTTACTAAAGTCTGTACATTGTATGTTATATTCTGTATAAACTTTTAAAAACGAATAAAATTATCGTATCTTATCTATTAAATGTTAGGCAAGTAAAAGATTCCTACATTGACAAGGGACAAAAAGCTTTACATCCCTGAAGGATGGTATACACACTACACAATCGTCGTCTAAGATTGCATAGCTTCTGCGCATACACTGATATACAAGCCTCTGAAAGATGTGACGCGGGGACATATCAGTGTGGTTGTTTATTGAGTTGTTCTGTCTTTAAATTTGTAGCATTTCATGTATTGTTCTTTAACGGTTTTGGTTCTTTTTCTAAAATTTTTACATTGTCAAAGTTACGGTTAAGTTCTAAAGTATGTTTATTGCACTTTTCCACTTTATTAGCACTGACTGAAGTGCCGTTTCATAGGAGTTACTCTTCCTAAAACCTAACTTTCTCAAATTATTAGGCCTGTATTTAGATTGTGATAACTGTATGGCTCGATCAGTTAGACTATTAACAACGGGAAACATGGGAGACTTTTTGTAGTAGCTATGCTTAAAGCTACTAATAGCAATATCATTCCTGTTATGCATGTATGTATATTACAGAGGGTGGCAAGGTTATTTTGTGAGTGAATGTAAATAATTTCAATAGATACATACTTGTGACAGCTAATATTAATTTATCTTTCAATATTTGCCTACAGGTTTTACATATGTTAGACCAAAAATTAATCTAATTATTCTTTTTTGGATAATGAACATTCGCTCTATTTCAGTTGTATGACCTCGATTCGTAGAATTGTTACGAAGTTTTTTCTACATTGATTATTTTGAATGTTACCACCTTTTCGTGATCTTCTGAGGCAAAGTTCCAAGGCTGTCAGGAGGTGGTAGAAATCTTAAGCATTCAAAATAATCAAAGTGGAAGACTGTGCATATCAACTCTGCAAACGTCCCAGAAATAAAAAGACTTCTGTGAATGTCCATTTTATTTCAGATGCAGTGTTGCGGTTACGAGGGACCCAGAGATTGGATCAAGAGGAATAAGGAGTTGGATTTGGGCGTATCCTCTAAATCAGCACTGTACAACATTCCGGAAAGCTGCTGCCTACCAAATGTTAAACCTGAAGATTGCGAGGCTGCCACTCACATGAAAGTTGGTAGTGAATTGGATGATGACATAATCTACGAAAGAGGTTGCTACAGCTACATAATGGACAAGCTGCACGATAACGTCCAAGTTATTCTGGTTGTTGGAGGAATCATTTTGGCGGTGCAAGTACTAGGCTTAGTACTAGGTTTAATTCTGGCATGTTCGATGAATAGGTCACACCGTTACAAGGCTTAAAGCGTTTTTACAAATTGATTGGTATTTTTTCGCCACTTTAATTGTGCATAATTTATATCATAAATACGTACAAATCACAAATTTACGTATAAGTAGTTGTTTTCTCTTTAAAGCATAAAAAGATACTTATTTTCTGACAAATGAAATTTATACCAAAAAATTTATTATATATTCTATGAAAAGTTTACTATTCTTCGAAAATGTACAAAAAAATCTCTATTTACTTAAATATATCTAATATTTGTGCCATATTTATATCTCGATGTTTATCAAACATTGTGAGTAGTTCAGACTTGTAGTAGTGTTTTACAAACTATGTGTCTACTTATAACTGTTTAGAGGTAGATCTATTTTTGCTAATCGCTAAGGTTTTTGAATTTCTTTTGTAACTCATTATAGATTTATTTTGTTATAGAATGTTAATTCTCAAGTGGTCGCAGATGGATTTATAACAGTTTCACATATTTATTCCATAAAATTTTGGTTGACGGTCCAAATCATGCTCGCTTAGTAACCGAAAACACAGTAACTGATACGTAATAGAAATTTAATAAACATGGATAGGTTAGTTGCTGCTATGCACGGATTGCTTATGAAATAGTTGATGTTTATTAAAAGCAATGAGCAGAATATTACAAAGTCTTTTTTCAGGCTTAAGCAATGCGCAATTCTTGACCGTACTGAATCTTTGTTTTTTTTTTAAATTACTAAGAGTCACATTCATGTCCTAGCAAGAAATTCAATAATACTTCTGTTTTGCTTGTCTATCCCTTTCAGCAAACCACAGCTGTGGGAGGTAAAGTAGGAGTATTCTGTGTGGTCTCGGGCAGTCAACCATCGTCCCACTCTTGAAAATGTCTTGTGCAGTTGTAGATGATACGTCAGAATCTTCAACGACCCTTGTACCATGGCCGAACAGCCTGAAAACAGTAAATAGTTTATGTGTAGGATACATTCAAGGGCGAGTTCGGCATTCTCTGCGTGGTCACTCACACTCAACTAAGTTGAGAGACAACGGAGAAGTCTGACCTTGCCTTTAAAAATTTCCTCCACAGTTATGAACAAAACGTTTGTTGGTCTCTGATTCTTATTAATAGATGGAAACTAGTTTAATCCGCATTTCTTTCGAAGTTACGTAATGTTCAATGAGTGTGATTTGTTACATGGCAGTGATCCTTTAGCGTCCTTTCCCTGCCAAGCATTAAAGTCATCTATGGTGGTTACAGCTTTGCGGTTGTGCTATCTAATAGTCCAAAGATTCCTTCAGTAATCCACAGTTAATTTGAAATTTGCATTGCTGATAATTGGTACCATCACCATTGGTGAATTGCTAAGCGGTAGAAGAAGGCGTGGCGGTCAACGAAAGAGGTTCAAAGACGCTCTCCATGAAAATCTAAAATCCTGCGGTATTGCAGACGAGCAATGGGAACAACTTGCAGCGGACAGAACCGAATGGCGAGGGGTTGTGGCCAGCTATCAAGGAAATGTTGCTGCAAGAAGGCCGAATCCAAGACCTAACCAGGTCTATGTTTGTCCTGACTGCGGTCGACATGTGCTCTCCCGAATTGGCCTCTATAGCCATAGTCGTGTGCACCGTAGATGAATGGGAATTACAATAGAGTACACCTTTTACTTGTTTTTTATTGTACACAATTTATCGACTGTAACATTTTTATACTCGGACTCGAGTAACGGCTAATAATAATAATAACCATCGAATTTGTTAACATGAAATAACTTATAACTTGGTTTTATGAATACATCCAGTCCAGTGACTGTGTCGTGTACAAGGCGGTGTTGATTGTGGTCGACAACAGAGATTATGAGTTTGATTTATTACTTCTCTTTGCACTGATAGACGTTTCCCGAGCCCATATCCTGTGAGGATTAATAAATCTCACATCACAACTTGTCGGTTTACTTAAATTTTTATTTAAGTACTGTAATTGGTTAATCTACAAATAGGAGGTAAAGAAACTAACGATACCAATATCACTAACTTCAACTTTCAGTGTTGCCAACAATACTTGAGAAATAATTAAAAATATTAAATACTTTTGAACACGTTCACAAAATCTAGTTACTACTTACAAATTACTGATAGATTTATAAATGAAATAGCCTTAGAACGAGCATCTATACCGAGAGTAATAAAAAAATGAGTCCTATAGCGATACTTCTAAAATATCAAAGATTACACATGCCGACAAAATTTAACCGACTTTCTAAACCAGAAATGAGATATCTTTTTTTTTTTTTTGATGCATTGAATCCGAATCCGACCTCAGAATTATTCTGTCACATCAGGTTTTCAAGAGATTCTAACCTAAAAGTGAATTATTAGCGTATTATTATTATTAAAGAAACCCGGTAGCAGTGCTTTCAGATTCAGTAACGAGTTTTATTAAGAAAAAACCTTGTGATGTAACATAACCTCAAATATAATAATGATAAACCTTTATTTTAGAACTTTACTATTTCTTACAAAAATCCAGCACAATCCTTATCATAATATTAGCATATAAACCTAAGTAAAACAAAAAAAGAAACAGAACAAAAAGAGTATACCTATATACAACAATTTTACAATATAATAATATAGCAAAAACGGGATTTTTCCAATCTTAGGTTAGAATCTGATCTGATGGAGCATGACTTCGGATTCAGCGCATCAAAAACCTTTGAAAAAGTATAGTCTCATTTCTGATTTATAATTTTGTCGGCCTGTGTTATGTGGGTACCTATCCAGCCAAATAGTCACAGTGGAGGGTCTGATATAATCCCAATTACATTTCAACCTAACCTCTCCGACCACTTGAGGGTTTACAGTTGATCGAATGGACTATACTATGGCAAAATCAAATACTCAAATATTAAGACTAACTTTTGTTTTAACTGTAACTAAGTATTATATAGAATTAACTGAGAAGTAAATATGGTTATACGATCCGGAAATATAAAACGTATCAAGATGGGGCAGTATATTAATATTTATTGCTTCCTTGTTAAATTTTTCACACGATGACACATTGATATTCAAACTTTATGTTAATATAGGGAATGATTGGCATTTTTTGAGTAAATATGTTAATATAGAAAATAATCGGCATTTTTTGAGTAAATAAAAAGGAAATAAATATGTCTCGAATATGAATCTAGATTTACATGCATTTTCCATCAAATTTTTTTTTTATTCAGTTGAACTGATAAGGGGGGGGGAGTAATACTCAATTGGAAGTGTCTACAGCTCCGGGTAAATCCGTATGATTAATTTTTATTATTCCTCCGTCTAAAACCGGGCATGCGCATGATTGGCTGCCGTCGAGGGCAAGGGACATTATCTATCATAAACAACTATACTACATCAAAAAATATTAACATATTTAACCCAACGAACTAACCTAAAGAAATATTCGTATTATGTATTTTAGTTAACAAAATGTGGTAAAAAAAAAACTGTAGCAAGCGGATTCGAACCGTCGACCTCACGTGTGAGAATCGGGAACACTAAGTATTACACCACAGACTGCTGATGGTTAACCTTATAATTCTTACTATATCAATATGTTTGAACGTCATCGCGCATGTGCGGCGTGAATTGCCTGGACGGAGGAATAATAAAAATTAATCATACGGATTTACCCGGAGCTGTAGACACTCCCTACTCAATTGTACTTCAATTATGGGTAGAGTTTAACCCCTCTAGAACAAAAAGTTAATGCCAATATTAATTTGACCATAGAAACGGCATGAACACATACAGATATGTATATCTGCAATCTGCTTCTGATAATAACAAACCATATACAGTTCCGTAATGCTTATCTGTTAATTTTAACACAAATAATCTAATGTATATGTGTGAATCATTGGCCTCATAACATAATAGGATTAAGTGTAACCTTATTTACTTCTCAGGCCACTAACCATGACAATTTTTGACTGATATTTTTAATCTCTAAGTATGATTCTTTATACTGTATAAATAACTGCCATAATTTTTTTCATAACACATTCCAGCAAGGATGTTAACTTTGTATCATAACTTGTGCACTAGTCATTTTTCCGTCATAAAGTAACCCTACGCTGAGTTCAGTGAAGCTTTTTCATCTAACAATTTGTTATATTATTATTGTTTAATTGCATATTTAATATCGGCCTATCACCGACACCAGGTTATTTTTTTGAATGGCAATTCTGCCACTGTTAACTCGATCCTGCCCAGATATCAACCTGGACCATCTAGGTGGAAGGATACACCAAAATGTGTCGTACTACCAAGCCAATATAATAGGGTTTTCCCAGAAAAAAAATTATTGTTGAAATACTTAATTCACGTAAAAAAATGATTTATGGCATATTTATTATCTTATTAATTTTACTAATAGTAACAAAAAAAAACTTGAAGTTTGAAAAATATTGGGTTCATTTTAAACAGCCATAAATTGGCGCGTTGTGACGTCAACACCCTGAAATCCAATCACAGAAGTTGTCTCTGTTCAAGATTGTTTATTAATCTTGGTCTCTGTTAACATAACATAACCTCTATTTATTGACAGCACTCAGCACTTTTCTACTTTAGGTAAATTATCAGCGGCACCTTTAACATATCCCTCTTCCACTTGATTCCATTTTGATTATAGAATTAATAAAACATAAACCAGAAACTCATAAAATAATATTTTCACTCCAAACAATACAAACATAAAAATATTAATTTAACGTTTTAGGTTAGTCATCTGATGTGTAATGTCGATGAAGGTTAAACCTAAACTACAGTACAAAATATTAACATCCGACGCTTTCACGAATAACTTGTGCGGCATTTATCTGGATTCTGATTGGCCAATATTTACACGTCCACTGCTTTAGACCAATCACAGTACAAACATTACAAATTGAAATTCTGAGAAGTTTTAGAGGAAAGCTTTCTTTAACACACAGTTAGAATCTATTAGAAACTAATTATATCCATAATCTCATTGGTTTTCCAGGTGGATACATAATTCTGGCGCGTAAAATTGCCCGTTTTAAAAAGCAGTGAAATTATCAGCAAGTTGTTTTAACGATATTTTCTTAGAAATAATTCTTATTAGAAAAGTAAATTGTTGTAAATTAATAAAATATTTTATTATATCATTTTCACGACACAAATTAAAATAAAATTAGTGGGAAAACCCTATTGGTTATATAAAATTAGTGGTGGCTTCAACGTAGGGGCATTTGTTCCATCTAGAGTGCCATGACATATTGTATATCTGTATAAGTCGTTTAAATGTAAAATGCTTTGTCTTCAAAGCAGTATTCAGCGGTACCTTCTATATATTTCGCCAAGTTGGTGGGAGTATGCATTAGTTCCTATCTTCGAACATAGATACCTCTTTTTATTCAGCACTAAGTTCTCTACAAATTCCCAGCATAGGCTCATTTTCTTAAATATAACCCTTCATAAGTTACAGCGCTTCAAAATTTGCCAAAAATAGTTTTTGTGAATTGTTACATAAGAGTGTTGATTGCAGTTTAAAATATCAATTATCAATCTTATAGAGCACTCAATTTTCTACAAACTTTTTTTGTAGCATTAATCGGTTACGGGCTATAGCCTGTCAAATGTTATAAAAATAAATTTAAAAAGTTTTTCAAATCTCCTAAACTACTCATGGTACACTAAGATACGGTTATTAGTCCTGTAGAGCACTAAATTATCTACAATTTTTATTTTAATTTCCCGTTATACAGGGTGTGCAGAAATACTTATTATTAACTTTAGGTGATGATAACATTTGCCAAAATATGGAAAAAAGTTCTGATAAACGTGTCGGGAAATGCTTCTTAAAAGAGCAGGAGTGTTATGAAGGGGTTGGATGCTCATTCTTATTCCAATGTTCGTTCTTTCTAAGCCTATCTAGGTTGGTGTAGTTCAAATCACGAATATTGTCATTCACATTCTTTAATTTCTGAACAAAATCGACCCAAGGTCACACAGAATGGCATGGACATATGTGTTTGCAAAAGATAGGTGCTTTTTAATGAAAATATATGGACCATAGTAGCATGTAGTACACAGTGCCGTAACTAGACCTTGTTCCGCCCGGTGCCGGTTAACCATTTTACGCCCCCCCTCCATAATTAGAGAAAAAATTAAAGTGTGATTTTATTTTCTACTACTTACACATAACAATATATAACAAACAACGTCAACTTAGATATTATACGATATACATAGCTCCTCCTTTACCAAAGAACAAATTTTCAGTTGTTTTAGTTTTAAATTTATTCTTTGTATATAATTAACAATATAAAAAAATTACTCAAACTCAAAATTTATTCTTTGGTAAAGAAGAAACTAAGTATATCGTATATTATAAGTATAAAGAAATGTTTATTTACAATGGAACTCTTCCAGCTTTACGCGACGCAAAGTCGTTAATGATACCATCATAATTAAGTTGCTTCGCAATTGAGTATTCTATAGATAAAATGCCTAAACCTGTCAGTCTCTGTCTCAAGTAGGTTTTTATTAGTTTTAATTTGCTGAAACTTCATTCATATGAAGCTACAGTTACAGGCAACGTAAGAAAAATTTTCAAAGCTATATCAACGTTTGGACAAGGCTCAGCTAAGGAATATTCATGGAGTGCCTGAAGCAAATCGAGCGAAGCTGTTGATATAGGCTCTGGGAAAAGAACACGTGTCTGATATTTTACAGTTTCCAATCCACTTATAAATTCTGATGGATTTATGTCATTTTCATATATATGGGCTAAATTTTCTCATTTACATATTTGAATCAAACGGATTTTGCGCCCCCTGCGTTCTTGCGCCCTGTGCGGGGGCACCGCCGGCACCACCCTAGTTACGCCGCTGGTAGTACAATAAATTTTAATATTCATTGCCGCATTTAATTCTATAATTCACATCATGGACTGCCTGCAAATGTAAAAGGGAACCTCCGTTACGTTTTTTCTGACTGAAAAGCCTCAATTAATCACCACTATGGCTTTGCCTATTCCATTCTGTCTTTTACTGGGCACTTTGAGGTTAGTTTCTGTAAAAACATTAAATCTAAAGCACTCAAAAACTTCACAACAATTTCCAAACACCACTGTAGAAAAATACTAATAACTTATAAAAGACTATAAGAAATGGAAAATTGCATGCTAGTGAACTGACAAAATGCTGAACGTTAGTTGTGGCTACAACAAGCGGTTGTATTGTTCATATGTAAGACGTATCGTTACACTTGAAACTTGTGTCGTACCCCTCCAGACGTAAATTTTTGTTATTTACATTCTGTGCGCTTTGTATTTACAAAAATGGAAACATCTGATGTCTTTGGATAAGTACATACATTGATGAAGCGAAAGACAACATTCATGATTTGAACTATAATTGAAATTGGGCCACAAAATTACACTGTAACCACCAGTTTTTGTAAAATACTCTTGGTTGTTCGGTATTTAATATATAGGACTTTTTGTTCCATTTTATTTTCATATTTTTGCAAATATTTTTCATCACCTATGAATAATATAGGAGTTTTTTTTAACTTTTTTTAAACTTTTTTTATAACGTTTGGCAGGCTGTAGCTCCTCCTAAACTATTGAAAATTTGCAATAAAGACTTAAAAATCAAGATTGCTTTGACAGTTTAATGTATAGTCACAGATTAAGTATACAGATGCGAAACTCCGCTCACCGCCTTTGATCTTTCTTTATGTGCCTCTGTGACCTCCAAAGAGCTGGCCCTTTAATTTGGAGTCAGACATACGCCCAAGCAATTTGTGATGTAAGCATGTTTCAATTGTTAGACAGGGTGATTACCTCTGATAAAGCGACTACTGATACATCAATTTGAAATTCAATAAATATATTTTTTTAATATTTTGGGTGCCTGTTTATAAAACATTACCATGTCTTAAAAATAGCATAAGAAAATATTTTTTCGAGTTTATATTTCAAACAATTGACCAGTCTGTGTTATTACCGCCTGTGCTAATACACGTAATATGAGAATGAATATAACCAAATAATCGATCATTTGATATATGTACAGCTTTGCCGCAGTGAGCGTTGAAATAATAAGTTGCGAGGAAGAGCACAACACCAATTGTTAAAGGAATTCGTGTTTTTAGCGTGTTAGTAACCAATTTCACAACAGTGAAAGTTTGTGGACTTTAAACATGGGTCTTTCCTGTCCCTCTTTTAAATTACTTTGCTTCATCTCTCTGTCGTATCTGTTTACTTAAACTGTGCTACAGTCAACAATTAGTAAACTACCTTTTGCAAATTTTGACACGCTGTGACTTGTAAACTGTTAGATCGACGAAAATCAGCCTTTGAAGGAAGCTTGTAGAGAATTTAGTATTGAATAAAAAAACTCTTTACTATTTTTGTTGTAACACAAACAGTTCACAAGGTATTTATATTCAAATGAACCTGCCAACTTAGTAAAATACTCAGAGAGCACCCCTGAACACTTGTGACATTATTTTTCCTGAAGCAGACCCGTTAAAACAAGATGGAAGGCACCTGCGAAAACGCGGGTATGGCACTGGTCATGCACAACCGAGCCCGCGTAAACGCGCGAGTAGCACGCAACGTGTTAAAATTATTGATTGGACTATACACGTGTTTACAAGACTTGCGTGCAATGCTTCTGTGCACTGTGGGTCTGTTGGATTCATAACTTGTGTGCTGAGGTGATAATTTTGGGGTAAAAATCGCACCTTGCACTTCTAAAAAAATAATACAAGCCACCACTGTACGGAATATACCTTTTGGGTTCTTATTTTGGAACAAAAACTTTGCATAACTCATTACATTTAGATACAAACAAAACTCAATTTGATACTGTACAGAACCTGTAATGCCCCTGAGAACATGTTTTATCCCCCATCGTTAAGCATATTTATTTTTTTATGTTTTTTGTTTTTGTAGAAGATAAATTGTTCGATCTTTATTTTTAATATGTATTATTTATGAAACTTCTCATAAGTTAATTTAAATCTAATTTTTTTAGTGTCACTACGATGACTAATAATTAATGCACAAAGATATTTTGTTGTCTCCTGCATATAAATGTTTCATAATCTATAGTGTGCATACGTCACTGGTTAGTAGTTTACATACACAAGCACAACATAGCTTTAATTTAGTACTCGAGATAGCATGAAATGTTCATCGTTATTGGTTGTAGTTATTAGGTGATCTTGTTTTGAAGACTGTAACATAGATGTGCCAACATATAAGCTTAGGATATAAAAAATATGTCATAGTCAAGTTAATCAGTACTTGTAATCAATCTTTATGTGTCTATATATTCTATGAAATATTTATTGATGTCTCTTAGATGATGCTTGAAAGAAAACATTTCTTGGTTTGAAGCAGGTTTTTTAATTTTGTCAAATTATATGT
Organism: Leptura quadrifasciata; assembly: GCA_963675555.1. Taxonomy (NCBI): domain Eukaryota; kingdom Metazoa; phylum Arthropoda; class Insecta; order Coleoptera; family Cerambycidae; genus Leptura; species Leptura quadrifasciata. The sequence goes on from OY776675.1 coordinate 143,690,622, forward strand.
TACTCTTTTTCATTTCCTTAAAGATAGTTCTATTTACTTTTAATTTACTTTTCTTGCACTGTTTTTTCTTAGCACAAACTATTTAAAATTGTTTCAATGTAAATGAAATTAAAATATTAACTAAGAGACATTTCATTTATGTATGTTACCACAGAATATGGACAAATCGGTCTATAAATTTTGATGAGGTTGTGAAGATAACAATAATATGAAAAGTGAAAGTAAAGCAGGCGTTTTTAAAAATCTGTATTCGTTGCTAAAGTATTAAATACTCTTAAGGGTAGAATTGTTCGTACTGATATGCAAGCATTAAATTGAGTTTATTTACCTCTGATTAATATTACTTGCCTGTTTGTTAGTATCATTTTAATATTCATATTAAATATTATAGAACATTCAAGCTCATTAACAAGATACAAACTAATTAACTGGGAAAATTACTCGTCCATTTTATAGTTCAAACAATTTTTGTATGTTTTGTGTTTTAAATCAAATAAAAATTCATGAATGTATTTGAGCACTATTCATTTTACCTTTCCTACCTTTACCTTTCTATAGATATTAGCACACAGAACGACACGATAGGTACATTAAAAGAGTCCAGCGAGAACATTGCATCGTTTCTAGTGCCTCTCGTGAGGAATTTAAACAATCAGTGTTAAGTTAAAATTTAAATGATTTCGTGTGTGCGTGCGCAAGTATTTACTTATTATCAAAGAAGTGTATTCCGTTTTGATTTGTGTGAAGTGGAAAATTTATAATTTTTTGATATACGCAGATGTTTTGCAGAAGATGTACGTTTGGAGAACCTAGGGGAGGGAGACTACCTCCTCCCTCCCTTACGGATACACTTGGACAACCCTTATCAAGAATATAACAGAGACAATAGGGCATGTGCACGTTTTTCAAGGTTGTTTCTTTGAGAAAAACAAGTAGCACATAACCTCACTTTAGTTAATTGATTGCTCGCTAGGAATCGCAGGCAAAACAACAAAACTCAAGGATTGTAATTAACAATCCCTACGGTGGCAACCCTGTGAGAAAGTCTGAGGTTTAAATTCACAAAACTTTTTTAACATTTGAAGATAAAATTATTAACTGAACCTTTTGAGATTTGGTCCTCGACATTTCTTGATTTTTATCTGGAAGTACTTAGTAGGTACCTACTTTTCCTTCTTGATTTGTATTCCCTCCAAGCCACCACCTTGAAAAATGTGCAGATGCCTTATATTTCAACATTTTCTTTCGTTGGAGTGGCCACGAATCTACTTGTGTTGCTGACTGATAATAAAAATAATTTTTATTGTCCATGAGATCATACAAAAAATGATATGGGACAAGTCAAGACACAATATTAAAAATACAAAAAACAATATTAAGTACACACATTTTGAGAAGTCTCCCTTAGATTTATATCAAACCCAGACTTAGTAAGAAGTGTCATCTGCAAATAAAATAGTTAAGTTATTATCCCCAACAATTCTTGACAGATCATTCACAAATAATACAAACAATAGTGGCCCCAGAACTGAGCCTTGGGGCACTCCACTAAACAAATCCAATAAATTAGAAAGGTGACCATTTATTGAGACTTGCTGCCTCCGATCAGAAAGATAAGATTTTAACCAGCAACCGCAATGGCCTATAAAACCATATTACCATATTTTTTTAATCAATATCTCATGGTCAACAAGATCGAAAGTTTTAAGTCCATGAATATTCTAATATATTTCATATTGACATTCAAATTCTCGTGTAGTTTGTCAGCAAGTGACCTGTTAATCAGATACGTTAATCGCTGCAAAATATGGTAAACTATAGATTTAAGCATGTTGGTTGTTATTTATGTGATTATTTATGATTGACCATGCAGCTGTAGATGCCTTGATGACATTGCGGTAAATTCTTTTATATGAATTATAAAAGCGCTTATCTTCCTCTCTATCGCTTTGACTCATTGCTTTGTACAAAAGTTTCAGTTTCTGACTTTCCGAGACGAAATTTTTATGCTTTTAGTTACCCAATTTTTAGACTTTTCTTTGCTAAACCGTTTTTTAACACAATAAGCGGAGAACTGACATTAATATAATAAAGGAAATGCTCAAACCCTTCTTTCAAATCAACATCAGCATTAAATGTTGGGACCAATTTTCTTTGCTTATATGATGTTTAAAGTTCCATAATTATTTCTATTAAACAAACCATAGTTTTAATGTTGACTGTATCTTGATTTTTGTTCATAGATATTTTGCTATGAAGTTTTAGTGCAGCATGGTCAAACAACCCATTCTCAGAGATTTTACAATCAATATTAAAATTAAATTAAAATTATTATCCATGTCAATGCACATATAATCTATCCCTGTTGATAGAGTAGAGACACAAAATCAAACGAAAAAGATACGTCGACTTTTTAATCGTGTCAAATTAGCAAGTACCTACCTTTTTTTGAAGTACGTAGAACCAAATGGCCTAATATTTTTTGGAAAGTGTTCAGAGACACTTATTGATCAGGTGTTATATGGTCTGAGGGTGTGAAAAGGTTTTTATCCATTATTTATTTAACAAATGGCTAATGTTAATGAACAATTAATGTACCATTAATTAACAAATTAAAAATCTCGGAAAATATCTCACGAAATGGACCCAAAATCTATACTCGGCGGGGGTTTTCGAGGTTGCTGAACGTGAATCCGAGGTCCAAATTTAAAAGGCAATGTCTACAGCTCCGGGTAAATCCGTATGATTAATTTTTATTATTCCTCCGTCTAAAACCGGGCATGCGCATGATTGGCTGCCGTCGAGGGCAAGGGACATTATCTATCATAAGCAACTATACTACATCAAAAAATATTAACATATTTAACCCAACGAACTAACCTAAAGAAATATTCGTATTACGTATTTTAGTTAACAAAATGTGGTAAAAAAAAAAACTGTAGCAAGCGGATTCGAACTCTCGACCTCACGTGTGAGAATCCAATCCAATCCAAAAGAACTTTATTAAAATTTAATTTGAACAGTGAACTGCCTCCCCAGCACCCGTCCCGGGACCGATCCTGCGACCACCACGTTGACGCGGTGGTGCATCGCAAGGTCGGGCCGAGGCGGGGTTGGTTCGGCGTGAGTAAAAATGTATATAAAAATAAAACCTAACTCCTTTTACAAAAGTAAATTAAAAAGGTAATTTTGTACAAAAATGCTTAAAAAGTAAAGCTTAACATAACAAGGGGTTAAAACGATCACTGGCTTTCGCCGTTCGCGCACTTTCACTATTTTTTAAAATTTTGTTGCTGTCGCTGGCACCGTAACTTGTACGCCGTGCCATCCGCGAATCACTCCAGCGACGGGCTGCGCAAGGCTGGCCTAAACTGTGATTCTAAATTTTGAATTGGTTTTGTATAAAAAATTTGGAAACTGTTACAAGATTAATGAAGGAAGAATGAATTTACAGACAAAAATGTACAAACAGAAACGAAGGAACAAAAAACGCGAAAACAAAAATACACAAAAACAAAAGAAGAGGGGGACAGGAAAGAATTGAAAGTCGATGAAAGGTATGAAATATCAGTGAAAGGTGGATAGTAGCAGGGAAGGTATAGTAGGTGAAAGTTTGGCTAGAGTGGCTGCCGGAAGATCGGTAACGTCTGGTAAGGTAAGGGGTGTTTGATCCGAAATGGGGCATTATGCTGTCTAATTTGTGTAATGTGTCTTGTTAGCGGACTATCGCCCAGTTTGAACGAGTAGAAGTTCTGAGAGATGCGCTGGACGTAGTCGGCTATCGGGGTGATGTCGTTGCAGCGTTCGTAGAGGTCTCTGAGGGAGGTGTACCTTCCTGAGTTGGATATGAGGCGCATAAATTTTCGTTCTAAAATTTCGAGTTTTTTCATTGTCGTGGCCGGTATGCTGCACCAGACCGGCGCCGCGTATGTGATGGAAGGCCTGACCACCATTGTGTACAACAACTTTTTATTGTGTCTGTTTAGTCTGCTACCCCTGACCATGAGCGGATACAGACTCCTGGACAGGGAGTAGACCGTCCGTATGGTTTCGTTTACGTGGGTGTTGAACGTCAGTCTTCTGTCCAGTCTGACCCCCAGGTACTTCACGCATCCCCTAATAGGAATTTGGTTGCCCCTGACCGAAATTGGCGTGATTAGTCGATTTTCTGTAAATCGACGCGTGAAGCAGATCGCCTCCGACTTCTCGGCGTTGACCCGAATCTTCCACTGGCCGTAATAAGCCGTGGCACGAGCCATGTGCGCATTCAGCAGCATGTTGGCCGCCTGTGCGTTGTGGGAATGCGCGTACATGGCCGTGTCGTCGGCGTACTTGGCCAGCTTGGTATTCGGAAACTCCGGGAAATCGGAGACGTACAGGTTGTACAACTTAGGTGACAGGCACGATCCTTGCGGGACGCCCGCGCGAATGTCCCGCCGAGTTGACAGTTTGTTGTTCACCCGGACCTGCAGGGTTCTGCCCGTCAGGAACGAGTGAACGAGTTTGGTGATGTGAGTCGGAAAGTTGTAGTTGTGAAGCTTGTAGAGTAGACCCGGGATCCAGACGGTATCGAAGGCCTTCTCAATATCGAGGAGCACCATGGCGGTGCTCTTCCCGAGGTTGTATTGTACCTTTACATCGTTAACTACCCTAACGACCTGTTGGACCGTGCTCCTTCCCCTCCTGAAGCCGAATTGGGACTCGTCGTCGATGTGAAGTTCATCCTGAGCAGCATCAAGTCTGATCAGGATGACCTTCTCCACCAACTTGGAGATCGCCGACAGCAACGAGATGGGCCTGTAGCTGCCGACGAGCCGCGCGTTCTTCTTCGGCTTCAGGATGGGGATGACCACGGCGCCTTTCCACTGGCTGGGCCAGTGCTGCAGTCGCAGGATCGCATTAACGATGTAGGTTAATTGCACAATACCCTTCCTCGGTGGATATTTGAGCAGCTTGTATTCGATACAGTCCGCCCCGGGTGCCTTGTTGTTCGGTAAGTCCTTGATAATTTGTGCTATTTCCGAGGGTTTGGTCATGACTTTAAGAAATTGTCGTCTGGTCAGTTGGATGTCATGACCGAGCAGTTCTTGTACGTTTAACCTTATAATTCTTACTATATCAATATGTTTGAACGTCATCGCACATGTGCGGCGTGAATTGCCTGGACGGAGGAATAATAAAAATTAATCATACGGATTTACCCGGAGCTGTAGACACTCCCAATTTAAAATAGCGGATCCAATGTGGCCGACTTTTTAGGTTAGATTGACAATTTTATTAAAGATAAACGTCAAAATTGAACAAAAAAATCTATACTGGGGGGTTCTCAAGGTCGCTGAACACGAATCCGAGGCAAGGTTTGTAATTTACAAACCTTGAATCCGAGGTCCATATTTAAAAATTCAAAATGGCGGATGCAATATGGCCGACTTTTAAGGTTACTCAGATTAAATATGTGTTGAAAAATGGAAAGCACCCAGCCTGTTCTGTCAGAACAACACCAGAACTTCTGTGTTTGTTCTGATAACATTTTATGTTGTTGTGTGTCACAGAATAGTGGTTTGAGTTAACATTTGAGAAGTGTTTTTGTAATGTGGACATAAATTATATGCAAAATTATTATTCAATTACTGTTCTGCATACATGCATTTATGTTTATATTGCTTGAAAGTAGAAGAAAGAACTATGGCCACATGTAGGTTATGTTTGTCAAAAAGTGAAGAATTTATAACTGTTACACATTATAACGAACTACCATTAAGAATTGAACATTGCGTTTCTGTTAAGGTAAGAAACGCACTATTGCACAATAAAATATACCAAGAAAGTGTTTTATTTTAGATAGATAAGTTCGATAATCTTCCTAAAACCATTTGTGCAATGTGCGTTCAAAGAATAGATGATTGGTTTGAATTTAAAGAAATGTGTATTAATTCAAATGAAAAGTTAAAACTTCAAATAAAAAATGATAAAATTGAAAGTGTAAAACAAGAAAGTGAATTTATCGTTTGGGCATATTCAGATTCTGAAGATGTCGAAGCATACGAATGTGAGGACGAAGAATTCGTTGAAGAATGTCATGATGTAAGTTGGTATGGCTATTTGAAGAAAATATTTTTCTATAAAATATTCTTTACCGTTCTTATATATTTACATTAATAATATTGTAGAACCAAATAAAACTAGAACGTTTACAAAATACATACAATTGTGAAATTTGTCCTAAAGAATTTGATGCCTTTTTGGAATATTTAGAACATCAGGATGAACATAATGGCCAACCTGTCTTCAAATGTGATAAATGTTATGAGGTTTGTATTAAGCTCATTTGAGTTCATTAAAATTGGTGACTACCTGCCCATTATTTTAGATCTTTGATTTCAGGTTTTTACAATCAGGTTAAACTTAGTTGAACATGAAAAAAAACACAAAAGTTCTTGTCCACACTGTGGTAAAATGATTCTTAAATCAAGCCTGCAAACTCATCTAATACAACACACTGACCGTTATGTGTAAGTATAGAATAATTAAACTTCTAACATAATTACAGCATTAATTGTTGTTGGTTACAATTGAAAGTAAATATTAAAATTTTCGCGTAGAATACGCCTTTAAGTCGGAACATATATATTCAATGTCCTAATAAAAATAAACCCAAAAGGATTAGGTACATATTAAATGATTCTAACGTAACCCTAAAATTTTACAGCAAAACGTACAAAATACAGCCAAACATTAGTCACAATTAAAAGAAGTACAGTTTAAAATACACAACATTTTTAAAATTTAGTAAAGTGAATATTATTTAATGTACAGTCAAGAATAGATTGTTTCAGTTTTGACATAACTGTGTGCATTGAGAGATTCTGGAAATCAGGAAATTTAAGTTTCTGATCGGATATGACTCCTAGGTTTTTTACTTGGTCAACAGTTGGTATTTGCTCGTCGTGAATTTTAATTGAAAAGTTTTTAAGTTTACTAATAATTTGATTCGAACCAATGAAAATATGTTGACTTTTTGCAGCATTCGGCTGAAGGGTATTGTCATGAGTCTGCTGTTTGATCCTATTTAAGTCCGCGTTAATTTCAATGATACTATAGTAGTGTAATTTAGCAACCAAACAGTTTAAATCTATCGAGTCGAATGCCTTAGTCATATCAAGAAGTGTTAGGGAATTAAGTCTACTGCAGAAATCAAGTCATCGGTCATTGAACATAAGGCAGTCACAGTGCTAAACCCTTTTCTATATCCCGATTGAGAAGGGGATACAATTTTTAGGGATTCTACATAATCAGTTAATTGAGTATGAAGAGCTGCTTAGCTATGTTCAGTGGTACAGACAAAAGGCTGATGGGTCTTAAATCAGATAAACTTTTAATAATTTTAGGTTTTTTTGGAATCGGTTTAACAAGTGCTTTTTTCCACAAATCCGGTACCTTACCAGTTTCAAATGAGTAATTAATAAGCTGGGCTAGGGGCTCACCAACCCTGGGTAGAGCTAGCTGCTACTTGAGCAGCAGAAAATTGGCAAATAGTAATATCTCGGTGGCAAAGTAACATCTATTTGGAAACAATTAATAGCTCATTAGTTTGAAACAGTAAAGATGAATGATTCAATAAAGTCGATGCAGTGTGTAGAGGAAGATAAGCAACGAATCTGCCAGTTGGCCAAAATCCATGGCATGTATTGTACAAACTATATTATAATGAATTAAATGACGTGCCTATAGTTTGGTCTCGTCAAAATCTGTTGCAGTCTTTTGAAAAGATACAAACAAAAATCAATGCCTTTGAGTACCACTTCTTTGGCTGTGTCGATGAATATCAGCAAATACTGATTGAATAAAAAGTAATATGGAAACTTATGCAAGCGTATACGAGAGCGTCGGTAGAGACCTGAAGAATAACGTAAAGATTTATACTGCTCCAGGTAATTTCGTTAATACAATTATTACGATTTCGTGATGACATAATTTTCTAAATTTAATGACCTTCTCCCAAACTCCACGTTACTATTTACAGTTGAATTTACATTCTGGCTTCCTGTGGGAAATTAGTACTGAAGGAAACAGACTTTTATTGAATATTTGATTTGACTTTGAAAGTAGGATAAATCGATATTGCAATTTTCTCACTAATTATTTTAAATCAATATAATGAAGTTAGGTAATATTTCAACACATAAATATTTTATTAAGGAAATTTACGTTTGCTGAATTGCAATGGACAAGTAGACAATTTTTTTTATTATTGTTTTAATAACATCTACTCATAAAAATAGTTGGTCCGTATTTTTTTTTAATTTTTTTAATTATGACAGTAAAAAAAAATCATGAAGTTTAAATGGTCAGATATTACCGCAAATGTTTGGGCTTTTCTATTGGTTATGACGTAATAGCTTAATCATCAGAGTAAGGAGCACTAGTGGAAGGGTGGACCCAACAAAGTTGTGCAAAACGTATGTGTGGCGCTGTCGGCTATATTGAATGCGCGCGCATGTTACGCTATTACATCACGAGATAACCGGCAAACTGCCTTATTTTAAAATCCACTCTAATCTGAAGTATATTCATTTTACAATAAAACCAACAATAGTCGGTAAAATTATCTTGAAATTATATTTAAAACATACTGAAGAGTCATATCATAATGCTATATTATTACTTTTGTCATTTTCGTTATTGTCTACTAGCCTACTCACTATCACGAAAATTGACATTGTGTATATTTAGAGTTATGCAAATACGAGACCTCTGATCAAAGAATTATTTGATTGGAGTATGAGACATTTTATAAGTGACCAGTCGACATTCATTTTAATTATTCTTCAGTTAAATGAAGATAAAAAGGTCCGTGTCTGCCATATATCAAGTAAGGTTTTGCAAGAATGCAAAAATATTATACGAAGATTCACATATTGCAACCACAAGCTTATTTGATTGTTACAATTTGTACCCACAGCTTACCACTGTGTTGGGCAAAATGCTATGGTGATCATCTACAGGTGATAAGTGTTATCTGAGGCGATCCGATGTAATATACAGGCCATTGAAGGTGATCTAAGGTAATCCATAGGCAATCCGTGGTAATATAGAGGCGATATTTCGTCATGCAACTTTCGCGTGATTTACCCCTCGATTTCGTTTCTTGAGATTTATAGATAGTTTAGCTAATTACATTAATCTACTATGCCAAAAAGCATCACCTTTGTTAGTTGATTTTTGGTCACTAGGGAGCGATAGCTGTTGCTGATTTATACCCAAGATTACTGCGAAGGAATACGAAATAAATTCGAGGTAAGAATTCAAGCGATGCACGTCACAAGTGACCTCATTAAAGAAATTTTAATAATAACATAATTTTTAATCATTAATTACGTTAAAAAGAGTAATTCTTGACACCCGGTTATTAAGCTTTTTTCAAAAATAGGTAGTTTAATGGGACTTCATGATTCTTAGTAGTGTTACGTGCTTACAATTTTCAGTAAACACTTTGTGGATTCCAAATAACTTGCAACAAGAATTTTCACAAACCACTGATTTATTTAATCACTAAAATTACACTAGCAAATACTTAAAAATCACACAACTAATAATAACTTAATCTAATATGAATTCACTACTTTTACAACACTATGTACTTTTCTTCCTAAACTTGACAACTTTATCTAACCTAAAAACTCTGTATTGCCTACTTCACTCAACTGAACTCTTCTTCTACAAACTGTCTCTGTAACCAGAACCACAGATTACCCAGAACTGTACTGGATACTGAACTGTTCCTTATCCTTCACTAAACTGTACTGTACTGTTCTTTATACTTTACTAAACTATACTGTTCTGTTCCCCCATCTGCTGGCTTCACCTCTTTATATACCCACTTGGAATGTCCAGAATATCATTGTAGAACTTTCCAGAAATATACTGGAATTCTCTATAATTTTCTTAGGCACTACTAAATGGTGGTTCGCCAGTTGGCCCACAGATGGCGCCACCCTTCTGGCCAGGGAGTAATTACAACTCTCCTCTCTGTTAGAGGGCAGCACATAACACTGCCCCCTCCTTAAGCCTGAACGTCCCGGTCAGGCATTTCAGATACCCCAGTATACTTTGCCAACCTGTCCAGGTGCACGATCTTCATCTTGGACTTCTTTCTACGTTGAATCCTATAAACAACGTCGTTGATCCGAGTGATGACAGAATACGGTCCTTCCCAAGGTGAGCGAGGCTTCGAGAATCCTTCTTCACTGCGCTGTGAGTTATACAGCCAAACCGAGTCCCCCACCTTGAATCCTGCTGAACTGGCATTGCGGTCATATCTAGCCTTCATTCGATCACCACTCCCTGTAGGTGACCTCTTGGCAGCCACATTCGCACAAACCTTGCAACTGCGACACCAAGCCTCTACATCCTGACAGCTATTTACCCAGTAAAATCGCTCCCGTACTCTAGCCAAAGTCTTATTTCTGCTAAAGTGCTCTCTGGATATTCCCTCGTGCACTTCCCGAAGTACTTTTGGTACTCGGCACCTGGGTATCAGCAACCGCATGGTAACTTCTTTCCCATCCGGGCTCTCCCATGCTCTCCGTAATAGGCCATCTATAACCCTAAGTGAATCCCATTGCGCCCATAAAGCCTTCAGTCCAACACTTTTACTGGAAACGTCCTTCCATTCCGGGCGGATTCCTTTTTCTTTCGCCTTCAACATTGGTCCAATTTCATCGTCATTCAGTTGTTCCTCTCTTAGAACTTCCTTTGTCCAGTCTTTCGGAACCTCTATCTTAACTGCCTTCACTTCTGCTATATCCTGCTGCTTCTTTACATTCTCGGCATTCACTTCCTTAGGGCTCCTCTGGCGACAGTACCTCTTGACATGCCCCAATTTGCCGCAATTATAACAGCGGATTACTTTTGTTGGACCTCCAGCACTTTGCTGCTGCTTCGGCTCCTGTTTCGGCGGTTGCGGTTCCTGTTTCAGCTCCGGTCGCGAACTTAATTCGTTTAGTAATTGTGCGACCATTTTCTGTATGTCTGTTAACATAACAATCAATCTCATCTTATCAGAGCGACCTTCCTCTTTCTTTGCAGTGTTTACTTCCCCAGGATTCCGTTCTCGACACTGCCGCATCATATGTCCTGGTTTGCTGCACTAATAACACCGAATCACCTTCCTTGGCTGTCCATCGCTCTGTTCTCTTTCCTGCTTCCTTGGAGCATCTGGTTTGGTCATCAACTGGCTTATCATTTTGTGCAGGTCAGCCATCAAAGATTCCATATTTGCCTTTTCTAAATGGTTCTCTTCTTCTACTTTCATGGCTCGTACTCTCGGATGTAGAGTCTCTTCATAAGCGGCCTCAACTTCGAGGGCATGGATCAAGGCTTCGCTACCAGTCTTAGCCCGAGTTAATCTAAGGACTCGCCTGATCTTCTCATCTCTTATGCCATCGATGAAAGTACCAACTGTTAATTGTTCCTGGAATTCTTTGGGTGCATCCGGGTAAGCCAGGTATGTCAGTCGCTCAACAGCTGCTTCAAAATCTTGTAAACTTTCCCCAGCCTTTTGTGTGCGTGATTTGAGCTGAGTCCTGTATACTTGGGCGAGGTGTTGGTCGCCATATCTTAGATCTAGTGCAGCCTCCAAAACTTTAAAATCTCGTTGCTGCGTCACTGGGATAGTCTGAAGCAACTCTGATGCTTGACCTCTTAATGCTAGCACCAATGCCATAGCCTTGTCTTCATTGCTCCAATTGTTTGCGTATGCCGCTGCCTCAAATTGTCTTTTATAGGTTGACCAAGAAGTTTGACCATCAAAGGAAGGCGGTTGTAATCGAGGGCCTGACGATGATAATACTAGCTGGCCTCCTTGCGTTCTTAACTGTCGCTTAAGTTGTTCTACCTCCCCCTTAACTACCTGAAATTTTCCTTCTATATCGGTAACTTTCCCTTCGACGCCAGTAACTTTTTCTTTGATTTCACTTACTTCAGTCTTTATGTTGCCTATATCCTCTTTAATTTCGCTTTTGAGGTCTTCAGTGGCTGAAAGGATAACATCTTGTTGCCCCTGTATAATTTTTCTTAATTCTTCCTTTTCTTCTTGTCGTTTTCTTTCTTTTTCTTCTTCACGTCTCTCCTGTTCTTCTTTTTCTTCCTGACGTCGTCTTTCTTGTTCTTCTTTCTCTTCTAGACGTCGTTTTTCCTGTTCTTCTTTTTCTTTCTGACGTCGTCTTTCTTTTTCTTCTTGACGTCTTTCTTGTTCTTCTTTTTCCTCTTGGCGTCGTTTCTCTTGTTCTTCTTTTTGGTCTAGCATCATTTTTCTAAATTGCTCGAACATGTCTTGCATTTGCTTTTCGGCAGCCATGCTTCTTGTTTCCATCCGAACAATTAACTCGAAACAGCACGAACAAGTCTTATTTAAAGTCTATATCACTTCTCAGTTGAAAGCACTTAAAAACTACACTAATTTCTAAACAGAATGTCCCAGAAATTTCCTCACACTAGCACAAATAAATCTTGTCTAATGTCTATATCACTTTCCAGTTCGACTCACTTCACTATCTCCAGTGGTTTCCAAATAGAACACTATGGAACTTCGTCGAATTTTTCAGAAATTCTGTTGCAATCCCACTTCTGACACCAATTGTTACGTGCTTACAATTTTCAGTAAACACTTTGTGGATTCCAAATAACTTGCAACAAGAATTTTCACAAACCACTGATTTATTTAATCACTAAAATTACACTAGCAAATACTTAAAAATCACACAACTAATAATAACTTAATCTAATATGAATTCACTACTTTTACAACACTATGTACTTTTCTTCCTAAACTTGACAACTTTATCTAACCTAAAAACTCTGTATTGCCTACTTCACTCAACTGAACTCTTCTTCTACAAACTGTCTCTGTAACCAGAACCACAGATTACCCAGAACTGTACTGGATACTGAACTGTTCCTTATCCTTCACTAAACTGTACTGTACTGTTCTTTATACTTTACTAAACTATACTGTTCTGTTCCCCCATCTGCTGGCTTCACCTCTTTATATACCCACTTGGAATGTCCAGAATATCATTGTAGAACTTTCCAGAAATATACTGGAATTCTCTATAATTTTCTTAGGCACTACTAAATGGTGGTTCGCCAGTTGGCCCACAGATGGCGCCACCCTTCTGGCCAGGGAGTAATTACAACTCTCCTCTCTGTTAGAGGGCAGCACATAACAGTAGTATTGTCTTATTTATAGAATCGATCTGTGACGTGCATCGCTTGAATTCTTGCCTTGACTATATTTCATTCAGTTATGGGCAAAATTTTACAGCAAAATAGTTTGAACATTGAAGAAGTTTAATTTTTAGATAGTTCGTATTTTGTAGAATGCATAACTACTTCTTTTTTTCTCATTTTTACAAATTCCTTAAAATTAACATATTGTTATGTGCTGCCCTCTAACAGAGAGGAGTTGTAATTACTCCCTGGCCAGAAGGGCGGCGCCATCTGTGGGCCAACTGGCGAACCACCATTTAGTAGTGCCTAAGAAAATTATAGAGAATTCCAGTATATTTCTGGAAAGTTCTACAATGATATTCTGGACATTCCAAGTGGGTATATAAAGAGGTGAAGCCAGCAGATGGGGGAAGAGTACAGTACAGTTTAGTGAAGGATAAACAGTTCAGTTTAGTATCCAGTACAGTTCTGGGTAATCTGTGGTTCTGGTTACAGAGACAGTTTGTAGAAGAAGAGTTCAGTTGAGTGAAGTAGGCAATACAGAGTTTTTAGGTTAGAATAAGTTGTCAAGTTTAAGAAGAAAAGTAAAGTACATAGTGTTTAAAAGTAGTGAATTTATATTAGATTAAGTTATTATTAGTTGTGTGATTTTTAAGTATTTACTAGTGTAATTTTAGTGATTAAATAAATCAGTGGTTTGTGAAAATTCTTGTTGCAAGTTATTTGGAATCCACAAAGTGTTTACTGAAAATTGTAAGCACGCAACAATTGGTGTCAGAAGCGGAATTGCAACAGAATTTCTGAAGAATTCGACGAAGTTCCATAGTGTTCTATTTGGAAACCACTGGAGATAGTGAAGTGAGTCGAACTGGAAAGTGATATAGACATTAGACAAGTGCTAGTGTGAGAAAATTTATAGAACATTCTATTCTGAATTTTGTGGACATATTTGACGTATACCAGATATAGACTTTAAATAAGACTTGTTAGTGTTGTTTGTTAGTTTTTGAATGGAAACAAGAAGCATGGCTGCTGAAAAACAAATACAAGACATGTTCGCCGCATTTAGAAAAATGATGCTAGAAGAGAAAGAAGAACAAGAAAAACGACGTCAAGAAGAAAAAGAAGAGCAAGAGAAACAACGCCAAGAAGAGAAAGAAGAACAAGAGAGACGTCAAGAAGAAAAAGAAAGACGACGTCAGGAAGAAAAAGAAGAACAGGAGAGACGTGAAGAAGAAAAAGAAAGAAGACGTCAAGAAGAATTGAGAAAAATTATACAGGTGCAACAAGATGCTATCCTGTCAGCCACTAGTGAAGTCAAGGAAAAAGTAGATAAAGTTGAACAAAAAGTGACTGGCGTCGAAGGAAAAGTGACTACACTTGAAGAAGGAGTAAGCGATGTCAAAGGAAAAGTAAATAAGGTTGAAGAGGAAGTAACTGAAGTCAAAGGAAAAGTTACTGGCGTTGAAGAAAAAGTTACTGGCGTCGAAGGGAAAGTTACTGATATAGAAGGAAAATTTCGTGCAGTTGAAGGAGAGGTAGAGCGACTTAAACGACTGTTAAGAGAACAAGGAGGCCAGCTGGTATTATCATCGTCAGGTCCTCGATTACAACCGCCTTCCTTTGATGGTCAAACTTCTTGGTCAACCTATAAAAGACAATTTGAGGCAGCGGCATACACAAACAATTGGAGTAATGAAGACAAAGCTATGGCATTGGTGCTAGCATTAAGGGGCCAAGCCTCAGAGTTGCTTCAGAGTATTCCAGTGACGCAGCAACGGGATTTTAAAGTTTTGGGAGCTGCACTAGATCTAAGATATGGCGACCAACACCTCGCCCAAGTATACAGGACTCAGCTCAAATCACGCACACAAAAGACTGGGGAAAGTTTACAAGATTTTGAAGCAGCTGTTGAGCGACTGACATACCTGGCTTACCCGGATGCACCCAAAGAATTCCAGGAACAATTAATAGTTGGTACTTTCATCGATGGCATAAGAGATGAGGAGATCAGGCGAGTCCTTAGATTAACTCGAGCTAAGACTGCGGTAGCGAAGCCTTGATCCATGCCCTCGAAGTTGAGGCCGCTTATGAAGAGACTCTACATCCAAGAGTACGGGCCATGAAAGTAGAAGAAGAGAACCATTTAGAAAAGTCAAATATGGAATCTTTGATGGATGACCTGCACAAAATGATAAGCCAGTTGATGAACAAACCAGATGCTCCAAGGAAGCAGGAAAGAGAACAGAGCGAAGGACAGCCAAGGAAGGTGATTCGGTGTTATCAGTGCAGCAAACCAGGACATATGATGCGGCAGTGTCGAGAACGGAATCCTGGGGAAGTAAACACTGCAAAGAAAGAGGAAGGTCGCTCTGATAAGATGAGATTGATTGTTATGTTAACAGACATACAGAAAATGGTCGCACAATTACTAAACGAATTAAGTTCGCGACCGGAGCTGAAACAGGAACCGCAACCGCCGAAACAGGAGCCGAAGCAGCAGCGAAGTGCTGGAGGTCCGACAAAAGTAATCCGCTGTTATAATTGCGGCAAATTGGGGCAGGTCAAGAGGTACTGTCGCCAGAGGAGCCCTAAGGAAGTGAATGCCGAGAATGTAAAAACGCAGCAGGATATAGCAGAAGTGAAGGCAGTTAAGATAGAGGTTCCGAAGGACTGGTCAAAGAAAGTTCTAAGAGAGGAACAACTGAACGACGATGAAATTGGACCAATGTTGAAGGCGAAAGAAAAAGGAATCCGCCCGGAATGGAAGGACGTTTCCAGTACAAGTGTTGGACTGAAGGCTTTATGGGCGCAATGGGATTCACTTAGGGTTATAGATGGCCTATTACGGAGAGCATGGGAGAGCCCGGATGGGAAAGAAGTTACCATGCGGTTGCTGATACCCAGGTGCCGAGTACCAAAAGTACTTCGGGAAGTGCACGAGGGAATATCCAGAGAGCACTTTAGCAGAAATAAGACTTTGGCTAGAGTACGGGAGCGATTTTACTGGGTAAATAGCTGTCAGGATGTGGAGGCTTGGTGTCGCAGTTGCAAGGTTTGTGCGAATGTGGCTGCCAAGAGGTCACCTACAGGGAGTGGTGATCGAATGAAGGCTAGATATGACCGCAATGCCAGTTCAGCAGGATTCAAGGTGGGGGACTCGGTTTGGCTGTATAACCCACAGCGGAGTGAAGAAGGATTCTCGAAGCCTCGCTCACCTTGGGAAGGACCGTATTCTGTCATCACTCGGATCAACGACGTTGTTTATAGGATTCAACGTAGAAAGAAGTCCAAGATGAAGATCGTGCACCTGGACAGGTTGGCAAAGTATACTGGGGTATCTGAAGTGCCTGACCGGGACGTTCAGGCTTAAGGAGGGGGCAGTGTTATGTGCTGCCCTCTAACAGAGAGGAGTTGTAATTACTCCCTGGCCAGAAGGGCGGCGCCATCTGTGGGCCAACTGGCGAACCACCATTTAGTAGTGCCTAAGAAAATTATAGAGAATTCCAGTATATTTCTGGAAAGTTCTACAATGATATTCTGGACATTCCAAGTGGGTATATAAAGAGGTGAAGCCAGCAGATGGGGGAAGAGTACAGTACAGTTTAGTGAAGGATAAACAGTTCAGTTTAGTATCCAGTACAGTTCTGGATAATCTGTGGTTCTGGTTACAGAGACAGTTTGTAGAAGAAGAGTTCAGTTGAGTGAAGTAGGCAATACAGAGTTTTTAGGTTAGAATAAGTTGTCAAGTTTAAGAAGAAAAGTAAAGTACATAGTGTTTAAAAGTAGTGAATTTATATTAGATTAAGTTATTATTAGTTGTGTGATTTTTAAGTATTTACTAGTGTAATTTTAGTGATTAAATAAATCAGTGGTTTGTGAAAATTCTTGTTGCAAGTTATTTGGAATCCACAAAGTGTTTACTGAAAATTGTAAGCACGCAACAATATTCAATAATTTACTTCCAGAATGAATACACCCACAGTAAACTTTTTCATTTTTAGATGTACCGATTGCTCACACAGATTCGGCTCTAAAGCTACTTTGGAACAGCATATAATCACAGTTCATACAGATAGAAAAGATCACATTTGTGAGAGTTGTGGTAAACGATTTTCCTCAAAAACTTCCATGAACGTTCACCTGAAAACACATATAAAAGAAAGAGCATACACTTGCAAATTGTGCAGTTATGCTGGTAGGTATTTTTTTGACAGCCAAATTTAAGAATCTTGCTTATTCAATTTATTTCATATAATCCAAGAAAAGAATGAAGTTTTCTTGAAATATAAAAGATGAAATTGGTATGCTTATGCTTTCAACTTGATCTATCAAAATGTACAAATAAAATGCACATTCTATTCCAACAAAATAAAATTTTTGTAGGTCGCACTTCGTCAGCACTCTATATACACATGGCAACACATGCAAATGAAGTCCACTGCTGCAAGATGTGTCCAAAAGTGTTCAAAAGTTCACGTAATCTCACGGATCATCTACGACGAGCCCACAGCACAGAAAAGAAACACCAGTGTGCCTACTGCGATAAAAAATTTGTTGATAAATATATGATGTTGGTTCATTTAAGAACTCATACCGGCGTTCGACCCTACAAGTGTAAATTGTGCGATAAAGCCTTTATCCGTTCAGACAGCTTAAAGGAACATACGGCTACGCACGGGTTGAGAATATTTTATGACTGTAGTCGGTGTATGAAGAAGTTCACAAGCAAACGGGGTTATGCCAGGCATTCGTGTAATATTTCAGTGGTGTAAATCATTTTGTTTTTTATTTATCTGAGGTAAAATGTCTTTTAGGGGACAAAGTGACTGTGAAATATTCATGATGTAAATAAATTAACGAAAACTAGTTAATCTGATTTTTTTCTGTATAATTAAGGAAAGGAAGTAACCACCTTGAAGAAAATCAACCTAACCCCACAAAAAAGTCTGGTAGAGTAATGTCAGGCAACTGAGCTGGCCAATTAATTGGTCCGTTTATTCCAATCCACTTATATCTAAAAATAGTCTTGAAACAATTCTTGCAGTGTGTAGTGGTGGACATTATCTAAATGTTTTCAATTTTCTAAAAGCCATGGGCTTATAGCGGGTCCAAAAATGGCATCTTTAATAACCTAATCGTCAACAATGCCATTTGAACATCATCAATATGCAGTCCCTAGGAATATCTATGTACTGCTGTTTATAAGAATTGAATGTCGCTATTAGTTTCCTAGTAATGGATTTGGGCAGTTTTAGCTGATAATTTCCATTTCAAAAATAATAAACCAAGAAGTAACTTAATAATACTCAAATTTATTTAGTTGTAAAAACACATTCAGATATAAAATAGCCAATACTTTTTGCCTTAATATTAAGTTAAAAATACTAAAATTAAAAAAGCTGTGATCAAGATGGCATTTAAGTAAATGTCGCAAGGTATATAAAAATAATATATATTTCTCCAAATAAAAGTGAAAGCAGGACGGGTTAGCAGCCATGCCAAACTAATCCCAAAAAAATGGTATTCCTTTACGTAGCGCCTTACAAAGAGTATGCAGCATATGGAAAAATGTTTCAAGTAAAATAAGTCTCATAAGTTTGTCCTACATTGAATTGATGTGAAACAAATACTGGGGAGTGGTACATGTCACGTTTTGACAAATATGTGCTATGAACTATTATAGCTGAACTTTTTTTTTATAATACATAATTTGAAATTAGAAACAGTCCGACGGGTGGACTGAAGTATTTATATTGTTCAAGTAATTATTATAATTAATTTATACATTTTTCTTCCAATGGTATTTAATGAGAAAATATTAATTTTCGATTATTTATATATTTTTATAAACAATTTAGCATTCACGTTTTAACACATCGAATATAACAGTATGTATACATTTTCAGCCAAAAAATATATACTATAATAACTATACAAATCGGTCTTTTATTGTGCAGGTAGACTACCTGGTCAATATATTTTAGGTTGTAAACACCAGGTGTTCGACCGGTCTATTCTTGTTTCAACCCTGACTACCATCAGTATTTCTACGTTTTTTTGAGTGAACGGTTGTGTATTTATTGATCAAATTTGTTAAAAAGGTGTTTTTTATTATAGGAAATAGAGTTAATTGTCAAATATATATAAACAATATTATTTACAAAAAATATTAATTAGTGTGAAGGAGTGAAAAAAAAAACAATGGACAAACCTGTATCTCAAAAATTTTAAAGAGCCTGCGGACCTCCATTGATGCGAAATTTTTTTCTTAAAAGATCCTTAAGTAGTATGCAATTCTGAAACACCCTATATGTTTATGGTGATAGTGAAAATAACGAGGTCGATCTGGGTTTGCAAACGGACTCGTTTTTTTCGAATTTTTCTTTTGTGATGTTATAAAGTCAAACCTCCGGAAAATTTTCCGGTCGAACTTTCCGCGAGGAGGGGAAATTTTCGGACATGGAAATGGTTGCGAAAAAACCAATTTATTGTTATTATTTTTAGAAGAAGCCATTTTTAGCCAGGAAGGAAAAGGGTGGAGGAGACTTTTTTCGCCATCGATTGTGAAATTTTCTTCTCTTTGATTTGAGACCGGCCAGATTGCGATCGGATGATTAGGAGCGGAGAGGGGGGCCCGCAAAGTTTTTGCCCTGTAGAAGGGGAAGGGTTAGGGACTTCGAGCCAGGCTCATTTTCAAGGGCAATCAATTCTCTTTTAAAATTTGTTTACCCCGAAGCTCTTAACTTCATTAGGGCCCGCACGTGCGTGATACATTTATAAAAATAATATTTGTGGGAGAGGAGTGGGAGCGCTAGGCTCCTCTCCCGGCATCTCGCTGCACGGCTGCTGAATTGCCACCCTCTTTTTTATAAATGTATCACGCACGCATGCAGGCCCTAATGAAGTTAGAACTTCGGGGTAAAAAAATCTTGATGAATTGATTGTCCTTGAAAATAAGCCCGGTCCGAAGTCCCTAACCCTTTCCCTTGCCTACAGGGCAAAAATTTTGTGGGTCCCCTTTCCCCTCCTAATCATCCGTTCGCAATCTGGCCAGGCTTCAAATCAAAGAGAAAAAAATTACACATTCGATGGCAAAAAAAATCTCCCCTACCCCTTTCCTTCGTGGCGAAAAATGACTTTTTCTAAAAATAACAACAATAAATTGGTTTTTCGCAACCATTTGCTTATTTATGGCAAAAATTGAAAGTACATGAACGGAACTCAAAGTAGGCACTAGTACACAATCTCACGTTTGCTGCGCGATGTGCGGAAAAAATTGTGGAAGTTACAGCAGTTAAATTTGGACACAGTACTTAAGTCCTGAGTGTCCATCGGGGGAAAAAATTAAAAGTCGCCAAGTCACTTTCTTCCCCGAAAAAAACGCGAAAATGGATCTCAGTACGTTCCGCCACAGCGAAAAATCCGTATACAAATCCGTACCTTCAAATCGTAATATCTCGGAAACCGCTGTACCGATTTTGACGAGTCAAAATTCAGTTTACGCGCATTCGCCAGTCCTTCATTTTATCCTTATACACTTTTTCGATCCAAAGCAAACGAAGCGAGTTATTTCCGAGAAACTGATTTTCCCTATCTTTACTTCCCTCCCCTCTTCGCGAAAAGTTCGAGCGAAAAATTTTCCAGATGATAGAGGGGGTAGAAAAACTAAAGTTCAAATCATGAATGTTGTCGTTCACGCATGGGCATATCAACGTATGCAAAAGAAAAGTATTTTTTTATGAAAATATCGACAATAATAGCATGCGATACAATGAATTTTAGCATCCGTTGTGCCGCATTTAATATTACAATTCACCTCATGGATTTCTTGCAAAGGTAAAAGGGAACATCCATTACGTTTTACCTGACTAAAGCACTCGTTTAATTTCGCCACCGTGTCTCTGGCTACTGCATTCAGTCTTTTATCCACCACATGCTACTGAGGACAGAGAACTGACAGAATGCTTAACGTTGATTGCAGCTATGACTAACGCTTGTAATATTCATTTGTATAACAAATTGTTACACTCTGAACTTCTGTAGCCTCAGCAAACGTGGCTTTCTGTTATTCACATCTTATGCGCTTTGTATTTGCAAAGATAGACAAATCGTATGTCGTTGATAAGTACATAAATTGATGGTGTGAACGACACCATTCATGATTTCAACTATATATTATTTTACTTTTGCATATAGCCTAATCATAAGGTGTATTGAAAACAATTGCGGTTGTCTCGGTATCTTCGTTTTTCGAATATTTGTGTGTATTTAAATTTAAAACAAAATTTTCCCTATACTGCGTACTTTTTGGTCATTATTTAAAATATATTTTTAGGATTCACATCTTGGAAAGTGAGTTTAGAAATTCTTCCATATAAGGATTCCCACCTAATTTTTCTAATTCTTCTTTGGCATCTTTCTCCAGTTCATTTAAAGTTTGCCTTGTATATTCAAAGCTACCGTATTTTTCCAATAAAGATACACAGTATTTTTTTACCTCAGTCTCTTTTGTTCTTTGGCGGAGAATATCTGTTTACCATTAAGAAAACTATTAAAAAATAATTAACACAATAATAGCAATAGCAATAAAAGGATACGAATAACTTGTTTATCATCCGGTTGACTGTGGATGGCATGAATGATTGGAAAACTAAATTTCCCCTCTGTTAAATCTTCACAGTAACTTTTATGAAGCATATACTAAAAGCAAAATAATCTTATGATTTCATGATCTGTACTTCGGATCTTGGGATATATGTCAAGTTAGTTTAGAAATATAGAAAAATATATACCGCCTGTCTATTTTACAAGGGCCACACCAAATATCTCGCTTAATATCTGTTGTAGAAGAATACAGTTTTAGAAACAGTTATCCCATTTTTTGTGAGCTATATTTCGGTAAAAAGAAATTTGAAATCCATAGCCTAATTTGCGAGATATATTACAAAAACCTGAAAAATAGGAAAATCACAAACGGTTATAGCTTCTTATTTGAGGAGATATGAAAAAAGTTAAAGGGATGAAAGTTGACAGCAAAGACAATAAGAATAATGATGTGTATGAAAAAATTCGAAAAAAGTAGTTGGCTTTGACATACGCGCTTGTGCAAAAATGATAACAAATCTCAAAGTAGGCCATGACACACCATTAATTCCGTTTATTTTTTCTCTTTCCAACGATATAAAACATATTGTCTGAAAGGTATTTGTGAATATTCTACATGTAGCAGAAAACCCAAATAAAAGGAAAGAATGTTGATATAAAACATGTTACAAAAATTTTAACTCGTAGTGTCAATATTTAATATTTTATGAAAACACAATTCATCAGCTATGTCATGATTACTGAAAAACAATATATACAATTAATAAATTTGACAGATTGTCACTGTTGTGTTGCATTGTCGAGTTCTAAGATAAGTTTTATATCAATAATTATGGTGTTGTCAGTGCAATTTTGACATTGAGATGGCAGTTACGGTTTACGGAGATAGATCTCCAGATGCTCCACAGCCAAATGGAACTATGTTTAGGAGGTTAGTTCAAAATCTAAAAACGCATGGTTCATTTTAGAAAAAAGTAATAAGGCGAGGGCATGTTGCGGATAACGTAAGACAAGTGAATCAAGTATTGAATTATGTTAACCAAAATGAAGAAACCTCTTTGAGACAAATTCAGAGAAACTGTCGTATAAAAAAATATAGTGCAAGAAAAATATTCAACATTTATATGAGGAGCTAAGCCGAGAGTAAGATTTTGTTTTGTATATGGTTGTAGGAATGGCCCGCTGATATGTAGTAAAATTCTTTGGTCGGACGAATCAAATTTTTCTAATAATGGATTTTACCTTACTCTCGGCCGGTAGAGACCTTAATTTCCAGCAAAAAATAAAAAAAGTAGAAATTTCTACTTTAATGCTAGAAATTTCTACTTTTAAAGTAGAAGTTTCTACTTTTCAAAATAGATGTTTCTAGTTTTAAAGTAGAAATTTCTACTTTCAAAAGTAGAAATTTCTAGTTTTAAGTTGGAAATTTTTACTTTAAGGCTACAATTTCTCTTGTAGTGGCAAATGACTTTTCTTGTGGTGTAATGTTGATCGATCATAAGTAGATAGGTAGATAGATGATCTTATTCCCATTAAAAATATGGTGTCCCTTGAGGCTTGTAAAAATGAGACTAAATTTCTAAGATTTTCCTGTGATAAGGTCGACAAGGATGTCTATCAATTATGTGAATTAATTTTACAAGAGAAAAAATGGAGTTAAGGCAGATCCATTCGATACCGTTGATATTTACGTTTGTTTAAGAAACGAGATAAAATTATTGTTAAATTTAGAGTAGTTAGTAATATCTAATGAATGTGATGAATGTTAATGAATTTCAGTTGCAACTATACAACAAGATATTAAATAAAAAATATCTAACTATTTTTACTTTTTACATCAAACTTTTGTGCCGTTTTTTATACTACATTGCAATTTTAAGTGTTGTTTTTCACATTGTTCTGTTCTATTTATTTTAGTATAATTTTGAAAAATGGTTTAGTAAACCTAAACATTTAAAGTCAGTATTTATATCTTTACAAGACGGTAACCTACATTTTAAAAGGACAGTTCAAATTATCTATATTTATGGGCATCAAAATCAATTTATTAAATGTAGATTCTGCGGGAACTAAATATTTTAATAATTTATACTATTTTGATATGTCACATAACTAGAAATTTTACTAGATTACTGAAAACTTCTAGTATCTGATAGATAAAGAGCTGTGATATATGGATACGCACTGTATAAAAGATCATATGTTTGTATTATGTGAGGAGGAAAAAGTAAGCCCAGATACAATTTATTATAGGAATTACATTTTTTTAACATAAGTGCCATTAACGATGATGTCATCTATAACACTTTTTGGGAAGATCACTTAATTTGGAAAATTTCAACTTATAGTTAAAATAAGTCTTTCGTCGGTAATTAGATAAAAAAAATATATTCTAAACAACGAAACTGGTACTGGTTGTATACTATTAAACTGGTAACGATCATATTATGTCTGATTTTAATGACTGATAACTTTTCACCTCATTAGTCCTGAGAAAAACAATAAAGATTTTCAAAACGTCGACTCTGAAGAGGAAATAAGATTTGCTATTTTATCCAATTACCGACGAAAAGCCTACTGAACATCCATTTTGTGGATACAAAACTTATATACTAAAAATTAAAATATTTTGATAGTAATATATATCTGTTTTAATTGTAATGCACCCATTATGTTCTCTTGGCAAAAAACGTAAATACTGTCCTTATGTAAGATAATATAATTTTAAGCAAATAATTAAAGAAGAAACAAAGATCACAAAACTATTATTCCAGTTTTTATCATCGATCTCCCAAGATACTTACTCATTGTCGTGTTCACCTTTATGCAGATGAGAGATTGAGATGTACTTTTCATTCTCACTAAATGATTGGATAAAAGCCACAAAATAGATAAATGCTGACATATTGAAATTTAGGGGTCATAGAAGATGGATTCCTTCATGGATGTCCTTCAATGACCACATTGATGGATTTGAATCTGAATGATTTCAAATTATGGTCAGGTCAATTATGATTATTTTTAAACTTCAAAAATCTATCACCGATATATTCGACCATAAAACTGAGTTCATTTGAGTTCTAAAATCGGTATAATTATCATGTATGATAGGGGCAACTCTAATTTAGAGCTGCAGGTATGGGCTATTGATCTTCGATTTATCCCCTTTGATTCGTTAAAAGTTATTTTTTGAGGATTTTCTGTTAACAAATCTGCGCGCCAGTGCAGAATCTCAAAAATTTTGTTAAATCCTTCTCATCGCATTCATGTACGAATTTTTTAATAATTGTTAATATTTTCGATTGTTCTAAATCGAGATGTTCATCAAAAATTGTTATTTAAAGTGTTTTCTGGCGTCGCTTCTCTTTTCGAATATATTTCAGATAAAAGCTCATAAGGTTTAAAATTTCTTAGAGTAGTTTCCCAGCAGTCAATTATGGTTATAATTACTTAAAAAATTAAGAACACATAAAGCATGACGGCAAATAACCGCGTGGGTTAAGGCGCGAGGTGGCAATCGCGATTAATCTCACGGGTATCGCACCACCAGGTTCAAATCTTGACTCCGGCACTGTCGGAGGAAATGGTTGTATGTCCGCGTTTTTCAATGTGTAACCCCCTTCCGCAAAAGCCTCTGGCTTCTGGAATTATGGGTTGTCTAATTTCTGTGGTGTTTATTTATTAAGTTATGCCATATAGCAGGATAGGCACCTATGGACCCATTCTATGGCCACCTCGATCGCCGGATATTACTCCCTTGTATTTTTTCGTCTGGGGTTACATTGATGACAAGGTATTTCAAACTGCCCCTGAAAATATTGAGGATATCAAAACCAGAATTAAAAACGCATGTGAGGCAATTACTCCTGAAATGCTACAAAAATGCGTGAGGTGTCTCGTAGAACACGTTTGTGTATTAGAATGCATGGTGCACAATTTCAGCATTTGTGGTTAAAAAAAATAAGTACACACATTTTCTTTTCAGTATGGTAGTAGGTAGTACTGTTATACATATTTTTCGTTTTTTTGGATGTTCATTTTGTACTTGTGTTTTTATTTATGAGATATTTGTTTGTTGGTATTAAATTGTAATAAATAATTACTGAATTATAATTATTATAAAGTGAATTTTTACTATTATCGCATAGCTGATTTTTACGATTCAATGATAATATGAATTGTGGTTTTCGTAAAATATTAAAAATATTGACACTATCAGTTAAAATTTTTGTGACATGTCTTTTTGTAATATATCTCACAAAGTAGGCTATCGATTTCATATTTCTTTTTACTGAAATGTGGCTCACAAAAAATGAGATAACTTTCTAAAATTTTATTCTTCTACAATAGATATTAAGCGAGGTATTTGGTGTGACCCTTGCAAAATAGACCCATTTAATTCATAATAAAGGATGGCCAAATACCAATTTCATGTACTCATCAATTTGAGAAGAAAACTCCACTTTGTATTTGATTTCTTTTGTTCAATATTTAGTTGATGCTACATTCTATAAATACTATTGCCAGATGCTTGTACCATCAATTATTATATACATTTGGACTTTTATTCAGAGTCAACATTGCCTCAAATACTCTTTTAAAAAGTTATTTAGATAAAATGAAATTGGTGTATGAAAACCATCCAAAGATTAGTGAGAGTATAAGGTCTTGTCACCAATATGAGTGACTGACAATAATGAGATTCGACGGAGAACGTAGATAGCAAGATTGGCAAATGGCCAACCGCTCATAATTTGGCATGATAGGAATATCATGAAACGCTCAAAGATTAGGCTTTTTTTCACCATTTTGATTAATGACTGTTAGGTGAGCAGACAGTTGGTGTACAAATGGTTTGTAACGAATCCTTTCAAGAGCCCATTGCACCCACTATTCAATTCTTTAAGAGACCTCTCCAACTTCACAACATCAACAAGGGAGAGAACTATATACAGAAGAATTAATTATTCAGGAAATGTAAATGGTAAGCGAAGAGGATGACCTCCAAAACATTGAATCTAATGAAAAAGAGCTTTGTCGATGTCAACGCCTTAACAAGTAACCATGACAGGTGTCTGATGCTGCTAGCTAGATGTTCCATACAGCAAAGGGAAGCCAACTAAAATAATACATGGGTCACAAAACATCTATCAAGACATTGGGAATCAGAATAAGATACTAATTGAATGCATTTTTTTCATATAGCATCAAATCGATGAGAATTTGGTGAGAGAAGCTTTGTTTCCCTAAATAAGGGCGTAAAAAATCAGTAAATATAAAACCTTTGTTTAAAATTTGGGCATCATGGCATCGTTTTCTACATAGACTATAGATTTAGTATATTTAGAATTGCAGCTACTTTCATCAGCAACAATATGTTTAATAAATCCTCAAATTGATAAGTATACTGCGTTATTGGGAGGTGGACAAGCATATGGAAAATGTATGTATATTTGTTTATTCTGAAAATACCAAGGGAGTGTATTAAGGCTGTGCTTTCTTCACTTGATATCAAAGATAAATCACAAACTTTTTTTGAAAAATTATTAGCTAGAAACAATTTGCTAATATTTCTACCAGCTAAGGTGATACTCTGCTTTAAGTCTCAGTATTTAGTGCTGTTGTATCATTCACTGTTGTAGCTGTTTTCATCATTCAAGTACAAAGTTAACACCGATCCTTGGGGAACACCAAGTGTTACTCTCCTTGTTCGTATTGTCATTGCAATTGAAGATTACCAATATCATAGATTTGCTACCAGTATCATTTATCGAATGATGAGAATATTATACTCAATATAAAAACATAAAACAATATATTTGCTTTATCCTGAGATTTAAGACCATTTTTTAGAGAGGATCTCGGGGTTGACACCTCTAATTCTAGTATTAATTGCGCCAAATAGCCAAATTATCAAAAACGTATAAACTGGAATTATTTAAGCAATAACTTTGATATCTGGTGGAAACACAGCCTTCAAAAAATATAAATTACATTTACGTACATCTTTAGATACTAGATTTATATAGTCATCACGAATTTGAAAGATAAGGCCTAAGATTCCTGTTATCCTCGTATAGTCAGCTTTATTATCACTAAAAAGTTGCATCAACCTAATAGCCAACATGAACAGCCCACCAGTTTCTATAAAAGAAAAAAATATTTGTCCACAACTGTTTTATAGTATACCAATTATACTTGCGTTTCTTCAATCAATTATATATATTATCCACTACTAGCAGTGATTAATCACTACTAGCAGGTACATTTTCAATTTGAGTGCAATCTCGTAACTTTTTACTAGAATTAATGACCAATTTCTGAAACATTAAATGGAGTTATTCGTTAACAGTGATAGGTGCAATTGTGGGAACAATTTTATTGTTACTATGGAATTTTTGAATAGATAACTTTATTTAACGTTTCAGAAACAGGCCCTTTATTATGTAATGAGTGGATGTCATAACAATATTACACTTTTAACAGACAAGATTCTCTATTGAGGCAGATACTTGTTCTTGCTTATCATCAAGACGCTGATACAAAGACTATTTGACATGTCGAATATGCATCATGTGTGACTGGCCAAAGGACATCCTGGTTAGAGCAAAAAATGTGTTGGTTCAACTGTTAATTTACTATCAAAAGCAAGTTCTCAACTATCATGTTTGACTTGATTGTGGTGTCATTTAATAATAGCCGAAGGATTATTAATACAATTTGTATTAGCGAGAGCTTGGAAATGGACGGGTAGAGGCCTTGCTTCTACAGGATCTGATTTTACAGCTGTGCATCTGCAAGACAGTTAAAACAAAATTAAACCCTTTGTGATTAAGATTCAAAATCATGAATTCCAGAAAATTCACAATTAGCTAGACGAGTGAACTTTCAATGAAGAAAAAATCACTGAGTTGGAGAAACTTGGATGCGTTATAAATGACCTCCCCAAGTGTTCCTCTGTGAATTAAGTAAGATATAGTCAGGTTATTAAGAAAACAACACCCAAAATCCAGTGAAGGTACTATACCGGGTGGCAACGAAATTAGTCCCGTTCCAATCTCTCAATTGCTTTTACGAATAATGTTTTGAAATGTTGGCATATCATTTGCGACACAAAAAGCCACATTTTGCACTTCCGGTCTAACTGAAAGTAGCAGCAACTTTTGATTTTCAAATAGCAACCTAGATATATATTTTTGCATATTTAGATTTAACATAAAATTCTAGTTACAATGATGTATTACAAGTAGGCATTTGTTTTCAAAATGGCGTCATACATTCGAAAAAGTGAAAACTAAGTTGGCAACTGCGATACATGTTTTCAAAAAATTCATTCAGTAGGCCTTGAATCTGATGTTTCGCCTTCATTTTTATTGTTACATCTCAATAAAAGTTTATTTCGTGCAAAAACCACTTCATCTTGAATTGAAAAACAATTTTTTGAAAAAACATAAAAAGCAAATGAATTTTATTCAATTTTTTAAATGGTAACTATATTTTTTTACTTGCAACAAGAAAGCTCAAAACATTAACCTTTTATTTGATGTATAATACGTCTAGTTTGGGTACTAATTTACATTGAAATTATTGGATTTCTGTAGATGCTATTCTCCAGTTATTTAATGAAACTGTATACTAATATATGTATTAAATTTTACAAGCGTACCATAACAAGATGCCATTTCTTTTCAAACATTTGCTTAAGTTATTATTTGATAAAGTTTATGTAGTGTTTTTTAATTTGCTTGTGATTTATTTCCTAATATAACTATTTAAAAGTTTTTAAAAAATACAAAATGGTGGGTATTTACCCAAAAAGAAAAGGTGGACATGTTACTTATTTATGGGGAATCTAAAAGAAATGCATATCAAGCTGAAAGGTTATATGCAGAGCGTTATCCTGGAAGGCATCTTGTAGAAAATATTTTAAGATTTTAGAAGAAAAATTTATGGCCCAGCCAAATGAAAACCAACAAAATACGTTTATTATTGACGAGGCCACCCAAATCAATGTTTTAGCATCAGTGGAAATTAATAAAAATCCAAGTACATGTGAAATTGGAAGTGCTCTTGATATTAGCCGAGAATCTGTTAGAGGAATATTGAGAAAACATGGATATAAATCATATAAATATCAACTTCATCAGAAGCTGAAGCAGGTAGAAGAGAGAGTTCATTATTGCAATTGGTTACCAGAAAATAGAAATATTGTTCCCAGAATTCTGTTCATAGATGAAAGTCGGTTGACTAACAATGGCATGTTTAACCGAAATAGTTTGCATTACTGGTCCCAGGAAAATTTACATGAATTTAGAGAAGGAAATCACCAGGAAGTGTTTGGGGTAAATGTATGGGCAGGAATTGTGGGTACTAGGATCATAGATCCTATTTTATTTCAGGGGACTTTAAATGGAAAATGAAAATGAGGACTTTTTAGGGGAATTACCTATGAATTTAGGAAGAAGCATTTATTACCAACAAGATAGGGTTTCGCCACATAATCTCTAATTATTTAGAAAACAAATTTCAAAATATCAAAAGATGGCCTGCCAGATCACCTGACCTAACCCCTATGGGTTTTTTCTTGTGGAGGTACGTGAAAGCATGAGTTTATCCATCATCTTCAAGAAATTTCCTAGAATGTACTGAAGTTGAAGCAATGCATTTTGAACAATTGTTATAATTTCATTTTCCCCTATTTTATAAATAATTATTAATAAATTCTGTAAATTTTATTTAATCTCTGTGTATTTTTGTAACAATACCAATCGGTAAATGTAACATCTACAGAAATCCAATAATTTCAAAATAAATTAGCACCGAAACTAGATGTATTATACATCAAATGAAAGGTTAATGTTTTGGGCTTTGTTGGTGCAAGTAAAAAAATAGGTTACCATTTAAAAAAATTGAATAAAACCCATTTGCTTTTGTTTTTTTCGAAAGTTTGCTTTTGAATTTAAAAGTAATTTTGGTACAAAATAAACTTTTATTGAAATGCAACAATAAAAATTAACGTGATACATCAGATTCAAGGCCTACTGGGTAAATTTTTTGAGAACACTGTCTTGCAGTTGCCAATTTAGCTTTTTGGCTTTTTCCATCTGGAAAAAAAAACCTAATTATGATACATCGTTGTAACGAGAATTTCATGTAGAATCTAAATATGCAAAATAGTGGGAGCAGATCTGGAAGGAAACCAGACTCGAATAAGAAAACATCCGTTTGTGATGTTTTCTCTTTGCCAATAAGTAAAGTTGTGCTAAGGATGTCAAAGGGGGGAGGGGAAAATGACATGTTAAATATATGGGAAAATGGTTTTTCGAAGATAACTCGGAGGCTTTTGATCTGAAAAAAAGTCTTCAGACCAAAAATGAAGAGCTCACGAAAATAAGCAAATTCTGTTCCCAACCTCATCGACATCAGACCATTAATTCGTGAGGTATCACGAATCCAAGGTGCAAAAATTAAAAAATTTAAACTTATTTTTTATCATGGAGTCGAGGAACCAATTTTTATTGAATTGAAGGGTATTGGCGGATATTCTGTTGGGCCGGAGGCTGGGGGCGGTGAGATAATTAGGAGAGGGAGAGGGGGAAAAGGAAAATATTTCACATGCTGATAAATCCCCGTGTGTAATTGACTTATCGTGATCAGACTGACGTACATTTTTTTATTTGCTACAAGATAGCATTCGCATAAAAAGGTTTTTTTGCAAACAAACACTTAGTGAGCGAAATAAAAATTGCACCTTTTTTCAAACAGTTTCTTTGCCGTCCTCTAGCTTCCTTCCTAATCATTTCATCGCGTTCTGGCCGGGTGGAAATTAAACGTTAATAAAAAAGCCAAAAGGATTTTTCCCCCACCGTGCCAAAAAAACTGTTCGAAAAAAAAACGTGCAATGTTTATTTCGCACACCAAGCGTTTGTTTGCGAAAAAAATCATTTTATGCGAGTGCTATCTTGTAGTACATAAAAAAATGTATGTCGGTCTGACCGCGATAGGCCAATTACACGGGGATTTATCAGCATGTCAAATATTTTCATTTTTCCCCTCTCCCTCCCCACCTAATCGTCTCACCGCCCCCAGCCCAACAAAATATCCGCCAATACCCTTCTTGAAGAATGAATTTAAATTTTTTAATTTTTGCACCTTGGATTCGCGATATCTCGCGAATCAACGGTCTGGCGTCGATGAGGTTGGGAACAAAATTTGCTTATTTTCGTGAGCTCTTCATTTTTGATCTGAAGATTTTTTTCGTCAGATCAAAAGCCGCCAAGTTATCTTCGAAAAACCATTTTCCCATATATCCCAGTCACAGGGGATGAAATAATTACTATTATTGAAGATATGAAGAATAAAAACTCAACAGGGGTTGACGAGATTCCTATAAAGCTTTTAAAATTTTGCAAAAGCGTTCTTGCAGACTCCCTTGCATATCTTACCAATATCTCAATAAATCTTGGGCAATTTCCGGATATACTGAAACTAGGTAAAATAATCCCATTGTATAAAAGGGAGATCCGCAATTGATTCAAAATCATAGGCCTATAGCGTTACTGAGTTATTTATTTAAAATCCCCGAAAAAGCTATTGCTAATAGAATATATTTGTACTTAGAATCCTTTAACTTATTTACAAAAAGCCAATTTGGTTATAGAGCTAACAAATATACAGACATAGCAACTATAGAATTTGTTCAAAAAATTTACGACTACGTGGATAAAGGCAAAAAAGTAGCTAGCCTCTTTTCTGATTTGACTGCTGCCTTCGACTCGGTCAATCCGAGGTTTTTAAAAAGTAGTTATTGGCATTAGGCATATCTGGCAATATTTTAAATTGGGTAATGTCATATCTTCAAAATAGGAAAATTATGGTCTCAATGAACTCGGAGACATCTAATGTATATGGCATGGAAATAGGTGTTGCCCAAGGTTCGATTATTGGTCCACTTCTGTTCAATGATTTATCTGACTATATAACAGATGGGGATGTCTTTATGTATGCAGACGACACATCTGTTATAATTCACAGTGATACCATTAGTGAACTGGAAAAAAAACGAGGAAAGTAATGGGACAGTTTGAAGTGTGGTGTAACAAAAACTCGTTAATAATTAACACGAAAAAAACTGTTTTCCTGTATTTTACAAATATAACAACCACCAAAGTTATTCCCAAAATAGAACATGTTCAGACAAGTAAAGAAGCAACATTCTTAGGCTCTGTCATTGATGCAACTTTAAGTTTTAGTCCCCAAGTAGATAGTATATGTTCTAAATTAGCAAAAACGACATTTGTCATTTTAAATTTAAAAAAGGAACTAAATGTTAGTGGACTGTTGACATGCTATTATTCTTTAGCATACTCAGTGAGCTATAACATCAGCATATGGGGACAATCAGTGGAGGCAAACAGAGTTTTTATAATGCAAAAAAGAATCATTCGCATATTATACAACTTAAGCTATAGAGAGTCATGTAGAGATATTTTTAAAACAAAAAAGCTAATGACGGTAACATATATTTACATATTTAAAGTCTCGTGTTTCATATATAAAAATCTTGATAAATTAAATGCGAATAACAGCATTCATAATTACCCTACTAGGAGGGCGCAAGATTTACATATTAAAAGTTGTAATTTAAGTAAGTACAAAAAATCTCCATATTACGCCGGCAGTTATATATTTAATAAACTCCCTTCACAAATAAAATTAGCAGATTCTTTCAAACTGTTTAGAAATGAACTTAGAATATTTTTGACTGAGCATTGCTTTTATAACACGACAGAGTTTCTTAATCCATAAAGAAACAATCACTATTAGTAATACTATTCTATGTATTTCTGATGATTATATTATTAGTATATTATCTTTAAGCACTTATCTATATTATGTTTGTTATATACCTTTTTTATTTGTCGTGTTTACTTATTTTTGTTTCGTTTTATACACTCTTTTATATCAGTTTACTGTTTATTTTTTATATATGATGTGACAAAACCGATATTGTTCTTGTAACAATGATTTATGGTTAATAAAATTTATTCTATTCTATTCTATTTAACTGTCATTTCCCCCCTTTGACTTCCTCAGCACAAATGTGTCGGAATGTTGGGGGATCCAACTTTACTTATTGGCAAAAGAAAAAACTCACAATCAGACGTTTCCTTATTCCAAAGCCAGATCTGCTCCACTAAAAATATAATATATAGATTGCTATTTAAAAACTAAAAGTTGTTGCTACTTTCGGTTAAACACAAATGATATGCCAAAATTGCATTCTTAAAATCAACCTAGAAATTGGAACCATCTCGTTCTCACCCGGTATACTATTAAAGCAATTGACCCAATATGGCTATCTCTACGTGCTTTGAATCAAAATATTAAAAGTAGTAATGCAGTGTCATAGATTGGGAAACGAGTAGATTGTAGAAAACTTTGTGATGGGTTTGATCGTAATGAACAAGGCTGGTACTTGGAAAATGACAAGTGTCATATAAAGTGGTACAATAGTCGAGACAATAGTCCAACACTCCCTTGAAATCTTGAAGCAGTGACAAAAGAGGACAGTAAAATAGAAGATAGAGGAGAAAAGTGATTTTGACAGTGTTGATAGCGGTTTAAATGAAAGTGATGAGAAAGAACATTTAATTTTATGTGTTAACCCTTGTCACAAGATATAGTTTTATTTTAGGAGATTTATGGCTCAAGATCCTAAAAATATATGTTTTACATTTTTCAAACCAATAGAGATATTACAAATTATACTGCACATTATATTACACTCTTTGGGTAAATAAATCTGGCCAGACTCTGATAAATCCATTTGTGGAGTTGCTTTTCACCATTACTGATAGACCCCAGCTGCAGCTGGTGCCAAAAATGTAAGTATTTTCATAAGATGATGGAGGCGTACGTTCCACCATCTTTGCAAAAATTCGAATGTAAATATCTCGTGAACCGTTGACACTACGACAAAAATAGGAAAGAACCTTTTTTATTTAACACTAAATTCTTTACAAATTCCCTCATTTTGATAGAATTTACAGGCCAAAATTTGCAAAAGTAATTACGTAAATTGTTGCTTGCACATTAACCAACCAACAATCTTATAAAGCACTCATTTGCTACAGTTTTTATTCCAAATTTTTTTTGTAGCATAAATAGTTTACAAGTTGTAGAGCAGGAGTGTTGCAATTACTGAACCTATGGTTAAAATGTATAATGTTATTGATAAAAATGTTGAACCTTATATTAAGTGAGTTATTTGGAGGTTTCTGAATTTGGCCAAGTTGAATTTTGAATTATTTCTAAAAGATTTGAAATTGAGCAGGAAAATAAGTAATATGTTTGCATTCTAATCCACAATGTTTGATATTGTCACGTAATTTGACACAATGTTCTCATCTGTAAATTTAGTAACCACGTAGTCTATGGCGGTCTGTGAGGATGGGGTTATCCTAGTTATAGTTCTACTAATGTTAACCGTATTTTAAGTGTATCAAAAATGTCTTTTATGTTTGAGTTTTTAAAATAATCTGTTGCAGGGTCATTTTGTGGCCCGATTTCAATTATTACTAATCTAAGTGGGCTTTGAAAGTGTAAACATTTGAATAAGAGTGAGCATTCAACACTTTCCTAATGCTCCTTTTCTCTTAGGGAGTATTTTTGGACACACATTCGTGGAGAAATTGGAATAAAAATTGTAGAGATTGGTGCTTTACAAGAATCATAACATATTTTATTGTGCAATGAATAGTTTAGGAGACATTTTCAAAAAATTCTTTTTATAACATTTGACAGGTCAAACTTGTAAACTAAACTAAAAAAATTTGCAATAAAACCGCAGAAAATTGAGTGCTCTACAAGATTGTTACTAGATATTTTAATGTGCGATCAACAATTTGTGTATTCACAAAAGCTACTCTGTGCAGAGAATTTAATGATAAATAAAAAAGATCCTGCCTATTTTAGTAGTAGCGTCAATGGTTCACGAGATATTTGCGTCCGAACTTTTTGCAAAGATGGCCGCCGACCCCGTCAATTTAGCAAAGTACTCGGGGGGGTAATAAACAGTAAATTGCATAACTAAATAGCGGAGTTAATTTCCACCAATACTTACACATCTTAGCTGCAGCTCATGCTCAAAATATAAACATAGTGTCATCATATAAATATAATCATAAATGTATCTTACTTCGTATCACCATTTGTTTATATTCCTCTTCTGTGGGGCAGGTGAAATTATCCCTCCAATAAATTTCCATACCTTGTCCTCTGTATAATTCCAGGATCTGTTCCAATGCAATGGAAATCGCCTGGAATAAGTTCATTCTCTTTTGGCTTCATACCTTTTTAACGCTTAATACTGCATAAATTAATGTTAATCAAAATTAAACTGCCAGTAATTCCTTGTTATTACTTCAACAAAATATTCAATATACTTAGATCTTAAATTATACGTTCTAGTTTGTTTTCTGTACAAAATATGCCGAAATATTTACCATAAATAATGGTAAGATCTGTCTTAGAAGATTACATTTGATTTTACTACACAATTATAGAGGATATACAATGACGCCAATGGTATTTTATGTATACTGGAAGAACTTGATTATTCGTAATTCCGCCTTAAGGAAATTAGGCACACCAGCTGTTTTATGTTTACTTATCACCCAATTATTGATTTAAATTTATTTCATACTGACATCTTATCATGAAGGGTAGCGTAGCTTACGATAGGCGCTTGGACTATCATAGAAATCATAATTAAAATACTCCACAAAAATACCTATAAAGTTCTATTGGATTTCCTAACTAATTATAGGTATTTCTACATATTTTGATGAAAAATAATTTCGAATAATAAGGCAGTTGTTAGTACTACTTACTTCTGGATTATTTAGTTCCATTACTCGTTCTAAGGCAATAAATGATGTATAATTTGCTGTATTAATTGTACTAGCTACGCCGTAAATTGAATGAGCTACAGGTATACCTCTCCTTAAAATTGAATTATCTTGTATATCATCTATTCTAAAAACAAAATACATTACCTGTAGAAAGTGATGCACATTTTCAAATTATAATAAAACCTTTATTAAGTAATGCAATGTATTTTGACACTTTTCTCTACTCAAATTATATCTATCTACATGTTATTTATAAAATAATAAAAAAATCAGTTGTGGCTCATGTGATACATTTTTTTAAACATACGTTATAATTTGGCCCTTCTAGTTTCCGGCATCCTGAGTCAAACACTCCGGCCAGACACGGACTATTAGGAATTTGATAAAATAAAATTTGTCGAATCCATAACTACAGAATATTCGGCCAATATCTAGATATATTTGAATCATTAAATAACATGATCATTATTGTACAATATATTTTGAGTGTATATGACACGCGAACAAAACTCTACTTTTAAAAACTACTGTGAAAGCTAAAACAAAAAACACATAATTATGTTATATACATACAGAAGGCTAGAGTTGTGCAATATTTGAACGATATCCGTTATCTGTCCCAACTTCTCATCCGGTATATGCAACCAATAATTAAAAGCCTTTGCTAGCTTTGACCTGATATTTTTACCAGGTACTTGCAATATATAATTGAATGGTTCCATTAATTTCTGAAATAATATCGAATTAATATTTTAAATTAGACAAATAAACTCTATCACTAACTTCATCTTGATGCCTATCATTTTTCTTACTGTAGGGAATAGTAGAATTATTTGATGAATCAGTCATTATAACAAAACAAAGTAGGTAAATTTTACACACAAAAAAATTATACTTATAAAAAAATATTGAAATGAGGTTATGTCCATGTCTTAACGTCAGTTCATTTGAACTACTAATGATTTACTTTAAAGAATTTATCTGGAATAATAAATTTAATATATTATCTAACGTCGATATCAAAATAAGGTTACAATTAGTATACGTTGTATTCAACGGTACCTAATATTTTCTACTCTAATAAAAAATGTAGGCATAATGTATCTTCTGGTTACAATTAATAGTTCCGAAACATCCGTCCATATCTTAACGTCAGTTTATTTGAACTACTAATGCTTTACTTTAAAAAATTTATCTGCAATAATAAATTTAAATTATATCTAACGTCTATATCAAAATAAAGTTACAATTAGTACGCGTTGTATTCAACGGTACCTAATATTTTCTGCTCTAATAAAAAATGTAGGCATAATGTATCTTCTGGTTACAATTAATAGTTCTGAAACATCCGTACAATTTACAATGCATGCAAAACAAACTAAGAATGTAAACAAATTCTGACAATTTTAAAATGTATTCAAGCACTGATTCTGATTCTGATGAGGAGTTATATCCGATTTTGGTAGGTATAATATTACTAATGTTTTGTCATGTTATATAAATTTATTATTTCTATTTTGCCTTTTAAGAGTAATGCGTACAATTCACATGGAAATGTGTTTCGTTATAACGACCCTTTATTGGTATCAGGAATATTAAGGGCAGTTGTTGAAGGTGATTTACAGAAAGTAAAATCTATGGTAAACTCTGGAAAGTCGGTGAATATAAATGACAATAATGGAAACACTCCACTTCATGTGGCTGTAATAAAAGATAAGTAAGGGCTTTCATATGCACAGACGACATAAGTATAACTTATATCATTGAATTTATTTGTTTTAGTTTGGAAATTATAGATTATCTGCTTGCTCACGATAATATAGTTATAAATATAAGGAATTTTAAAGGAGAAACTCCTCTTTATCAAGCTATTCGAAATGGGAATTTAGAATCCACTAGAAGACTTGTTTTAGCGGGTGCTAATGTTAATCTTCCAAATTACGAAGATGTTACGCCATTACATATGTCTGTGACCCATCCAAAGTTAGCTCATTTATTGGCATTGCATGGCGCACATGTTAATGCTGTGGATTATAGTGGAGATACGCCATTACATGATGCTGTTGATGAGAAATGTTTCGAAACAGTTTGTATCCTTCTGTTTTTTGGTGCTGACGCAAACGCTGTTGGCGGCGACAATCTTACACCTTTTATGAAAGCTCTAATTATTGAACATATAGAGATTCAACAAGCTTTATTTGAGTATGTGGTGGATTTTAATGCAGCTACTGTAGCTCGTATGACCACATTAGCGTTAGCCCTTACACATGATACACCATATGTCGAAGAAATAATTCTAAGAGGAGCTAATGTTAATTATGTGGATATGCGTTTTTATAGAGACGTTTCGTGTGCCTTTTTCCTTTGTTTACGAGTTCCTAATTATCACAATTTCAAATTAGTTTGGGACAGGCTTAATTACAATGAAACTGTCAATTCTATTAACTTATGTACATTATTTGATTTACTTGAGCAGGATGATCTTGAAAGATATATAGATGTAATAATAGAAAGTGATAATGTACAGACAGCTGTGGCTTCTTTATCAAAAAATGGAAACTTCTCTATGTTCATTCATAAATTTGTTGAAAATAATTTGAAGCTTGAGCAACTAACAAAATTGACTTGTCGCTTAATACTCCATGGATATCAAATCATGAGTTGCGATATATATGAAATTTTTAAACATTATGGTTACTGTGAACTCTTTAAAATGTTACTCTACATGACAAATAATTATAGGTATGATTGGCTCCCTAATATGATTGTTCCTAGACTGATATTTGATCTTGGTTGTAAATTAAGAGATGTAATTAATGCAGTGAAGTACATTGATAAACGTGATGTACAAGAATTGTTAGAATATTTCACTTATCCTTCACTGACAAGTGCGTTAATGGATAAGTATAGAGATGATAAAGAAATGATGAAAATTATTGATAGGCCACCAAAAGTACCTTTATTAATGCAATTGGCTAGAGATAAAGCCAGGGAACATATTGCTAATGCCTTTAATACCACCAATGTGTGTGAATTTTACACTATTGTAAGTTATTTAAACATATCAACTGTTTATAAGAAAATATTAAAATTTGAGAAGAAGCTGTATAATGTTTAATATACAACTGTAGTTTCTTAGTCAAACACAAAATAAGTTCTGTTAGCATTATTTATTTATTTGTATTTATTTTTGTTTTCATAAATTTATAAGCTTTTAAAAAGTAAAACTTATTAAAAGTTGAGTTTTTTAATATTCCGTTTGTATAACTTCGTAATAATGCCAATGCTACACGACAACACAAAAACATATTTAGAAATACCTATCTACCGGGTGTAACAGGATCATGGTATACCCCCCTTTTCTCCTTTAGTTTTGAAGATAATTGATTGAAATTTAAGATATACTACATACAGAATAAGCGGCACTTTTTGACAAGCAATTGATTTTTTTTTTTCACTTCCGGTTTAGCCGGAATTGACACTAACTTTCGATTTTTAAGTGGAACACCCTGTTGTATATTATTGCATTTTTGAATTCTGCATACTTTCTGAATTCAACGATGCTAAATAAGTGACATTTCAAACATCAATTTTTTTTATAATATAATTCTTAATTTTCCGTTTACGTTTAAAATTGTTTTTGGGGCAAAACTCAATTTTTTCAAATGAAACTATATCAGTACTGTGGTACCATTTATTAGCACTATTAATAAGGAATTTATTCATATGTTGTATTAAAATGTGCGATAAATACAGACAAAATTACAGCTAAAAGAAAATAAGAAAATACAATTTTGTTCTAATTAAATGTTAAGAAGTAACTAAAGTGGCTTTGAAAACAATGAAATATTTAGCTCGTCAAATATTTGTTGGTTTAACGGTGTTTTTATTGTGTCTTTAAAAATTGTTTAAAGTTCTTGTTAATTGTGTTCAAAATGCCGCAAATTTATACAAGAGATGAAAAAGAGGACATGTTAATTATTTATGGGGAATGTAAAAGAAATGCAGTTGCTGCTACCGACCTTTATACCCAACGACATCCTGATAGACAATGTGTGTAAGGTTTACAAATTTGGGATTATTTTACTGACAAAATACAAAATATTGGTCACAATAAAATCAAAGTTTAATTTAACTTTCAAGTGAGGCTAGGTTTCAGTGTTTGGCTTGGAATAATCGGTAGTAGAATCATTGGTCCAATAATATTTGAAGGACCTCCGACTAGTGCCAGATACTTGAGATTCTTGGAAAATGTGATTGAGGACATTTTAGATGAGTTACCTTTAGATTAAGGACAAGGAATGTATTTCCAACAAGATGGCGCTTCTCCCCTTAATTCAACGATAGGAATTGATTATCTTCAACGGAGATTTGGAGAAAACGTAATTTCGAAGATTGGTCCTGTGAGGTGGCCTCCAAGGTCGCCTGATTTAACGTGTCTTGATTTCTTTGTTTGGGGTCATTTAAAAAATATTGTCTATGCAACCGCCATTACAACCCGTGAAGACCTGGAACTATGAGTAAGAGGAGCAATAATAGCATAACGGCCCAGCAATTGGCGAACTTTCTTCGAGAAACAGCTATGCGAGTTCAGAAGTGCATTGACGTTGATGAACAGCATTTTGAACAACTTTTGTAATGTTTTGTGTTAATTTTTTATATTTAAAAATCACCTTATGTCTAACAAGGTAATTAGAATAAAATTGTATTTATTTTGTTACTACCATTATGCGCTCATCTCCACACCATCTTGCGGTAGAGCATTTGACGCGTTTTTTTTTTAAGTGATGTCCCCAATAGGCCTAATCCACTTTTCGTTTATTTGGTTAATTTCTAATTCTTTTATTTTTGCTGCTAATACAGTACATTAGTTAAATACCGGAAAGAAGTTGCGGATAACATATTATTCCTCCACGCATTCAGTAAATGCGACACAACTTCTGCATTTTTTAGGCAAGGTAAAGCAAAATTCATTAAATTATTTTAAAAATCTGCAGGATTACAAAAATACGTGGAATGTTTTGAAGACCCCAATTCTCACCCTAATTTTATAGATACAGTAGGCCAAAAAGTCATCTTAGCCCTTTATGGAGCAGAACCCGAACAGCATTCTTTGAATGAATTCAGGCTTTATTAAGTTAGTGACAAAAAGTGCATGTAACCTTGCATCATTACCTCCGAGTCTGCTGCACGCCAACACTCTTTTAGAACATACTATCAAATTCAGCAGTGGTACGGCAATACCAAAAGTCCTCAAGATTGGGGTTGGATGAAAAAAGAAAATGGTCTGTTTTCTATCACTACCAAAAACAAAGCGTACAAAAGGCTGCAAAGCCGCATGTATTTGTAGAATAGCTGGACTAAGATGTTCCGTTATTTGTTCTGGATGCCGAGGACAAAAGTGTACAAATATCGAAATATATGTAGACGACTTAGATCAAGCCGAAGAAACCAAAGATAAGGTATTAGCTTGCCCCTATGGGAAATCACATTAATGTAAATTCAAATTCATTCAATAGAAAATTTTGTGTCACAGGGTATCAAAAATGTTTGTGGCTTTCTGGAAGTGAAATAAAAAATAAACTTTATTGCTGGCCTTGCATGTTATTCAGTAAAAATAGTAAAAGTTCGTGAAATACAACAGGGATAGATAATTTAAAAACATACAAGGTGATTGAAATGGGCATCATTGAATGTTTTTTGCGTGATTTTTACACCCACCAAATTTCTGTGGAGAAGTGTCATATTATTCGGTTCTATCCTCCATCCTGCCCACCCAGAGCTAAAAAACATGGGCCGCCACTGAATACCTGATTATGATTGGAACCCAGACCTCTTCAAATGTATGCTTTCTGAAACCAGGAAAGCTAAAATCCTCCATCTGTTTACCATCCTCCAAGTGCCATTGAGAAGTCCTGGCAGAACATATTTTATTTATACATGCGG
The DNA here is from genome assembly GCA_963675555.1 of Leptura quadrifasciata. Classification (NCBI taxonomy): domain Eukaryota; kingdom Metazoa; phylum Arthropoda; class Insecta; order Coleoptera; family Cerambycidae; genus Leptura; species Leptura quadrifasciata. The sequence goes on from OY776675.1 coordinate 143,733,320, forward strand.
TCAGTGGCTGTGACTCCACCTCTGCTATTTTCAAACAAGGAACAGCCAAGTCCTTGAAAATCCTTACGAGGCATCCTGACCTCTCAGTGTACAATGTACATCCGACGTTTCAGAAACCCTCTTGCGACATCATAGGAAATTTCGGAGGCAGCGGAAAAATTCCTGATGGCCTTGTATGGTGGAGACCAACGCACCACTCCAATTAATAAACTGCGGTACAAACATTATGTGTCGTCGGCATTCAAGGTCAGTGGAAATGTAGCATCCATCCCCTCCACCAAAGCTGCGGCCCAGCAACACAGTTATAGGGTGTTTCACCAAGTACAGCAGTGGTTGGGGAATGTTCAACCACCTGAGCAGTGGGGATGGAAAACTATCAAAGGCAACTTGGTTTCCATCATGAGCTTCCAGCCCCAGAGAAGCTTCTGAAAATCATTGCCTTCAAATGCCAGAAGGGCTGTAAGGGCAACTGGAGGTGCAGAGGGGTTGGACTATACTGCTCAAGGTTATGTTTGGAGTGCGAAGGAAGGTGCTCGAACATAGAAATACTGCACAGTGATGACAATGAAGATCAAGACTTTTTATCTGAGCCGATGGAGGGTAATTCATAACATTAAAATGGATTCTAATCTTTATAGTGTAATTTTTTCCCCAGTGTTGAGACTAGTGACCATCCTTCAAAAGCAGCTCAGTACCCGGAGAGGACTTAAAAGAAAGGGTGAAGACACGCTGGATGTCCAACCTGGTACTTCTTCTACTTACTGACTACTTAATGGTACTTCATTTGGTTTTCCTTTTTTTTTTTTTTTAATAATTATTCTTATCTAAAACCTCCATTCTCTCTGTTCCAGGTGATAATTCTGATTCTGAACATTAAGAAAATTTTTATTATGTGAAATGTAAATGTTGTAAATACAATTTTGTTCCATATATGTTTCCCTTCATCAATACCTACTTCCCATACGAATGAAATGTAACACAATTTCCTTTGAACTAGAGGTGCGTCGATCACAGATGTTAATTAATTCTGTAAATGTGACGAGGGCATACCAGTTATTCATAAAATAATTAGTTTCACGTGTATGAGGTTGATAGTAGGCAGCGGAGACCCAGAAAACGGCTTTATTTCATCACACGCTAGCGGTGTTATGGATATCCAAGATTAAAAGTTAATATATGCATTTTGTAAGAAATTTTGTCTACTTTAATTTGTTACATCATGAGCATTTTTGAAAAAGCTTAGTTTTCGAGTTACAGTAAAAAAACTGAAAAAAGTGCCAAACAATTGAGATATTTTGCGATTTTCCTTATGAAGCCGACACATGGCGAGGTGGCAAACCTCAGATTCGGATTCAGCACCCCAAAAAACATATAGATCCGTTGAGAAAAAAAGTTCTACATTTTTTTCCTGGAAAACAAACCCCTGCTTACTGGACTACAAGTAAGGACTTCCCAAGACATAAAAAACGCAACAAAAATTTTACGATCTCATTAAATACCATTACTCTTTGTGCTGTCTTGACTGCAATTGACTCGCTTACCTTTATAGGTTTTTAATGTGCATCGGGTCGTCCGTGGCCCGCGGTGATAATAGTTGTAGTCGTAAAGTTTTTGTTGCGTTTTTTATGTATCGGGAACTTATTACTTGAACTATACCTACCTATATTTATTTACATTAATGACACCAAAATGACATACTGATATACTTGTGATGAGAATGTCTGAAAACATTGCGTTTTTTATAAGGATCCATTATTAGGATCAGAAGTATTAGATGCAATTGCCAAAAGAGATTTGCAGATGGTAAAATATATGGTGGTAGGCCCTGGGAAGTGAGTGAATATAAACTTACCATAAAGGAATCCACTTTATGTTGCAGCAAAAACAGATAAGTAGGAGTTTCAGTGTATTGGAGAAATGTAAGTTTGATTTTTTCTAAGGTGGGCATATCCAAGAGAGAGAGATCTGATTAGGAAATATTTATTATTTTTGGCCATAACTTTTTTTTAATACATATATTGGTAAAAAAAAGTATAAGACTACCTAAGTAAAACTATGACAGGTGTAGTGATATAAATTTTCACCCAATAATTTCAGTTGTTTGCAAAATTAGTTTTTTTATTATTCATATTATAATAATAATAATAATTGTCATTATTGTGAAAAGTTTCCTTTCTTGAATCAGGAAAACGTATTCGATAATCTTTCACTACTTGTAATAAATATTGTTTCTGATCCTCATTCTTAATAATCAGTTCAATCAATCAAGACAATATGCTTTATTGTCTAAGAATGAGAACTCTTATTGACAAAGCTATATGTATAAGATATAATATAACATATACAATCATAGTAATTCTAAATTTAAACTAAAATAAAGTAAGGCAGGTAATATGTGGGTAGGTACAGTAAAAGTTACATACTTAGATATATACAAGGATACAATAAATAAAAAGAAAATTAATACAATCGTATTGAACAGTATATATTGTCGAGCCGGGGGTAAACTCCACCCCTTTTTAAGGGTGACTCGCTTAGTGCTCGACCTGAAATCTTTATTTTTAGAGGCCGGGGTCGCCTGTGCTTTGGCGCTAAGGGATTCGCTCACTATCTAATAAAAAGACTGTTGTGAATCTATACTTATATATTACGACAACTAATAGTATACAGCTAATTCATAGAAATTATAGTTCAACTTAGATGGTTAAATACATCTTCCCTAGTTGGTGGTTGACCTGTAGACGTGGGGGAAACACTAACACTACTTTTAGGCCTTCGCCCTTTTGGGCCTTTGCTCTTCTTTTTGAGAAGTCCTCAAAGTAACGTCGGCCCGTTGCCCTATTCACCCTTCCTAATAAATGTCCCTTGCGGATATTCACCAACTTACCTCTTGCGAAGCTATTTGTCGACTCCCCTTCACTAGTCTATTCTTTTTACGTTTTCAATTTATTTCCATTGGCCCCATATCCGAGTCAGTAATATCCTACGATGACATTATTTTATTAGAATGCTAACTCGCGTATCACGCCACTGGAAATCTCTTATTGCCATCGCCCGTGGAGTTATATGTCCATTTGCTAATATATTGTTAAATATGAAAATATGTATTTAACTTAAATTTAGTAATAACTCCACGACAACCTTCCCCATTCTTTTACAGGGCGGGACCCTTTAGTGTCTTCTGACAATATTTTTACACCACCATATGCACATCTAACGAATGAGTACATGTCATAGTTGAGAATAGATATAAATAAAAATATGTGAACAAATAGAGTAAATTACTAGAAATAACAATAAAACACTTACAATATGTACAAATAAACATATATAGAAACGTATAAGCACACATGCATATATATCACAAAAGGAATGAAGCAAGAAACAAAACATTTTAAAATGAATCGTCATAATATTCACTAGGCTTTCTGAATTAATATGTCTTTCATCGCTTCTCTAAATGTCTTTAATTGAGTCATATTTCTGAGAGATAGGGGTATCTGATTGTATATTTTTTGCTTTCATATATTACTGATTGCTTCGTTAAATTTGATTTGGGGATGGGTAGAGACAGGGTTAAATTTAGCGCTTGTCTCGTGTTATGCTCAGGCAGAGGATCGGTATAATAAATTGAACACCACAGAAATTAGACAACCCCTAATTCCAGAAGCCAGGGCTTGTGCGGAAGGGGGTTACAGATTGAAAAAACACGAACATACAACCATTTCCCCCGACAGTGACAGTGCCGGAGCCAGGATTCGAACCCGGTGGTGCGATGTCCGTGTGATTAATCGCGGTTGCCACCTCGCGCCTTAACCCACTCGGCTATGTATGGTGTGTTTAGTATTTTCTTATGTATTAGGCATATTGTTTCTAGAATAAAGATGCATGTAAATGTTCATATTTTGCGAGCGATAAAATAGGTTTACAATAATCCCTTGGTTTTGCTTTACATAAGTATCTTAGTGCCCTTTTTTGTAACACAAATACAGTGTTCAGAAAATGTTGACTACACAATGCCCAGAAAGGGATTCCGTCTATTCAATCAGGGAAAAGTAAGGCGTTTTTGCAGCCCTGAAACCTAGTTCATTTGAAGTTATTCTCCCTGCATAACAACCAGATAGCAATTTTTTTACTTACATTAGAGACATGTACATCAAATTTTAGCCTCTTATCAATATGTAACCCAAGAAAGTAGTATGGGATTTATTCTCAATAAGTTGGAAAAAGATCAGCATAGGTAAACTTGAAAGTATGAATATATTCACTTTTGTTTATATTGAATATAAGCGAATTAGAATCACACCATTTTTTTATTTTACATATATCTGACTTTATAATACCTCGTAGAACATTTTTACTATGCCATAGAGTGGTAGTATCGTCTGCAAAAAGTGTAAAAGTGCCTTGAATGTCAATAGTGGTTAAGTCGTTTATGTATAACAGAAATAAAATGGGCCCTAGTACAGATCCTTGTGGTACATCACAGTTAATATATGCCACATCCGAAATCTCGCGTTTTTGAAAGTATCATTCTCCGACCAGGTTGACGGATTTTGGTGTAGAATTTCTGAACAATTAAATCTTTCAAAAAAATATTCCACAGAAAGAAGTAAAAAGAAAATGTTTATAAAACAAAAAAAAATTAAGATCTATTCATTTGAACTACTATTGTTAATCGGAAATTTCTCCTAACTAATAAATTTTTCATATTAGAAGAAATTTTAAACTAAACATAAATATTTATATCTAGTAATAATTTTCTTATTTTTAGGATGTTCATATTCAATGACAGGTAATACTCTGCATTTAGCTCTAATGGCAAAATTAGATATTTTCGAACTTTAATAGGTAGTTCTAAGATTTCAGTACAGTTAATCAGAAATGTAAATTTAAGTGCAAGTCAAGTTATTTTATGCTAAATTTTTTAACAATGGTATGTATATTTATTTATATGGAAAAGCCAGACATATATATTAGCATATTTGTTTTTCACTTGTACATTTGGTTTTTCACTACTTAGCCTAACTAGCTGACTTAAAAACCATACTTTTTTCATTATATTTATGTATATAAAACATATATTGTGACTTGTTGATTGTCTAACATTGTCTAACATCTGCTTGATAATCCTTATTGGTTATAATACGGATGACCCCTCGTTGGAGACCAAAAATTCTACAGGTACAAGGGGCATGACCTCAACTTATCAGACCATAAGGTATCTGAGACACTATCAAACTATGATAGGCAGTTAGTAGTACCTGTCTGGGAACTAATTTCGAGAGGCTCCTTATTACAAATATATTCTTTGACAACTTTTTGGATAAAAATTCAATATGCTGTCCCCAATTCAACTTCGGATCAACATAACACCTAAAAACTTTACAGTAATCGGATTACTAATCTCATAAGTGGATCTATGTGAGAAAAATATATGATAAGTTTTACTATCATTTAAATTTAGCCTGTTAGCAACAAACTAGTCCTGGGCAGCAGATTGTGTAACAGACGTGAGCTCTCTAACCTTGCTCAACTCCTTGTGTGTTAATAGTGTGGTGTCATCGGCAAACGTTATAAGCTCAGCACTGGGAACACTCTTTCTAAGGTCATTTATATAGACCAAGAAAAGGATAGGTCCCAGGACCGACCCTTGAGGGACACCGTGTTTAAAATTGCATAAGTTAGAACAGATTCCATCCTTAAATGTATATTGTTGTCTGCTGGAAAGATATGAAGATATTAGTTGACAACTGGTATTATTAAATTTGTAATACTTAAATTTATCCAGTAGAATATAATGCGACACACAGTCAAACGCCTTTTGTAAATCACAAAAAGTTACTCCGGCATACTCTCTATTTTCTTGTTTATCAATTATATTATTGATAAGGTGAATAATGGCGTCATTTGTGGATTTATGTGATCTGAACCCAAACTGATAGCAATAGAATAAATTATTATTTTCAAAATGCTTGGTAATTTGAATTTTTAATACCGTCTCAAATATCTTCGATATAATAGGTGTTAGTGATATGAGTCTGAAATTATTTGATGTTATAGGTCCACCTTTATGAATAGGTATAACTTTAGAAATTTTTGAAATATCAGGGAAAACACCATTGTCGATACATTCATTTATAAATTTAGTTAAAGGTTTTAAAATAATATGTTTTATATATTTTATTATACTAATTGACATACCAAAATGATCGAAACTACTTTTAAGTTAGATTTTATCAATTATATCTCTTAATTCATTAGTAGTGACATGTTCAAATTTAAAATCTGGATAATCAGTATTATCAGAATATAAATTAGTGAAACAAGCATTAGGAGCAGGTAAATTATTGATAATATTTTCAGCTGCGTCAACAAAATTATCGTTCAGAATTTCGGGATGTATCTCGTTGCACTGATGTTGATTAGTATTTCTATTGAAGTAGATTCTTCCGGGTCTTGCCGTGGTCGTCGAACTTGACTTGACGTTTCGCTGATCATCCTGTCAGCTTCTTCAGAAGGATTCTAAAGACTCGAAGAAGCTGACAGGATGATCAGCGAAACGTCAAGTCAAGTTCGACGACCACGGCAAGACCCGGAAGAATCTACTTCATTAGACAACGGCCGTGAATACCTGCATTCTACTAGTATTCCTATGTTTGTAATATGCTTTAGGTGTATTTCCCTTTTTTGATATGTGGTCATTATAATATTTACTTTTAGCCTTTATTAATTCTTGACGATACCTATTTTTATAACTACATATATCGCTTTTTAACACGGGGTTAGGGAAATTTTGATACATTTCAGATAATAGAGATAGGTGCTCTCTCATCTGTTTTAGCTCTGTCGTGAACCATTTATTTATTGGCTTTTTATCTATATTAATGGTTCGTTCGACCAACGTAAATTGTAATGAATAATTACTAATTATAATTATTATAATGTAAATTTTTACTATTAACTTCGATTTAAAGAACATGTTACAAGCAAATTGCAGAAAGGATATTTATCTTTAAAAATGATATATACACAACGCCACTTTCTAGACCATGACATTAAATAGATAGATGCCACTGACGTTCGACGTATACAGAAACTTCAAAACTCCTGTTTACGTCTTATTTATGGAATTAGAAGGCGCCACCGAATATCTCATAAACTCCAAGATATTAAATGGTTAAGTATGTATAATCGGCAGCAACTTCACATGACTTGCTTATTTTTCAAAATTTTAAAATTGAAATCACCACCTTATCTACATGATAAATTAAAATTTAGAATAGATGTGCACAATATAAATATTCGCAAAAAAGATATACTTACCATTCCTCAACACCGCAAAGAAATTTTTAAACGGTGTTTTTCATATAACGCTGCAAAATGTATTAACAAAATTGGTGACATGGATCTTAACTTATCATATAATTCGGTCAAAATTAAACTTAAGAAGCATTTATTGCAAAACCAGCGATCACATTAATTCTTCAACGTTTTCATTTTTTCTTCCTTTCTTCCTTCCGCTTTTTCTCTGTCTTTTTTCTCTTTCTTCATTCCTATTTCTCCACCTTTATAAATTGTATTTTATAATTTACCGAGTATTGGTGGAAGAGCAGAATCTGTTATTTCAGAATTCTGAAACTTTACCGTTTATTTGTTAAATATTTTGTATGTACATATTGATAAATAATAAATGAGTTATTATTATTATTATTATGGGGCATAACTGATTTTTATGATGCAATGATATGAATTGTGGTTTTCGTAAAACATTAAAAATTGAAATTGACGCTATCAGTTAAAATTTTCGTGACATGTTTTATATCGTTGGAAAGAGAAAAAATAAACGGAATTAATTGTGTCATGGCCTACTTTGAGATTTGTTCTTTTCATTTTTGCACAAGAGCGTATGTCAAAGCCAACTGCGTTTTCCGAATTTTTTGATACATATTATTATTCTTATTATCTTTGCCGTCGACTTTCATCCCTTTAACTTTTTTCATGTCTCCTCAAATAAGGAAGCTATCACCGTTTGTGGTTTTACTATTTTTCAGGTTTTTGTAATATATCTCACAAAGTAGGCTATGGATTTCAAATTTCTTTTTACTGAAATATAGCTCACAAAAAATGATATAACTGTTTCTAAAACGTTATTCTTCTACAATAGATATCAAGTGAGACATTTGGTGTGGCCCTCGTAAAATAAACTCTGTATAGATACAAAGGTAATAAAGAAACAATAAAAGCACAATAAACCAAGGGATTAAGAAATGCACTCTTTAGATTTATACTGAGATGACTAGGAAAAAATACTTTTAATATTCGCATATATCAAGCTGATCCTCTACAGACACGTAGTTGTTGCACATAAAGTACACATGTCACAGAAAACTCTGCTATAGTATACTTATTTCATCAAATGTTGATTTACTCAGTAGTACTAATAGTATATATTTAATGTGTGTAGGCAAAACATGCTGTAGATCTAAAGTACCTACTTTATGCTGCTTACTTTTAAATAGAATATACTAAAATAGATTTAGTAAACATACATATAGGTACATAGCGGTTTATTTCAATCACTCTCAACGTTTATTAAATTGATGGATTTAAATACTGGTAATTTCGAAGAAGAATTATTCCTTGAAGTGGTAAGTACTTACATATATATTTGTTTTTACGATTTTTAAAATCTCTCGTTGTTTAAGGACAAGCAATATCTAGGGAGCGATATTCATGCAAATGACGATTCACTGTTAGTATATGGAGTCCTTAGAGCTGTAGTGGAAGGAGATTTGGAAAAACTTAAATATTTAGCACAAGTAGGAAAGTCTTTGAATGTTAACGACAACTGTGGAAATACACCTCTGCATGTAGCAGTAATAAGAAATAAGTAATGTTTTAGTAATTATTTTAGAATTTCACAGACTCAAATTCATTACAAACATAAATAATAATAATAAAAGTAGAGTACAGTTATAATTTTTAAGAAAATTGTCAGTTTGGCAAAAATAGGTAATAAAAGAAGAAATGAAAACAAGATGTTCATTTTGGAGTATTCAGTCTCATATTCATTATCATTTTTTTGTTGTTATAAAATAAGTCTATAGATCATCAACTTTCCAATCACTGTCATTATGGAACACATTTTAACAATTTGTTAATACTGTTGGAAGGATTTTGATGTTTTGGTGCCTCATATGTGTTTAAATATAATTACCTTCACATTCTGAGAGAACTCACATTTTTTTCACACATTCAGCATAATCTTATATGCTTGCCATTTTCACTTACAATTTATTCAAAAACAATCTCCAATGCAATCTCCATAAAAAATACTACTACTACTACTAGAAACTCTGATGTACTAGAAGTTCCTAGCAATTTGAAAAAGCTGGAAAGCCGAGGGATATGAAGTTGTTTAAAAACATGAGGGAAAAGTCAGAGAATATGAAAGTACTGAAGGGTTAAAATATAAAACTACGAGTCATAAATTCTAACATTTAATATATTGCATATTCATATCCCCATATAATTTTGCCCAAGAAATAGTATTAAGTAAAAGCATACATCGAGATCATAAACATGTATCTTTTGTGAACGTTTGACCATATCGTGACCAATTTCTATCTTAAAGGGATGTGACAGATGTAAAATTAATAGACTGTGATACCGTAAACTGGGGTGACTGCCAGCTTTCACAAGTTTTTTGTTCATAACTCAAAATGTTTTAACTTTCGGGCTTAATCCATAATATATGTCAAATTTTAACTTATTTTCTATAAGTAGTTCATTTTTAAAGTCCTATGATAAATTATATTTTTATTTCTTTGCCAAAAAGTTGGCAAAGTTGCCCTTGGAAGTAATGCGAGGGCTGCCAACGCTTCCAGCCTGGATCAAGAAGGAAGCCATGGCGGCCCATCTAAGAATGCGAGACTCAGGTAGCTGGCAATGTAGTGGAAGGACAGAGGGTCATGCAGCCATCGCCAGATTGGCAGAGGAGGAAATTCCAATCTCCGCCCTTAAGGTGAGGGAGGCAACTGACCGCTTGATATTAGAAAGAAAGTACACTCTAACCCTACCTAGTAGAGAAGAGTGGGCAGAAGGAAAGATTAATTTCCCCCCGAACTCCCTGGTGTGCTACACAGATGGTTCCCTTCTACTAGATGAACAGAGGCAGTTATCAGGGGCAGGAATATTCCTGGAAGGCAGAGAAGTACAGGAGAGCTCTGCTCTAGGATCGTACACTACTGTCTTTCAGGCAGAGGTATATGCCATCTTAAAAGTGGCATATAAGGAAGAATCGAGGAACGGTACGGAACAAAATATTTGTATCTGTTCCGACAGCCAGGCAGCACTTCGGGCGGTCTGCTCTCCCAGGACGAGGTCCCCCCTCGTCCAGGAGTGCGGAGATGCCCTAGAGGAACTTGCCAGGCACAAGGAAGTGAGCCTGATATGGGTTCCGGGACATACCGGGGTCCCAGGAAACGAGAGAGCCGATGAATTGGCTAGGCTCGGAGCCAGGGAGCCCTGTCTTGGCCCGGAGCCCATGTTGGGAATTACAAGGAAACATGTCGCTACGGCCTGTAATGAGTGGGCACATGCAACATTGAGGGAACATTGGAGGCTGAGCAGTGGCTGCAGACAGGCTTGAGAATTCGTAACGGGGCCGAGCAAGTCAAGGGCGGCCTGGTTGCTAGGCAGAAGCCGGAGGACTCTGAACCAATTGCTCGGAGTCCTAACTGGTCATTGCAGGCTCAGAAGACACCTATCACTGATAGGGGTTGAGAAAGATCCCACCTGCCCAAGATGCGGAAGTTCTTGGAACAATGTGAAGCGTTCGGGCGCCAGAGGTATGAACTCTTCGGCGCCACAACACTCCCAAAAGAGGAAATGGACTCTCTCGAATGGAAACGTGTCCTGACCTTCATTGGAAGATCAGACAGGGTTCAAGAGGGAGTAGGAGGTCGAGTAGAAGTGAAGGGTTGAGGGGACGTCAGGGGGTAGGTAAAAAGGGCCCATTTGTGGCCTACTTGCCAGGCACCAGGCCTCCCCCAACAATTGCTACTACTACCTCAAGATTGGGGTAACATTGCCGTGGCATATAACTAATGTAAGTAGGCAAAATTAGGCCTATTTTTCTCAAATCTTACTTCAGCTTGATATTTTCCACATTTTGGTAAAAAAATCGTTAAAATATCTTAATAAATAAGAAAGTTATCGTGTATTGAAAAAATGCCTTTATTTTAAGCATAAAAATATCTTAATTAACTAAAAACAGTAAGTTTTACTTAAAAAAAACTCTTTTTGGGTTAAAAATTTGGCAAATCACTTAAAATAAAATATTGTAATTTAACTAAGAAAACGAATCTAATTAATTTTAAAAATAAATATATTTCTCTTGAGGAAGAAGGACACTCTGGTTGCTGCAAAACTTTGACAATTCCATTTCTTCTAATGTGAAATATCATTTTCGTCAGGAAATATGAATGCTTTTTTTATCTTTCGTAAGAATTTTACTTCACATCGCTAATCATCTTAATCACATCGAAAAGGCTTCTTTCAAAAACCGCTGATAATATTGTAGGTGATCCAACATTTTGTCCGTGTTGATTTTTAAATTTATTAAGTTCTTCGAGGAATATTGTAATTCTCTGAAGCGTCTGCCATCTTCAGACTGCCTCTTCTAACTTTGGATATGGCTCCTTCAAGAGCTTCATGCGTATAATCCCTATAACGCAGGAAACCGATGGGCCTTTTGTAACTTCTTGGCATTTTGACCCTAAACAAATTTCATATTATTATTTGTATTAGTAATGTAAAAGTATGGGGTAACTTTGCCATCACAAATTTAAAATTCATTGGGATTACTTTGGTAACACAGCTTTATAACGATTATAACCTCAAAAGCAACACAACAAACATATTTAAAAATAAAGTTTCTATTCTGTGTAAAATTGATGGTACATACCTTAGTATAGCAGAGTGCCTCAAGGTCGACGATTTTTTCAAAATAAATAAATCCTTGCAGAGTTTTGAATGTCTCCTTTTCACACTAATAAAAGGGCGAGCTATGTACTGTACTCACTTCTAACAGTTCTAACGGATTTCTCAAACTGCTTACTGAGCTTGCAATGTTGCCGGTGTTTCGTGCAAGTATTTATTTTTTAATCGATCTATCGCTTGGCAAAGTTACCACGTTAGGCAAAGTCACCCCGGTTTATGGTACTGCTAAAAAAATGACTTATAGCTTTTTGATTAGCTATTTGTCAATCAGTGCAGAGGAAGTAGGGGCCATAGTTGAGCACCAAAATTACTGTCAAGGGTATTGTTGGAATTTTCAGGACATCTGAGAACATGTATCACATGGACAACAAAAAAGTACTTTAAACATTCGATCTCAAAATTCAATCCTAATTTAATAAGGAGCATGACTGCGCTCCCAGCTATGACCTCTACTTCCCCCCTCGCCCTGCACCTATTGGTAAATAGCCATGAAAAAAGCTGGTGAGAGACATTTTTGCAGTTCACGGTTTATAAGGCTAACTAAATAATTGTTCAATTTTATATACTTAGATTATTTTTGTTGTAGGATGTATTATCTTTGAGTAAACATGCCATAACTCCAAAACCTGTGTCTCGGCCAATGTAGCCAAAATGAACATGAACTCTGAAATCTATTCTCGTCAAAGTTATTAATTTCTGTTCATTCTTCATTTACTATAACAGTTATAGTACTTGTGGATGTGTATATAAAGATTGTAGTAGTTTCTGTTAATAAATATTCCCATTTCTTTCTTAAACCAATTTGGATTTAGCATTATTAGACCGTATATGTATCTCTCACACAAAACTTTAAATCACCGCCATCAATTTTGTAGAGGGTTTAAATAGATTAATAACCATTGCTTCAAATTAGAGAATTTAGTATAATTTATTCATCGTCACATTTACTTCCACTAAATATCTTAATCCTTAATACTTATTATTTTCTGTATCATAAAGTATTAATTTTCAGTTTGGAAATTGTGGACTACTTACTTTCTCAACCCAACATCAAAATAAATGTACAAAATTTTGCTGGTGAAACACCGTTACTGCGAGCCATCAAAGACGAAAGCATTGAAGCTGCCAAGAAACTCATTGAGGCAGGAGCAAAGGTAAATGTACCAAATTATGAAGAAGTTACACCTCTGCACCTCTCAGTGACTCATCCTGACTTAGCACATATGTTGATACTCCATGGAGCATATCTGGATGCAATTGATTACAGTGGTGATACGCCGTTACATGATTCCACGGCTGAGGAATGCTATGAAACTGTCTGTATGCTCTTGTATTATAATGCAGACGTTAATGTTCGAGGTGTCAACAATCTTACACCATTCATGAAAGCTTTAATAGCCAAAAATGTTGAAATTCAAGCGGCTCTGATAGAATATGTCGATGATTTTAATGTTGAAACATTTGATCATGTCAGTACCCTAGTCCTGGCGCTGAGCAATAAATCTCCTTTTGTGGAAGAAATTATAAATAGAGGGGCCGACGTAAACTATGCTTATGGATATGACTTAGTAGATGCATTTTCCATATGCTTACAAGTTCCTAATCCTCACAATTTTAAATTAGTATGGGAGAAGCTAAAATACGATGGAGATGACTTGTCACTTGGAAGCGTGTTGTGGCGAATAAGTGGCACACTAAGAAAGGAACATTTCAAGCAATATATAGATGTTATTATCGAAAGTGACAATATGGTACAAGTAGTCGATTCAATAAGTACAGCGGAAGATTTTTACATGGTTATTGTTAGATTTTGTGATTACTTTCATCAGCTATCCATTGAACAGTTGACAAAGTTAATGTGTCGTTTGCTTACATATGGGTATGTAGTAACCAGTTTTGATATGAGCAAAGTTTTCTTACATTATGGCTATTGTGAACTTTTCAAAATACTACTTCATATGGATATTAAATTCATTGGGAGAAGGCCGCCGGATACATCTAGAATTATATATGACGTAAGAACACAAGCTTATACTTTACTAGACCAACTTGTAGCTGTTATACATATCGAGTACCTACATAATGTTATTTATCAATTATTAGATTATTGCATTTACCCTAAACTGGTAAATGCTTATCTGGATTTGAACAGGGGTGATTACGTCACTATTAAAATACTCCATTTACCTAGAGTGCCCTCTTTATTAGAACTGTCCCGTAACAAAGCGAGAGAATTTATTATTGATCAATTCCAGATAATGAGTTCACGTCAGTTTTACACATTAGTTAACTGTCTCGATATATCTTCAGTGTATAAGAAGATATTGTTATGTGCTGCCCTCTAACAGAGAGGAGAGTTGTAATTACTCCCTGGCCAGAAGGGTGGCGCCATCTGTGGGCCAACTGGCGAACCACCATTTAGTAGTGCCTAAGAAAATTCTAGAGAATTCCAGTATATTTGTGGAAAGTTCTACAATGATATTCTGGACATTCCAAGTGGGTATATAAAGAGGTGAAGCCAGCAGATAGAGGAAGAGTACAGTACAGTTTAGTGAAGTTAAGGAACAGTTCAGTATCCAGTTCAGTTCTGGGTAATCTGTGGTTCTGGTTACAGAAACAGTTTGTAGAAGAAGAGTTCAGTTGAGTGAAGTATGCAGTTTAGTGAAGTAAACAGACAAGAGAGTTTTTAGGTTAGACAAGAGTTGACTAAGTTTAAGAAGAAAAGTAAAGTGCTAAGTGTTTTAAAAGTAGTGAAATTATATTAGATTAAGTTATTATTAGTTGTGTGATTTTTAAGTATTTGCTAGTGTAATTTTAGTGATTAAATAAATCAGTGGTTTGTGAAAATTCTTGTTGCAAGTTATTTGGAATCCACAAAGTGTTTACTGAAAATTGTAAGAACGCAACAATTGGTGTCGGAAGCGGAATTGCAACAGAATTTCTGAAGAATTCGACGAAGTTCCATAGTGTTCTATTTGGAAACCACTGGAGATAGTGAAGTGAGTTGAACTGGGAAGTAATTAGACAAGACTAATTTGTGTTAGTGTGAGAAAATATTTGACTTGTACCTGGCATAGACTTTAAATAAGGCTTGTTAGTGTTGTTTGTTAGTTTTTGAATGGAAACAAGAAGCATGGCTGCTGAAAAACAAATGCAAGACATGTTCGCCGCATTTAGAAAAATGATGCTAGAGGAAAAAGAAGAACAAGAGAAACGACGTCAAGAAGAAAAGGAAGAGCAAGAGAAACGACGCCAAGAAGAAAAGGAAGAGCAAGAGAAACGACGCCAAGAAGAAAAAGAAGAACAAGAGAGACGTCAAGAAGAATTGAGAAAAATTATACAGGTGCAACAAGATGCTATCCTGTCAGCCACTAATGAGGTCAAGGAAAAAGTAGATAAAGTTGAACAAAAAGTGACTGGCGTGGAAGGAAAAGTGACCGCAGTCGAAGAAGAAGTAGGTGATGTCAAAGGAAAAGTAAATAAGGTTGAAGAGGAAGTAACTGAAGTCAAAGGAAAAGTTACTGGTGTCGAAGGGGAAGTTAGTGGAGTTAAAGGGAAAGTTACTGATATGGAAGAAAAATTTCGTGCAGTTGAAGGAGAGGTAGAGCGACTTAAGCGACTGTTAAGAGAACAAGGAAGTCAGCTGGTATTATCATCATCAGGTCCTCGATTACAACCGCCTTCCTTTGATGGTCAAACTTCTTGGTCAACCTATAAAAGACAATTTGAGGCAGCGGCATACGCAAACAATTGGAGTAACGAAGACAAAGCTATGGCATTGGTGCTAGCATTAAGGGGCCAAGCCTCAGAGTTGCTTCAGAGTATCCCAGTGACGCAGCAACGGGATTTTAAAGTTTTGGAAGCTGCACTAGATCTAAGATATGGCGACCAACACCTCGCCCAAGTATACAGGACTCAGCTCAAATCACGCACACAAAAGACTGGGGAAAGTTTACAAGATTTTGAAGCAGCTGTTGAGCGACTGACATACCTGGCTTACCCGGATGCACCCAAAGAATTCCAGGAACAATTAATAGTTGATACTTTCATCGATGGCATAAGAGATGAGGAGATCAGGCGAGTCCTTAGATTAACTCGAGCTAAGACTGGTAGCGAAGCCTTGATCCATGCCCTCGAAGTTGAGACCGCTTATGAAGAGACTCTACATCCGAGAGTACGAGCCATGAAAGTAGAAGAAGAGAACCATTTAGAAAAGTCAAATATGGAATCTTTGATGGCTGACCTGCACAAAATGATAAGCCAGTTGATGAACAAACCAGATGCTCCAAGGAAGCAGGAAAGAGAACAGAGCGATGGACAGCCAAGGAAGGTGATTCGGTGTTATCAGTGCAGCAAACCAGGACATATGATGCGGCAGTGTCGAGAACGGAATCCTGGGGAAGTAAACACTGCAAAGAAAGAGGAAGTTCGCTCTGATAAGATGAGATTGATTGTTATGTTAACAGACATACAGAAAATGGTCGCACAATTACTAAACGAATTAAGTTCGCGACCGGAGCTGAAACAGGAACCGCAACCGCCGAAACAGGAGCCGAAGCAGCAGCGAAGTGCTGGAGGTCTGACAAAAGTAATCCGCTGTTATAATTGCGGCAAATTGGGGCATGTCAAGAGGTACTGTCGCCAGAGGAGCCCTAAGGAAGTGAATGCCGAGAATGTAAAAACGCAGCAGGATATAGCAGAAGTGAAGGCAGTTAAGATAGAGGTTCCGAAGGACTGGTCAAAGAAAGTTCTAAGAGAGGAACAACTGAACGACGATGAAATTGGACCAATGTTGAAGGCGAAAGAAAAAGGAATCCGCCCGGAATGGAAGGACGTTTCCAGTAAAAGTGTTGGACTGAAGGCTTTATGGGCGCAATGGGATTCACTTAGGGTTATAGATGGCCTATTACGGAGAGCATGGGAGAGCCCGGATGGAAAAAAAGTTACCATGCGGTTGCTGATACCCAGGTGCCGAGTACCAAAAGTACTTCGGGAAGTGCACGAGGGAATATCCAGAGAGCACTTTAGCAGAAATAAGACTTTGGCTAGAGTACGGGAGCGATTTTACTGGGTAAATAGCTGTCAGGATGTAGAGGCTTGGTGTCGCAGTTGCAAGGTTTGTGCGAATGTGGCTGCCAAGAGGTCACCTACAGGGAGTGGTGATCGAATGAAGGCTAGATATGACCGCAATGCCAGTTCAGCAGGATTCAAGGTGGGGGACTCGGTTTGGCTGTATAACCCACAGCGGAGTGAAGAAGGATTCTCGAAGCCTCGCTCACCTTGGGAAGGACCGTATTCTGTCATCACTCGGATCAACGACGTTGTTTATAGGATTCAACGTAGAAAGAAGTCCAAGATGAAGATCGTGCACCTGGACAGGTTGGCAAAGTATACTGGGGTATCTGAAATGCCTGACCGGGACGTTCAGGCTTAAGGAGGGGGCAGTGTTATGTGCTGCCCTCTAACAGAGAGGAGAGTTGTAATTACTCCCTGGCCAGAAGGGTGGCGCCATCTGTGGGCCAACTGGCGAACCACCATTTAGTAGTGCCTAAGAAAATTCTAGAGAATTCCAGTATATTTGTGGAAAGTTCTACAATGATATTCTGGACATTCCAAGTGGGTATATAAAGAGGTGAAGCCAGCAGATAGAGGAAGAGTACAGTACAGTTTAGTGAAGTTAAGGAACAGTTCAGTATCCAGTTCAGTTCTGGGTAATCTGTGGTTCTGGTTACAGAAACAGTTTGTAGAAGAAGAGTTCAGTTGAGTGAAGTATGCAGTTTAGTGAAGTAAACAGACAAGAGAGTTTTTAGGTTAGACAAGAGTTGACTAAGTTTAAGAAGAAAAGTAAAGTGCTAAGTGTTTTAAAAGTAGTGAAATTATATTAGATTAAGTTATTATTAGTTGTGTGATTTTTAAGTATTTGCTAGTGTAATTTTAGTGATTAAATAAATCAGTGGTTTGTGAAAATTCTTGTTGCAAGTTATTTGGAATCCACAAAGTGTTTACTGAAAATTGTAAGCACGTAACAATATTGACATTTGAGAAAGTTATATATAAGCCTCCTGCTGATGAAGAGTATAATAAAATTGATTGAAGTGTAACTAGAATTTGATAGTAGCTGTTAAATAAATATATTTTTTTGTAGTGCGCTCCACCGATCTTTATTTTATCTATTATAATCTTTGAAACTGTCAATTATATTGAATAAGATTCTTCTTTCGACCATGGACATAAAAAGATAGACTATGTAGACAATTAATACTGTATTCATATACTGCACTGAATGTAATATTAGCAAATTTATTAATGCATATGTGATTCGGTATCAAAATTATATATTTATTTGATTTAATTGGATTGACTATTTCTCTAATCAAATTATGTACCTATGCCTTATATTTTACCTTTCCTGTAGTAAATATTGTAAATTCATTGGTCTCTACCTGTTAGAGGAATGCTCTAGTTATGCTAATTTAAAACTTAATAACCTTCATTGCAGCTCATAATGGGGAACATTCTCTTTTATTTTATCCGCCAGAGTGCACTAGCTGTACTCAGTTGTTTGTCCGTAAAAAATAAAAAATATGTCTTTGTATAAACCAGAGAGTTGGAATCTACGAGGAAATTACTCGTAGGTTGGAATACACTAGAGATATAATCCGTATATGCCGCTACTTGAATGAGGAACAATCCAAGTCAGCTCCTAATATATCCAATAGATGACGCTATGCGTACTCGTTAATGTTATTCTCAATTTGTATCATATAATATATGATACAAATTAAGAATGATATTAAACAACAATTTAAAAGTTATATTACAACTCTTAAATTGTTTAAATTTCCCGCTGAGAGACCCCCAATCTCTTATTCATAGAAATGAGCCAAATTGATAAAAATAATTAGGAACAATCCAAGCCAGTTCCTAATATATCCAATAGATGATGCCATGCGTACTCGGTTTAATGTCATTCTCAACTTGTATCATATATAACCTTTAAATTTCCCGATTTCCGAGAGTTTCCCAATCTCTTATTCGTAGAAATGAGTCAAATTGATAAAAAGGATTACGGTAGTAACACAGCAAAAAGTTTTCATTTTATATCCTAATTAACTTTTGTTTGTTCAATGACATATTTTTACGTATTGACATTAACGGACAAACAACCGAGTACAGCTGGTGCACTCTGGCGGATAAAATAAAAGATAATGTTCCCCATTCATTGTTGTGGATAAGTTAGTTCAGAGCGGAAGGGGGAACATTCTCTTTTATTTAATCCGCCAGAGTGCACCAGTTGTACCACAGAGCAATAATAATATTGCAGAAGGCAATGTTGCCGGCTATATTTTGAAGGAATACAGCAAAGGTACGTATACGACATTCCATGTTAGTTGCATCACATTCTCTGGCTGAAATCTGAAAGCAAAGTACCCTGGTTACGTATTTCTGTGATAACGTAAATGTAACTACGGGTTATCTCCGACGCGCGGGGAGTATTGGTGGCGTCACTAGGTTCGATCGGCTGATCCTTATCCCTCTTAAAAATAAAATAGTCTGGAAACTTGTATTTTGTTAATGCATATGTGGGCTATTTAGTACTCTTTAAATTGTATCTAAGCCACGTAATAAAATTATATATGCCCACCTTTGAAAACGGCCTTTTCTTATTTTAAAGGCCTCACACAATTAGTACTGCACACGATTATCAAAAAATATTCGAAATCGACATTTTTACCGTCTGACGCTACTATACAAAACTCAGAAATTCCATTAAAAAAAAAATATGCTAAGCATAATTTCATACTTGTTCGTCTTTTTAAATATTTTTAGGAAGTTATGTATTTATCACAAAAAATAATGGTATAAGGCAATAACTTATTTCTTTATTTAATTATAGCCTCATAAACCCCCATCATCTTTTACTTAACGTTTGTCAGATGGAAATAGAGCAGTACACATTAGTACTTAATGCTCTTATTTGAGGCCCTAAATGTGGCACATGAAGTATGAAAGTACAAATGGAGTACTGTGTACTGTACTTTCCTAACTTTGTTGGTTTTGCTCGATTATAAGATATTTAAGCTACGCGCTACGCTAATGAGGAGCAATAACTCCGAAACACGTGTCCGTAGCTGCATTGTTGTTTCTCTTGAGGTATAAGCAGACAATAACTTATTTCCTTATTTAGCCTCAAAAATCCCCATAAACTATTTTGTTTAATGTTTTAGTTTTAAATACTTATGTGGCTAATGTCAAACTATGTTGTTCACTACTCAATTTGTCAATTTAGAAATTAGCATCGCCATCTATTGATGGGCAATTTTTGTCTATATTTACCTAATGTCACATCTTGACGTACGCCAATCCTTTCATAACCTAACAAAAATGAAAACAAAACAGAAAATCGACTAGTTATGGTCGATAGAGTACTGTTTTTGCTAAGTATTTATTAGATGTTTTAAAATGAGTCCAGATCGAGTATATTTACAAATTGACGGAACGGAAGTGTTATGTGAAAAACAAATATTAATTGAAAATAGTGAATATTTTAAGGCTATGTTCCAAGGAAATTTTATTGAAAGTGAAAAAAATGTCATAAAGTTATATGTAAGAAACTTAAAAGTAGAGGGATATTTGGAGTGTCGTTTATAAGAACTATTCTCAATATAATGAGTTTAAAAGTGTCTAATATTATGTTTATTTTAGGATGTCGACTTAAAAGCGATGAATATTATTTTAATGTTACTTTCAGATGATTTGTATCCTATTAAAAATGAAGACCTATTAATCGTATTACAAACAGCATGCATGTTACAGTTCGAGAGAATTAGAAGCCAATGTGTAAATCAAATTGAAGAAATATTATGTACATTCAATTGTCTTCAAATTTGGAATGAAACGGAGAAGCACCAAATAAGACCATTATTTCTTCATGCCAAAGCTATGGCCCTGGAAGAATTTTTGATTATAAAAAATACTGATTGTATTTTGGACCTCACATTCCAAGAAGTTTGTAAATATTTGGGTCATATATATTTGAAAACTGATACTGAGTATAGTGTTCTTCAAGCTGTTATGCATTGGTGGGATAGGCATAATACTGAATATGCAGGAAATAGTTCAAGCATTTTAATAAAATTGTTCCATTGTATAGATTGGCCAATGGTATTAGAAGAAAATTTAAAAGAAATTATGACATATCCTCTAATAGCTCATAATGTAGAAATTATATATATTTTATGTTGTATTTTGTGTGTTAAAAATAATAAGTCTGTGGTAAATTTCTCAGTAGAATGCCAATCAATAGCAGCATCACTTCTTAATTCTAAGAGGAGAGGAACACCCAAAGTACCTTGTATTCTAGCAAAGTTTGTGCAGTCAAAAGACGAGGAACCTATTACTAAGGATAAGGAGCTCAATGTTATATATTATGGTAAACTATTATTAAATATTGTGCTAGGTGCATAATTTTCAATAAATTTCTTATTGTTTGTAGAATGTCCACCACAATGTATAAAGGTTTTTAATAACTCGCGACCAAACATACATTTATTTACGTGGGCCCAGAAATGCTTTGTTGGGAGATATTATTTTTATTTTCTTTTAGTTATGTTCTTGTATTGAAGGTTGGGTTATTCTATTATTTTAGGTCTTTATGATTAAGTGTAATCATATTCATTACCTTTGAGCATAGTTCAAGGTTTTTTTGCCATCTCATAATAGCCCAGTATTAAAATAGGAAAATTTGGATGAAATAATTCAGAGCGGGGTGAAATTTTGGGAACAGGCTTATTTTGTGGTGCTTTTTCACAATCAAAAGCCCTCATCCGTAGACGCCGGTGGAGGGGAGGGGGGGGGGAGACAAATCGATTTTTCGTTAAAAACTCGGAAAGTATAAATTTTACTGTAAACTATGTACACATGAAAATTATAGGTAATAAAAATCCGCAGAATTTCGTTTTAGGCAATAAAAAAAAAATGTTTTGTTAAAATGTTTTCTTAAGCACCTCTCAAGTTACCGAAGTAACCCCCTGGAAGATCTCAAGGATCTTGTGCTAGGTAAAGAGAGACGAGGCCCTACAGTTTAATGTGGACTCCGAACCACTCACTCTTGGGGCAATTTTGTTTAATGAAAAATTGTTTCACCTTGCAGGAATCAAACACACTTCGCTAGGCAACTCAGTTTGCTAGCCAGACTCTTTAACACACTGAGCTACCGTCCCCGTAATGACAAAAGGTTTTTGAAGAGAATTAAATTATCTGCAAAATGAAGTGACCTTCAGACGATGAATGGTTCACGTGTTACAGCTGTTTAAAGCTATGAGCAAAAATTTCTTTTTTATTATAAATTAAGATTTTTCTGCAAGAACTGTTCATAACAGTTTTTTTAAAAATTGATTCTGACCTACTTTTATTAATTTATATACATATGAAAGTAATGCAATAGCATAAGTCGTTCGCAAGGTATATTTTCTTTAAAAAAAAAGGTCCTTGAAAACTGATTTTGTTCAGAGAAATTGAACCAATATTTTTTTTTAATTCCTTTTACTTTCACGTCCAGTGGAAGTGTAGTAACGCAAAATTTTTTTTTTGTTGAAATAGATTTAAAATGTCATGAGATGTCGAGATTTTAAATTTGAGCGAAAAAAAACATTCTGTTGGTAGGTCTGTCTGTAACTTTTTTTGTGGACACGTTTCCTATGGAACCGTTTATGATATTGACTTGAAATTTGGTACACTTATGTATTATAATGGGATCTCGAACTAGATTATATTTTGATCTAATTCTGTTGAAGCACCTTCCTTTTTAACTACACTATATTATTGTCTCTGACTTTTGACACTTCAACTGATGTCATATTCCTATATCACACCACTCTGACGTGAAGCTTCATAGCAAATGAGAAATTTAAATTAATAAAAATGTTAAAAATTCACATAGAATTTTCTTAAACATTCAAGTTAGACCGCTTGGTTAGGTTGGGTTAGGTTTTAAGTTTTGATATCTTGCTAAAAAAAATAAAAAATTTAAATATACAATTTGTAAAGCGAATCCGAGGCGAAATAGTTCAGTTTTGAAGACTAGATAGCAACAACAGCAATACAAGAAGATGGTATTGTGTTTTTATCAAAAAAGGGGCACAAAAAAGTTATGTTTAAAAGAGAGTGGACACCTTGTAATTTGGCATGGTAGCTTAGTGTGTTAAAGCGTGTAGCTAGCAAACTGAGTTGCCTAGCGAAGTGGGTTCGACTCCCGCAAGGCGAAACAATTTGTCATTAAAAAAATTGCCCCAAGAGTGGTTCAGAGTCCACATTAAACTGTAGGGCCTTGTCTCTCTGTACCTAGCACAAGATCCTTGAGATCTTCCAGGGGGTTACTTCGGTAACTTGAGAGGTGGTTAAGAAAACATTTTAAGAAGAAGAAACGTTAGTCTAAGCAATTATTTTTCATCAGCTTTATTACACCGGAGCTAGTTACCAAAAAACGTCACCTCTGCTAAATTCCGCAAAAAGCGGTGTCCAAATTTTGGATTACAATCCTATTTAAAACAATTTTTTGTTAAAATGGTATTATTATTTCTCCCGATAAAACATTTTTGGACCCATATTTGTAAACAATTTTTTTTTATTTTGGTTTAAAGTGTCAACAAATTTGAGAGTTTAATACATATCTATTTGAAACACTATATTATGTTAACAATTTCAGTAAATTAATTTCTTGATAAATTAATTATACTTATTTGTTTAGATAAATTCAAACGTAACAGGTTTTATCAAATATTGGACAATAATAAAAATGACAGTTTAACAACAGTTTTTTATGGTAAGTTTTTAACCTCCTCATAATTCTGTAAACATTTATGCACAAAAACCATAAACAGACATAATCAAACTTAATTTCGGCATTTCATCTCTTACAAATCGCAAGAAAGTATATTTTCGCTTAGTTTACTAGTTATTTTATATGTTGTGATCTTGGGTGAAATCAACTATACTTATAAGGTTTTGGTTTTTTGACAAAAAGTTATTATTTTTCTGGCTGCAATGAATAAAATCTCCATTTTGTTTGACACAAAATTGCTGAATATTTTTTTAGGGGTGCATATAACCCCGCTTGGGTTTGGTTCCTAGTTGGGAGGTAAGTTTCCGCCATAAGTGCTAACTTAAAAAAAAATTAGATAAAAAAATTCCGAAAAATACAGTAATTCGATATTCACAAAATTGGCTGAACCGATTTTGATGGCTACAAAATATGTTGTACAGGATATTAAGATGGTTGAAGAGAAAAATTGACATCCAATTTCTGAAATGAGATGAGGTTAAAAAATAATTAAAATTTTGGAACAATTTTTTTTCATGAATCTATTGTTGGAAGGCCGCCTCGTGCAATACTTTTACTGTCAGTATAACAACTGGACGAGTATTAGATATGGTAGGATCATTTTATGTAAACCAAAATGATGCTTTAAATATAAAGAGTTAATAATCCTTACATACCTGCTCCACTAGTGAGATGCATCGAGAGGACTCTGTCCCTAAGTCCTCTCCTATTTTGTACCTCACAGCTGCCGTTATCTGTCACACTGCGTCAAATCTACAGATACCAATGCGGTCCGCCTAACAACCAGAGGCATAAGGTCGGTCACCCATTTATTTTATATGGGTGACTTAAAACCGTATGGCCCTGGAGAGTACGAACTCCGGAACTTTTTAAGGATGGTCCAAACGTACGCATGGGTTATTGGCATAGAATTCGGGTTATAATCATATATTTCAAGAGAGGTGAAGCAGGATATTCGCTACACGGCGTCATTATATAATAATTAATAAATGACTTTCAATTAAAACTTTATGGCGTCTATTTCAAGAGAGGACGAAGCGGGATATTTGGTACACAGCATCATTATTTAATAATTGACTTTCAGTTAAAACTTAATGGCGCCGTGCTGAAAAAATTAGATAATTGCCAGTTAGAGTCTATCAAAATCAAAACCAGCAAACATTTCACAGATAGTCCAAAGATAGTTGTTGAAGCTATCATGGTACCTAAATCAAAATTTACTGCAAGTTATCAACCATAAATGAGCAAAACACTTTCTTCGGTTATCCCGAAAATTTGATTCTCGCAATGACAGTGGATGAAAGAAGACTTATCAGAGAACTGGGACTACATAGACTATTGTAAGCTCCATCACTTTCCAAGGAAAAGACCATTCGAAATTTCACCACGCCAAAACTAAACTTTGAAGCCACAGACTATGTTGATATGATTTGGTGGGATACTTTAAAAATCGCTCCTCCTCCACTACTAAGGAAAATCACGGATGAGGGCATCATAAAACTCATACAGACAGACACATCGCCGCAACCAGATTTTTAAAGCTTCCCTTGTCATATCCAGGCTGGGCTATTGAACAGTGTGTCAAACTTGTGACTGAAGCATCTCAAAAAGTGTGTGGCGCTGACGCAAGAGATGGATTAATACAAACTACTACCCTCTTATCACGAAGTATTATGCCTGAATTTTCCCAAAAATAAAACTATTGAATAACGAAGTTGAAAATAAAAATATGTTTATCATTTATATAGACTGAACAAAAATAGATAAGTTACGAAATATGGCCGTTTTTAGAAAAAATTCAGTTTTTTGAGCATTTTGCGCCAACACTAAATATTTTGAATTTAAGGGTTTTAATTTTTTTTCGTATTGCTTATACTCCAAACTTCACATTGGGACCCATAGCGTTTAGATAGCACTGAGTTTGGCAATTATAAAAAATTGTAAAAAAGCGAAATTTCGACATTTTTTAAAACTTCGAGCGCCATGCGCAAACTGAAGAAATTTTTTTATTTGAATTTTTTTTTCATTTTGCTTAGCTAGGTGATAGGCAACTTTTTTGAGGTATAGCAATGGAAAAAAAAATAAAATCTTTTTGGCCCACTCTAGTGTACAACAGCACAATATCCAGGACGTGAAATAAATTAAGGGCACTCTCCGTGGCAAGTACAGACACCAGCTCCGAAAGATTTGGCTTTCAGATCTTTTGAGAAAGAATAAGGTGTCTAACATTAATATGCTTGCCGTTCTGGTTTTACTCTACTCCTTCAGGGTAGTCAAGTGGACGTTAGATGACTAGAAGAACGAAACGTCTAAAAAAATTTTTTGGCGTTAGCTACCCCCTCTACCACCCTCGCCCTATCATTAAAGGGGGTAAAAACATGATTTAATGTGTATACAAGAACGAAACGTCTAAAAAAATTTTTTGGCGTTAGCTACCCCCTCTACCACCCACATTGCCACTCCCACCCTATTATTAAAAGGAGTAAAAAATTAAATTGGGATTTGAACCAAGGGCCTCTAAAATTTATTTTGGCATTAGCATTTAGTTCTGGGTGCGAGTGATAAAAATTGTTTATTATCAACTCAAGTTATAAGGAGCGATATCCGGAAAAAAGACAGCCCTCTAAAAAATCATTTAAGAGGTTGATGGAACGATTTGACAATACGGGGAAAGTGGAATATGAGAAAAAGGAACAAACAAAAAATGTAGTAAATGAAGAAAATGAAACAGTCATACTTTTGAGCGTGATTGAAGATCCCCATCGCAATATAAGAGAATTGGTTAGAGAAAACTCCATATAAGCCAATCTTCAGTCCATCAAATTTTACAAGAAACAAATTTCATCCCTACCACGTTCAACTAATACAGGAACTGATTGAGACAGAGATTATGAAAACCGAATACAATTTTTTCAATGGGCAAAACAGAAAATTTTTTTTTTACTTTGTTTTGTTTGCCGATTAAGCAATGTTTCATAAAAATAGACATGTTAATCGTCATTGTTACGACACAACCAATCCTTACATCTCACGAACAAATAGCCAAACAAGATGGTCATTGAATGTTTGGGGAGGATTTGTTGGGGTTTATGGATAGGACCAAATTTTTTTTTATGGATGTGTTAATGGTCAAATTTATTTGGAAGAATCATTGGAGGATGTCCCCAGGGATATTAGGGAGAGAATGTGGTACCTCCATGATGGAACACCTGTGCACCAAACTGCAGTTATTCACGGACATTTAAATGATACTTTTCCAAATGGTTGGATAGGAAGAGGAGGACCCCATAGCTGGCCTACCAGAAGCCCTGATTTGACCAAAATAGACTCCTTTTTGTGGGGCTATGTTAAGAAGCAAGTGTGCAAAGTTCTTATAACAACAAAAGAAAATATGAAAGAAAGAATAAGGCAAGTTTTTCAGGAAATTGCGGTAGATATTTTAAAAAGTGTCGGTAGGTCATTCGAAAATCTACAGAAATGCATAGACATACTGGGAGGCCACTTTGAACAGTTCCTGTAAACACTAGGTATTATTTATTTCATTAAATTAGGTTCAAAATAACTTTGAATTTTTTAAATAGTGCCAATTTTTGTATTGCCTAATACCGTATTTTCCGTTCCTATTATTTATGTCTACTTTTTAGTAATATTAAACGATTATTTATAAATTTTTAAGACAGACTCAAATGTGATTTAATTAAACTGTGAACCAGAAAAAAATTTAATACTACTTTCCATTATTTTCACTTTATATCAAAATCATGGCTAGTCAGTTCAAAATGAAAAAGTATTATAATTTAACGGTTTTTAATGAAAAAATAAAAACATCTATATGGACATATCGATTTAAGATATGGGATATTATTCACAAAAATAGTAGAGAATTAACGTGTCAATTCAAAAATACAATAATATACAGAGTGTTCCGTTTGAAAAAATTGAGAAAATTCACTTTGAAGGTCTGAATTAGCGCTAGTATAAAATACACCCTATATAATTATATAATCATTATTTGGTGATTGTGTCCTTGTAGTACATATAATTGCAAAATAATTCTTCTTAATTAATAGTAATACACACACAGCGAATTAATTTGTTAAACCTTGTTCCGACCAAAATTTTCATATTTTTTCGAATAACTCGGCAACGTCACGTGAAAAACAAAAAATCTGAAGGTCGTTGGAAAGTAATTTTACGCTGAATTCATAAATGTAGAAATATATAGGGTGTTCCATTTAAAAAAAAGACTTCGAAGATGCTCCGCTGTAGCGAGTCACCCAGTATTATTTCAAAATATTTTTAAAATGTGCGTCTTGTGACACTATGCCACTTCCATAAAAAAACAATTTTTCAGTTTTGTAACAAGGCCGATATTGACCTTTGACGCACTATTGGGACACATATTTCGCAGAATTTTATCGTGTTCGTCAGCTACATATCTCCATACTTTTTTATTGTACTATACTTTAGAATAATTTATCACAAAATTTTGTTCTTACAATTAATTATACCATATAAATCTATATTTTATAATGTTGTTCATGTATTTTTCTTTTTCGGTTGAACTACACTAGCCTTAGGCTAAGCCATGCCAATTATTATTATTAAACTTACCTCCCAAATTAGACCTAAATTCAAGCGTGGGCAGATCAGCCACTTATCCGGCTACGGCCATGATTTCTGGAAACATTTCTGAATTAGGGGAAATTTACATTTTTTTTAAAAACCAAAATTAAAAAAGTACAGTTAAGTCTATCTGTGAACACACTGTGTAAGATCATAATCATTATGTTTTAAATTTTGTTGTAGATTACAATTTAGAAAAATTTAAAAAATATTTCCACTTTAATGGGACCAAATGCGGCAACTTGGATGGTTTTCAGTTAATGGCCCATAAACAATTCGTATTCTTGTATGGTGGGGAATATCTATTAGGGAGTGGCAAATGGAATTTTAACCTTTGGAGGTACAATGTAATAAGACGAACATGGGACAAGAGAAGTTTGACACAATATCGAAGACGACACTTTCAAACCTGTGTAACAGAAGACAACTTATATATAATAGGCGGCACTGGAACGTACAGAATTATACAGGAGAGTATGTTTTGGTATAATTTTGCTAGCAACGAATGGAGTAAGGAGATAGAGTTACCAACTCCTGGCATACAATTAAAATGCTGTGCTTATTTCAATAATTTATTGATAGTTAACCTCAGAGTTAAGTGTGGATTTTTATTTGATGATGGAAAATGGACACCAATAGATATTATTGTTGATGATAATATTATAAGTGACCTGTCTGATTATTGTATTTTCGTATATAAGAGTTTACTATATGTCAAAGGTAAGTACCAATTGTAGAGAATTGTAGGCTCAGTGTATATTAGTAAAATTAAAATGGGAATGTGATTTTAAAAACAAAAAAAATTCCAATTTGAGCTCAAATTATGCTAATAAGTTATCTTTCATAAACTGATTCGATCTTTTGTAATAAAGGTAAGCTTCCCCAGTTAGTATGTCCATTATCAAACATTCGCTGTAACAGTAAACAGTGATGAAATTAAATAAATTTGTGATAACAAAGAATTATACTGTACAGGGTGATTGAGAAACACACATCTTTGAATCTGGAATGTCACGACCATATAAAGTATGAAAGAATGTCCGTCAAAATTATTGACGTTGTAGTATTATTAAACTACTTAATTGGATAACTGTATCAAGTATTGACCTACATGACTCATAGTCACATTGGATTAGTAGACGGTGACAGAAAATCAGAACTGATAGCCTACCATCTGCAATTAATTTAGTCAGTATTAAACTGAGAGAAAAATCTATTAGTCGTTATTAAAAATTTAATAATGTTTGCATAAAACTTCAATTAAATAGGGGACAGGCAGAGTCATTTCCTATGGTTATTAAAGTCATTTTCCTAAAAACATCTTCTAACGGTTATTAAAGATCATTGAAATCTCTATAAAAACTTTTGTATTACCATCAGTTTTTTTATTTTGTTATGATTATTAAATGCTTTACCTACTACTGCAAATTGAACAACTGGTCACTAGTATCATTATTATGCTGAATTTATTAGAGTTTCTTATAAGCACTACAAAATGAACTTTTAGTCAGTATTAGATAAGCTCATTGGTTTGGTTAAATTAACAGAACTATAGATATTAAACAATTTAATAGCACCTTGATGGATGGCAACGAATTTATTTCCGTTTATAGGAAACAGTGGAGGAATATTTGGTTTTTCGTAGTATGTTTCTTACAACACATTTATTTCTGTTATAATTAATTCACTCTCGTTTTGGTTTATATTTTGTTAATTTAATAGTAGTTACACGAAATAATTGCTGAGATAGTGAACGTATAGGATAGATATAGTATCGTTCAAAGCTTCCCAGCAAATAAAAAACTCAACAAGAACTTTACGACCTTATTAAAATACCGTTACTCTGTACTATTACGCCGGCAAATTGAATCACTTACCTTTATAGGTTTTAATGTACGTTGACTTTTTTGATTACACCATACCAACTGGTTCGCCGGCGTTAATGGTAAGCTCGTAAAGTTTTTGTTGCATTTTTTAACTGCCCGGTAAAATTGAAGATTACCTTCGAATGCATCCACATATGAATCTAGGCCCCACTGCAATAAAAATGATTTGTAAGCCATCACTAATAACTTTAACTCCCGTATCCTGTGAGGACTGAAGATACAAGAACAGACAAGAAATATGATAACGATGATGTGATGTATTGTCATGGTCGCAACTGGCGAAGCCGAGGCCTGTCTGTGCGCAGTATCGCTACGTATGATTGTTTATACGATCAGTACCGAATATTATCGAGAATAAAAAATTAATTCGATGCTTATTTGGTACACGTAGTATTCCCGATTATTATAGGTAGTGGACTAATAAATAACATTAATTAAGAAATATTTTGTTAGCCCCGTTTAATAACATCAACTTGAACTTTAATAATTGTTGTTAGATGCTTAATAACGATTATTAAGATAATAGAATATTAGCAGCAACTTCGTTTTATTAAAAAATACCGATTTACTCCATTAAAGAATGTTAGTTACCGTAGCTAGATAACTGATAACCATAATATGACTGTTTTAAGAAAATGACTTTAATAGCTCTTAGTACTTTGAAACGTTGTAAGTATTAAAGTTATTATAATGGTTAAAATATTTTCAATCATGTTTATTAAGAACTTTTTAGCAAGATACTTTAATAGGTCGAATTTTCTCAGCGTATGTATATAATAAAGCTCAATTTGGGGTACTTTCAAGGTTTGCACGCATGCACGGGATGTAGGACATGATCTCCGGTTTGCATAAAGAAATGTTTTCAACTAATAAATTACCATCAGTGAAGTTGATAATTCGAAATTAAAGGAATAAAAAATATGTTGAAAGTACATTTGCAGACAGTTTTGTCATGCACCAAACTTTATTCAGGGTGCCCGAAAGTGTATCAAATTTTAGTAAAAAAAAAAAAATTATTTACCTTCTGCAAACAGTACAAAATGATGAGTTTGGTTCATGAAAACTGGTAGGGGAAAGGTGCAGGTGTTTACGATATGCACATCACCATATCGTGCGCAATTTGCGCATGTCAACTTGTTATTTTTTTTACAACTTTGAACAATTATTTACCGTCGTTAGCTAAAAAGAAAACACGATTTAAAAACAGAGCTTCAATAAAGGATTATTTGCAGATAGATTAAACATATACAAAGCACTTGCGGCCGAATGTATTTGTGTACAAAAAATGGAGGTAATTTTTACCAATTATTTACTGTCTGCAACTTGGTACAAAGAGAGATTACTGATTTAAATACACAAATATTTAACAACAATGCACACATGCATGAGACCATATATTTCATTTCAAATTATATGCCACTAACAGGGGGCTCTAGCAGGCATAACGTGGAGCCCTCTGCAGATGCAATGTGCAACTCTCGACTGAAAGATCAGTTAGTTTGTTTATGTTGATCACTTAGTTTGCCGCTATTATAAAAAAAAATTTAAAATTTGATGCTTGCATGCTCCCTCCATGATTCCGAGAATTGGAGCAACAGTACCGTAGGATAATATATGTGGCAAAAATATGGAGCAACGCATCTTTCCCTAAGCCATCTAGCTTAAAAGTTGAAGAGTATGGCGAGTGCAAATCGGAGGACTCTAATTTTAAATTTAACTTGTTTGATGGAGATAAAATGCACAAAGCGTCAAAGAAACTGTTGTAGTTGATGACGACAACGGTACGAGAATAGTATAGTTTTCTTAATAATTCTAATAAATTTCAAATGTTAATTCACTTTTAATATGACAGTCGCAATTATCAATAACAGCGTGGCCGATGAGGATAGCGAACAAATAATGCTCAACTACAACATGCTGATGATGATTCACATGAAGAAAACATGTCTTTAGAACATATCAATGACAGAGAGGCAGAAAGTATGATTTCACTGAGGATTATTGGAAAGCATTCCAGGAGTCAGTGGTTGAGGATGATGATGTTGAAGAAGAAACCGAGGACGAACAAATTTAAAAAAAAATTATGATAATATATATAAGATTTTGTTACAACTTTAATAGAATAGTATTTTTCCAATTGAACTTAACTACGATGCGAATTACCGACTAACTTTATTGAATACCAATACTAATCTGGGCCGTGTGCATGTGCATTTTGTCTGCCCATACGAAAAAAGTATACTTGCATAAGTTAGCTTACACAAGTTCGTGTTGCAGATGGTAAAGAGTTGTTTTTGGTGCATATCGCGGATAGAGAGATGTCAAACGAATTTCGCAAAATTTTGACACTTCATTGTAGCTCTCATGCATGTGGGCATTGTCTGCAAATTAAATAATTGCGGATATGAACCAATAACCTTTCTTTGTACCAAGTTGCAGACAGTAAATAATTGGTAAAAGTAACCCTCACTTTTTTTTACAAGTTTATAGAATTCAATGGACGACCATGCATATTGGATTCGTCTGCAAATATTTTTTACAATAGTTTTGCAACCTACATTATCTAATAAACCCTGTATAAGGGTTGGTGCATGACAAAACTGTCTGCAAATGTGCTTCCGACACATTTTTTATTCCTCTAATTTCGAATTATGAACTTACAGACGGTAATAGACATAGTCTTCAAATGGTTTACCATAGTTGAATCTTCTATTAACTAATTTAAATTTCTTAATATAAGTGACTTATAAACCTTGGCGAGGGAGCTTGATAATAAATGTAATTCGTGGGATATTCCTAACAGTAGAGTCTTAAAATCTATTATAGATATTGCAGGTTTTAATCTACTAAATTTTAGCAATATGTCCCTCGAAAAATGTGTTGTTCCAAATCAATTAAAATGCAGTTGTATTACACGAATTCCTAAAATTAAGAATACTAAGGATGCAGTTAATTTTAGACCGATCAATACTTTACCTTCTGTAGAAAAATTATTAGCAAGAGCAGTTTATAACGAGTTGGTTGATTACTTTAATTAAAAATATTTATTAATTAGTCATCAGTCAGGTTTTCGAGCTAAGCATTCGTGTGAATCTGCACTTCAACTGACACTAGTTGGATTCAGATGATTGATCAAGGAAAGTATATTTGTAGCAGTATTTATAGATTTAAAAAGAGCATTTGAAACTATTGACAGAAAAATATTGTTGGATAAGTTATCTTAATATGGTGTCAGAGGTAACATATTGAATCGGTTAAAAAATTATCTGACTAACAGAAAACAAACCACCAAAGTGAATAACACATTATCTTCAAGTCTTGACATTGATCATGGAGTTCCGCAGGGAAGCATTTTAGGACATCTTTTATTTATTATTTATATTAATGACATAAATTATCAGCTTAACTATGATTTTTTGAATTTGTATGCAGATGACACTTAGTAGCTGTTTGTGACTTCGCCTTGACACTGCTATTAATAAAATGAATTCTGAGTTGCGCAAAGTTGAAACTTACTTTAAAGTCAACAAATTCAAATTAAACCCTATTAAAACGAAAGCAATGGTGGTTACTAACAGAATTAGATATAACAACATCGATAGTAAAAGTATTAATTTGCTTATAGATAATACTCAAATTGAAATAGTTGAACAAATTAAATATTTGAGTTTAATTATAGATAGTATTTTATCATTAAAAAGCCATTTTGAATATATAAAGAATAAAATTTGTAAAAAATTGTTTTGCTTTTCAAGAATTTCTATTAATTTAGATCTAAAAACTAGAATCACTATATATAAATCAATAATTCTGCTTCGTTTCGATTACTGTGCTACTGTTTTATATTTACTCGATCAACTCAGCAAAAATTAATTGCAAAAACTTCAGAATCGAGCTGTGACGAGCTTGTGGCATTCTTTGTCGAATAAGTTCGCTTGCCTTTGGCCTGGAGTATTCCTCCAGTAGGACTTTTTCTGGTCCTTTTCCCATTCTTGGATCTCCTCCGCTATGTGTCCCTTGGCCAGGCCACAGAACGGTTCAGGTCCAATGAATGGTGCTTTAGATCCTTTTTTTGCAAGGCTTCACCTTGTTTAGTTGTGTGACTATTAATTAATTTCACGACATATTTCTCCTTTTCTGCCATTATTGAATTTTGTAGAATAGTTTTTTTTCAAACGTCAGAATTCTCAAGACATTTCTTATTCATTTCATGACATTAAAGTTTGACATTTCAGACGGCTGTACGTTACCATTAGCAGAAGTAAAAGTAGTTTTTCTTCCACTCGAGCGGATTTTTACTTCCGTTGCTAATGGCACTCAGCTAACTTTTGTATCTTTATTTTTTTTTATAGCTAATCGACGTTTGGAGAAAAAATAATATGTCTTATTCAGAGTAAAAACCACTTTTGTGATTAGTCCGGCAATCCTACAGATTCGTCACAAAAGTACCACTTTTACTCTATAAAACAATATACTATTCAACAAGAACATCTACATATTAGTTTTTTATCAACGGGTTAAGTGATAGAACAGGCTGTGTATACCTGTATTGCACAAACAGAACTTCGCCCCTTTTTTTAAGTATTGCTATGTATTCATTTTTGTATGCTGAATTGTGGTTGTAAATAAAAACGCTTATTATTATTATTTGTTATCTTTATTCTTAGTATTTTTTGTCCGGTATTTTTACTTCATAGTCAGCCTTCAATTTTTAACATGCTTTTATTAGCTTCACCTGTATGTTTGTTTGATTGTAAAGGAATCTTTGAACGTGATTCTCACCCACTTCAAAACGTCAGATTAAAATGAAACTTTGCACACTTATCAATGACCGATGACAATGCAATAATTTAACAACTTTCTACTAATGTCCTCACCAGGATCATCAGGATAAAATAAAATTTAAAAAAAATGGCTAATCTATTGTCGAGATTTTGGCGGAGGAGCCGTTGTCATTAATATATATTTTATTATTGGTGAGAAACGTGCTGAGGGATGAATGGCAAGAGGGTGACTAAAAAAATTATAGTTTAAAAAACTAAAAAAACACGCTTTAATAGCAAACCGAACTACAAAGTAAAAAATAAGGATGTGGCTATTTATACATACTGTATGTATACGCAATTGGCTATTTATACATACAGTATGTATACGCAATTGGCTATTTATACATACAGTATGTATAAGAAATTGGCTATTTATACATACAGTATAGCCGTCGAGGGCAAGGGACATTATCTATCATAAACAACTATACTACATCAAAAAATATTAACATATTTAACCCAACGAACTAACCTAAAGAAATATTCGTATTACGTATTTTAGTTAACAAAATGTGGTAAAAAAAAAACTGTAGCAAGCGGATTCGAACCGTCGACCTCACGTGTGAGAATCGGGAACACTAAGTATTACACCACAGACTGCTGATGGTTAACCTTATAATTCTTACTATATCAATATGTTTGAACGTCATCGCGCATGTGCGGCGTGAATTGCCTGGACAGTATGTATAAATAGCCACATCCAAAAAATAATGTTTAAATATTAAGATTATTAATTATTTTTTACTTTTTAGTTCGATATTTGCTATTAAAGCGTGTTTTTTAGTTTTTTAAACTATAATTTTTTACTTCATACTTTTACAAACATCAGAGATTGGTTGTTAATTCTCGCAACTCCCCTCCCATTTCTTCTTTTATTTCAATACTTGTTTCGTTTTTGGCGTTTTTCTGTTTAATGATCTCTTGGTTTAACTATCAATAACACTTCATCCCAGGTAGAACATAATATTGGCTGGACCATGGTCCATGGTTCAATATTGGATCAATATAGATACATTGAAATTGTAACAAAAATATTGAACTAATATTAATATACACTGGTATTAAAATATCGGCGTGCCTATGTTGATAATATATTGTTTTAACACATTCCAATCCAGATATACGCAGACAATGTCGATAAATATCTATTAATATTAATTTTACAACATTGAAAAGTCTATATTTGCGTTATATTGTTATTAAATTTTTTGATAATATTGTGCAAAAAATGTCGATTGATAAAGATAAATATTGATTCTAAAATATTTGAAAACTCATATGTAACTCATATTTGTCAACTATGTATAAAATTATATTGTTTAGGGAATATTTTCTAATACCAATAAATATTGATTTTCCAATATTGGGAAGTGTATATGTTATTATGTTGTTATTGAACTTTTTAGTAATATTGCACAACAAACATCGACTGATAATGACAAATGTTAATTTTAAAATATCGGGATATTCATATTGAGATTATATTGTTAAACTCTCTTTTAAATAATATTATTTAACCGATTTATATCTATATTGGATAGTCATGCTGCGCCTAGGCTGATTGCAATAAGTTGCATAGATGGCTCTCCTTGCAACATGCTTGTACAAGTGTACAATTTCTGACTTAGGGTCTCCAAGCAATGTGATTCAATAATGAGAAATAGAAATTCATTGTGATGATGTTCACCTAATCTGTACTAACAAAGGCCCCAAGATGCCTTTAGTAATTTTACAGATGATGTAGCTGTAAAGTCGAGGCAAGAATTCAAGCGATGCACGTCACGAGTGATCTCATTAAAGAAATTTTAATACCAACGTAATTTTTAATCATTAATTACGTTAAAAAGAGTCATTCTTGACACCCAGTTATTAAGCTTTTTTCAGAAATAGGTACAGTTTAATGGGGCTTCATGATTCTTAGCAGTATTGTATTATTAGAATCAAATAATACTCAAGCACTATTCAACCTGCTAACTTCCTTTAATCTAAATATGCATGTGGAGTCATATACTAGAGTCTCACGGTACTCTGCTACCACGATTGATTACTTCTGTAGTAATCTAGATAAACAAAATGTTACTTGCTCAGTGGTCCCAGCTGGCCTATCAGATCATGAAGGTGTATACTGTTCAGTTCTGATAGATTCAAATATTCTAGACAAAAAATATAAATTTGGGCGTTTATTCAGCACGACTAATTATGAGAGGTTTTTTCTAAGATGTCTAGAGTACAACTGGGAGGATTTGTTAATTAGAGAGGATGCATTCGATTCTTTTTATGAATGTCTAACACATGTATTTAACGAAGCCTTCCCTATTCAAAAAATTAAATTAAAAAGTAAGAAACCTTGGGTATCTAAAGGCATAAAAACATCAGCTAATAATTTAAGATCTCTTCATTACATAAGAAAATACACAAATGAACAATCTTTTTTTGATTATTATAACAAATACCGTAAAATCTATAGAGATATAATCAGAAAGGCGAAAGATAATCATTATAAGTCCAGAATTGAACAGTCAAGAAATAAAACAAAGGAGAGTTGGAAAATCATAAACGAACTTAGGGGCAAAGATCAAAGGCGAGCTACAATTTCTTTAAATCCTAATGATATAAACAACTATTATTGCTCTATTGCAGGTAAACTTACTGAAAGCATAATTCCCCCTAATGATCCCTTGAGTTACATGAATGAAATATATAATCATAATACTTTATGTCTATATAATACAAATATAGTTGAATTAAAAGAAACCATCAAAGCAATTAATAATAAAAAATCAGCTGGTCTTGATGAAATTTCAGTAAAAATATTTGAAAATTTACCAGATTCTGTTCTTCATGTGTTAGCTTCGTTAATAAATAAATCTTTTGAATTAGGAATTTTTCCTTCTTTTCTAAAAACATCTATAGTAATTCCGCTTCACAAAGGTGGGAGCATGGAAGATCCATCTAACTTTCGTCCCGTATCGTTAATACCAACACTAGCAAAGATTATAGAAAAACTAGTAAAAAAAAGGGTAGTTGAATTTTTGTCTTCTTGCAATATATTGAGTGATGATCAATTCGGTTTCCAAAGGAATAAGAATACAAATGATGCTATTTTCTCATTTTTAAAGACGATCTACACTGAAATCAATGGTGGGGAGGCCGCTGCAGCAATATTCTGCGATTTGTCAAAAGCCTTTGACTGTGTCCAGCATGAAATATTATTGCGGAAGCTAGAGCTCTACGGTTTCAGAGGCACTACACTAAATTGGTTTCGGTCCTATTTGTCAGATTGTAGTCAAATAGTTAAGACTTCAACGTATTCCAACAACTTGAATATTAATCATGGAGTACCCCAAGGCTCTGTTCTTGGCCCAACCCTATTTTTGTTGTATATTAACGACCTGACTGAAATTGATATTAAAGGAAAATTCACCTTATTTGCTGATGACACCACTATATTATGGCATAACAAGGATGGTAATTCCCTTTGGGATTTAATATGCTCTGATATAAATAACGTAAAAGATTGGTGCGACTCAAACTTGCTTTCATTTAACATCAGCAAAACGAATATAATATCTTTCCATTGTAATCTTTTAGACATCTCTTTAGGCAATCATGTACTTGAAAAGAAATCGTGCACTAAATTCCTTGGACTAAATATTGACTGCCAGCTTAAATTTAAAGAACATATTACTAGTCTTAGTAATAAACTAGCATCTGGATGTTATGCAATCAGAATCATCTCTACTGAATTGGGTTATACAGCTGCAAAAACTGCATACTTCGCATTAATTGATTCACACTTGAGGTATGGTATTTCCTTCTGGGGTGCATGCAGTAGGCATTTGATACAAATGATATTGGTGCTACAAAAGCGTGCTGTTCGATATTTGTGTAAAGCAAAAGTTCGTGATTCATGCAAACCCCTTTTTTTGGCTCATGGAATTCCAACAGTGATCTCCATTTACATTCTGGAAACAGCATGTTTAATTCATAAACACCGAAGAAATACCAACCCTACTCCATCCCACTATATCACCCGTCAATGCAATAACATTACTTTACCAATTCCGAGATCCTCTCTAGTTAAAGACTCTATTATTTACAATGGCAACAAGTTGTACAATCATCTGCCTAATAATGTGAAAGACATTAACTCAAATATTGACTTCAGAAAGGCTGTTAAAGGCCTGCTGATTGTTAAAGCCTATTATGATTTGAACGAATATTATAATGATATATTTTAATAGGATGCCACTTTCTTGTTTTGTATTTCATTTTGTTGTTCTAATTTGACTATACATTTATTGTATGTGTGTATATTCTTTTTAATACGTTTACATATTTATGTAGTTTATTTACAATTTCCTTATTTCATATTTCATTTTGTTATTAATTTGACTATATATTGTGTTCTGTATGTTTACATTTTTGTGTAGTTTATTTACATGTTTTCTATGCTTTGTCTATGAGAATTTTTTTCTTCTGACAATAAAGTATATTTTGTATTGTGTATTGTATTGTATTATATTGTATTTATAGAATTGATCTGTGACGTGAATCGCTTGAATTCTTGCCTCGACTATACCTACCATACACAGGTTAAATATCCCAGATGGAAGTTTTACTTACAATCACTTCTGATCTTCTTAGTGAGGTTCTTAAAATAATGATAATTATTCAAAAATTGTACTTTATGAAAATTACAAGAAATAGCTATACCATCTTTGGGCATTATGCTAAATTTTCATTAAATATTGAGCCAATATATAATTTCAAATAATAATTTATATTGGAATAAAATATTATATGATATGATTTTTAAATATTTGTTGAATATAGCTTAACCAATATTGAGTCTATATACAAAAATGTTCATTGTTCACATTTTTTATTGGTTATATTCAAATATAAGTGTACATATTGTGCAAAGTGATTTATAAAATTGATAAATAAAATATATAATTTGTGAATTTCATATTCACCGCAATCTATTTAAATATTACACACAAATTTAAACCTAAATTTTGAAGAGAAGTTACATGACAGAAGCTTTTGGTGTTTGCTTTTTTTTGGCATTAATTTGCACTTTCTTATGGTTCAAGTGTGTACTGAGGATTTACTAATTGGACGTTTCTTTGTAAAATCACATTCCACGGATAGATAAATTTAATGATAAAAGTAACCTCACATTTTACAATTTCAAAATTTATTTCACAAAACTCCAGTTTCATTGCTTTCTTTAATCTAATATGAAAAAGTGTGGCACATCTTTCAGATTTTATTATTATATAATTTCATGTATTTTAGGAAACCACCTGATAGTATTTGATTTTGTGGGCCAGCAATTAATATGTTTGACTTTCAGATGTGGGATAAGTGTAATCTGTGATAAATTGGAAGCAGTGTTATGTGATAATATTGTTTATACATTGTATAAGCAAAGTTTTGAAGATCGTGATTTGTATAGCTTAGAAACTTATAACCTGGACAGCGGGCTGCTAGATTATGTGTTTAAAGATAAACCTATCAATGATGTGATAGATATCGATGGTGAACATTTTACAGTTAGTTCTTCTTTGAAGATGTTTCCTGCTCTTCATCACTCCTTGGTTGAGAGAGATGCATTAATAAATGATGTTCTTGCATAGGTTTTATAAAATAAATTTTATACCTTTTTTGTCTTAAGTACTTGTATTTATTTAAACATCAATGATGTTCTTGCATAAGTTTTATAAAATAAATTTTATACCTTTTTTGTCTTAGGTGCTTGCATTTATTTAAATATCCCTGTGAAGAAGGCATTTTTCATATTTCATTTGATCACCTTCTGAATATTGACTACTTTATCTTCATCGATTGATCTCATAGGTCACTAGTTGGCGATATTGAAATGAAACTTTGTGTGTACGATACATGCGTGGAATGGGGAACATTCTCTTTTATTTTATCCGCCAGAGTACACCACCTGTACTCGGTTGCTTGTCCGTCAATGTCAATACGAAAAATATGTCTTTAAATTAAGTTAATTAGGATGTAAAATGAAAACTTGTTGCTGTTGTACCAAAGTGCTCTACTTCAAGTGTACTAACTAGAATATTGCCATGATTGATTAATCTAGAATAAAAGAGGATTTATAAACAAAAAATGTTAATAAATGTATTTATATACCTTTCAACCAAATCTTTTTCGATGAACTCTAGCACTGTTTTTTCACAGTTCAGCTTTTAAACGATTTAATGACCAACTACCGTAATCCTTTTTATTAATTTCTACGAATAAGAGATTGGAAAACTCTCGGAAATTTAAACTATTTAAAGGTTCTATGTGATACAAGTTGAGAATGAAATTAAACCGAGTACGCATGGTGTAATCTTTTGGATATATTAGGAACTGGCTTGGATTGTTCCTCGGATATAAATGATTATTTCGTACTTTATGAAATCCAAAACATCCCTTGCATTTTAATAGAAATAAGAAAGTTGATCCTTGGGATACGATAACTATATACTAATCTTGGGACCTATTGCATTTATTAGAAATTCAAAATCTTCAGATGATATGCGAATAAAATTTTGATAGTGACCACTTCCTGTAGCCTCATGTCGCGTAATAAATTACATTCACTGTATGACTGCCCATTTTGATATAATTTTATCACCCACCATCGATCGTTTAAGCTGTTTCTTCTTTGCTTCTACTTCCAATATTAAGCAGGCAGCAATAATGATATTACGTCTGGTTTGCGACATTTCCACAAAAACAATGGAACGACAATTTGCTCACAAAAATTTAAATCAAGAAAACCATTTTCGCAAACGAATATATTTGCGGGTACGCGTTTTGTGCGCGCACA
Organism: Leptura quadrifasciata; assembly: GCA_963675555.1. Taxonomy (NCBI): domain Eukaryota; kingdom Metazoa; phylum Arthropoda; class Insecta; order Coleoptera; family Cerambycidae; genus Leptura; species Leptura quadrifasciata. Next base: position 143,775,356 of record OY776675.1, read on the forward strand.
CTTCGTGCGAGAAAAAATGCTCAAAACAGTACCCGGCCAGATCGACTAAATGGTTGCGTTGATGACGGTGTGCGATCAGGTAGCGCTCACATGCACAAAGCTTGTGCTTAAACTACGCTTCTTGCTTCTTCCATAATCTGTCAGCGCGATGCCGCCATCGCTGTGACGTAGTCACGAGGCCTCTTTCAGCGCGCTTCCGTTTAAAATGAGTGGAGGAAAACATATTTTTGAATAATATTAACACACACATACAATTTATTGATATGGTTGAGGAATGCAACATTTTCAATGATTTTTGTACATAAATACGGCAATAAAACGAAATAAACTTAAAAAGCTCTATTTTATCATGTTTATATCCATCACAATATGAAACAAATAGTCAAACTCAAATTAAAATATCTACTTATCATACAAGTTAAAGTAGTAACTAAGTTTTATACTAAAGGTAATAGGTAAATACACAATAATAATAATGATAGTCTTTATTAATTTATAAACAAAAAATGTTAATAAATGTAATTATATACCTTTAAACCAAATCAGCTTTTTTCGATGAACTCTAGCACTTCTTTTTCTCAGCTCCGCTTTTAAACGATTTAATGACCATCCACCGTAATCCTCTTTTTCAATTTGGCTCATTTCTACGAATAATTAAGAGATTGGGAAACTCTCGGAAATCGGGAAATTTAAAGTATTTAAACTATTTAAAGGTTATATTTGATAAGAGTTGAGAATGATATTAAACAGAGTACTCATGCCGTCATCTATATTGGATATATTAGGAACTGGCTTGGATTGTTCCTCATTCTTTTTATCAATTTGACTCATTTCTAGGAATAAGAGATTGGGAAATTCTCAAAAATCGGAAAATTTAAACAATTTATGGCCATATTTGCACCGACGATTTTAAGGGAGGCTTAATTTTAAGGAACCCTTAAAGTGACATTTTCTGTTGTACCGTCATAAGTAACACTTACTTCTTATTTAAGGTAGGCTTAACTAAGCCGTCGATATCGGTGGCTTAAAGTATCCTTAACTAAAGTTATAATATAACTTTTAAATTGTTGTTTAATGTCATTCTCAACTTGTATCATATTCTGTTAACATGGTCTATGTCCATTTAACAGTTTTATATAGAAACTAGTGTTTTGTGGATTTTTAGCACGACCTGTATAACATTTTTGGATTCAGCTTTTGTAAGTGAAAGTGTTTTCAACTAACAGAATTTTATTTGTATAACTGCTAAACCATTTCACATTGTTTTATGTACTTATATTTTATATCTTAGGAACTCGGTCATATTCTACACTATTATGTATTTCGTTCTACACAGCATCCCAGGAAACAATTAACAATTTGTCTACAAAATTTAGTTACATCAGATATCTATTTTTCAATTTTTATATTTTTGTTTACTATGTGGGTACATTTGGTGATTTTCCTTACCTTTTCTCATTCTATATATAGTATATCCTATAAGATGTAATATATTTACTGAGTTATCAATACGTTTTACTATTTATTTACATCTGTTCATATTTGTGGTTATGTATAAAATAGAAATTACAAACTGAGGCAAAGACATTGGTATGGAACAAAAACTTCTATTATAGATTCCTTTTATCAATTATATGCCACTATTTTAGTTGTGAGTACGGGAATCTACAAGGCAAGTTGATGCGCTTAACGCAACCATTGACAGATGGCCATACTTGTACTATTTTTATATTTTATAGCTTTCAATTTAATTAGGGATTTCAATTTCTCAAGTTTATTTTTTGGTAGCGTTATTTCCCAGTAAACAGGACAAAAAGTTTACCCTATCAGTAAAACTCACCAGGAAGTCATTTGCTTGCAGCCTTTGTACTGATTCAAACGTATATAATTTTTAACTGTGGACTTCAGTAATTGATATTACAATTTTTATATCCCAGTTAACAAGTGTTTAACATACAGGTAATTTCATTATACTCATTAAAAAATGTAATTAATCTTCAAATTTTGCCTTTGATATAATTTCAATTATTTTTAAAATAAATTTGAATTCAAGGTCAATTCTTTTTAATTTAATAAGTAGTTAAAATACTCTATGTACCACATGGTTTTAAAAATATTTTTCTCTTTCTTTTTCATTTTTTGGCAATTTATAGTCTATGAAATCAGTTTAAATATATTTTGTACAGCTAATTTAAATATATTCTGTATAGCTAACTTGCTTAAATTTTGTACAGCTAACTTGCTTATATATGTACTTTTAACTTCCTTAAATTTTGTACATGCATACATGCTTCGATGCTTATATTCTGAGATACTTCTTCTACATTCCTGCATAGTTTTTGCACAGCTTATCTTTCATAGATAAAATCTCGATATCTTTTCATTAAACCACATAGTTGGTTAATTTTCCTACAACTTTCACCCCATTTCATTGAGAGACGTAAATTGCCAAGGAAACTTTAGGATTAATTCTTGCAACAAGAGACAATTGTGGGCCTGGATTGCTGTCCCAGAACCAGTCACCTCAACTATAATCAATATAGGATACTGGTATAAATTTGTTATATATATATATATATATATTTTTAAATTTCAATTTGTCTTTCAAACCGATTTGTCTATTTTTCATGTAATATATTTTAACATTCATTTTAAACTGTCTTTTTATTTCTCTTACCAACAATTTCAGTCTGATCTATAGTAGGCTGGTTATTCGAGAGAAAGAGACAATTTTGCTTATTTTACTATAGATGGTGCCCAATTTAACATTTTTCTTTGTCTCCTTTTCTCGAAATAAACAGAAATCTGTCGCTTATGCTGTACATGTCAGAAAGGGTGAGTTTCTCCACTCTTACGAATGCTCTGGACCCACGGCTCTCTGCTCCGACTTAAACCAGCTAGTCGTCCGCATATGTTGCCTCAATTCTTTCTCAAAAATAAATAATAAGAGAAAGGAGGTAACAATATAACGTTTAAATAGTTTAAATTTCCCTATTTCCGAGAGTTTCTCAATATCTTATTCGTAGAAATGAGTCAAAATGATAAAAAAGATTACGGCAGTTAGTCATTAAGTCGTTTAAAAGTGGAGCTGAGAAAAAGAGGCGCTAGAGTTCATGGAAAAAAAGCTTTGATTGAAAGGTATATAATTACATTTATGAACTTGTTGAATTTTTTGTTTATAAATCCTCTTTTGTTCTAGATTAATCAATCATGACAATATTCTAGTTACTACACTTGAAGATGAAGATATAGATTACAATTATAAAACACCAGATTTATCATAGTTGTCGGAAACGGTCATTTTTAGGAAATAAGTGGTCCTACTATGTTAGAGCACTGTGGCACACAACAACAAGTTTTCATTTTACATCATAATTATTAACTTTGTTTATTTAAAGACATATTTTTACGTATTGACATTGACGGACAAACAACATCTCGAATACAATAAAATCATTCGAACTTTAAGGGGCCTTTTTATTGCAGACATATTATTTCAATAATCGAAGAAATAAATTTACTACACAGATATACGATATACATACAATTATTTTAGACATTATAAATTGTCATCGGATACCCACCGTGTTTTAATTGTGAGCACGATGCAGAATAAATAAGTGATTGCCAACAAACAAATTTAACTTCTTGCACACTATGGAATGCTTTTATAAACCGATCTTCCGGTTCCGCCACAGGCTTCCATCAGTGTAAGTGAAAGGTGAGCACGATGCACCTTATATACGTTTTCATTTTCAACTGGACAAAGAGCAGTGATCTTCTTCATTAGCCTCAGCTTTAGTCGCATTATTGCATATTATGTAGGCAGGAAATAGTGAAAAGTGAAGGGCTGTTTGAAACAGAGTATATTCTTTGCTAAGACTATTGAGTAATCGGTACTTACCTGTAATAATTAGCGGGCAATAAATACACTTATTTTGTTCTTAGGACGAAATTATCTTCTTAAGTGTTACGCTTGTTTTCGCTGTAGTGATCGTTATGTAACTTGAAATCATTTATAAGAGGATTTAGAGATGCTTCCAAATTAAACTACTAAACATTATTATTCACTTTATTTACAGTCAAATAACCAAAGCCTAAGAACATGGACATGATTTCCATTCTGAATATTTTTATAACATAGCAAAAATGGCTCTAAGTTTGAAACTTAAAGAAAAAAAATGAGAGGATCAATGAAAGTGTTGCAGCGCATGGAGACAGATGGAGCTATTAACTAGATTTTCAAGTTACTGCTTTAGAACTAGCCTGGTTCGATAAATGGAGGTCGCATATCGGATTCCTAAAATAAACATAAAACCCTCTGAAAAGGTGCTTTTTTATAGTTTACCGACAGTACACGCAGCACCACGTGTTTATGCGAAGCAAATTTATGTTATCGCTGAACTTATGCAGCAAAGACGCTATTCAAAAATTAATCTGAATAGGACCGGTCAAAAGAAACAACTGCAATAAGCGACAATAGGGTTTTCCCAGAAAAAAAAATTATTGCTGAAATACTTAACTTACGTAAAAAAATGATTTATGGCATATTTATTATCTTATTAATTTTACTAATAGTAACAAAAAAAAAAACTTGAAGTTTGAAAAATATTGGGTTCATTTTAAATAGCCATAAATTGGCGCGTTGTGACGTCAACACCCTGAAATCCAACTACTAATCTTGGTCTCTGTTATCTGTTAACATAACATAACCTCTATTTATTGACAGCACTCAGCACTTTTCTACTTTAGGTAAATTATCAGCGGCACCTTTAACATATCCCTCTTCCACTTGATTCCATTTTGATTGTAGAATTAATAAAACATAAACCAGAAACTGATAAAATAATATTTTCACTCCAAACAATACAAACAAAAATATAAATTTAACGTTTTAGGTTAATCATCTGATGTGTAATGTCGGTGAAGGCTAAACCTAAACTACAGTACAAAATATGAACGTCCGACGCTTTCACGAATAACTTGTGCGGCATTTATCTGGATTCTGATTGGCCAATATTTACACGTCCACTGCTTTAGACCAATCACGGTACAAGCATTACAAATTGAAATTCTGGAAAGTTTTAGAGGAAAGCTTTCTTTAACACACAGTTAGAATCTATTACAAACTAATTATATCCATAATCTCATTGGTTTTCCGGGTAGATACGTAATTCTGGCGCGTAAAAATGCTCGTTTTAAAAAGCAGTGAAATTGTCAGCAAGTTGTTTTAAAGATGTTTTCTTAGAAATAATTCTTATTAGAAAAGTAAATTGTTGTAAATTAACAAAATGTTTTATTATATCATTTTCACGACACAAATTGTTAAAATAAAATTAGTTTGAAAACCCTATTGTTGTTTAATGATACTACAATCCAATTGATTTTTGGCGACAACTTTTCAGGGGAAATTTTATTGACGATTCGTATGTATTTTGACCTCCTGATTGCGAAGAAAATGTTATTTCGAAAAAGTGGGTGGAGCTTCAAAAGTTATATGCATTTTTCTGATATGCTTACACGAATTTTCTATTTGTCTGCGGAATATATCGTGTTCTAGTAATCGAATCGGAATGACTAAAATATCAGTTTATTCGCAATGTGAAATTCTCTAGAAATCTAGACCTGTACGATATTCAAAGGTGAATGCGGCGCCATCTTGAAAGAAATTAAAAACGCCAAAAATGGTCCAAAAATTCAAAATCGAAAATATCTTTACGATAAGAGGGGGAGATTTCTCCAATGTTGGTGAAAATACAGCGCATATAAATGCATATAAATTCGCTTTATTTGCTCATAAGAGCAAATCAAATTCATCCGACGCCGACGATGTAAGTCAAATAGAACGGTCAAAAATGACACACGAAATATAATTTTGAATCCTTCATCAAGTATCAAGGAGGCAATGCGCATTCACTTTTCTTTTTTTAAATCGTCGCTTTTTTAACGTAATTTTAAATCATAAAGTTAACATTATTTCCTTTTATTTGGGTTTTCTACCACATGTATTATCCTCTTCAAAAACAAATCACCGAATCTACAAAACATTAGAATTATTGGACAAAAGCCTCTGCGTCTGTGACGTTTACGTCAAAGGAACAGTCAGAGGTTATTTTTTTTACAAATAATGTAAATCTGAATAAACACAGAAATAATGTATTTTGCTGACGTTTGGGAAAGTAGTCTCTTTCCGTTTTCAAAGCTTTTTTCGAAGAACTCTTATTTGTTGTGTATGTTAAATACACAGCTTTAAGATTCTATTTATGTTATTTCCATAGATACTTACTACTTACACTAGGACAATGTGTTTTTAAATCCGTTCTAATATAATTATTACTAATTATGTATTAGCCTTTTATCTTCAAAATGTAATGATTTAGATAAGCTTATCTATTAAATATGTATATTTTTACATGTTTTTATTATTTATCTGCAAATATCATTAATTGTTGGCAAGTAATGAGGACATACTGCGAACGCCGCCATATTTGATTTTACTTGATTTGTGCCCTTGTCTTGTGTATTCGAGGTATTTACAGTTAGTTCCGGAATAAAGTGAAACTATTAGTGTTCATTATTCTATGTCCATTTTCCCAAGCATATTCACAAATCTTAGATTTCTGAATTTCATTCTTTCTAATGTAATTCGTGTGATCATCAACCTCACACTGAAAGGCCTGGATGACTCACCCACATAACATTTATCACATTCACACGGAATATATATACAGTTTTATTAATTCTGCTTCTGGTTTATCGGTTTTGTTTTTGTTAAAATAAATCTCTAGGTACGGCGTAGCTTCTCCGATAGTCCGTATACATAAGGAATTGTTGCTGTGTAATGACGTTCAGGTTTTTGTCGTACCTGATTGTCCCTATTTTCAACATTTATGAAAACTCTATCAACCAATGCTTCAGGGTATTGATTTTGTTAGGGTATTTTCAGGGTATTGTTTGTCTTCGATAAATTTTTTCTCGTTGTTTATACAATTTTAATTTAATAAATATGTTGTTTAAAATTGGCGATAATGGAGACCCCCTTGCCATACCAAAATCATGCTGATAGAACTCATTTTCCAATTGAAAATAGGTTGTTTTTATACACATTATTAATAGTTCCATTATGTTATTTACACTTAATTTAGTTCTAGTTTCCAAATTATTATCATTCAGCAATCTAACTTTAACTATTTTTAAGGTTTCATCTACCGGAACATTGGTAAAAAGATTAACTACATCAAAACTAACCATCAGGTGTGATTCATGAATATCGTTTTCATACATTTTTTCTATAAATTGTTTACTATTTTTAATATATGAATCAGTATTTCCAGATAATGGACCAATAATTTTATGTAAAAATTTTGCCAAATTGTGAATTAATAGAACTAACACTTATTGGTCTTAAAGGAATATTTTGTTTATGTGTCTTTGGTAAGCCATAAAAATGAGGAGGCCTACTATGATGTGGTGTAAGGTTCCTTCGTTCAAAATCATTAAATTCGTGTTTGTATTTAAACAAAGTTCTGTAAATTTTGCTCTCTATTGATTTTGCTGGATCTTTATTTAGTTTTGACTAGGGTCCTTCATTTACAAGAGTCATATGATTTTTTTGTCATATATATCTTTATCTATAATGATTGTGGCATTACCTTTGTCTGCTGGCAATATTTTTAAACGTTCATCGCGTTTTAAGGAATTTAGCGATAGTTTTTCTTCTGGAGTTAAATTGTCTTTAATTTTGTATTGCTTCTTTAATACAATGTTTGCCCGTATGCGATATTAATTCCCATTATCTATTTTCACACAGAAAATAAACTAAATAGGAACGTCATAGAACAGGATTATCAGTTTATAAACTGAAATAAATGTCAGGTTCAGTTATAAAAAATATTTTAATCTGCAATAAAGGCTCGTATTGGTATATTGCGCATGGTCGATATAATGGGAACCGCGTGCTTAATTGAGGGGCGGGAGATTGATTTGCCATTCCAAATTTCGAAAGAAATCAGAAATCATTCATTTTTAAATTTTTTTTAATAAAATAACTTTTCAAGGCAATTTGGTGGGGGTCCCGAGGCAATACTTCATTGCCTTGTGGTTAATCCGGCACTGACTAGCTGTCAGCTGTCAACTAATTGTCGCGCTAGTGGAACTAGTAACGAACGCAGCGCTATCCACTACGCAGAATTGCCGCGAAATTTTAATTGATTAAAGGAGAGATGTTGATGAGTCACCGTGTCGATCCTTAATAATTATTGTCGGAATTCTTAATTGTAGGATAATTAATTTTTTATTTTAAATGAGTATTTAAAATTTTAAATATTATACAATAATGGCCTCCATTGTAAAAATGTGCAACAAAAATTATAAAAAAAATTGAAATGATTATTAAAAAAATATTTTTACAATAATTTTTTTTACTATTTCTACAAAAAGTAGGTCATTTGGTGGCCCCAGGCCACTGCCTGGTACACTTTTTGTTCACGGAGCACTAATAAAAATTATATTGTGAACATCATCTTGCTCCAATTATGCTAAGATTGGTAAAGTTTTTGTCCACGGAGCATTTAATAATAATTGAGTTGAGAACATTTTCTGTAAACATTCCTAGATGAGGTGTGAAAATGAGGTTAAAAGTTCAACTTCAAGGTACCATGTTTGAAACAGTCCAACATTTTTCGACTATTTTTGATGTTACCAGGGCGAGAATTAGGTTAGGGTCACGCCAAAGAAATAGGGACCATCAATTATCCTACACCACACATTGATTTTTCTCAGGGTTCTGCATCAGCATCATCCGGTGGGGATTCACTGCGGCCTAAAATAATAACAATTTAGAACTATACGAATCAAATTAAAGAGAGTAAATCAGCAGCGATTTTGGCGGTTAGTTTTCCCTCCAACTTGGTTCGGCTGATGCAAAATAAAAATTAATTAACGTCGATACATTGTTTGAATGGTGAAATTAAAAACTGGTTATATTGCATTGTTTTCGAGAATGCGTTGTGTCAAATTTCAAGACCCTAGGTGCATGAAGAATAAGTGAAAAATCGATAACAAAATTTCATCCAAACAAGCAAACAGAGAAAGTGAGTTAAAATAATGATGAAGGTGTGGAAAATTTCGAGGCCACGAATTGTATTTGGCAAGATTATTTTATGTATTAAATAATTGAAGCAACGGAAAGTAACAAACAAACGAATTAACAATAATTTTATGCATCATCTATTCCACTCATTGTATCTGAATCTGACCTTTTGGTAAATTTTAAAATTATTGAAAAATGCCAAAATAATCTTGTCTTAATTGGTCAATTTGACGATTAAATAATTTAATTTAAATGTTGAAAATTTCTACATCTATAAAAATTCATCAAATTTGATTATTCTTTTCATCTATCGATATTTAAATTATAATGTGATATGTTCTCCATTGTCTTATTTTATAAATTATACAAAACTTCCGGTTTGGCATTAATGAAGGGCATTTTAAGACATTGACCGAGAAAACGAGACCAACATTCCCAGGCAGACGAGGCAGATGCACCCACCAGGGAAAGTTGTTGCGAAACAAGAAACTGCAGTAATCTACCGACTATTAGTAATTAGGTAGTTCAATATTTAACATATAAGTACTAATGCAATCATTAAACAACCCGCATATTACGTGATATCCGAAGAAAATTACATTTAACTGCATATATATGCACCACTAACAAATAGTTAACAATTACAAATAAGTCATTTAGAGAAGTTTGTTTATCTTACAGGATGGCACATGATGGAATGTTACGTTCTGGCACTGGTGTCAGAGATGATAAAATACAAAGCTGCCAAAAAATACTTGTCCATGAAAGATCTAAAAAATATCAGTGACTGGGACTGTTGTATTTTCTTTCTCGACTTTAAAAAAGAGACTATCTACCACCTAGACTAAATATACTATTACGCGTTAACACCCTGCAATAAACACTCCCAAACGTAGGTTCAATAATTGCAACAATTACTCTCACTAACCTCTGATTTGTTATCACTAAATTACAATAATTAGTCCTTACAGTAACACACTAGTTATAACTTTCATCTACTATAGCCTCACTACTATAATTCACAACTTATTACTGTTCTTTTCCTTTTCCGATCACTTCTCATCTCTTTCAGAACTGTTCTGAACTTCGTGTCCCGGATCCGCTTCTTATATACCGGGTGTCAACGGATCATGGTATACTCCCTTTTTAACAACATTTTTTAGAGTATCAGAATGAAACTTATATTTTTGGAATCCTTGGAAGATGAGTTTGGTGATACCCCATAAGTGACATTTCGATTCCATGAAAAAAATTGATTCGAAATTTATTGATGCATTTAGAATGCATGACATATACATTTCATATGTTGCCGAACCTTAACAAAATGCAAAAGGTTTCTAACGATTAAGACCGAAATTCATTCACTTCCTTTCTTCCGTCCATTTTCGAGACAGTTGCTAAATTTACGCCTTGTCCATCACGCCCCGCCGGCGCCGTAGGAAATTTTGTTGCAGTTACGTAATTTACGCCCCGTGTGATATCTTTCATTGCAGTTACAAAAATTATATCCCGTGGAAAGTTTTTTGTTGCAGTTCCAAAAAAATCTAATTTTTGTTATAGTTTACAAAAACAACATTTAGCAATCATGTCTCGAAATCTTTCATAGCACTTCCAAAAATATCTTCCCACAACATTTCTACGTGTCGCACGCGGTTCATGCAAAATATTCAGATTTCGTTGCAGCTTTGCAAAATTCCTTCGAATAAGATTTTTGGTGACTTCAAGCAAGATAATCTTCGATACGTTTGGGTAGGCTCTTTGACAGGATCGACCGTTGGAGATTAGATTTTGAAAAATTAATATTTTGCACTAGTACAGTAAAAATGTACCAAAAATTCCCATGACCTGGAAAAAATTGCACACTCGAATTTGTCATGCTCAATGTTATCAGGACCACTTAAAAGGTCTAAAACCAAAAAGGTGACCTCCCCCCTTTTGCTTCAGCCGCCATCTTGAAATTTTTTTGAATCGTTTTATCTCATGTTCTGTTGGTCGTGTGAACGATCCATCATTTCGCGTCTGAAGGACTTTTATTATATTTTCCAAAAATGAATATTAAACGTTCACAAGAAGGGTTCAAAACGACTATTTCAGACGGAGAAAAATACAAAATCTATACTTACTGTTCGTTTATACTTAACTGCTTCACTGATGGTACCAAATTGGACGTCGTAACACTATAAATCTAATACAGTAAATACTAACACTTTCTTAAATTTAAACCTGAAAAGGAATTTTGAAAAGACAAGAAAAAGACAACATAAAGTTCAAAAAATGTATATTAAATCTCTTTAAAAAATCATGTTTTACAAAAACGCTCAAGAAAAATGTATTGACAAACTATAACTTTGAATTATATTGTGGCAATTATATATTCATACGTTAAGGCAAGGCGGTTCCATGCATATCTGAGTACATGGTAACTATACTTTTTTGACACCGAATCACTGAGGAACCGGTTTAGGGCAAATACCGTTAAAACTCATCATTTTCCCGTCTAAATCGACTGCTAGAAAATGATAGGGCACCCTCGACGCTAAGGGCTATTTTCGCTAAAATTCTCGAAATACCTTGACTAGAGACTGGATTAACTTGTCCTCATATTTAACACAACGCATGAGTTGCAGTGCTTAATAACGTGGATTCGTAAAAAGGTTTTTATTTTCAAAATTTCGGTTTTCGTTATAGGTACTTTCTAAATTTTGTGGTCGGGGCGACATTACGTCCCCGTGCCGCGACATTTAGTATACTTTCTAAAATTACACTCCTTGATGAGTTTCTGATATTTTTGCATAAAAAAGGCTCCGTAGAGCGAAAATGTGATTGAATGTATAAAAACCTCTTCCAACGGCATTTTTACGTGAAGCACGCTTTTCCGAAATGTTTCGGATTTTGTTACAGTTTCGAAAAGTTCATCGAGGGTTTTGGCGTGTTCTTTAATAGTCGCACGGAAAAAGATATTGAACAAAAAATGTTGTAAATAAATATGAAATTATAAAAAAATTGCAACTACCCTCCCACCTTTTCCACGGTATAAACCTCCACTGACTGGCCTAATAACTGTTAACTTACTTTAAGGGTGGCGACGCTGGTTTTAAAAGATGATTTCATAATTCGATAATTTCTCTTACATCCCTAAACAGATTAATTTTTTTTTATAGATTTTAGAGAACACTTGATAGACTGGTCCTGGACTATTGAAAACTGAAAAAGTCTAATTGGTCTAGAAGTTACAGAAGTTATTGTACATTCACTATTCGGGCCATCTAAAGGTCATTTAGATTTATGTAAAATAACCTATGATTACGAAACGATAATTAAGCAATTTTTATTTTAGATTTTTGAACGCATAACTTTTGTTGAATACTTGGGAACCCATTTATTGTTAATAATTATGGGAACTGGTAAATACACAGTTTAATTTCCGTACTCTCACCTGAGGATTGTGCCGTTCTTTGAGGCAGTACTTTCATTTGGCAGGTCACTAGACCGCGTGCACATGGTGATTTACCTACACCATTGTGCGACTTTTAACCTTTACTTTTGCACCATTCAAAAAGTTATTAACCCACCTTCACTTCCCGTTATTATTTTAAGAGATAATGTTACCCATATGCAAATTGTTTATATATAAAACTTCTGAGTATATAATGTAACTATTATGTGGTTGTGGTTAGTATACGGTGCACTACGGTTGATGGAACGGAAAATTTAATAGGTTAAGAATCTTATTGAGTGGAATAGAATTAAATAAGTCTCTTGACAAATTCTACAGAATTCTCAACACTGGTCATGCCTAACAATGTGTAAACTTTCTCGGTAACGCAAGATAACTTTTATCTAAATTTACTCAGATGTAAAACTTTATTTTCTCATCATTCTCAAACTTTCTTACATTGCTGAAATTGTAATGTATAGGTTGGTTCTTTGAGGCTCTGATTCAGTTATAATGATTATATCTTTATTGCCCAACATCCATTAATATGGCAATTTTTATAATTATTTCACAAAAGATGGTAATAATAATAGTAATATAATAAATATTAGTAAAATAAGCGTCCCTTTGAGCTTGAAAAAAAATTTTTTCAAAAACTGCCATTACATGATATTTATTGCGTCAAAACGACAGTTCTTTTGTCTACAGAACGTAAAAGTCTTTACAGGATGTAAAAAAAGGCTTTTACATCAACCTACAAAAATCAATGAACTTATAGATTATAGAATCAGTTCACTAGTTTATATATTATTATCAATTTAACAGTTAATCATTTCTTTTAAGGTTTAAATTTAAAGTCGTTTTTACTTCCACATCTAGTGGAAGTATAGTGACGCAAAAAGTTTGAGAAAAAAAAATCTGTCTGTCTGTCTATCGGTCTGTAACCTTTTTGTGCGCACGTTTACTCTGGAACCGTTTATGATATTGACTTGACATTTGCTACATTTATGTATTATAAAGAGATCTGGAACTAGATTATATTATGATCTAATTCCGTTGAAAGATTCGGGGGTAAATGGGGTAAATAAGGGTAAATAGGCAAAGCAAGCAGGTAAGAATAAAATTCCAATTCAGGGCATGCACGAAAAGTCAAAGCCTCAATCATTTTTTTCATCATCAGCATCAACCAACCCCCACTATCATCCCCAATACCACAACCACACTATCATGAAAGGAAGTAAAAAAAAAATTAAAATGTGATTTAGTGTGTATACAAGAACGAAACGTCTCAAATTTTTTTGGTGTTAGCTACCTCCTCTACCACCCCCACCCTATTATTAAAGGAAGTAAAAAATTAAATTGGGATTTTGTGTGTATAAGAGAACCAAGGACCTCTAAGATATTTTGGATTAGCCACCCCTTTTACCACCCCCATTGCCAACCCCCACCTTATTATTAATGCGAGTATAAAAGTAAATTGTGATTTAGTGTGTATACGAGAACCAAAGGCCTTTAAAATTTATTTTGGCATTAGCCACACCCTCTCACCCCCATTACCACCCCCACCATATTATTAAAGGGAGTAAAATATTACATTGGGATTTAGTGTGTATTTAAGACTTTCATACAAAATCTGAATGTGGAAGTAGTGATTTTTACAATTATGAAAACTGATTACTCGAGGATGGAGAGTCGCTCACTGAAATAGTTTCTTCATTAACCACCGGGTAATTATTGAGGAAGCACCAGATTTGAGAGCAGATAAGATACTATTAGAAATTTCAATTTTCTTCTCAATTGATTCTTCAATATAGCCCTCCGTAACCGTTGTAGACCGCCAGCCCCCATGTCTCCCCCATGCCACTCTTTTTATCATGTGTTGGACAGCATTTTATGCTTTGAGGAATGGCCTAGCCTACAAGGTATGTTAATTAACCTGTGTGTTATAATAAAGCGAACAAAGTAAAACGTTGAACTCAAATCTTATTTGTACCAAACTATTAAATTAATTTTAACAGCTAACATACTTTTTAAAAGTCATTCTGTTTATAAATTAAAAAAATAATTAACAGAATGCATTGTTAGGCTGGTTTAAGTAAAATGCGATGCCGTGTGCCACTTTTGTTTAAGATTTACTGAATATTACAAGAAACATTATAAAATACTTTCTAGACTACGAAAAAAATTGGTACTGTTACACAAGACAAATTTTATTGCGCAATTTATAATATTTTTCTGGTTAACGCGTGGTATATCACCATCAAGATAAGTAGACAATTTCCCCTTGAGGCGTAAATTGTTTCAATTGTGGGTCACCGTCCACTGCAACATTATTATCGGAACAAAAAGTCCATTGGCGTCCATTGTCTTTTTTAGCAAATTGTTATTATCTAAATTTTGTTGTCTAAATAGTCCTTAGATATCGTTTATCCATTAGAAAACTGTAGGCCCTTATTTGGAAGGTTTAAGGGCACATAATTAGAGATTTTGAATTTGTCTTTGTTTTTAATATAGGTCTAAAAGCTAAAGGTGTACATTTTTCTTTCTTCATTCTGTACCTGGAGCTACTGAATTTTTCGAAGGGCGCCTGAGGTCATCCTTCAACTATTATGGTGCGTAGTCCTGTTTAAGGAGAAATCCCTACGCTGCTGGGTCCAGGTTCTGGCTGTGGGGGCGTTTTCGTATGAGGCTGACAAGGTCCCCGGTAGCTGTTAATTTGAAATGGTATTGGTTGGTAATGATTAAAAAAATTATCGAGGGTGCATCTTACTTTAAACTTCAGTTCGTTATAGTAGTTTGTGCAACAAGAGTGGATATGGATAATCCACTCGAGTTGTACAGTATACTTTTTCTACGATCGGGTTAAGAAAAAACTACAAATAATAGTTTTAATCAAATTTTAATATACAAACTTAGCTTCTGCTAAATCTTATGCTCTAGGTGCAAACATATTATAAAAGCTTCAGTAGTCTAGCGGTTATATGCACGCTTCGAAATGCAAGAGATCATAGGTTCAATCAGTTTTAAGTTAAGCTTTCTTTTTTAAGCATTTTTTGTCATATCACTTAATTTTATTTACATATGTAAAAGGAGTTTAAGTTTTTTGTCGTTATCAATTTTTACCTAGCCAAACCAGTCCCGCCTCGGCCCGACTTTGCGATACACCACCGCGTTAACGCGGTGGTCGCAGGGCCGGTCTCGGGATGGGCTCTGGGGAGGCACATTTACTGTACATTAATATCAATAAAGCTGTTTTGAATTGAATTGAATTGGTTCAATCCCCACATATAGCTATTTTTTTTTGTAATAATATATCTCTAAAATTTTGTCTGTATATAATAATTTCAATAAAATTTTAGGTGGTATACCGTTTATCGATTCTTCACTGGAGTCACTCATTTTAAATTATTTTCTAGCTCAAACTGCGCGAATACACATTGACAATTACTTCGACAGCTTGCGCACTAACTTGAATTTTTTAAAACGAATAGTTGCCTATGTACTTAATACACGAACTGTGATTGGTCGATTTCATATCCATCCTAGAACGTATATGAAATATATCCGTTCAGTTAACTGGAATAGCCCACTTATCCATTCTCAAAATTCGACCCCTTAAGGGGTGGTTTGAAGGGCCAAATAAAAAATGCCTTCCATCAATATATCTTGTTATTAGACATATTAATGAACCCGTCCAACAGATTGGAAGACAGAAATGATAGATTTAGACCTATTTCTGGTGATTTTGAATTTGAGCACTAAAATTTGGAAATTTTGGGTAAGTGTTTCATGCGAATAATGAACGTTCGAATCCCGACTCCGGCATTGGCGCTGTCGGAGGATATGGTTTATGTCGCGTTTTTCAATGTGTAAGCCCCTTTCGCACAAGCATCTGGCTTCTGAAATTGGGGTTTGTCTAATTTCTGTGGTGTTATTATAAAATATACTGCTGGCAAAAGTGGTCCACCTTACATAACAAAATAAAAAAAGTACCACTATCAAAGTATAATGGGCAATAATTACCTAAAGTCTGTCTTTAATTATCAAACACAAATTTAGATTAATTATTTCATTATATAATGCATAATAATATAATAGAGATTAAGATAACTAGTTTCTCGTAGATTTTATTGAAGCTACAGACTAACTTGATTACAATTATTATTAAAAATATACGTAGTCTGGGTAATAGATATATGTTTACCGTTACAATGTAACTGGGATAACTTGCTCATGTTTGTTATAAATCGCGAATGTCAAAATGGCTAAGGTTTGTCCAACACGTGATAATAGATCTCAAAAAACTAAATCAAAAGAATCAAAAACCTGACTGTGTAAAATACAAACTAAAATGACCCAAATAAAATCACCTCAACTTACAATTCAAAGTAATCTTATATCTTTAATTTGGAGAGTTAATGTATTTGACACTCTCAGTCACGACATATCTTCATTTTAAGTTAGTTGTATGTGTCAGAAAAGTGATTCACTACTTATCTTACAGAATTATAACAAAAAACTGCAATTGTTTTAGATGAAACAATACTAACAGATACTAATAGGAATTTGAAATGTAGGTATACCTCAAGGTAGTGTTCTTAGGCCCTTCTTCTTATTTTTCACCGTAACAATCCACCAGATGCTTTATAAAAATTAAGAAGTTAGTTTGGAAAGTTACGTGGATGATAGCAGCATTATACAGGACGGGACAATATTGCAAGCGATGTCCATAGCTCGAGTTCTATGAGAGCTAGAAATTTAAAAAATATAAGTAAATCAAATAAAAAGTCTATATGTAACTGGGAATTATTATCGAATATACAAGACGTGCCAAGACGATTGTACAGACTCAGATGCCTTTTTAAATGGAATACTATGTATATCGCATTGACCGCAGTACAATATTGGTTAAGCTAAACAACTTTAGACTTGCGGAATCTCTTATAGCACTTATCAAGCTCTACTTAACCAACATAATATGTATACTATAACGGATTTAATTCTAAACATATCACCCCAACTTCGGGAGTACCCCAAGGGTCAAACGTTAGCCCTTACTATACTTACTTTTCATTAAATACTGGGTACAGATTATCGACTATGAAGAAGTGTTATTTGATGATTGTAAAAGATATTAATCATTGTTTATTTATTCGAAATGAACTTAAAAAGATCGAGACTTAGCGTGGCGAGAATAATTCGTAAAATTGGCTATGTGTAAAGGCAGTTCCTTTCCTTCATATCTTGAATTGTTGTTACGTATCTTCATGAACAATTCTCTTCGTGTATCTTTCTTAAAAGGAAATTCATTTCTGTAACATCTGGGGATCTAGCAGGCTATTTAGTAGGACCTTTTATTCCAATTCACTGAAATGAGCAGATATCATTTAGGTAGTCGTTTATTGCATTTAAATAATGTGACGGAGCAAAATCTTGCTGAAACCACATCATATTTCGGATCCATTATTAATAATTGCGGCAGATAGTTCTCCAGAAAATGAAGATAAATAATTGCTCTGGTCAATGTACCATTAAAGAAATGTGGCCCTATGGAAATTGCGCCCGTTAACAAATTCGTTTCCAAGTAGCATCTTGTTGCATTTTAATTCTGGCTCAATTGCAAAATGGTAGAGGCCTTTGAAAATTGTCATCATTTAATTCCTGGTACATTTGTATAAAGTATGCATTTGCATAAGTATAAAACATGTCTGTTTTCTAAGAGTTGACCGACAGAACGTTTACTTATTCCTATTAATAGTATTATAATTTTATTTTGGTTACAAAATGAACTCAATGAAATAAAAGAAAGTGCATAATCGTATTACAGAACTACGTATCTTTATCTTTATTTTTATTTGGAAATCACAATATTCTTGTGTACTTCCGGAGAATTTCAAGAACAAAACTTTCGTTAGGTACTCATTAATATTTAAATTATAATTTATATTCAGCTATTGTAAATAACTGAATATTGCACCAATCAAGGTAGTAGATAATATGTTCATAGAAATCCATGAAATTAAAACAAATAAAATGTAAATAGAGGTTAAAGAATAAATTAAAGAATTACATCTTTGTTGCATGAAATTATGTAATATTTACTAATATCTGAGTCACAGTTTTTGCCGCTTTAATTGTTATCGGTTTACAATACTTGACAAGTCTAAGATAATTTTTTTTTATTGCATTTTTAAAGCGGATAAATTTTGGAGCCGTCTTCTGCTTACAAATTTTTGAAAGAACTATTCATAAAAGCTGAGTATTGACATAATATAAGTAAGGAGGTGCCTCCTCGCCTCCACATGCCGAGGGATTTTAAAAATTTTAATATCTATTCAAAAGTTTTAAAGTTGCTAAAATATCTTTTTTATTATTTCAATAAAATTATTTTTATTACAGCTAAGATAAAAATGTAAATAATTTATTTCATTAGCCACCCCTCTACCACCCCCATTGCCGCCCCCGCACTAGTATTAAGGCCACTCTACACAATGGCCCATCACGATGGCCAATCATCGGCCATCACCATGGGCGGCCACTGTGGACCATTGCTACCGTCCACACGCCGGCCCATCTTCGGATATAGCGGTAGTCGAGGATGGACCTGGACCTATGATGTGTGTTCAAAAATCGATACATCCTAGGCCATTGCACCCTCTACACGATGGCCCGTCGTCATGACCTATCGTGATGGGCCATTGTGTAGAGGAGTTTTTAAAGGGAGTAAAAAATTAAATTGGGATTTAGTGTGTGTACGAGAACCAAGGGCCTTTAAAATTTATTTTAGCATTACCACCCCCTCTACCATATATGCTGATGATCTAGCAGTAGTCGTTAAGGGGCGATTTGCGAATACAATAACGGAGCGTTCGCAAAGAGCCCTAAATGTTGTCGACAAATGGTGTTGTAAGGAAGGACTTTCTATAAATCCCCACAAAACCACAGTCGTCAATTTTACAAGGAGAAGAGCACTGCAAGGTCTAACGCCCCTAAGGCTCAACGGAGCGGAAATTCCATTTGCCTGTGAGGCAAAATATTTAAGAGTCATTTCTGACCACAAATTAACATGGAATTCTCACCCAAAAAGTCACACAGAAAGCCACAATCGCCCTGGGAAGGTGTAGGCAAATGTGTGGGAAAAACTGGGAGTTAAATCCCAAGATGAACCTATGGTTATACACCAGGGTAGTGAGACCTATGATAACTTATGGAATCAGTGGTGTGGTGGACTAAGACGGTGCAGTTGGAAGCAATAAGGCTGTTAAGTGGCGTACAAAGGGTTGCTTGCCTGTGCGCCACGGGGGCTATAAAAACTGCTCCTACGGCTGCAGTTGAGGTCCTCTTGGACCTGCCACCCTTACACGTATTCATACAAGGCGAAGCTCGGCCAGTGGTGCACAGGTTAATGCAAGGCCAAACGCCAATTAGCCAGCAACATGGGGAGAGTACCAGAAGTTATACTCGGAGATGAGGGCAGATCCCATTCTAGGCATGCCCACGGGTGTAATGGTCCCAAGGTATAACTTCAACAAGAACTTTCAGACTGTTATACCAGAGAGGGAGGATTGGAAAAATGGTCCTCCCATAACAGCACAAACAGTCTGGTACACTGACGACTCCAAGATAGAACACGGAGTCGGAGCCGGGATTTACGGGACAAGGTCAAAAGCCAATATCCCGATAAGTTTAGGGAAATACGCAACGGTGTTACAGGCTGAAGTGATCGCCATACACTGTTGCGCAAGGGAGATAATAGGACAAGGTACTGTTAACCAGTCGATTGCCATTTTCTCTGATAGCCAAGCGGCAATAAAAGCAATCAGTTCCATGCAAATCAACTCAAGATTGGTGTGGGACTGTTTGACGGCCCTTACAGAGCTGGGAAGTCGGAACAGAGTGACCCTAGCATGGGTACCAGGATACGAGGAACACAGAGGAAACGAAAAGGCTGACCAACTGGCCAAGGAAGGCGCACTTGAAGCTCCAATAGGACCCGAGCCCTTTTGTGGCGTGGCAAAGCCATGCATACGAGCAGCCATTAAGGAATGGGTGCAAAATAAATCTCTGGAATGGTGGAGGAATCTCCCAAGACAGAGACAGGCCAAGGAGTTCATTAAAGAACGTTCGGCCAAATTTACGGAAGACCTACTAAGCCAGAATAGGAAGGCCATCAGAGTAATAGTAGGCCTTCTAACTGGCCACTGCCGGCTCAATAGACACATGAGTCCAATGGGCCTGGCACAGGACGCGACATGCAGATTCTGCCAAAAGGAAGAGGAAACCTTCGTTCACGTATTGTGTCACTGTGAAGGCCTGGTGAGGCTGAGATTCCAAGTACTCGGAGAAGAAAAACCAAGGGCGGACAGCTATATAAAAGGGCCTTTATCAAAGCTATGGAGTCTAGTACAAAGGACAGAGCTGGATGAGGTACTATAAGGAAGATATCCTGGGAGCATCACAATAGACCTGAAAAGGTCGCGGTGGTAAAGGCTAAACAAGCAGCTCCTTTGTTATTCTAATCTAATCTACCACCCCCATTGCCACCCCAAACCTATTATTAAAGGGAGTAAAATATTACATTGGGATTTAAAATATATAAGACTTGGATACAAAATCTGAATGTGGACAGCAGTTTTTATATAATAATAAATAAATAATAAACAACACCACAGGTAATTACGACCCCCTTTATCCCGGAAGGCTCTAGAAGAGCCTTGTATGGGAGAGGGATACACATTTAAAGACAAAGGAGACACACCCAATATCCATGTATAGTGGAAAAATCCCTCCCACAGTATTTTCCACTGCCACGACCGGGGATCGAACCCGGAACTTTTGGCTGAGAGGCAAGTACGCTCACCTCTCGACCACCAGTCATACAATATCGTTTTAAACTAACATTAAATAAAGCTTACATTTCATTCGATTAACGAAAAAATTATTTTGGTTTGTTTGTTTTAGAGTCATACTCCAGTCGAATTGCGGGTTTGATTGTATTATCAGTTACCGGAACAAAATATATTTTAAACCAAGTCTTTTTGGTTTGGTCTTGTTTTTTTTGTACTTGTAATTGAAAAACTTAGATGTTGTTATAATTTAAAAAATAATTAATATTAAGGTTAATTAGAGGGGGTTGAAACTACCCCAAAGTAATAAAAGAATAAACTTTATAACTCATGATATTTACAATGAAAAAATCCATTCCAACCCCGAATAGGGGTGTAAACTACCCTTGAATAAGAATAAACTGGAAAAATAATTTTAGAACGTTATGTATAGTATTATAATATGATTATAGAGGAGACGGTATAAATTGTAAATTTTTATATCAAATTTTCACTCAAGGAAGAGTCGAAACGACCCATATATTAAAGAAAAAAAAATATCTGCACAAAACTTACTTTTTTAAAACATTCTCTTGTAAAATAAATAATATATGGATAAATATGTATATAAATTAAATAAATTGAATACGATTTTTTGATAACTATTTTTATTCAGAATTATAATGGAAGCTTGTTTATTTTATTTCTCAATATACCAAAATAATTTTCATATTACAAAAATAATACTTTTTTATTTATAGTTTATGACAATTTGTACACTGAAGGTCATTAGATCATTAAATATTCTTTTTCTGAACTATTCTTTATTGCTGAAATAAAAATAAATAAGCCTAAATAATTTCTAATTTAAAATCGTTTAACTTGAAATATTTTTAACAATACTTGACATAGAAACGTTAAATAAATAAATATTTCGTGCCCAGTCGTCGTGTGTATTATTTGGACTCATCAAGTGTCATTTCTAGTCAATTACAGATTATGATTATAAGTAAGTAGGTGGTATGTTTACAATACGCGTGACTTATGCAATAACGTAAAATATATGTTTACATTGATATATTCAAGACCTAACTTGGTGACAGTCGTCAAACAATATCAAAAAAAGAAGAGAATATATTTCGACATATAGGCGACACAGCAAGCTCCACCTCAGTTCCCTTTTTGGTAGTCTAGTTGTTAGTTTACCCGGCTTCATCCCAATCAATTATTACAAATAAGGGAAGTAATAATCTACACTGCCTCATTATAAACTAGATTTAAAATGTTTCTGGTTGAAACAATCGCATGATTTTTTTGGAATTCACACTCTTGAGAACGCTACGTATAATTGGACACCACCACCGTCCAGATTTACCCCACATAAACAGAAAATTTTTCCCTGAACTTTATTTAGTGTCACGGCAAAGCATGATGGACACCAAATATAGATGAAACTGCCCCCCTGGAATTTCCAGTCCAACAGTTAGAATTTATCTCACTCAGAAAAAGGTATAGAATTTGATGATGTAAAATTCGGTATATTATAACCTCTCAAACCTAGAACCCTTGTATTGACACTGGTAGGCGGGGCTAAGTGTAGTGTCAAAATGGCTGTCTTGCCACTCTTGCCAGATCTGGACTATTTTAAATCATAACGTAAATAAACTGTTTTAATCCATTGAAGGAGTCAAAAGAACTACCGAATATTTGAGCCTCGGACTAGACAATATCCCCCCCTCATTTTCGAGGGTGCTGAATCGAATCCCGAGGTCAAACCAGCTATTCCACCTCGGTAACCCCCTTAAATTGATCAAAAACCACCCCCAAAGTTCCCTTTTCCGTATTTTCCCCAGTTTTTCGACTAATTATTGTTCCCTCGACTGGAATGGAAGGTTCCTCGAAAGATTTAACCTCAGCCACCCCTTCTCCAGATTTTCAACCCTTGTAGGGGGTGAAATTTTTTTATTTGTTTCAGTGAGAAAAAAAAATTTTTTGTAGGAAGGTGGTAGGTGGCCAGGATTGTGTAACCACCCCTGGGGGTTGTTTTAACCCTTCAAGGGGATGGAATTTTCATCTATAATTGAAAAATAGTTTAAAAAACATGTTTATTAAAGTGTTTTCATAAATTGATTTCCCACTCTCAAAACCATGAAAATAATCCATTAGTTCATAAGAAAGTGAGAAAGTGTTTACGCTGTTATTACGATTTTGTTTTCCCTTACGTTTTGTACTTTTTTCAATAAATACACTTTGTTTCATTAAATTTGAATTTGTCTTTCAAAAAATTATTGAAATGTTTAACGGCACTTTCTACGGAAATGGTTGGAGTTATCAAGTTCTACCAAGTATACCTTTTATACGTGGAAATGACGCCCTCATCAAATTTTCTGGTCAGAAGTACCACAACGTTTCGCAAAAAAAAAATGAAAAAAATTCATCATCAGATACAGGTCCTGCGGCGGTCTATGATCTAACGTGATGTAATACATAAATTATTGTTTCTTAGAATAAAAAAGTTCCTCTACCAAATTTGGCGAAGATCAGTCAAGAGGCTGTTGAGTTATTGCAAAACAACGAAAAAATAATTTTGAACTTTAACACCCTGTATCGTTTTCCATAGCAACATTTTACTAAAGCATATTTGGATATATCCTCATATTTTGGCCCAAAGAATCTATCCTTGAACTATGGTCTATTACTAATGGTCCACCCTGTATATAAGGAGTGAGTCCTACGCGCTGGGTTCAGATATATATTAGATGACAAGTGATCAGATGGAATAAAAAAATAGTAACAAGTTGTGATTTAAAGTAGTAAATTTATGTTGGATTAAAGTTATTATTAGTTGTGTTATTTTTAAGGATTAATTATTGTAATTAGCGATTAATAAATCAGTGGTTTGTGAAGGTTCTTGTTGCAATTTATTGAACCTACGTACAGGGTGTTTACTGGAGAGTGCAAGCACGTAACAATAGCTATTTGTTAGAAACCGAAAACAAACTTGTTTCAATAACTGCTACAGCTGAAATAAAAGATGCCGGTTTTCCATTTTATACTTTTCTATATACAGTTTTTTCGTATTTATACCGTCGTCGTCAACATGAGTTTCTAACAAGCACAATACTATTGGTTATCTATTATACAAAAATACTATATATATTTTTTTTCTTTATTATTTAAAAAACCCCGATGACAATTTATTCATAAAACTCTTTGACTGCTAAGTATATTTTGTTCCGTTGTTTTGTCTTTCGTGGCAAGGACAATTTAAATTATTTTGCAATCAATAGTTTTATGATTTTAAGCGCATTTATAACAGGCCAATTTATGTGTAGATTTATTCGACTTATGACTCTAGCTGTCACAGTTCAGGCATCTTGTTATCACTAAATGGTCATAAAGGCAACATTTTCTCCAATATTTTTTGAACTTAAATAATTTTTCCTACAGCCGAGCCTGCAGCATATTTCCAAATGCTACTTCAATAACATTCTACTGTCTTTTTAATCCACTACCTGATAGATATCTAGCACCAATGACTTCCTTATCGTTTAGTAATAGTGCTATTATCTACAAAAATTTCTTCAGCTGCAACCGTTGATGTCATAATCCATTGAAGGAGTTGGACGAACTAGCAAATATTTGCGCCTGGGACTAGACACTATCCCTTTTTTCCACCTCGATAACGCCTTTAAATTGACCAAAAACCACCCCAAAGTCCCCTTTTCCGTGAACTCGTTTACTTTCCCCAGTTTTTCGACTAATTGCTGTTCCCTCGAGTAGAACGGAAGGTCCCTCGAGAGATTTGACCTCAGCCACCCCTACCCCAGACTTTCATCCGTGTAGGGGGTTGGAAAATTGATATTTTTTTGTGAGAAAAAAATCGGGTGGAAATTTTTTTCCAACTATAATTGAATCAATCCCGAGCTTCCCCATGTGACCTATGTAAATTAACTTTAAAATTAGTAAGTAGAGTATATCTACAGAAAAATCCACCCATCGATGATTTTTACTCCATCCGATCGCAATATTTACAGGTACGAAAGAAAAATTTTAATGCCAACATGCTACCCCCGACTGAAGAGGCGATTCGAGAACACGCTTTAAGAGTGGTGTATTTTCAATACCAAGCATGGCTAGGATGTTCGAGGGACCTTCCGTTCTACTCGAGGGAACAACAATTAATCGACAAACTGAGGAAAATAAACAGGATTACGGAAAAGGGGGTTTTTGGCGAATTTGAGGGAGTTGCCGAGGTGGAGAATTTGGTTTGACCCCGGAAATCGATTCAGCATCCTCAAAAACGGGGGAGAGACATTGTCTAGTCCCAGGCGCAAGCATGGTAATTTCGTCATAAATCCCTACTCTTTAAATCGACTATTACTGATAATCGCACTTTATAACATTCAATTACAACTTTACGCTTGCACTATTATGCATCATTCATCGATAAAAGTAGAGCAAAGAGACCAGTCAAATGTATTTCTACATCTGACCTGATCTTAACAAAAACTACTCAGTGCCTTCAATAATGGATTGCCTTAGATC
Organism: Leptura quadrifasciata; assembly: GCA_963675555.1. NCBI lineage: Eukaryota > Metazoa > Arthropoda > Insecta > Coleoptera > Cerambycidae > Leptura > Leptura quadrifasciata. Next base: position 143,801,256 of record OY776675.1, read on the forward strand.
GTCTTGGTGAAAGGTGGTTACGGGTCATTAATTTATTGGTAAATCAAAATAATTCAACAAAACTGAAAGTTTTAACAACGAGTAGTACAAATTCGTTTCGAATAATCTGGGTGGGTAATTTTTCTGAGCACATGTAGTGTAGTTGTAGTCAAAAAGTGTGGAATTAAAAAAATATAGCTGCGGTAAATCTGAAAATTTCAAAGAATACTGCAACTAATAAGAAACATCCACTCCGTGCACATGTCTTTGTACTATTTTATAGTAGATCTGAAGTAAGGCAACTACTTTTAAAAACGGCAACTGCGTTTCATATTCATATTATTTGCCATGTGGCAGATACTATTATAAAGACACAAAAGCTAGTAAAATTTTTAGTGAAATACAGGGTAATCACATTGATTAATAAAAAACATCGCAGAAATATATTCGGTATGCAGTTAACATGAAGAAAAAGGGTAGAACATGATAAAGCTTAAGAAAAAATATACAGGGTGGGTGACAACGAAAAATTATTAATAAAATAGATAAATTTGATATATTTGACATCCAGTTAAAACTAGTGCCCAGTAATAAAACGATGAATTTTCTAAACCAATACACAAGGTGGGTCACATTAACCGAATATGTAACATATAAACTAAAAAAGTACACTGGCCTTTAAAAATAAATTTATAATAAATAAATGAGCCTGAAAGATTTCTGTGAAGTGCAATAAGAATCTAAAATCATATCATGATGTCCCAAACCTCAGATAACGAAGTGCACTTGGTTTGACACTGCTGTGTTCTCGGTTCCATCCCCGACACTAGACATGTCGATGAGTAATGGATATTGCCTGAGTTTTTTCGAACGTGTAACCCTCTTCAGGACAGCTTTTAGCTTTGAATTTGGGGATTGACTACTATATTTGGTGTGCTTATATGTATTGGTAGTGACAAATTGTAAATAAGTAAACAGAAATTTTAAATCTAAACAGTAGCCATCTTGATTTGAGGGGGCGAGCGTAGGTGCGTCTTTACTATGTACATACTTCGGTATGCGATGTAAAGCAACGACAGGCGCAGTTAGTACTTGGATTGGTGACCATTCCAACGGAAACCGCGTTCTCGCCTCACACATCTTCCAGCGGCTTGTATATCAGTGTATGCGCGGAAGCTATACAACCTTAGGCGAGGGTTGTATAGGAGATATACCATCCTTCGGAGGGGATGTAAAGCCGTCGGTCCCTTGTCTATTAAATGTTAGGCAAGTAAAAGATCCCTACTCTTCTGAAGGGAAGAGGTTCGGCAAAATTCCTGGTTGGGGGTAGCTCGTCTACAGGCGTCGGTGTTAGGCCTCAGTAGCGGAAATAGGCCAACGTTAAATAAATGTATAAAAAAAAAAAAATCTTGATTTGAATACAACGAAATTACACCAAGGAATTTTTCAAGTACTTTGTTATACTACCTAATATAACAGAGGTTTCGCTTACCAAATAATTAAATAGAGTAGAGTGGAGTGGAGTGGAGTGGGTAGGGCAGGGCAGAATAGAATAGAAAAAAAAAATTTAACAATCTTGGATATTTAAATAATAACAACATCCAACACCGAACAGTCTCAAACACTATTGTCCACATTCGACACCAATGTCGACAATAAATGATGAAACAACCTGACAGCGGCGATTCCAAAGACTGGCACTGTACAGAAACAACCAATAACAGAATGGAAGCTATACCACGTGATTAATATTATTATACATTTTTGGGATTAAACATAACGTTTCTTCTTGTAATGTATATTTCTAGTGGCCCTTTAAGTATTGCAAATGCGACTTAAGAGCCACCTTCTTAACTAGTAATAATTTTAGTGTAGCTGCAAAATGAACTAAAATGTGACTTCATACAAAATGAGAGATCTTCCAGGTCCGGGTTGGGCCGCCGGGTTACCGGGCCCGGCCCGGTAAGCCATCGTCGCTGGGGCCGACGCCGGTCCCGCTCCTCAGGTTAAAAAATGTAGAATAGCAAAGAGAAATGCTATGTTATTCACTTTTTGAGAGAATATTGTACCTATTAATTGCATTTTATCTGGACAAAATTATTTATCGTCTCAAAAACCGACCTCGCCGCATCAGCCATGTGTACAAGTGCTTTGGATGTCATTCTTATGGGCCCAACATTTAAAAAATAATTCGATTGCTTGCTTTATAGTTTATTTAAACCTTCATCAGGGATTTGAACGTACAATTAGTCTATTATTTATTGTCCCTAATTACGAAATCAAATGGTTTAGTCTGTGAATATTTACAGGGTGCACTGTAATGCTATAAACTTCACAATCGTGCCTTATTAAATTCTATGGCTTTATAAGTGCACAGTGAGAAATTTTTTGTTCAGTATTTGTCTGATGTATTGATACATAAAAGAACATTTTAAATTCCAGATGTAGGACACCGATGTTTTCAGCAAACATGTGCTTAAAAAAATGACCATTTTTATGACTTCTCCATTTCGTCCCAAGGGACAAAATCTTATAAAAGTATAAATGCAAACAAAATCCCAATTTTCTTTTGGTTTTTGAATAAACACGAACGAAAGTGTCTTATTAAGAGTTTTTCTCAAAAGTGTACTTGGCAAGTATTCATTATTTTTAATTGATAATGTGGATAATAGATCTGCTGTTTACATAAATGAGGCCAGTTTAATTAAAAGTAAGTTGTAGAATTTTTGATTTTTACAAAGAAAGGAAAAATCTAATAGTAAAACATTATATTTTGCCGACAATACGCGCCAAGTAGTAAACAAATATACAGTGTGTCCCAGTTTATGTGTTACACTTGATATTCTCTATAATTTTTTAGATAAACTTTTGGCTGGAAATCCAGCCTGATTTAGTTTTTTTCTGTGGAATCTGATGCTGTTTAAAAATAGACATTAATAAAAGTTATGGCTGAAAAGCGGATTTTTAAAAATAATTCAGAATGGCCGACGTTTGCATCACTTTAATTGACCATAAAAAAGAAATAAAGACATGCATATAAAATTTCTATATCACTTCCGGTTTACACAGAAACGACGCTATTTTTCCCAAATAATAAATTTAAAATCGAAAAATTTCATTTATCAAAAAGTCTATTATTATTAAATTGTTGAAAAATTTGGAAGAAAATAGATAATAATAGCTTACGATAAACAAAAATTCGTTTGTTATAAAGGAAACAATTTTATTAAATTCAAATAACATCACATGTTTTACAGTCAAACACAGGTAATATATATTATTTTTAGCCACTGCACTAGGGAAGATTTAGCCAGTATTGTTTTCTATTTTCAGGTATTAAGCCATTGGTGGTTTTTTAGAACTTCTTTTTTATCTTTAGGAAGTCCACACGGACGATCAAGAAAAATCACAGTTGTTAACAAACCAGATTTTTTGATGGCATATTTACATAGAAAATCTAACTTTTTCATTTCGTCCTCTTTATTCTCTAATGAAGTTTTATGTTCAAGTGTAAATTTGCCTCTTGTGGCTTTTAATTGTATAATATCTCCATCAGTTAAATGTGGTCGGTTGAGGTCTTTAATTTTTTGATTCGATGTCATATTTTTCCATAAGAAAATCCTGGTGTTGCATATTTTTAATTTCAACTCTACCTGACCGATAGGGTCGACATAAATGTATGTCCAGACTCGAAATAATTCAGTATTATCTCTTTGGCTGCAATATCATTGGAATTAACCATTCAGGTAATAAAAGTAAGAAAACACCCATTTTTACTCTGGCTAGAATAATTCTCCAGTCAGGATATAACACGATTTGCATCTTGTTACCATAATAAGAAGGCATAAAAAGTACTAATTATATCTTCCATATTTCTCCCAGAAATATACTTATTCCATAAGACGGCAAAAGTTTCGTTTTACGTGGTTAAACGTTTGACAAAAATAACTTTTTTGAATGTGTCAATCCTGAGCATCATGATTATTTTCTGAAGATCAACAGAAATGCAAACTGTTTCATCATTCAAATTATTCTTCGCTTGATCCTGATAACACTTTCTGGATATATTAGCCTAATTGATGTGCTTTTGATATTTACATACAAATATGTACTGACTTTGTCCTGCACCCAAGTGTCCTTGAAAGAACCTTTTCAAAAATTAAAATTTGTGTGAAATAATCTTAGAAATTAGTTTTCCAAGATCACTTGGATGCCTTAGCACAAATGTCGGCTGAAAAAGACATCCTAATTAGTCTAAGCAGTGATCAAATCATTGATAATGTGGCAAAAAGGAGTGATTTACTTAAAAAATGTAAATCTTTTAAATAAAGTTATCAGAATAACTATGTTTGGTAATTATTTCACAAATAAAAAAGTTAGTATATCGTGTCGATTTGGTTTAACATGTTGAAGTGGGGCCGGTCGGACCAGGAGCCCGGGCCAGAATATCTCCCCATTCCGGCTCTGAGATCTTCTAGATCCACACTTTCCTAATGTGATCCATTTAGAGTTGCATAAGCCACTAAAATTCGTATTGCTGTAATTTTATGCCATCATTTGTGTACAGTGGGTTGTTTCATAGGTTTCCGAATTTACCTTTTAACACCCTGTAAAAAGACGATTACTAACTTTCGAATCCGGCAACAATCTGTAATCGCCAAATTCATTACCAATAAAAACAAGTTTAAATTTCAGGACGCAAATTAAAAGTCAAACTAGCACAAAAGATTATTTTTAGAAGTGCATCATGTGTATAGTGAAAAGAAAGTGTACATATTTATTATACCTGCGGATACAAATGATATACTAGACATGTGGAATTTATTTGAGTTTGGTCATTTAAATATAATCATTACAATCTTATTTGTACTTTCAATTGATACAGTGAGTAAATTATATTTGAGAAAACAGTTCCGACGGAAAGATGGGTCATATTTAATTAATACCAAATTAGCTAAAAGAAATAGATAACTTAGTGCATATCTGTAATTTCTTGTACAAGGTGGTTGGGTTTCTAGGACCAAATTAATCGATTTATAATACACAATTTTTTACTGGGTAAATTTTGTCTTATTTTTTCTTTTTCTGTTTTAATCGCCTTATTTAGATTAACGTCCTGACGGAGTTTAGCATTAGCTATTCCACCACGGCACATACAATTTACAACGACCATTCCCCACGACATTGCCATCTGCCGCAGTTGAGATTCGAACTCATGAGTGGTATAGCGACTAGACGTGTTGCCTCTCGCACAACTTTGTCTAATCCACTACTTCCAACTCGGTAACACGTGAAAAACGCCAGTAGACATCCATACCCCAGCCAGGATTCAAACCCGGAACTCTTTGGTTGCAAGCCTAGCACAACGCACAAGCGGCTAATATGCTGCTGAAGGCGCACATGGCTCGTGCCACGGCTTATTACGGTCAGTGGAAGATTCGGATAAACGTCGAAAAGTCAGAGGCGATAGTTTTCACGCGCCGATTCACTGAGAACAAAATTCTGACGCCAATTTCGATCAGGGGACACCAAATTCCAACCAAAAGGTGCGTGAAGTACTTGGGGGTAAGACTGGACCAAAGACTGACGTTTAACACGCATATAAATGAGACAAGACGGACGGTCTACTCCTTGTCCAGGAGTCTGTATCCGCTCATGGTCAGGGGTAGCAGACTTAACAGACAAAATAAAAAATTATTGTACACAATGGTGATCAGGCCAGCAATCACATACGCGGCGCCGGTGTGGTGCAGCACGTCGGCCACGACAATGAACAAACTAAAAGTATTGGAACACAAATTTATGCGCCTCATTTCGAATTCCAACAGGTATACCTCCCTCAGAGATCTCTATGCACGCTGCCACGACATAACGCCAATAGCGGAGTACATCCAGAATATATCTCAAAAATTCTACACCTTCAAACTGGGTGATAGTCCGCTAACCCAAAATATAACACAAATTAGACAGCATAATGCCCCCTTTCGAATAAAATACACCTTACCTTACCAGACGCTGCCCATCTTCCGGCAACCTCTATAGCCAAACCTTCACCAACTATAACTTCTTCTTCCCCTACCTATCTGTACTGATATTTCATAACTGTTAAATCTTTCCTATTACTCTTGGTTTATGTTTGTACATTTTTGTTTTATTTGTTCTTGTTTGTTTTGTTTGTTATATAAATTTATCTCTAGTGCATCGTAAAATCAAAATTATATTTAGACAAGAAATTATAGAGTACAAAAGATTCAGCAATAACTCTGCTCGCCATTGGAAATCTTGCAACGGGATCCATCATTATAGGCTTTGGTACCCGCACCAGTAGCACAAAATTAAATAAGTGATATACCATCAAATTTTATTGTTAACTGTTTTCAACTACTTAGTAGTGTACAATTATTATATTACTCATTTTAAATTTTATTTGTAAATAGGAGAATGAGTGTGTTGATTGTGTCTTGAATGAATCACTAAATGTATTCAAGATACAATCAACAAGATTATAAATTGAACCAGCACTGCTCCGCTGGACCCTGTTACCACCAACGTGACAAACAATATGCGTTAGTTACAGGGCCAAATGCGAGGTAGATATCTGGTTAGATATTTGTTCTGTAATATAAATAAAGTTATTTTGATTGATTGATTGGTTGCAAGCCTAACTGAGCGTTGTACCACTGAGCTGATTTTCCAAGACAATTAAGGGAAGCTTCAATCTAAGTTATTTAGAATGAGTTAGTTGACATTCTAATTTTAGCAATTTATTGTAATGAATAAAAAATTGTATTTTTTTTTAACGTCGGCCTATTTCCGCTACTGAGGCCTAACACTGACGCCTGTAGACGGGCTACCCCCAACCAGAAATTTTGCGTCGAACCTCTTCCCTTAAGGAGAGTAGGGGAGTAGGGATTTTTTTACTTGCCTAACATTTAATAGACAAGGGACCGGCGGCTTTACATCTCCTCCGAAGGACGGTATATCCCCTATACAACCCTCGCCTAAGGTTGTATAGCTTCCGCGCATACACTGATATACAAGCCGTTGGAAGATGTGTGAGACGAGGACGCGGTCTTCGTTGTGAACTCGAACGGGTCCTCTGGTTTTGAAAAAATAAAATATTTTTGGCTGGAGAGCTTTATGTGAGACTCTAAAGGCCTTCCGTGCACTTTGTTATGTAAAGATCGAAGTTGGGATGGTTTGTCCTTAAACGGCTATAAAGGACCAAATGCTTCACTCTGTATATGTTCAGAGTCAAATTTCACTTTTATTATGGTTGGCAGAGTCAAATGCTCCACCCTGTATATACTTTTTGCACTGAATTTAATTTTTATTTTAGCAGGTAGGGTCAACGACTACACCCTTTATAATTTTTCTTGAAATTAAACACTGATTTAGAACGAGAACTGAGCAAGTATTTATTTAACGTAATGAACAGAGTTGCGAATTTATTTCACTTAAAATTAAAAAGTATTTACACGAATAAATGGTTAACTTATCGACACTTGAAATTTTGCCTTAAGTCGGGTTCGGTTTATTTTGTTAGATTTGATTTATTTTTAAACAACTGAGAAAATTCATTTTATTTAATATGCGCGACGGCGATTTGTTTTTATTTAAATTAATGCACTGGGGCGATTTTAATAAAGTACTTTTTTACTAGGAGCTGCCTAGGAAGCTGCACGGGCACTGGATTTGTTATCGCGAGATACACCGAAAAACTTTTAGGATTTAAGCGGTAGGACAACCTAAGAAGAAGTATGGGCACTGGATTAACTTGTCACGAGATACACCGAAGAAACGAACTTGCCGGGGACTTGGCGTGCTTCCCTATTTATACCAATGATGGGGAATGGTCTTGCGGAGATCTGGAAAGACCTGGATTCTCCTCCCAGCCGCTCTATGGGGCTCAAATAGTGAAATATTGCGTAATAATTACTAAAAATTTGAAATTTGAATTGGAAAATATACGATTAAAACGGCGATGAAAAATAGAACATTTTGATATCAAAATGTCAGTGGAATCTAATTTTGTTTTTGAAATACGATTGATAACTGTCTGAATAACTTGTTAAATTGAATTAGTCCCGTGAAGTAACGTTGAGAGCTATAATTTAATCCATATTTGATATTATATTAAGTCATATTGAGGGTATTGCATCGCCGGCGTTGAACGGAGCGAAAGTCAATTTTAGGGTAAACAGAATGAAGATAGCGGCGAGTTGCTAGCATTCGATGGGGAATATGTAAACTGGATTTGTTTTGGGACGACTGTTTTATAGGAAGGTTGAAAAGGTGAATGAAAGATGTTTTGAGATATGAATAGAAGATTGGGATTGAAGTGATTTTGAAGAGAAAGTTGTTTATAGAAAGTTTTTGAAAGTAATTAAAAATATTCTGACTTGAGGTTTGGAAAGTGGTTTAGAAGTGAATTGAATTGATGGGGGGGCTGTATTTTTTAGGGCGATCTTTTGTAATGTTTTGACGGTAATTTGGTGAGTTTTGAGTGTAATGTTTTTGTTGATTGATTCTGATTGGTTGTGAATTATCGATGGTGCATGAATTTTCTCAGGATTATTTTTGAAAAACGGTGGTTTTTGATTGTTGCAAGTGTCTTAATGACTTTTTTATGGGATTTGACATGTTGACCTTAAAGATTGAGTTATTTAGAAAATTTTAGTAGTTTTGACCTCGGCCATCAGATGGAACGGTCACCCATCCAACTACTAATCGCACCTGACGTTGTTTTACATCGCATGTAGAAGTATGTACATAGTAAAGACGCACCTACGCTCGCCCTAAAATTGTAACTTGATTTGCTTATTTTTTGTCAAGTGTCGAACCTGCTTCCACCCTTACAATGTCCACAGAAATCTTTGTATTAATTTGATTGCCTTAGATACGTTGCAGCACGTTTACATATGCAATGTTGATTATATTCTAGTAATATTGTGAAATTTACCGTATTTTATTTAGATGAGCGGAAGTGATCTATTTTAAAAATAACTTTCCAAAGTATTCCCGTTAAAAATAACCATTATTTGCAGATATACAAATGAAATTAGCCAATATTCAGATCTGAGCAACAGTTAACAATTTACGTAGAATTGATTAATAATTGATTAATCTACCAGTTTATTTTGAAATTTGTTGGAATATACAGGGTGATTCACATAAAACTCCCAGGCAGTTTCCATATTAACGAAAAGAGGTATTCAATTTCCGTTAAGGCTAGTCGTTACATATTTTTTGTGGCTTTATTTTGTCGTTCAAATGTCGTCAATAACAACGTCGCAATGCCAGAAAGACAATTTTCGATGACTGGAAGTTTGAAAGTATAATATCCATGAAGGAGGAAACAATTTTGAACATTTACTTTAACAATATATATGTACATATTTTATTTAAAAGTCAAAACAATTTATTAAAAAAACTTATTTGATTTTATTTATCTCGAAAACCACTGGTTTTAATAGAAAAGTGTATACTACAAAAAATACTTAGAATGAAACAAACTTTAGTAGTATTATACTTTCAAAGTTCCAGTCATCGAAAATTTCCTTTCCGGCGTCGCGGACGCCCCTACCGTTGACATTTGAACGACAAAATAAAGCCACCAAAAGTATGTAACGACTGGCCTTTACAGAAATTGAATACCTCTTTTCGTTATTACGAAAACTGCCTGGGGAGTTTTATGTGAATCACCCTATATATATATATATCTTCTATAGTAACAACGCGTAAAAATTACTATAGACAAATTTTATGCTTATGAAGTAGACCATTTAAAGCTGTAGTTGAGATGGCGGCGACATTCAGCTAACGTTAACATTGCTATTGACATTGTTACTAATAATAAGTGGCATATTAGTTTGCAAAATACATCAATTCGCTATCTTATATAAACTGTTACCATTGCCTACTCTTTATCACTATTTTAAACAACATTTTTTTATGAGCGTTTATATTAATGTTTTAAAAAATCTGAAGAAGAATTACGCTAAATTTATTTACAGATTTTTTAAAATAAACGTAGCTACGCACGCCAAACTCTGATCAGTTCTCTCTTCAGCAGAATCTTTCTACATCTATTCATATTTGTTGACATTGGATATAAATTACATTAATTTCAATTTTATTGTACCTATCTTAGACCTTACCTTCATGTCTCCAAAAACCTTGTTAATGGGGTTTTGTTTGTCAACCGAATTTTTTTAAATAACCTTTTATCGCACTAACGTGAAAGTGTTATGTAAGCAGCTTTTAAAGCTGCTAATATTCCGTATTTACCTTTTAAAGTAAGTTTCTAAAATAGTTATCAAAATCATTAAAATATCACATATCAACATTTACCAAGATATGTGCGTGAGCGTCGACAAATTTGACGATAATTAATTCAAGGTTTACACATAATTAAAATTCGTTAATTTTAATGATTATACTTCTCATATACAATTTTAGTGCGTAGGTGTCTTTTAAATCGAAATAGTAACTCGCTGCAAGCTGTCATCTCGTCAAAAGTATTGTGCAACAAATGTATAAGTTTTGACTTAGGCCAGTTACTAGAGTAAAAAATATATGAATATTGCGAAAGTTTTTAAATTTTGAGGCAACCTTGGAGGAGGTAAAAAATAACAAATCCGGTTTTTGTACCCTTTTCCGCCCGCCGGAACATTGTTAAATTAAAAAAAACGTAAATTTTTAATAACTTTTTGAAAAAAATTTCGAAGTTTATGCAAACCTTGGAGAACATTTTAATAATTCTATCTATCAAGTTCGCACCCTGCTACGATGACTAGGACTTTGTAAATAGTTGTTTATTTATTTTGATATATTTTGTCGATTAAAATTGCCAGAGTTTATGAAAATGATTTTTTATACGGCATAATAGGTCCCGCAGTTTTGCATAGCTCTTTTTAACCCGGAAGATTTTTTTCACAACTTTTTCATCTCAATCGTCACGATTTTGACGGTTTAAACAATAAATGGGGTCTAAAAAATTGTGAAAATTCTTAAAATCGGATTGCGAATATTTGTGGCATTAATAACTAACATAATCTGAATTTGCAACCTCGTAAATGTCACGGAACCTAATGAAATTACCTATTATTTAAATAATAAAGATATGTTTGACTAAAAAAAATGGTAAAAGATGTAAATTTCGTATAATATTCAAATAATGTAATTGAAATACCCTGTGAATTTTCAACTTTGCAAAATATCCGGAATACATTTTATCTGTTTTCGCTATCTTTCCGAGATATTTTGCAGTTTATTTAAAATTCCATTATACAAAGAATCTGGTAAGAGTTCGTTATATTTCAGTTTTAAAAAATCGGCAGCTACTGGAAGCGGCTGGAACATTCCCACCCGGTGGACCTTTGAAGCCGAAAAGAGCATTAAATTGTGTGCCAAAACGGCACTAAACGTAATGCGATCTCAACCAAAACCTTTTCAGATCTTCTGGAGCACTAATCTCATGCAAATTTTTATCCAAATCCTTTTACTAATGCCTGTCGGCTACTCAAGTTTATACGGTGTGTGAGTAAGTATAGATTTTAAAAGTTAACAAATTAAAACAAATTGGTTTATGACTTACTATTTGCTAACAGGACGCTTTCAGTGAGCAATTTGACAAAAATAATTAAAATCTTTTGATTTGATTGATTCTAGCAGTTAATATAAAAATAACGCTATAAGATAGCGTTGGACGCCACGCAACCAATATAAATATTAACTGAGAATTTAAACTGCTAAATTCAACACGAGATTAAAATAATTTCAATATGGTTGGTGGTTTAAATTTCAGACTCACAAACAGAGAAATAAAACTAGATTGTCTCAAAACAAACAATATATTGTAACAATCAAATGTGGAACAAATATCACAGCAGTTTAAAGTATGTACCTACATTAAAAATAAATGTTTCACATTTTTCATAAAAAAACAAAATTACTACTATTTTAATTAATTGAATGAGTTAATGTATCTAACTCTAATGAAAAATTAAGATCAAATGAAATGTAACCTGTTGAGTTCGAAGACAACTTAGAGACAGACAGACGAACATATACCTTTCCTATGCTGATAGTTGAAGTGGTATAGTTATAATCTCCAAAGTGATGGTTTTCCGGACAAGATGGTGGCACATTAGCTAATGGATGTCATGGAATATTTTCCAAATATAGATATTGATGACCTGTACTCCTCCAGACAAGGCGATTATTGCGGATGGAAGTTGTATTGCTGTCAGATCTTATATAAAAGAAATCTTCGTGTTCCCAAGTTGAACCCTCTTCGTGGTCTTGTGCATAGAAAAATAAATGTTATCAGTCAAATATCATTTATAACAAAAGAAAGAGAACATATGTAAATTTTGTGTTGCTAACCAATCAATCAATCAATACAACTTTATTAAGAATTAAAATTTACATCTGCCTCCCCAGAACCCACTCCGCGACCCACCGTGCAACCACCGCGTTATTCGCTGTGGAGGATTGCAGGGTTGGGCGGAATGGGACTGGTTCGGCTAAAAGACAATTAAAATAGTTAAACCCAAACACCTTCCATCGCAGATGGATTAAATTAGGTTATAAAATTAACATATCTGAAAACAGATTTAATAAAACTTAAAACTACACCTTTTAAAAACTCACGCACTGTCACTTATCAAATTTTGATTCTGACGCAGGCACCTCAACTTGTATAAGGTGCCTTCCGAGAGGTATGTCAATGCTGGGCTGCGCGTGGCTGGCCTAAACTTTGATTTTAAAAATTTTGGTTTTACGAAATTTTGGTTTGGTGAAAATTTTTATGTGAAATGAATTTAGAAAACAAAAATGCACAAAAAGAAAATAAACCAACAGAACAAAAAGAAACAAACATAAAGAGAGAGGGGGACAGGAAAGTTGTTGCTAACCGGGTAGCAAAGCAAATATTGCGAGAAAAAATAATAAAACTATAACAAAATTACAAGCAGAATGTAACCAAAGCATTTACTTTGATCCAAGAATGATCAAAAGATATCAAGATACTATGTTAAGATAATTTTCTTAATTACTGTAATAAATTCCCACTATTCTTCAGTGCATGAACTAAATAAACTAAAAATAAGAACAGATCTTATTTGCAAAATAACGTAAGTAAGTTTCCCAAAAAGTTATCTGCAATATTCGAGAAAATAATACTTGAAACGTATCATTTTCTGTGTTTGATTTTTTAGAAAAAATCAAAAATGGAAAAAAATAAAATTTGAAATTTTAAATTATATGTAATTAAATTTCCAACTTTAACACACATCCAGAAGTTAATAACCTATTTAGTTTCTAATATGGCTATAAACTATTTACATCTACACAGTCAATAAAAGTTGCAAATATGCCGAAATCTTATATGTGACATGACACCAACGTATCGGATGACAAACTACTAAAACATAGCACGGGGAACAAACGACAATCGACAAAATTTGCTCATTGCAAACCGATCGCTCATGACTTTTTGTTAAATAAACATTAGTTAGCTTGCATTGCTCAGTAATTTTACTAGATTTTAGAGGAATATTTGTAGTGTAATTCTTCGATTTGTCTCTGTATATATTTTAAAAAACGGCACTAAACCTAATCCGATCTCAACCAAAACCTTTTCAGATCTTCTAGAACCTTGATGAAACCCTCATGCAAACTTTTATCCAAATCCGTTCTCCAATTCAAAATAGTTGAAAATTAAATGCGACAGTAAAGCTGTATAGTTGTTGTTGAATAGGAAATAGACGTGACGTAACCAGTTTCACTACGTAACGGCTACACGCATCGATCATGTCACGCGAAATGCGATCTATACTTCATATTTGCTTTGTTTTTAATTTTTTTCACGGAAACCAAATCGAAAGGGTGGAAGAGTGATATATCGTTGAAATTAGAATTTTAATTGCTTTTCAATGATTCGATTGAACATTGTAAGTAATTACAAAATAAACAACTTGTTGCGCCAAAACAGCACTAAACGTAATCCGATCTCAATCAAAACCTTTTCTGGAGCACTAAAGAAACGCACATGCAAAGTTTCATTCAAATCCGTTTAGTAGTTTCGGCGCTATCGTGCTAACACACATACACACACACAGATATTTTTCAAAAACCACTTTTTTGGGTTCCTCGCGCTCGCCGCAAGAAAATAATTAAAATCGGAAAATATGTCGGAAGGATAGCAAAAACGGATAATAGTATATTCTGTAATAAGTTTGGAATGAAGCAGAATATGCCGTTCCAAACGAATTACAGACTATACTTTTTCTACGCCCTACGCCTATAAATTAGGTTTATTTGTGTCTATATGTCTATTTGTTTTACCACTGTAACGGTGAAACGTGAAAGGTTAACTGTCAATAGAAACGTCAACTAGTCAACTGTCAACAGAAACGCAAACAGTATTACAAATTTCACTATTACTGGATGGCGCCACCTATGCTCGTTACATTCTAGAGGCATGTAATAAATATTACATATCAGCCACTGGAATATAGGTCATTCCTTATTTAAAATCGACATCACACACATAATAGGCGTAGAAAAAATATATTCCCGATGTTTTGCGATGCTATATTTGTAATATAAGATATATGTTATTTTTATACGAAGCATAGGCGGAAACTTATTTGTAATACATACGTTATCACAACAAAATTGTACGTCAATTGCCATTGTCTCTTAATAAGAAAATAATGTCCCATTCAACTCTAGTTATTTTAGTTTCTTTATTAACACTTTAGTGTTTGGCCAATGGAAAATGCTATAATAATAACAACTTGCTACGACGTAATTGCTTAACTGAATGAAATACAATTTCTTGTATTCTTGTATACCTGCTTAAGGATTATTTTATTTAATTCTCTTTTACAAACATCGATATTGATAGTTTAAAAATGGAAAATAGCGAAATCGAAAGGATCTTATACAGAATAGTACAAAAAAAAACTTGACTACAATTAAATTTACTTTATGAAAAAGCATAATTCTATTTTAAAACGTATTTAAATACAAGTAAAATCACTTTTTGAAAAATGTCTCTAAATACCATTATAATTACATTTCGGTAGATATAGGTAATTTCTTAAACGTTCTCTAAAAAATAAGGAACTTGTAAATTGCATAATGAAAAATCAAAAAGTTACTATATGTGTTGTACTATTAATCTCATAATTTGTCTGAGCTGGAGCTCAAATAGTCGCTGATATGTCTAGTATACTTTAACTTGGCGTATATATGTATGAGTTAATATTTCCGTACCATTTAATTTTCTCCCATATTGTACACAAAGTTAAAGCAATAGTCCAGAAACATTGTCTACGTGGACAATATTTCTGGATCTTTGTGTCTTTGAGAAAATGAAATCGTACGGAAATATTAACTCATACATACACACGCCAAGTTAAAGTATATTAGATTATATGTCTCGTTATCACATGGAGTTCAAATAGCAACTGCAATTTTCTGTTTCTACAGAATTTCAAATTTTGTGATTGATAATAGCAATCATCGCATGCCGGCTTATTTTAACAGACATAGCAGATATTATGTAGTAGGGGCGAGCGTAGGTGCGTCTTTAATATGTACATACTTCGGTATGCGATGTAAAGCAACGACAGGCGCAGTTAGTACTTGGATGGTGACCATTGCAACGGAAACCGCGTTCTCGCCTCACACATCTTCCAGCGGCTTGTATATCAGTGTATGCGCCGAAGCTATACAACCTTAGGCGAGGGTTGTATAGGAGATATACCATCCTTCGGAGGGGATGTAAAGCCGTCGGTCCCTTGTCTATTAAATGTTAGGCAAGTAAAAGATCCCTACTCTTCTTAAGGGAAGAGGTTCGGCAAAATTCCTGGTTGGGGGTAGCTCATCTACAGGCGTCGGTGTTAGGCCTCAGTAGCGGAAATAGGCCGACGTTAAATAAATGTATAAAAAAAAAAAAAGATATTATGTAGCTAATAATCGAAACGACCTTCAGCTGCTCCAGTACGGGTGAAGGCGATTGTGAGGGCGTGTGGAACTTGGCGAAAGAAATATTTTTAAAATTATTTCAGGAAAGCTGATAAAAAATTATTGATGTTAGGTAGTGTCCAAAAAAAAAATAGTCAGCTGCATCGTGAAGGGGGATTACACGTCAGCTGGTTCTATGAAAATAAGGTAAAATTATGTCAGGCCGAATTAATTTTTTTTACATAACCTCTGACACATATAGACCATTCCAGAACACGTGACTTTGACAGATCCACCATTTTGCCTGGATGGCACATAAAGCGGTTATTTTTCGTGTGTTTACATTCGTTTTTGATGCTCTGGATTGAGTTTATTGTGATTTTTTGCAAATTTTTTCGCCAAAATGTCTCGAAGTGAATACTATGTAACCCTTAGAGGTGATATTAAGTGCAGATATGATAAAAAATCGAGATTATTGACGATATTGACCACTATGCAATCACTCCTGAAGAGAGCAGAATTGAAGTTTATAATATTACCATGATGGACTTCGCGAATTAGTTGATACTAACTCATAGTTATTATACTGGTCAACAATTTAAGCCTTATAAAAGCTTGCAAGCCTACAAGCTTTACCAATCTGGCTCTATTCAAGGAATTTTGGCAAAACAAATCAGTGATGAGGCATTTGTTGTCATTGGGAATTTTACATTACAATTAGATTATATATGTTAATGTATATAATTGTGATATTCTACAGAGGCTTTAAACTTGATTAACATTTTTAAAATTTTTGTTGTAGGTTAAACACTCTCAACGAAAGGGGGAAGAGTTACTTCAAGTTTGGATTATTATTTTAAAGAACACCAGCATTTGCGTTGCTCACTGTAAATGTACCAGATGTACGTGTTTATCAGAAGTATGCAGTCATATAGCGATTTTGTTTTACGTCCAAATACTATCGAAGACAGTAGTAGTGGTCCAGCGTTCACTGACTTTCCGTTTGGCCAGTACCTTCCATGAAAATGTAGAAATGTTGCGAATACGGGATATGGATTGGCCAAAAAAGTAGAAACAAGAGGTTTGTCTCAGGAACATCCCCCTTTTGATAGATAAAAATGAACTTACGCCTATTTATGTCCGTATCTAATTTATCTAATTTATGGTCTTTTTTTGGCTTGACTGAACCTGAACTTGGACATTTTAAGAGAATAAAGTGAATATTAAATAACATTTGTTTTACTGTGGATAAAAAATATATATTACTGATGTGCAATATATTGAAATAAATAGGTATATATAATTAAAATTATTTTTTATTAATAAACACATAGGTACATCGATAATTCATTATTTATATTATTTGGTATTTGAGAAGGCGCATGTTTATGATTGCACTACATACCACGACAATTTTATCCAATGCACTCAATTTCCTCATTTTGACAACATGCTTATGGGTATTGTTTCATGAAAAATCTTAATTTTTTTTGAGCAAACCTGCAACTCTTTCTACATGAACCCGTACAGTTGCAATGTCTCGTGTTTTCTAAATTTATAGGATACAACTGAGTTTGGCCTTTTGTAAAAGTGGGTATTTGTAGTTTTATCCTCTAAAGCAGCTAGTTTTCCTAAAATCACACACATCATTTAATTCTAACCTTATAAAACCTAGGAGGAGTTTTTGTACAAAAATTAAGTATTTACCAGTTATAAAATGTTTTGAACAAATACGGCCCTGTTTTAGATGGCTTTTACTTAGTGGTCCCCTTCCCAAAGCCTTAACCCGAGCATTTCTTCTTTCTATAGACAATGCATTAAGATGATTGGCTAAAATAGCGGGAAATCGGAAAAACAGTGCTTTATCTCTTTCAGCACGCATTGAACATTTAACAGCAATACAAAAATGTGGCATTTTCTATCAATTAGACCAGGATTAAACAATTTAATGATGAAATACTCATAATGCTTACATACACAAATGGTCTTGTATGCCACCCAGCAAATATGTTCGAACTGTCAATGACGTCATTCTGGAATGGTCTATAGAATTATAAAGATAATAAGCAACTACATGTATAGTGGGAAAAGACCGTCAGTTGGAGCAATAACGTATGGTTGGTTGCGCTCATAAATCCGTACGACGCGACGCACGGTATTTTTAATGGCCCATATTTGATACGAAATAACATTTTGAGAATCTTTTAAAGACATTAAAGCGCCACCATTTTTAAAAATTAAATTTAAATCCTTTCTGTGCGTTTTAACAAAAAACGTTTTAGACAAAAGTTGTAGGGCTAGATGAGCACTATCCAACGATGTATGGTACGGATCATATGTACGGTCGTGAGCAAAAAAAATAGGAGAAGTCTGGTATTTTGCTAAAATCTAGTTGTGTACATCTAACTTTAATTTTTGTGCCATTGTCAGTTAGTTGTCATAATTTATTGCAAGTGTGCAAAAAACTAATATGCCTCATATAAGCGATTTAGTTAAATCTGGAGTTACCTATTGCTAAGGCAGAAGATGGATGGTCAATGAGATAAATTGTACTGCGTTATAATATTGACAAAAATTCGATGTGTAACATTTTAAGAAAGTGGAGAATAAACGGTACGATTAGTAGAAATCTTGGATCAGGGCGACGAAGGATATCAACTCAACAACAAGATTTGCAATTGGTAAATGCTTTAGCAGAAAATCCATTTTACTGTTATTCAGGCTGCTGAAGAAACGAATTTTCCTGGATCGAGTAGTACTGGTCGCCGGCGAGTCAGAGAATCGGAGCTACGCTGTCATGCAGCAGCACATAAATACTTACTTAAAGCTGAACATAAAGAAGCTCGAGTAGGATTTGCGCTTGAATTTTTAGCGCATGATGTAAATTTTTGGAACAATGTAATCTTTACAGACGAAAAAACTTTCCAGTCAACACACAGCGGTCGTATTCGTGTTTACCGCCCTCCGAATACTCGATTCGATGAGAAATATATATCTAACAATGATAAAAGTGGTAGATTTTCCGTCAATATGTGGGCTTGGATATCGGCACGTGGTCCTGGTGTTTTGTGGCATATTGAGGAAAGATTTAATAGTGAAACGTATATTAGGATTTTAGACAATATTATGCTCCCTTCTGTGTCACAATTATTTCCTAATAATGAGTTCATATTTCAACAAGGTAATTGTTCCGTTCATACTGCTCATACCGTAACTAACTGGTTTCAAGATAACAACATCAATGTTCTTAACTGGCCCAGTCATAGTCCAGATATTAACCCTGTGGAAGAAGTATGGGGACTACTCGTAAGAAGTATCCAAAAACGAAATGTGAGACCACGGAATGCCGAAGAATTACTGAAAATAATAAATAATGCATGGGAAAATGTTATTACTAATGATTATTGTATAAGGTTATTTAATTCTATGCCCAACAGACTTATAGAAGTTATAAATAGAAATGGTGTAATAATGAAATATTAATAGTTATTTTCTTGTTAAGTAGGATATCCTTTGTCCTTTGTTCCAGGATTTCCACTAATCGTACCGTTTATTCTCCACTTTCTTAAAATGTTACACACCAAATTTTTGTTAATGTTATAACGCAGTGCAATTTGTCTCATTAACCATCCATCATTTACTATAGCAATAACTACAGCATTAAAATAAAAAATAAATTAAAAGTGATATCTGTTTTATTTCGGCTACTCATTACATATTCAAATAGAGACAGATTTACATTAGAAAAAAAAAGTTGTACTATTTTTTTCTGTTCACGACAGTACATATTGATTTGAAATAAAATTTTGAGAATTTTTTTAAAAACTTTGAACCGCCGCCATTTTGAGACGAAGAATGCGATTTGGTCCATCTTCGATTTTAACCGAGATATGGACCCAAAGTATGTGTCTGCCAAATTTAGTTTTGATCCGTTGAGAAATGCACCCTGTAGAGTGTTTACAAATTTCGTTATATAGTATAAATAAACTTTAGAACGGGGGCATTTTTGGGATCTGGGGACCATAATCGAAGAAACTATAGTGAGATTTTCCCGAAGTCGTGACATGCTGCACTCTGCAATAGGCAGATTAGAAATCCACCTAGCAGAAGGGCAACTTTTAAAAAAATTTCCAACTAATTTCGGTATCTGTAGGAAAGTTTATATGTATTACAGTTTTGAATACTTTCATAAAAGCCACAGAGATAAAAATAAATCCAATAAACCGAATGAGACGTGTATCAGTAGTGTATTGTTTGATTTATCGATATTTAACTTCTGTATACACAATACACCGGAAGGTGTACTAATAGAATATAGTATAGCAATAAATATCAGTTCAGCGTTTAAAATAATCGCAGAACAAATTACACTTGCACATAATTCATTTCAACACCGCATTAATTTCTGTAGTATTGAAGACAATAACATTTTCATCTTATGTGGCTTGTTTACGCTAATTAACCATAGAAATTAATGCAGCAAATTAATATTACCTAATTGTATATTGTTGAGACTTATATGTTGCTTGAAGTAAGTTAGCATAGCAATAAATTACTATCAAATGAAGCAATTTTCTAAAAATAAAAATATAAACGGTCAAAATTTATATCCTGAAATATCCAATACTAGTTATGGCTGTTAGACTTTGCTTTTATATGTTCATTTCAACAGGAGAACTTGTTACATACTTACTATTATTGTAAATGTAAATAAAAAAGTAAATGTGAAACAATATTTTGTTTATGACTTGACAAAAAGTTGTTTTTGTTGTTTTTCGAAGACACAACACCCTGTATACGTTTTTTCAAATTTTGATATGTAATTACATATCGAAAAAACTAATAGTCCTCATATGAAACCGTTCCCATTCTTGGGACCCCGAGCTAGCGTAAGTTTGTGTCCTTAAACAAAACTATTAGCCCAATAAAATGGGACGAAATTTGTCGATTTGGATGAAATAATTCAGACCGGGTTGAAATTTTGGGAACAGGCTTATTTTGTTGTACCGTTTAACATATCAAAAGTCCCCACCCGTAAATGCCGGCAGAGGGGAGGGGGAGAGAAAGTATCAATTTTAGTGTAAAATGTGTACACAAAAAAATTATAGGTAAACTGTCAAAATTTCAAAAAACCTATCTCGGCTCCAATAGGTCGTACGAAGTTAAAAAAAAATACGAAATTGTGCGAATTTTTATTACCTATAATTTTCATGTAACATATTGTTACTTTCCGAGTTTTTTGCGAAAAATCGATTTTTTTAAACAATTTTCTCCCCCCTCCCCTCCGCCGGCGTCTACGGGCGGGGACTTTCGATGTGTTAAAAAGCACCACAAAATAACCCTGTTCCCAATTTCTGAATTATTTCATCCAAATTTTCCCTTTTTATATTATTGGGCTATTATATATACAAATTGAAAGATATTCTAAACTTTTCCAATAGCTTCAATAGCTCTTGGTGTATATGGGCTATAGGTTCTACTCTGCAGAAAAAATATTATTGGCTTTAAGGGTGAAATACTTTTATAACAAGTATTTTCAAAGTGAATGAATTAGATTTTTTATAAATAATAAACACCACAAAAATTAGACAACCTCCAATTCCAGAAGCCAGGGGCTTGTGCGGAAGGGGGTTATACATTGAAAAAACGCGGACATACAACCATTTCCTCCGACAGTGTCAGTGCCGGAGTCAGAATTCGAACCCGGTGGTGCGATGCTCGTGTGCTCACCAGTTACCAGTTAAAAGATTCTTTATTTTATTTTAAATACATTTCATTTTATTTAATTGATTTGTCCCTAGTCTAGTTTTTTACAGTCCTGCACAAGTGCATACAAAGACTGGTTTCCCTGCTCTAATATAGGTGTATCCCAATAGCTGCAGGTTGGCTGGTGGAAGCCGAAATCAATATGCTCATAAATTTAAATTATTACGATTTAGTTTGTTATTTCTTAAAAATTTTATAACATTTATGTGTGTGACCATCTGCGTACAGTTCAATTATTTAAATGCTTTTCTCCTGAGTGACCATTTGTTATAATTCCGGTTTATGTAGGAAATAGTTTTTATTACAAAAAACCTACTTAAATAAATCATTTGTTCAAAAGTAAAATAAAAGGTATTCTGTCAATTATGTACATAATAAGTTAAAAGTTTAAAAAAGAAACAAAATAAATTTCTGAATTAAAATATAAATTAAGATGAATTTCTGACTATTTACATATATCCATTTTTGAAGGGCGAGAGGGGAAGGGAGGGATAGGTGAAGGATGTCTCAGTTCAAGGATGGTAAACTAAGAAGGATAGTTTATTCCCATAAGACTGTATGTTGGCTCTCCGATCGGCTTACGATCTAGTTGATGACGTCACCGTCTGGCGTACTAGCTTTGTTTACGTTTGCTTATACGTGTGTTTAGCCGTGTTTTACAACTTTTAAAGACAAAATTAACTCTACTTTGTGATTCTGCATGTGTTTACTGTGTTTTAAAACTAATTTTAAGTGTTCTTTGTTTTAAATAGACTATAAAATAAATCAACTGTAGGTGCGTTTGTGTTTAGGTATTTTCTGCTGTTTATTGTAAGTTATTTTATTTTGCCTTAAACTTCATGGATATGTGTGTAAAACTAATTAGTTATTTCAGGGACTCTAAATTAAAATTATGCCTGGCTGTAGATGTGCCATTTATGGCTGCAATAATAGAAGTGTGGTTACAAAAGGCTGCGATACAAAAATTGTTTATCATTCTTTCCCGAAAGGAAAAGATTTTGTTTCTATGACTATGCTTAAAGAATGGATTAATTGCTGTAAACGTGCAGATAAATTTAATCCCAGTTCAAGTGTGATTTGTTCTGTTCATTTCACACAAAATGATTATGAAAGGGATCTACAAAATGAACTGTTAGGTAAGATAATAAATTTTAAATACTTACCTAACAAAAGTTATGGTTGGTGTAAATTTAGGTACAAATAATGTTAATTTGTAGGTTTGCCTTTAAAGAAAATTTTAAAGAAAACTGCTGTTCCCACATTAAATATACCTGGAAAAACGAAAAAGGTGGATATCATCTCAGATAGACAAGATAGGCATACCCAGAAAGAAAGAAGAGATTTAGTACAATCCATATTAAAGGAAACAAGTTCTAAAAATGAAGTTTGTGAGAAACCTACTCTGCCGGAGACTCCAGAGTGTGAACCACAACCTTCTACTTCTGACTCAATGTCTAGTCGTTCACTTGAATCTATTGAAAAAAAGTATAATGATCTTTTAAAAAATTATGATGATCTTTTAAAAAATTATGATGATTTAAAAACTAAACATTCTGGTTTAAAACAGTGTTGTCAAAAAAAAATTAAATCGCTAAATGCTCGGGTAAAGTACTACAAAACTAAATGTAAGAGTAATATATACACTCCGAAACAAACAAATAAAGCAGCTGAAAGCTTGTTGAAAATGATTCTGACAAGTAATCAAATTGCTTTACTTTCAAAAAAGAAAAAGGTTGTCCGATGGACCAAAGAAGAAATTGCCATTGCTTTTACGGTGCGGTATTATAGCAAAAAATGTTATTTATATCTAAAAAACAAACTGCACTATCCATTGCCTTCTTTATCTTCGCTGAGAAGGTGGGCATGTAATTTAAATGTGGGCCAGGGCATTCTATCTGATGTAATTATGATGTTAAAGTTGGCTGGAGAAACATTTACAATACTGGAGAAAACAGTAGTAATTTTATTTGATGAAATAAAAGTAAAAAAAGTTGAGGAATATGACGTTGCCAACGATAAAATATTAGGTCCATACAGTCAAATGCAAGTTGTGATGGTCCGCAGCCTTTTTTCAAATTGGAGGCAACCAATTTACGTCGACTTCGACCAAAAAATAACCAAGGATATTCTCTTTGAGCTCATATCAGAATTGCATAATATTGAATATAATGTTGTAGCGTGCGTCTCTGATTGTGGTGGAGGTAATGTTGGGTTATGGAAAGAATTAGGCATTAATACTAAAAAAACTTATTTCACACACCCGCAGACAAACAAGAACATTTACATGTTTGCAGATGCTCCACATCTATTAAAACTAATTCGTAATTGGTTGTTAGATAGAGGCTTCCGATATGCAGACGGCAAGGTTATTAATAAAAAACCATTAGAGGCCCTAATTTCATTAACAAATTCTGAGGTTAATGCTTGCTGGAAAATTAGTCAGAAACATATTGATTGTGAAAAGAGTCAACGTCAGAACGTAAGGCTTGCAGCACAACTTTTGTCTAATACCGTGGCAACTGCTCTTCTTCGCTACAAACCTGGGGAAGATGAAGTTATGGCAGAAGAATTAGGTAATTTTATTAGTGATATTAATAAGTGGTTTGATATCTTTAATAGCTACATGAAAGATGGAGTTGTAAGTACAAAAAGTGCTTATGGGATACATTTAGAACTACAAACAGAGCACCTAAAAAAAATTAGTAAATTATTTTTTTCGATGCGTGCACAGGGAACAAACTGTTTACAAATCTTTCAAAAGGGGGTAATAATTTCCACAAAATCTCTACAACTTCTTTATGAAGACATGAAGGACACTTTGGATATACATTATATATGTACTCATAAACTTAATCAGGATTGCCTTGAGAACTTTTTTTCTCAAATCAGAAGTCGAGGCCCAAATGACCATCCTAGTCCGTTAGAGGCAATGAAGAGGATACGGATGATAATATTAGGAAAAAATCCAGGTATATTGGAAGCTAAAACCAATACTGTTGCACAAGATGACGCTGAAGAGTATATAGTAACCACAAAAGTTTTGGAACTTGCCAATATAAAAATTACAATGGATGACTCTTTGGAACCCAATGCATCAAACAGTAGTTCATCTTTTTCTTCAGAATCAGAATCTTCTGGGATTTTATTAAACAAGTCATCTCAATCTTTAACGCCTCAGGAAACCACAACGGATGCTTTCGAATATTTAGCAGGCTATTTAGCAAAAAAATATATTAAAACTGTGCCGAATCTGGGTGACCATACATATAAAATAAAAAGTGACCATAGTTACAATATCCCTTCTTGGGTGCAACAGCTTTCATACGGAGGTCTTATTAAGCCTACAGAAAAATGGCTTAATACAGTATTGCGATGGAATGATTACTTTGTAAAATTCCACGGTCAATCTTACAGAAAGAATGTTAAAGTGGTTAAAAAGTTAGCTCTAAAAATAGCAAAAAAAGAAAAAATGCCGTTTAATTTAATTTACGACTTTTGCAAATTAAGGACAATTATGAGAATGAAGTACAGAAATCTTCAAATGACAGAGAGAGCATCGAATTTAAAAAGAAAAAGGTCCATTGATGAAAACCGCAGAACATATAAAAAAATGAAAAAGATCGTTAATTAAAGAAAATTTTATTATTTTATTTTATTATTTCTAGTGGCACACAACATTGTAATAATTTGTTAACTGATCATGAATTAATGTACTGTTCCTTTAAAAAGTCAATAGAAAAATTGCCACATACAATGAAAACTTTTAGAGAATTTAAAAATTTTAATTATGTGAACTTTTCGAATGACCTTCAGTCTCTGCCATTTTATTCAATTCTTTACATTAATGATATAGAAAATAAACTTATTTATTTTAAGAAGTTAATAATTTCCTTATTTGATAAGCATGCACTGCTAAGGACCGTAAGATGTACAAAACCTAAGGCACCTTGGCTAACCGAAAACTTAAAATTAATGATGAAGTTGAGAGATAAAGCACTATCTCGTTATTAGAGTAGGCAGTTTCTTTAAATATATATGTTACGTTTTATTAATATTTTATATAAACAGTAAATCATATGGGTAGGAGAGGTTAAGTGGTAGAACAGTACACATTGCACTGAACTTCGCCTCTTCAATAATACATATTATTTAGTAATTAATATCTCTGTTAAGTTGTATGTTATTTTTGCATTGTTGAAATAAAGACCATTTATTATTATTATTATTATTATTATTTGTTGGTAATTAGTTTAATAAACAATTGTAAAAAACATTTGGTTTTTTTAGTTACCTTTCTTATTAGCTGCGGTGGGGGAGAAATTTATTTCTCATCTGACTAAACAGGTATTTTTTCGTACTCACTATAAAGTTTAACATAGTTTTGCCGAAGAAATATCATTATTGCCTTTAAATTCAAAGCTTAGTAGTAAATATTTTAGTTGTGATTTTATAAGTAACTAAATTTTAAAAATTGGTATTACAAAGTACAATTCATCTTACTATGAATAATGGTCGTCTTCCTAATATTATCAGGTATTTATTATTTATTGACTAATATTTTCGTCAAATTTGTAAGACATGAGTAGTCTTGACTTTTATAAACTTTTAGTATTTTCCTGAAACTTTAACAATTACAAAATTCCTCGACTTTCAGATTTTCTGGATCTCACAGTATATTTAAACTAATTATTCCTTACACCTATATACATATTTTAAACAATAATATTTATATTCGGACATATTTTTATAATATCCATAACACTTATTACCTTTGATTTTTATATTATGTTAATATACTTCTGCTGCAGTATATAAGTCAAAAATTGCAGTTTATTAGCCTATATAATATTACTCTATATCCAAATTCTGGCCAGTCGTTTACGTCATCATAGCCACGCCCACTCGCCGATAAAATAGCGTTTATAAACTATCCTTCTTAGTTTACTATCCTTGGTCTCAGTTATCTGTTAGGTGCAAGTTATGTGTGGGTATCCTGTATTAGTCTCGTGCGTCGTAAATGGGGAGTCTCTGGTGTAATAGTCTATGAGCATCTGGGGGGGTCATTGTGTCTGCGTCTGTTGGTCAGGTCCCTTGTTAACTCCGATCGCTGTATTTTATGTTCAAAGAATTTCTGAGCTGATTCTGTAATATAATCTTTCATGAGGGGTATATTAGCCCTCTCATGCAGCTCCGCGATCGGAGTCTATCTGTCAGTATTGAGTAAGAGTCTGAGTAGTTTATTTTGTGTTAATTGTAGTCTCATGCACTGTGCATCTGAAATGGAGTTCCAGGCCGCACAGGCATATGTCAGTAGAGGTCTGAAAATTACTTTGTAAAGTGTCAATTTGTTGTCAGTCGAAAGTCTGCTTCTTCTGTTCACCAATGGATACAGCTTATTTAATGCGGCGTAAGTTCGCTGTAAGGTAGCTGTGATATGAGGTCCAAAGTAGAGCCTTGTATCTATCCTCTATCTGTTTATCATTGATTTTTAACTTACTGAAAGTTGTCACATTGGTGAACTTCCGATGTAACGTGATAGTCTCAGTCTTTTGTTCGTTAATCCGTATTTTCCAGTCGCTGTTATATTTTGTTAGTAAAGTCATGTGACGCCGTATCTTCTGAACGGCCGTTTCCGCGTAGAAGGACCGTCCGCACATAACGGCGTCGTCGGCGTATAGTAATTACGTCGTAGTGGGGAGGGTAGGGATATCGGCGAGGAAAAGGTTATACAGTGTTGGAGAAAGTATCGCCCCCTGGGGGACTCCTGCTGATGTTGTCCTCATCTCGGAAAAGGAGTCGCTTATCCTGACGACAATTCTCCTCCGAAATAGGAAGCTTCTAATGAAGCAGGTAAGATATTGGGGGAACCTAAATATTGTATATAATTTGTGTAGTAGGCTATTGTGCCATACGGTATAGTACGCTTTCTCAATATCCAGCAACAGTAGAGCGGTACATTGCTTTTTAGTAAAGCCAATGAGGGCTTGCCACCTCACCACCACCTCGCGCCTTAACCCACGCGGCTATCGACCAGACAAGGCCAGAGAAGAGAAGAATTAATTATCAAAAAAAAAAAATCACTACAAACATGCTAGCCTAAAAACTTCTAAGTACCAAAATTTAAATTATATTTTCATAAATCCAGTGTATTTAAAAACATGGCATCATTTAGAATCTTGTGAGTCATATTTTGAAAGCGATGAACATATAATTAATTTGTTTAAATGGACGATTAATTATTTTTTCAGTTTATGTGCATAAATATGTTTCCGAGATTAAAATTAATGATACAAGTCAGGGGGAGAGACATACTTTTATTGTTGTGAGCATATATACAAATGCAAATATCTTTTTTCATACGACCGGCAAATGCTTAAATATATTCATAAAATTAAAAACAATCTTTTCGTATGGCTTTATTGATATACGTATATTTTCATTTTCTTTTTCTATAATAATGCGTTTCATTATTTATTTCACAATTCTTGTATATCTACGAATGAGTCAAGTCAAAGTTCTTTTTTTAATTTGTAAAAATTAACTCTTCAATTTATCAATGCGTTCCTGGCTCTGATGTAGCAACAAATTGCATTCTAAAAATATGCTTTGTGGCAAGAACTGTTTATCGTATACAGGGTTCGATTCCAAGTTCCGATACTTAGGCAATAACTTCACGTCAACAAATTTTGATAGTATTTGTATAACATGTAAAACATAGCTTCTGAATTGTCTAGCCGAATATTCCTTTCAAGAAAGAGAAAATCATGAAAAGCCTTGCAACAATTAATTAAAGCCGCATAATAACATATATTTCATAACAAGACCTAATCCATTATTAAAAATGAGACTCCTGTGACTTAATTATTTAATAGTGTATATTTACGTAATTTATTTTTCTCTCATAGTTTATAACAGACTCTGCTATTGTTTGTGTTACACCGTTACACATACAAATGAAATAAGGATGCTGTTTATCTGTTATTGTGTGCTAATATTTACTTACATTATCCTCATTGTTTGCCAAATATATACATTTTACACTCAAGCCTGGCATCGTAAACGCAAATATGAAATGAAAGAGAACATTAATCATGTTTAAGCGTGCCCAAGAACTAGGATTTTCTCTGATTAAAGTTGTTATATTCTTTTGTTGCTCATATCACCCCGCCAGTTCATAATTTGTATTTATATACATAAAAATAAACTACAATTGTAAAATATTCTTAATGTTACAAAACAACTAGTAGCAGGACAAACAGAATTAAAATAAAACAAATAAAATTAATAATGTCACTGCAATTAATTTTCGGTAATAGTATTTTATATTTGTGGTTAAAAAACACATTTTAGTTCCAAGTTATATACAAAATTTTTTGTAACGTCTTATCCTAAAATGACATCGCCATTCGAAATTAGAAAACAATATAATTTTGTAAAAATACGGCGAAAAGTGTGAAATAAAGAAATTTTACTTCACACTGTGAAATAAAATTTCTTTATTTCACATAATATGCCACATTAAAATTTGAACTTTTGTGTAAACAAAACCACGTGACTGAAAACGCTATAATAATAATAATAATAGACATTATAAAATCAAGAATTGTGAAATATACAAAAATTCATAACTTAATATAAGAAATTCAATTTGGACTCTAAGAAGGCAACTCAACACGTGCTATTATTGCATTAACCAATGAAATATTTAGAACTCTTGATAGTGTTCAGAGTTATGCCCTGTGGTAATGATTCTTTTATTCTGAAAAATGTTTGACTAAATTTCATAGTTGTTATTTAGTAATCGAATCTGCAACTATGGTTCAAACCAAACCACTCACTTGTGAAGCCGGACGCGTGGTCAATTAACAGCAGAATCATAACGAGAAAAGCAGACATCAGCAGTAACCTACGTCCAACCTTCTCGATCTATCATATTAAACAGGAATAGAAGAATATATCAAATACCATTTCGTTGGAACCTTGTGTGAATGGTGGCTCCAATAATCAGAATACGAAATAATTCAATAGCATCCACTTTTACGCAATACTCATAAATATTAAGAAATCATCTTAATCATACATGAAGTGAATAAAATAACCTTAATATATTACTATTTCACAAATAAATACTTAATAAGTATTTCAACATTACTTGTATTGATTAATTAAACGATTTACAGAAACATATTCATAAGACGCATCAATACAATATTTAATGTCTAGGTCTACAACACCATATATGTGTAAATAATGAAGATGGCAAGAACTGTTACTTGCTATTAGAGGATCTGGTTTCGTTCTTCACGTCCTTGGTCTACATCGAGATGACGATCCGAAAGTATATGCAGAATCAAAGCGGAATATTCTTTATTTCTAGTCTGCTCTAGTAAGGTATGAAGTTTACAACTTATGACAGTGGCTCACGGAATTATTTTTCGAGGGTGTGATTATGAAAAGACTTTGATTTTATTAAACTACTCAGTATTCTTTATCATTTCTTAGGTATTATTGATCTTAGCTTATAGGGAGTCAAATTAGGACTTGAAAAATACGATATGTGAATTATCTGACCAGGGCTGTTTTTTTAACGCGTTCAGGGAATTCATAGTTCAGTTTTGCAGTTTCGGCAAAGTCAGCGTATTATTTGTTCAAACAATTACATGTTTTAGGGCGAGTTTCCATCGGTTTTTTTCAAAGGATCTGTCCATTATTCTGTCCATTATGAGTACAATAAATATGCAACTATAATTCTCTCTGATTATTATTGTTATTTTAAAAATATGAAATATAGTAATTTTATATATTTTTAAACAAATTAATATTTTTCTGAGGAAAAAGAGCACAATATTCATCTCGAATATTGGATCTTGCGCCTTGAAATTTGTATCAAGAAAGAAAACTTATGGGGCCACCACAACGTTTGACGATGTCAGATTTCCATATTTTCGGAGCACGGGCAGAGACTTGACCCCGATAAACTTGTTGTTAATAATAATAATAGTAATCCTAATAATCCTTTTGATCACAAAACTTGGCATAGGATAAGTCGATTGTAACACAGTAAAAAAATTCATAGGCATAAAATACAAATAGTCAACTAGGTCAAAAAACATGCTTATAAAAAGAAAATAATAAAATAAGGTACATACAGGCTGTCCATTTTATCAGGGCCCTCGAGAATATCTCACTTAATATCGGTCGTACAAAAAAAAAATATTTACGAAAATTGTGCCAATTTATATAACCTATAAAATGGTTCAAAGACATTTGAAATCCATGGTCTACTTTAAGATTTTTGGCGGAAAATATCGAAAATGCGGAAAACGTCTAGGTCAAATATCAAGGGATACGAGAAAAATTCTAAGGCGAAAATTTTTAGCAAAATAGAGTGTTTCAACAAGGTTTTATCTAATTTTTTTTAAAAGCGCTTTATTTTGAGATTTACTCTTCAGACTGTTAAAAAAATTATTTTGAAACAGGCGGGAAATGGCGCCATTAAATAGAGTATTTTCCTCCTTTTTCAACGATATATCACATGACATATTTATTCATTGGTACTACGTTAGTAATTATAAATACATTTTTTTAAAACCAATAATTTTTTTTTAACAAGCATTATACTTGCCGTGGAGAAGTATGATTAAATAAAATGATAAAATAATTCAATAAGTTGTTCAAATCTTTGCTATAATAAAACATTAACACAATTAAGAAGAATAAAGTAAATTCAGGTAACAAAAACAAATTAATAATAAAAAGAATATAGCACACAGAACATTAATATTTATCTAATCCTCAAAATAATTTTTAAGATATCATATCAAGTGTTCAAAGTGTCCACCGCGATTTCTTATGCACAATCGAGCGCGGAGAGGCACTGTATTTAGAACATTACTCAGCATTTCGGGGGTAACTGTAATACATACCTGTTGAATTCGAGCTTTTAGGTCCTCTACATTTTGCGGTGTCGTCGAAAACACCTTATCTTTAATATACCCTCATAGAAAAAAATCCATTGGGGTTATATCTGGAGAACGAGGGGGCCATCGAATAAATCCATTGATACCTATCCTCGTCGTCCTCCTTGGTTTGTCCCCCGCTTGTAAATTGTGAAGTTTTTTGGCTTTATAACACCGGTAACCATTTTTCTTTAAAATTTTTCTAGCACTTGTTTTATTTATATGACAAGCAATTTGAATTTCTCTTAGTGATGTTTCCGAATTTTCTGTATTTTTATTTCTTACATAATTAATAACTCGGTTTACCTTATTTACATTATCAGTAACACTGTTCAACCTTGTCTTCTTCTTTAAAAATGAACCATTATTTTTCAGTTTCGTAGCTAATTTTCTGAACAGAGTTTTATTCGGCCGTAGTGCTTGTGGAAATCTGTTTCTATATTCTACTCGAGCTAATCCAGAGTTAAAATTGCATTGGCAATATGTAACGAACATATATAACGATCAATGTGAGTGAAAATCATTTTTGAAAATTCCAAATTTTTAAATGAGTGTAATTGAGTGAGAGTTTAAGTATTAACTGAGATGATCTGTCAAAAAATTAAATTGTCAAGTTTGTTCATAGCCCAACTATTTTAAAAGAATTGAAATAATAGTGAAATCATGAAATACAAACAAATGGATATTATATTTAAATTAATTGGTAAAGACATTTTAACTTTCTGAGCAAGGAGTGACGCTTTTATGGAGGACCTCTATACATTGGCATAACTGCGATACTCTTTCCATAATTGCTCCACGTTGCTTTCTTGATTATTATTTTGCTTTTGCTACCTGAATTTACTTTATTCCGCTTAATTGTGTTAATGTTTTATTATAGCAAAGATTTGAACAACTTACGGAATTATTTTATCGTTTTTTTAATCATACTTCTCCATGGCAAGTATAATGCTTGTTAAAAAAAAATTATTGGTTTTAAGAAAATGTTTTTATAATTACTAACGTAGCACCAATGAATTAATATGGCGTATGATATATCGTTGAAAAGGGAGGAAAATACTCTATTTAGTGGTGCCATTTCCCGCCCGTTTCAAAATAATTTTTTTAATAGCCTTAAGAGTAAATCTCAAAATACAGCGGTTTTGAAAAAAATTAGATAAAACCTCGTTGAAACACTCTGTTTCGCAAAAAATTTTTGCCTTGGAATTTTTCTCGTATTTCTTCAAATAACGGAGATACTTGGCCTAGACGTTTTCCGCATTTTCGATATTTTCCGCCATAACTCTTAAAGTAGGCTATGGATTTCAAATGTATTTGAACCATTTTGTAGGTTATATAAATCGGCACAATTTTCGTAAAAATATTTTTTTTTGTACGACCGATATTAAGTGACATATTCTCGAGTGCCCTGATGAAATGGACAGCCTGTATATACAAGTATATACTCGCACATGCAGTATCACATACATTCACATCTATACAGGAAACTGATATAAAATATACATACATAAAGAAAAAATATCATACCCAATATATATCGAGAAACAACAAAGAAATAAAAACAATACAATTGGTTTATAACAGGTAAACGAAATTAGATTCAGGACAAATCACAAACTATTTATTATCAGCATCATATTCGTTCAGAGAATAATAGCATTTATCTATTTATATTTTTTAGGTTCTAATTTAAAATACTTCAGTTAAAGATTCTCATACCGATCAGGTAAATGATTATAAGCTTTTATAGCCAGGTACTTAGGGCTTTGTTTCTATTTAGCTAATCTGTGTAGATGAATTTCAAGAGTTATGCCATTGCAAGTGGTGTATGGTGATTATCAAGCGTATTTGTGTTTAGTTCTGTTTTAGCATACACTAAGAGATTAAGTAACAAAATGCAAGGTAATGTTAATATTTCCAATTGCTTAAACAAGTCTTTGCAATTCTCTCATTTATTTAATCCCAAAATAAATCTTAAAGCTCTTTTTTGCAATTTAAAAACTCTGACACTATCGCTTGCAGCTCCCCAGGCAATTATTACATGACCAATACAACACGACAACAACATCACGTTACTGATTAATACAATGGCATACGAGGGCAACTCTTTTATAAATATTATCAATATGTGTAGGCCAGGAACAGCTGTCAGATGCCTAAAAACGTGAAAGTTTGTTTTTGTCTATTAGAACAATTTTTTGTTTCTATTAAAAGACTTTCCTGATAATTTTCCTTTAAGTTACTGAATCTTAGAAATGTAGATTTGTTATTATTTAAAACCAGGTTATTCTCAGTGAACGATTCGTTAGGTTGTGAGATTTTTAGATTTGCTTAATTTATCGTGTGCTCCTTTTTAAATTCGATTTAAGAAGGACGAGTCGTCAGCAAACAATAAAGAGCCATCAAGTGAAAAGTCATTGACGAAAATTATATACAGTAAGGCATCTAAAACGGACCCTTGCGGAACTCCGATTGAGGTTTCAAAAACTTCAGACTATTAATGTCTACAAAATGCGCTCACATAAATAGCTTTTAAACCATTTTAATGTTTGACCTCTTACACCATACTTCTCCAGTTTCCTTATAAGACGAGAATGACACACAAGATCAAAAGCCTTGCTCAGATCAAGAAAGATACTTACACATTTCTTACCTATATCTAAGCTTTCATAGAGATTGTTTAAAAACTGCATAATAACCGTTGTCGTAGAGAGGCCTGTGCGAAAACTAAACTGATACTACTGAAAAGTTTGTGTTCATCAAAAAATTTTACAATTTTTTGCAAAACATATTTTAGGAAAAGAACTTAAAAGGGATATTGATCGATAATTTTCGACTTTTGACATGCAACCTGACTTATGTAATGATACTACTTGGCGACTTTTAGTATTTCGGGGAAAATCCTTCACTTAAAGAATAGTAGTTTAAGATTTCAGTTAATGGTTTCAGGATTGGCATTATATATATTTTTAATAAATTCGTGCTGATATTATCCTCAAATGAGGAATTAGAATTTTTAAGATTTTTTTTACCATACCTACTTAAGACCTCAAATTCAGTTGCTGGTTTAAACAAAAATGAGAAATGGTTTTGTTTTATACGTATTTCCTGAGAATTATTTTGAGATATTTTAATTATGAGATAATTTAAACAACAACATTACTATCATTTTGTTAGAGCATTATTTACGTTCAATACAACTTCACGTCTATTTCTATTATCACTATTATTAGATCTGATGATGTTCCTCGCCACTTTAGATTTAATTTTAGTATTGGCAAGTAGGCTATTGTATACATCTTTTTAGCATTTTTTAAAAGTTTTTTGATTTATATTTTTTATAATACAATTTTATTCCTTCATCTCCATTTAAAGTTAATGCATATAGTTCTTTTAATTTTTTTGGTGATATTTTTAAACTCTTTAAACGATTACACAAAAAGATTCAAGAAAAGTTCAATGTTTATAAATTTTTGGTGGGCTTTTGCTTGCTTGTCTATTTACGTATTTTCAGTTCAATATCAATTTTGATCGCTTGAATCGCAACGACTTTGAATTATATTATAGCAATTATAAATTCATACGTTCAGGCAAGGCGGTCCCATGCACATATGAGTACATGGTAAAGATACTTTTCTGACACCGAATCACTGAGGAACCGCTTTAGGGCAAATCCCGTTAAAACCCATCATTTTCCCGTCAAAATCGACTGCTAGGAAATGATGGGGGTCCCTTGTCGCTAAAGGCTATCTTCGCTAAAACTCTCGATATACTTTGAATAGAGACTGGATTAACTTGTCCTCATATTTAACACAACGCATGAGTTACAATGCTTGACAACGTGGATTCGTAAAAGGGTTTTTAATTTTGAAATTTCCGAAGTCAAATTTTGTTACTGTTTCTAAATTTTGGTGCTCGGGGCGACATTACGCCCCCTTGTAGCGACATCTACTACACTTTCTAAAATTACGCTCCTTACTGAGTTATTGAAATTTTTGCATGAGCGAAAATATGATTAAAAATATAAAAACCTCTTCCAACGATATTTTTACGTGAAGCACGCTTTTTATGCGAAATGTGTCGGATTTTGTTACAGTTTCGAAAAGTACATCGAGGGTTTTATCGTGTTCTTTAACATCATCACTGCTATCATTATTTATCACTGAAGTTTCGTACAATTCTTCATTCAAACTTACACAAATTATATCTATACAGAATTTAACTCTAGGGGTTCGTTTATGATAGGTGTAATACAATAAGAATTAAAAATATCTAAAAGGTCTGTGCGGTTCGTAGAATGAATAGAAAATTTATGTTCAAAAATGTTTTTTACGATTTTTTAGTAGCAAGTTTAGAGCTATATTTAGCTTGTCAAAAAATATGGAAACATTTCCATCTGGGCTTCTATATAATATCAAAATTATAAAATTGATTGTGGGTGTACTTAAAATACAGAAGATAAATCAAAGATTAAAACTACATTAATAAAAAGATGTTACGTATGTGTTGGGATTTTTATTCGCTTGCAATTATATGTTAATGAATTATTTATGGTATATTTATGTATAAAGCATGTACATTTGGAATCCTGTTTATGACGTGTTAATATTTTTTTCTATATGATATTCACATTGATATATCTTCATAATTAATGTTTGGCCTATCAAGTGGTTATTTGCTAGGTCACAAACACTTTAAAAAATTGGCAGATGGTACCTTTTCATCAAATTATTTACTAATTTTAGATTCTATATTTACAAATTGTGTTGAGAGTTCATGGGGCCAAAGATAAATAAGAAAAGGAATGACGCCATGAAAAAAAAAAAAAAAGAAAGCATATCAAAATGGTATAATATCGAAAGTAGTGAGTTAGTATACATTACTCATTTTGAATCGTGTTTGAATGTGCAACAATTTGAATCTTGTTGTGACTAGCTGGTATGCAAGGCTCTACAAGTACTCATCGTTTCCAACTTAACAAACTATGATATATGATTCCATTTCAAATGAATTTCAGGAAGTACGATGTGCTGATGAGTACCAGCAATACCGAAAGAGCGGCAGTTGTAATGCTAGTATTCAATAAATTTATATTTTAGATCTGGGTTTAAAAAAATCTTATTCATTGGCCTTTTCCTAATACTCTTCTATACAATTTGTTTATAACAGAAACACCTTAAAAGACGCAAAAACAGGTTTTTGATTCAAAAAAAATATAATCATTTGCAAATACTTTGTTTTTTTTTAAGAATGATCGATCAAAGAGGAGAAATCTGAAATATCACACTTTAATTTTCACCCAACAAATTTTGGTCCAATTTACACAAAAGATCTTACAAGTACCATTAATTCATATCTTTTAATAACTAAATTGTCTAATTTCTGTTGGAGGTTTATTTTCAGTTAAATCGTAAGGTTTTCAAAGTGAATGATAATTAAAGGATCTACAGTTTGAATCGACTTAAAAAAAATGTGAATTATTGGATATCTAAAGAGATGGTGAAAGTTATTGACAGTACATCTTATTTTACTGAATAGTTTCACCTGAACTATACATATGAGTATTCATAAGTACAATATTCTGCAATAATCTTAATTTGTATAATAAATAACTATTAAAAATTGATCCGACACAACTCTGGCAAACTTTCCCATTTTGGAGCAGATCGAACTAATGTATCCTGCCCTGGCACTGAAAAATAATGGTAATAAATTGTGCTGCTAAAACTATTATTTCAAATTTTTGTAAATTTGCCGAGCTAGCGTGCTCTGTTCTTGGCAATCAATTTTTTACATAGACAAATCTTTAATCTTGATGAAATATATAATTCTAAGAGGCATATAGTTTTATTTCTGTGCCTATTTTTTTTAAAATTATTATGTTCATTGATTTTTTAAGATGTATCCATCCAGCCTTTCTTCTTCCTTTTTCAAGGACGAACTAGGAGGAACAAATTGTGCCATCTCACACTGCCGGTCCGACGAATCCACACATGTCTAGGACCGACAACATGGAAGAGGAGGTGGTTTTTATACGTAGGGGGTAGTTTCGAGAGGGTAGAGTGAAAAAATACCACCATCGTGATTACCGCCCTCGAATACCCGTATGAAGTCCGTTTTCCCGTTTTTCGAGTGATTTCGGTTTTGCGATCAGGGTAGGTTCAACCGGCGGGGTCTGCTGAAATCAATTGTGGTTTAATAATGGTTCATTTCCCTGATATTCCCATAAAAACCCCGATTCTACAAATACCCGCATGCCTAGGACCGACAGCATGGAAGAGGGGGTGGTTCTTATACGTTGAGGGTAGCTGCGGAAGGGTAGGATGAAAAATAGCACCTCCATCATAACATCGATAACACATAAAAAGCCTGGTCGAGTCCGTATTTTCTTATAATTTGGAGATATTGCTATTACGGGCGGGGGCAGGTTCAACCCCCGGGGGTTGGTCCGGGGTACTCTAATGTAAATTAACTGAATTTATTGTTATTCCCCAAAAAAATACGATCTGACGATCCCTCGCAAGCCCAAGAAGCCGGAAATTGGGGTGTTTTTTTCTTGATAGG
Organism: Leptura quadrifasciata; assembly: GCA_963675555.1. NCBI lineage: Eukaryota > Metazoa > Arthropoda > Insecta > Coleoptera > Cerambycidae > Leptura > Leptura quadrifasciata. Next base: position 143,839,505 of record OY776675.1, read on the forward strand.
GGTAGTACGCAATGATTTCAGAACTCGAAACCATCACCATCGTTTTTCTCACCCTCGAAAACAGAGGGGGAAATGTATTGCAAAAGATCTACCAACTTTTGATATTCGGAACCTCGTTAAATGGACTACTGTGACTCTGAATATGCATGCAAAATTGATCCAGCAGTTTGAGCTCTAGATGCGATATTTTAAAAACCACTTCATCAAAAACGCAAAATAGATTTTGGTACGATCACAGTACCTTCCTATATACTACATATATGGGAAAGTAAAAAGTACATTACCGGTTTTATTAATTCTGAATAAGACAAGTCTGCGGAGTGCGGATGAACTTTTCGTTCCCTAAACATGGCAGAAATGGTCAAATTAATACACTCACAAATTTCTAGCTTTATGTTAAAAAATAATATTTTTAGTCGCAAACTCCTCTATAAAATCCTTATTTTACTATAAGGAATGTAACCAGACTGCAACCGACAACTACTCTTCGGGCTATGTACCATGCCGAGCGCTGAATTACAAGTTACAAGCCTAGTTCAAATGTGCTTTTAGAGGGCGAAATATTAAAACATAATATTTTTTTTAGTCGCAAACTCCTCTATAAAGTCCTTATTCTACTATAAGGAACATAACCAGACTGCAACCAACAGCTACTCTCCGGGCTATGTGCCCCGCCGAGCGCTGAATTACAAGTTACAAGCCTGGCGCGTTAAGTGTAATAATTGCATATTACCATCAAAACGCTAAAGCTTCGATTGCAACAAACACTAGTCGAAAGACTGTTCCTACATAAAGGAGCTCTCGTGCCAGTCGTTACACACCACTTGCAGACTGCAGTTTCGAGCTGTTGGCTCTCGTCAGTACAAGGTAGGCATGTGACGACCGACACGAGGATCACTTGACCATTTAGTACATTTCGGTATCTTTGGGATAGCGACATGTAAAATAGTCAGCAGGCGCCATCTAGTGGTCCAGTGTTTGTTGCAATCGAAAAATAAATAGCCTGACTGGGCTTAGCATAGTTCAAATGTGTTTTTAGAGGGCGAAATATTAAAACATAATATTTTTTTTGTCGCAAACTCCTCTATAAAGTCCTTATTTTACTATAAGGAACATAACCAGACTTTCGGCTGGTGTTTGTTGCAATCGAAGCTTTAGCGTTTTGATGGTAATATGAAATTATTACACTTAACGCGCCAGGCTTGTAACTTGTAATTCAGCGCTCGGCGGGGCACATAGCCCGGAAAGTAACTGTTGGTAGCAGTCTGGTTACGTTCCTTATAGTAAAATAAGGATTTTATAGAGGAGTTTGCGACTAAAAATATTATGTTTTAATATTTCGCTCTCTAAAATCACATTTGAACTAGCTTTATGTTGTTAGTAAAACGCGACAGAATACGTTGGCCCCTGGATTATAATTTTAATCTTAAAACTATTGACATTGGACATATTGCTTGGTGTTCTTTTACTCACATTATACTTCATAATGTTAAACAATTAAATGTCTACATATTAATGTAAACACAGTCGAAATTTTTAACTGTCTGTAGTATATATAAAACTTGTTCGTATTCTCCTGCAAGTACGAGAATCTTTATTCTCGTTAAACAGGTTAATAACAACAGATGTGATCGTGATCATAAAAGTGTGCCATAGCAAAGGTCAAGTTTTATATTGAAACAATATAGTCCATTCATTCATGGTGAAGGCTTCTAAATTCAAATTTATTGATGTAAAACTAATATTTTACAGTTTTAGGTCAGATATTCGTAAATTGGCTGAATTAATTTATCACATAATTATTCAACATTAAGTTGCCATATATTTTATAAATGTTCAAATGGTTAACAATGGTAGCTGATCCTGCTGAAAAAAAAAATTATTGGTATTATTGTGGGTGTTAACAGCTTTATTTCTTACTTGAATAACACTTGCAAAAATTATTGTTTTTTTTAAATATAAGTTACGTAATATTCAAAATCATATAAAATTCATTATTAACTTGAAAATGTATATTTTTGTCAGTTTCCAAACAGAAAGGTTCGTCGCTTAATCCATCATTGAGGTATCTCAACCGTTGAAGTTTTAGAATTCTAACGGGTGGCTTTTATGCATCCTCTAAAAACATTAACATATTTTTATAACACTAAAAATATACTGTTTCATATAAACATAAAAAACAAAACTTATATTAAATTAGCAAAGCAAAACGATTACTAAGAACTTCAATCTACTGTAAGGAAAGCCATGTAATAAATACCAAATTAAACGCGTAGTTTGAACATTTTTTATATTTTCTAAATTCTGTTGTTCTAATGGAAATTTAAATATCAAATATGTGTATATTAACACATTTTTAAACCTTTTAATGTCATAATAATATAAATATTAATATATTCATTTGCTAGTTATTAAGGTGATATAATGGATTTACCCACAGCATATCAGTACAACATATGTTTTTAAAAAATATGACAAACACAACACTACTTTCATTTTTTGACTATCGATTATTACATAGTTTACATGATTTCACTTTTTGTAAATACGTAGATTTCCATTATTTTGAAGATACATTTTGCTATATTAGAAACTATTTTTAACACAGTTCTGAGGTTTAATTAAACTGAACTTCATTTTTCTTAAATGACTTTTAAAGCGACTGAATTTGAATTTTACACTATACGATGATTAGCAAGTTAATTTTACTACATGATTATGTTTATTAGATTGTTCTTTTAATGGCTTGATAGATTAGTCGATAGTTTTAGCTAATTGTGTATACAGGCTGTCCATTTTATCAGGGCCCTCGAGAATATCTCACTTAATATCGGTCGTACAAAAAAAAATATTTTTACGAAAATTGTGCCGATTTATATAACCTACAAAATGGTTTAAATACATTTGAAATCCATGGCCTACTTAAAAAAATGTTTTTATAATTACTAACGTAGTACCAATGAATAAATATGGCATGTGATATATCGTTGAAAAGGGAGGAAAATACTCTATTTAATGGCGCCATTTCCCGCCCGTTTCAAAATAATTTTTTTAACAGCCTCAAGAGTAAATCTCAAAATACAGCGGTTTTGAAAAAAAATAGATAAAACCTCGTTGAAACACTCTGTTTTGCAAAAAATTTTCGCCTCAGAATTTTTCTCATATCTCTTCAAATAACGGAGATATTTGGCCTAGACGTTTTCCGCATTTTCGATATTTTCCGCCATAACTCTTAAAGTAGGCCATGGATTTCAAATGTCTTTAAACCATTTTGTAGGTTATATAAATCGGCACAATTTTCGTAAAAATATTTTTTTTTGTACGACCGATATTAAGTGAGATATTCTCGAGTGCCCTGATAAAATGGACAGCCTGTATGTATATCTAAAGTGTATCATTTTAATCACGAATGTATAGAGGGGAAAATTTTGAGAATATTGTAAACTGGGAGAAATTGGGCAGAAGTTTGAAAAAAAATAATTGTTGTCTCAGAAGCCAACGAAATAATTTATTCATTCATTCTACACTACAAATTTTAAAAAATTTTATTGTGAATAAAAATAAATATAAATCATCAAATCAGAATGGAAAAAGTTATATGAATATATGAATATGTTAATGGGAAAATAATTACTAAACTAAATTAAATAATCATGGGATTTTTCTTCATGTACATAATTGTGCGATTGATCGTTCAGATCGAGTCAAATGGTTTCATTCTCAGTGCCGGTTTTTTGACTAGGCCCTATAGGTAGGTAAAATTGGCCCGGGCCTAGGGGCACTGTTTATTCTATTTCTCTAAAAGCGGTCTCTATCTTCTTCCTTTGAAAACCACATTTAAGAAATCCAAAGGAGTAAGATCTGCTGAATGGGCTGGTTAAAAGAGTCTTGATTGATCCATCTCGCTGAGTTAACTAGGTTAGGTTTTACCTACATGTCGGTATCGTTTGTTTAAAAAATACCAAAAAAGATCTTTTATTAAATGATAATGATAATGATGAGGTAATATACAAGAAATATAGAAATAACTTAAACAAAATAATTCAAAAAGAAAACTAACTAGTGCCAATATAAATCTTAGAGACTCTTGGTTCTTGTACACACACTAAATCCCAATTTAATCTTTTACTGCCTTTAATAATAAGGTGGGTGTGGCAATGGGGATGGTAGAGGAGGTGGCTAATGCCAAAAAATTTAGAGTCCCTTGGTTCTCGTATACACACTAAATCCCAATTAATTTTTTACTCCTTTAATAATAAGGTGAGAGTGGCAATGGGAGTGGTGGAGGGGGTAGCTAACGCCAAAAAAATTTTTTGAGACGTTTTGTTCTTGTATACTCACTAAATCACATTTTAATTTTTCTACTCCCTTTCATAATAGTGTGGGGATGGTATTGGGGGTGATAGTGGGGGGGATGGCTGATGCCAAAAAAATTTTGAGACATTGACTTTTCGTACATGCCCTAAATTCCAATTTTATGGGCTCTTACCTGCTTGCCTTGCCTATTTACCCTTATTCACCCCATTTAATCCCGAACCCTCCAACGGAATTAGATCAAAATATAATCTAATTCGAGATCTCGTTATAATACATAAGTGTACCAAGTTTCAAGTCAATATCATAAACGGTTCCAGAGTAAACGTGCTCACATAATTAGTTACAGACAGACCGACAGACAGGAATTTTTTTCGCTCAAATTTAAAATCGACATTTCGTGACATATTTTTTTGCGTTACTATACTTCCACTGGACGTGAACACGACGGGACATTCGCGCGGGAGTCCCGTAAGTATCATGTCACCGAAGTTGTACAACTTGTACGTCTCGGACTTCCCAGAGTTCCCGAATACGAAGCTGGCCAAGTACGCCGATGACACAGCCATGTACGCGCATTCTCATAACGCGCAAGCAGTGAATATGCTGCTGAAGGCGCACATGGCTCGTACTACGGCTTATTACGACCAGTGGAAGATTCGGGTGAACGCTGAGAAGTCCGAAGCGATAATCTTCACGCGTCGGTTCACTGAGAACAAAATTATAACAGAGATGCGTGAAGACTTGACCAAATACTGACGTTCAATACCCATATAAACGAGACAACACGGACGGTCTACTCCCTGTCCAGGAGTCTGTATCCGCTTATGGTCAGGGGTAGCAGACTTAACCGACAAAATAAAAAATTGTTGTGCACAATGGTGGTCAGTCCATCCATCACATACGCGGCACCGATGTGGTGCAGCATACCGGTCATGACAATGAAAAACTTCAAGTGTTTGAGCACAAATTTATGCGCCTCATATCGAATTCTGGAAGGTACACCTCCCTCAGAGACTTATACGCACGTTGTAACGACATAACCCCGATAGCGGACTACGTCCAACATATCTCTCAAAACTTCTATTCGTTCAATGCTAACAAGACACAACACAAATTAGACAGCATAATGCCTCATTTCGGATTAAACACCCCTTACACCGATTTTCCGGCAACTTCTGTAGCCAAGCTTCAACAACTATAACTTCCGCTTACCCTATCCACCTTTACTAATACTTCATATCTTTGCTTATCTTTAAATCTTTTCTGTCCCTCTCTTCTTTTCTGTTTGTATCCTTTTTGTCGCGTTTATTATTCTTGTTTCTTTTTGTGCATTTTTGTCTCTAAATTCACTTCTTGTCACGAATCTCTAGCAAATTAAAACATTATGAAATCAAAATTCTTAAAGCTAAAAGTTTAGGCCAGCCTTGCGCAGCCCGGCGTTCATGCGTTTCGCAGAAGGTATCTCGTTTAAATTGAGGTATCTGCGTCAATTGAAATTTTTTTTTAAAGTGTTACAGTGAACAAGTTGTTTAAAGTATGTGTAATTTTATGTTTTTTAAAATCTTTTATATTTGATGTTTTTAATGGTATTACCTATTTTTACTTGCTTTGCTAAAAGGTGTTTAGATTAAGTCTTAAAATTTGTTTTTAACCAAGCCAGATCCGGTCCGCCCGGCCTTGCAATCGACCACTACGATCAGTGCGGTGGTTGCACGGCCGGTCCCCGGACGGGCTCTGGGGCGGTATTATTGTATTAGAATTTTAAATAAATCTGTTTTGATTGATTGATTGGACGTGAAAGTAATTAACAGGCAGATGAGCATGCCTAACAGTAATACTAATATTAATAAACAGTTTATAAACTATATAACTTTAAATTCTATAATCTAATACCCAATAAAATTAAATCAATAATCATTCTAAAAAAATTCAATCAAGAATGTTCTCAATATATATTTAATGATCTAAATGAATTTATGTTTTCTTTAATCATTGTATACATTTACATATATAACTTAATTGCCCTTTTTAGGTTTGTTCTTGTCATTTCTTTTTGTTCTCTCCCCTCTATTATTTATCATAACATGCGTATTATATAGCTTAGCTTAGGCTTAACATAAGTTGTAGTTTATTGTTTTGCTGCACATACGGATGTTAAGTCTTCTAGGTGCTATATGTAACTCCTGAAATTTTAAATCTTATTTAATGTAACCAAATCATTTGTAACTGCTGTATATGTCTGTCTTAATAAATTGAATCGAATCGAATGGAATTGAATTGAAAATATTCTAAGGTAGAAGGTAACTTTTGCTGAACATGTCTGGGTTTCATTTAATGTAGATAATCGGGAATGCAGACAACATTGTTGTGGGAATCAACGACTTCACTGTTTATGAAGTACCGGCCTATAAGAATTTTTCTAAAAAGCGTTTCTGGACATTTGGCAAAACAAAATTTAAAGCTTAATTTCTCTATATTGGTATATCAACTTATCTTTTATGTCGATTTATACTGTAAGATTTGTTTAAGAAACTTTATCTAGAAGAAAATATGCAGCGAATACTTATACCAATGTTACAATTGTTACGTGAACTCAAATTATAACCTTCGTACTTTCAGATTCATTAATAAACAATTAGGAATCTATGACATGTATCTCTGAAATATTGTTTTATAGAATATTTTGTGGTTTCTTGACTTTTAATACTGCATTTCCAACTCTCATTGCCTTTCTTTAAATTCAGATATAATTTGAGATAAAGTGAGAGAATAATAACAATATAGTCACTCTTCCGGAACAACATACACTTCTAGGGAAATACAGAAAGTTCAAAGAACATCTTCCAACATTATATTGACAGTAATTATAGAAAATAACAACACAATAATCTGATGTGTATTGTATACATTCGCCTCGTGGTTTGGTGTTCAAATCACTTGAGAAATAATTCCTTTCATAATTTCCCGATAGGTCTAAGCGTCACCCTGATATGAACATTTGATGTATTCTGTGTGGCGTACCGTCGAAAAATTAAGAAAAATAAATTATGACTTAAGGTTCTTCGTTTTTCACATTATTTTATTTGCGTTTTAAGCTTTTTACAGGTATATGTTCATCTTTACAATGATAAGGATATTAGTGACAGTATGTTAAAATGCATTACATAATTTTAATTAATAGCTAAATTGCATGTTCTACCTAATGAAAGTTAGTGTTACTTGTTCACGACCATTAGTTAAACAATTACTATTTTTAAAAAATTAGGCTTAATTAATAAGTAGGTTCGCAGTGTCAGATAAATTAAAGAATATAAGAGAAAGTATCTAATATCAATCGCGCCAAAGCGATTCGAGCAGTAAGGCTTCTATGATTAAATTAAATTTTTCTTTTTTTATTGCAAGTAATCGGACAAAATACACATCCGGTATTGAATCTCTAATAGCAGTATTATTCTTTGAGTAACCTTAATTCGGTGCATCATTTGTTTTAATTTAATAGGTACATTATAACCGGACAGATATTTTTAATTACCTATCATTGCAGAATATATTTTATAAAGTTTCACAAGTACTGTACTGTATACAATAATGTATCTTAGGTTCTAATTGATTTAAAATAGATTTAGTGTGGTTGCATATATAGTAATTTTACTTTAAAATGTTATTAAATTATTTTTAATAACATTATTACATAAACTAATATCCCACATTTCAATATTTCACCAGTACATAGGAAATTTGAAAAAAATTTATAAAAAAAAATGTTTGTCTTCTTCATTAGATGTTTCGGACATATTACTTGATCAATAACTGTCACAAATTTTCTTGAAATATCGATTCAATTTCGTCAACGTAGGCCCCTACGCTTCGAAAATATATTTTGAATAGGGTTTTTAAAAGATATGCCGGTTCAGTGCAGTAGCTCAACGCTTACGTATTAGGCTTGCAACCAAGGAGTTCCGGGTTCGAATCCTGGCTAGAGATGGATGTTTAGCGGTGTTTTTCATGTGTTACCAAGTCGGTAGCAGTGCACTAGACGAGGTTGTGTGATGGACAACACGGCTAGCTGCTGTACCACTCCTGAGTTCGGGTCTCGGCTGCGGCAGTGTCGTAGGGAATGGTCGTAATTGTCCATGTGTCCTGGCTGAGTGGTGGAATAGCTAATGCTAAACTCCGCCAGGACGTTAATCTAAATAAGGCGTTAAAAGAAAAAAAATTTGAGAACTTTCATTACAGAATCTTCAAGGAATCCCAATAAAGTAAGCGGCAAGTACACGCAGATATGCTCCCAGCGTTTATAGCTATTTATCACGGTCACACAGTCATAAACTCAGTTGATTCAGTACTATGTTGTTGTTCGTTGGGGGGTGGACGCATGTTCAATTATTCAATTTACGATGTATATGCGCGTAAGAGCAAGACCCTAAGGGGCTCTATAAAAGAAAGTTTTTAATATAAAGTACATTCTTAAAATAACAAAATAATTTTGAAACGAAAAATAAATAAATAAAAATATTTGGGCTAATTTGTTCAAAAGCGTTCGCAATTTTCAATCAGAACTCCTGGAGATTACTAGCCCTGTTCTTCTGGAAGCCATATATTTGAGATTATATGTGGCCCTATAAAAAAATCATAAGGAGCCAGATCTAGTTGGCCACAAAATAGTTCCTCGCTCACTCAATAAACGACTTGGAAATATAATCCTGAACTGCAGCACAATGATGAGGACGACAACTATCTTGTTGAAACCAGATCTCGTTAAATCTTCGCCCTGCTAGCCGTCTAAATTCCGGAATAATGTGCTGCTGTATTAGATTTAAGTACTTGATCACCAATAAAAAAACTGACCGATCATATGGTGCCCCAGTATACCACCCCAGTTCGCAATGCAAGAAATCGATGCAGATATTCTCGTGACCAATAACGAACGATTGGCGGATTATGTCGATCATGCAATTCTGTTCATAAGTGAAAACAATGTTTTTCATTAAATTTTCATCAAGATTCGCCTTTTCCATTACACTTTCACAAAAGGTCATTCATCTCATATTGTCCTCGGTAAATATCTCAAGGGTTTTTTTTATTGTCCTGTCACTTGAATCCACCGCCTTAGCAATTGCTTCAGCAGAAACTGTGGGATTTTCACTAACGGTCGCCAAAACCATTATTTCCCTCATTTCATTATCGTGTTGCGGGACTGATTCTCCTTTATGCCTTTTAGGAGAAAAACACCCATGTTTTTCGAAGTTTTTTATAATCCGACTGATTGTGTCTGGTATTTTGGTATGTAGTTTGGAATATTTTTTTAACTGCACGCATTGAACTACCACCATAATACCACTTAATTATCTGGATTTTTTCGGTAATCTGATCCATCCATTTAATTAAATTAACAAGTCAAATATTCTACAAGTAAACGTTTATACGCTTCTGCTCAAAGTGGAATAAATGGAAATACCTTCATATAGCATGAGATAAGCCGCAGCCGCTTCGATCAAGCCTCCACCATTTACATTCCTCTGTATCGTTGTGCATTCAATCTGATTAGTACCTGTGAACAGGAAATATCTAGATACCCATAAATTCGTCCTTAGCTGCCACTATACAGGGTTGGGCAAATATCTGGAAATACCTGACTTCTCGCTAAACTATCATTTCGAATAAAAAATACCTTTAACAAAAGTTTTTGAAGTATTTTTATTCTATTCAATGACGTACATTATTTTTCGACCTATGACGTAGTTTTTTTAAATGGATCACTCTATATATTTTTACATTTTCAGATAGACACTTTTTCATCAATTATAATGGTATAGAGATTGGTGGGTGTGCGACTTGTGGTTTGCTGAATATTGAATAAAACAATAAAATAAAGAGATGGCTTACATCTTAATTATCAAGGCTATCTGATAAAAAAATTTTTTTTACAACTTTTGCGCGAGCAAATTGTTCCAGTATTAAATTGTTTATTTCCAAATCAGATAAATCCTAAATGACTCTCAGATGAAATTTGGTTTCAGCAGGATGAAGTTCCGCCTCATTATGGAGTTGGTGTGCGTCAATACCTAAATGAAATATTTCCACAGAGATGGGTAGGTCGAAGAGGACATATTGAATGGCCACCGTGATCGCCAGATTTAAGTGCTTTAGACTATTTTATTTGAGGTCATTTAAAATCCGTTGTCTATAAGACCAAACCTCAGTCGTTAGAAGAGTTGGAAGATCGAATTAGGATGGCTGTTCAAGAAATATCACAGCATGCTATTCAAAACTCCTTAAGAGCCTTCGTTGATCTATTAGGATATTGTCAGGCTGCTGAAGGTCTCCAGTTTGAACATTTATTATGAATATTTTCTTTTTTTCTCAATATTACAGTGCTCAATATTTTGTAATAACAAATTTAATTTTTATTAAGTAATAAATATTATTACTCTTTATTTTATTTAATATTTAGAAAACCACAAGTCGCATACCCACCGAACCCTGTATCATTATAATTGATGAAAAAGTGTCGATATGAAAATGTAAAAATATACAGGGTCCTCCGTTCAAAAAAACTACCGATGGCATCATATCTCGAAAAATAGGGTAGTTGTTGTAAATCAATGTATACGCCACTAAATAGAATAAAAATACTACAAAAACTTTTGCTAAGGGTATCCTTTATTCGAAATTATAGTTTAGCGAGAAATCAAGTGTTTCCACACATTTGCCCAACCCTGTATATTATAAAGAATATATAAAGATAACGAAGGTATATAAGAAAGTTACCAATATTTATTGCAATTTTATAAGTTACCGTACGTTCCAAAGAAGCTGATGGATTAAGCTAAATATAACATATCTAATTAAGTTTTATTAATTATAAGATTATTTTGATAATAGATTTTGTTATTTTAAGTGTCTAGAGTCGATTACACTAAAATCGCTAATTGGTAGAGCGCTACTGTAAGCTGTTTATCATGTTTCGCACGCCTAGTAGTAATAAAAAGAACAATTCACGTATTTAACATAAATGCACCTTGGTCAATTAGTTGACTGCAATGACTACTGTTATGTTTTGCGCCACATTAGCTGGAGCCATCTAATAATTCTCCATATGCGATTCATTTATTTTGCAACATTATCTACAATGACCTAAGCGGGTCATTATAGTAATAAAATTGGTCATCAAAATGATGGCACAGTTAGTACCTACATACTTGTAATGAATTCAATATGATTTTCAATTTATTGCACTAATGTGTAGGATTTATTGCATCAGTTAATTATTTAAAGTTGTAACTCTTTTATAGGACAATTTATCAATCTGTCACTGTAATTATTATAGCCATTAAAAAGCATTAGTATTCTAGGATTTTGGTCTAATTTTTTATATTGCCATGTCAAGAGGCTCCTAAATAGTAAATCTGAATTTCGGAAATTTTTCCAATATGCTGATTAATTTGATGTCTATTATTAAAATCTTTGGCAGCATCTCTTACGGAAAGAATATTATCTATCGCCAACGAGACGCACAATTTCAATTTTGTCTCTCAAATTTTCTTGTCCCATAATCACACCAATAAGTTGTAAAATTTTTACCGTGTTCTTGTACACAACACGAATCTGACATAACTAATGCTTTAAGTAATTTTTGTGACATTTTCAATTGTTTTCCAGTTTTTATTTCATGGATTACTTGATAAGAATAAATAAAATAATAACAATATGATTTTTACCTCGACCACAGAATTATTAATATGCAATATTTCTTTATGAAATTTTGTACGGGCCCATTTCAGAAGGCGTTTAATCCAGTGGTGTACTCAAGATTTTTTATAAAAAAATCACTAATACGACTTGGTGAATTTTCACCCTTAAAAAAATTACACAGTAGTCCTTGGTTTTTCACTTTACATTCGGATACGGAAAACCGTATATCTTCAGAACCAATAGGAACAATTTCAATTTCTTTAACCCATTGGAATTTGGAATTGGTTGGGAGGGTGTTCAATGAAAATTATTGAACCACAGCACTTAGGCCCCATTGGACCCCTTTTACTTCCTCCCTGTAGGCAGACCCTCGCCTAGGCCTCCAACCAAATTAATCTTGTGAAATAGGTGGTGATGCCGCCTAGGGGGATCTCCCTTACATCGGCCAAAGTAGGCCAACGTTCTCCCAAAATGGATTCTCTGATTGATGAGATGGCAGAACAGTCTCTGAGAACACTTTTAATTAATTTTAAATGCTCATTAGTTAGGAAAGTAAGTTAATAGTCACATTTTTTGGTCCTTCGAGCCGGATGTGCGAAAGTTTGACTCTCATAAATGAAAAAAAAGATACTTCATGAACGAGTTACACATATATTTGTTTTACTATTGTCTGCATTTAGAAGGAAAACCGTAATTAAAGCAATCGATTTCAGGACTAGCTTACATTGTTACACTTCAATTGTTTTCAATACGACTTTATTATCCGGATATAAACCAGAGCAAATAATGTCACTTTTATCAAGCTTTTGAGTCATCTTCACTAATAACCTAAACATACAAGGGTGCCTACGGTCTATAAATTTCTTGTAAAAAAAGATACCGATTTCAAATTTTAGGAAGTTGTATGGTTAAATACGGTGCACAGTTTGATTGCTCCAAGATTTGATTTTAATTTCCAGTTTAACCGGAAACAGTATAAACTTTTTTTATTTATTTTTTTTTATTTTTACTTTTTATTTTTTTTAAGGGCATCGCTTACTCCGGCCATTAGCTCTATTAGTGTATCCTTATATTGGATATATTGCTATGATATTCACGTATACTTAATTACAAACATGAGGAATATGTTTTCTAGTGTGTGGAATTGGATGAATACTTTGTATTATACACAAATTATTATTATCTTTGAGTACTCTTGGTATTCTTTGTAGGAGTTCGAGTCTGTAGATCGCAATATACTGAAAAGTGTTTTCAGTTTATACTTTCAATGGGGGTTTTTAGTTTAAAAAAAAACTTATCTTACTAGTATAGATAAAGAGAAAGGGACAAATTCATATTTTATAAGCAATTCGAATAAATTCTATAGTATATTGTGATGCAAACCATTTTAATTAGGGAATCTGTATGGATAGTTATTGAGTTTTATTGCTATTTTAAAGTAAATTTTAATATTTGGTTTTGACATAAGTCAAATAATTTCTTATTTTCCATACAATTTCTTAATTTAGCCAATATAAGCAATTAGAGATTAAATAAACTGTTTAAGAAGAGTTGAATTATGATATGAATAGTTTTTATACATCTGGGTATCTGTATCGGACAGTCATAAAACTGAGACTTCTCAAAATCATCGTTAGTGATCATAATTCTACTGCTAAACCATCTCTGTTTATTGCATTTCTATTGTTCTATTGCTTTTAAATTTGTAAATTAATTTGTGCGTGAGTGCGAATTTTGACACAAAAAGGATCTAAGCTGTACCAGGAAATAAATACTCACAGAATAAGATTAAAATTAGCACAAAAGATGTGTAAGACTCTCGGTCATACATTTTATTAAGGAATGTCAACCCCAATTTAAAAGGGGTAGACAGAAAACGTATTGTTAGAACTGTAACATTTGCGTTGCTATAGCAATATTAAACGTCAAACTGACCCTATATAAAGAGCTGCAAAAGCTGAAAAAACAGTTTTTTCAATTAGACCACTAATCTGAAAACATGTAACAACGTAACCTGAAAATTGGAGATTTGACAAGAGTTGTCAAAAATATAATTTTGAAGAAAAGTCTAAACATTTTGAAATTGGTATCATAGAAATTTAATATTGGAGTGGAAACGAAATAGAGTTGGAGTTTTTTTTTTAATTAATAATTTTGGAAAGCCAGGAGAGAGTACATAGACGTTTGGAATTTATTTTGAAATCTAATATCCTTTTAAAACATTCGTGAGTTTTATTAATTTTAATACTGAACTTTTATCCATTTGTTGTCATTTTTATATTTTATATTTTAAGTTAGATCAGGCAGATTAAGTTAATATTGTTGTTTTATATTTTACATTTTATAAAAATACAATATGTTGTTAGATTTGAATTCGAATTTGTTTCTTTGTGTGTATGTCGAGTGTCAAATTTGAAGATCAGAATTCATGCTCTGAGCATTAGGAGTGTTTTTGTTAATAATAATTTAGAGTGGGAATTTAATTCCAGCACATTAATAAAGGGGTTTGTTTTTTTATTTAAAAGGGGTTGTACAGGTGTAATTTGCATTTCAGATTGACCAGGGGTGTACACCGCAATATATTGGTTATTTTTAATGGAGCACCCTGTATATTATTCGAAATTTAGATTGTATAAGAAATTCTAGGTCCAAAATATGTAACATATCGTATATCTATCTTTGACAGTTTTCGAGAAAATGGCGGTTGAAATTGTTATATCGATCATAAATTATTTCATTTTCATATAAAATAAATGAATGTAGGAATAAATCTGTTACGGGTTATTTAAGTTTTTTGGTGAGGAAAATTTGATAAAGTTCATAACAATTTCATTTCCGGCTGAACCGGAAGTACTACGAAAAGTGATTTTTCAGGCTCAAATTACTTTGATATTTTTAATGGAACATCCTGTATTGAACCTTAAATTTACATTCTACTAACCTTTCTGAATATTTCTAACACGCTTTTATTAGCTTCACCTGTATGTTTGTTTGTTTGTAACGGAATCTTTGAACGCGATTCTCACCCACTTCAAAACGTCAGATTAAACTGAAACTTTGCACACTTATTAAGGACCGATAACAAGACAATAATTTGACAACTTTGTCCTAATGTCCTCACCAGGATCATCAGGATAAAATAAAATAAATAATCTATTGTCGAGATTTTGCCGAAGGCGCCGCTGTTATTAATATAATTTCATTACAAATGGTCAACTCTCTCAGAGGTCCGATAGAAGGGTAAGGCTTTTATACAACAGGGTATGCCCGGTTTCCTGTGGTTCTCACCAATATATTGGATTCGGTGAATTTTAGAATTAGCATCATAGGTCAGTCAAATTAAAATTTGTCGAGGAATTAATTTCCAGTAAGCTGGAAATTGTTTTAATATCTTCATTCTGTCCTAAATGCGTGTAATCTGAGTTTGCACCATCCCAGGAGTTTGAGAGCTAAAAAAACCGTGAAATTTTTGAACTTTTTTCAGTTTTTGCTTGTAGCTCGAAAACGGTGCGTCGGAGCGTGGGGTGCTTTTTACTATATTTTTATAATTCTACTTTTATCAATAGTTACCAATAAAATATTTATTTATAACAGTTGATATCAAGCACCCCACGCTTTTTACAATAAAATGATTTTTTTTGTCAATCACTTCATTCTTATTTTAACTTATCAAAAATCATTTAATTATATTGAGTTAGTGGACTTCCTATTGCTGTTGAACAAAATCTTAATATTTCAACATTATTTTTTACTTTTTAGTTTGGTTTGTTGTTAAAGCGTGTTTTTTTTTAGTTTTTTTAAACTATATTTTTTTTTGTTTCTGGTGTCCTCTGTCTAAACCTAATAGTTTATGAGATATCGGCGACTGAATGTTCACCTGTGCTGTCAAAAAGGCTAAACAATAAATGATGTTTAAACAGAACTTTGATTCAAGAAGGCTGGGCTGTGTAAAACAAAAGAACTCTTTACCGATTTTCATTTAGATTTTGACAGTACTGCTACATTATTTAAGGGAATCTCTCGACAGTGGTCATTTAAATATTGCGTTTTATTCTTGATTTACCTTTTAGTAAGTTTAAGTATTATCTGGTTGTTCAAAATGGCTATGTCTAGGTGCGAGCATCAAATTGATATGTTATTAGTATATAGAGAGGGAAGCCAGAGCATTGTATGTTCGATGTTATCCAGAACGTAACCAACCTTGTGCACAATATTTTCATAGTTGGAAGAATATTTAAAAAGGTAAAATGATAATGAACATGATAACAGATTTATTGGTAGCTCGGTGTGTTAAAGCGACTGGCTAGCAAACTTCTTTGATAAAAATTTGTATCGAGTCGGGTTACAACATTGAAAACATTGTAAAATGAGATAAATAAAATATTGAAATACAAAAATGAAATGTATCACAGTTAAATAGAATAAATTTTTTTTAATGGTTAATGGTTAATGGCTAGCAAACTGAGTTGCCTAGCGAAGTGGGCTCGATTCCCGCAATGCGAAACAATTTTTCATTAAAAAAAATTGCCCCAAGAGTGGTTCGGAGTCCACATTAAACTATAGGGCCTCGTCTCTCTTTGAGTAGCACAAGATCCTTGAGATCTTCCAGAGGGTTACTTCGGCAACTTGAGAGGCGGTTAAGAAAACATTTTTAAAATAAAACATTGTAAATGAGGAGACAGAGATAAACACACTGGCCGGCGTTGAGATTGATCCAACAAGTTCTATAAGGCAAATTGCCAGTGGTATCGGGGTATCTCCCGAAAGTGTTAGAAAGATTCTACATAAACATAAGTACAAATCTTTTAAGTACCAAATCCATTAGCATCTTTACGAGGGAGATTATCAACAAAATTGAATTTTTGCCAAATATAAAATCATGCATTTTATTTTCGGATGTTTAACAGGGACAATACGAGATATTGGGCAACTGAAAATAATCATCTATTTAGAGGGCGGGCTTTCCAAAAAAGATTCGGCATCAACGTTTGGCTGGGCATTATAGGAACACGCATTGTAGGACCAATATTTTTTTATGAACCTTGAAATGGGGTCCGGTACCTACATTTTCTACAGAACAAAATTCAAAATTGTATTGAAGTTTTGCGTGTGTAGAATGAACATGTTTTCTATCCGACTATTTAAGTGCAACTTTTAATAATCTCTGGAGTACCCATGGTTCTATACGGCCGGCGAGGTTCCCAGACCTTACACCTTTGGATTTTTTTACTGGGCCCATATCAAGAAAAAAGGTGTATCACATAACATAGGAAACCTTGAAACAGAATACGCAAGTGATAAACTCTATTACTCCAATTCAGTTGGAAAACGTTCTTTGGGAATTTAAAGAAAGGATTACTTCTTGCCAAGAAGTCAACGTGTACATTTTGAACATTTAAATTACGGTTAAAATAAATTATACCTGCCTATTACTTTTAGTGTTTCACTTTTGATACTTATTTTATTTATCTGCTTTGAATAGATTTGTAACATATTTACAGTGCAGGTAAACATTCGGTCGCCGATATCTAATAAATTATTAGGTTTAGATAGAGGACACTAACAAAAAATATCCACAATGGTTAGTAGAATGTAAATTTAAGGTTCAATACAGGGTGTTCCATTAAAAATATGGAAGTAATTTGAGTCTTTTTGCAGTACTTCCGGTTCAGCCGGAAATGAAATTGTTATGACTTTATCAAATTTTACTCACCAAAAAACTTAAATAACCGTAACAGATACAGGGTATGCTACATGTTTTGGACCTAGAATTTCTTGGACAAACTAAATTTCGAATAATATTCCAGAGAATTCCATTAAAAACAACAAAATTTATACTGTTTTCGGTTAAACCGGACATGAAAATCAGATCTTGGAGCAATGAAACTGTGCACCGTATTCAACCATACAACTTTTTAAAATTTGAAATCGATATTTTTTTTGCAAAAAAATTTATAGGCTGGCTAGTATAGTGAAGAGGGTACAGTCTCGTTAGCAATCGTAGAGAAAATATATTATTACAGCGTCGACAAAACGGTTTCCATTAAATAAACATTTAGTTCGCCGCTGACTTCACCTACGGTGATTATTATTGTGTACAATACTCACATACAATGATGTAAAATCGTTACAAAATAATAATTTATTTTTTATTCAAAAATTACTACACGTAAAACACCTATGATTTGCGAAATATTTAGATTTTACTATTAAAAAATAGAACAGAGAAATTTTAATTGTTTAATTTGCATAAATTAAATGAATATTCACGTGAAGAGAATATTATTTAAAGAAAAAAAGGAAAAACTAATTAATTTCAGGTAGTGAACTAAAAAATACACTAGACCCATACCTAGACCAGTATAGTTATTGAAAAATAAAATGATTAGGCTGACGGTAAATTATTAATAAATTCCTTAACAAATAAATCGTGATTACTGTATTGTTTCTTTTAGATATGAGAAAGTAAAAACGATTATATCAGATTGAAAAGACTCATCAAATTCTTCATAATATTTATCAAATTATAGGCGTAGTCATAAAAACGATAATTGCATGCTTGTATTTAAGGCACGTTTTTCTTTTTCACCGTACACATAACCAGATTGTGATTAAAAATCACAATACTACAACAATATTTGAAAATGGGTGCAGACTATATTATGAATGGAATACAAATTGGTAAGTTGTTTGTCGGTCGCTTTTGCATGTTTAATGGTCAATAATATTCATACGATTCCATTGTACAAAGAATAATTTAAAAATAATAATTCTCATGTCTCAAAGCTCCCTAGATTCACAATTTTTGTAAATGATATTGCTTGTGCGATATATTTCGAGTGGTTAGTTTTCTTGATTTAAAAATTTACAACATACAATCTACAAAAAATAGTTGAAAATTTCGTACTTATATGCTTTTACCATTGATACTCAATTCTATTTTAGAAACTAACTCATTTCCTAGAGATTGGAAAAAAGCTTTCCTTATACCGGTACCCAAAATATCTAATCCATCTTCTTATTCTGATCTAACCCAATTAGCATTTTGCCTACTTTGTCCAAAATACTTGAGCGGATCTTATATGATCAAATGAATGCTTTTCTCAACGCAAATAAAATACTACCTTTGCAACAGTCAGGTTTCAGACAAGGCTACAGTACGGTTACAGCTCTTCTTGATGTAACTGACGACATTGCCAGGGGTGTTGACGATAAAGACTACCACTTTAGTGTTACTTGACTACAGCAACTCTTTTGACACTGTTAATCATGATCTCCTGTGTGCTAAGTTAAAATTTTATGGATTTCACACTTCCGCTTTAAACCTTATTAAAGATTATCTTGCTAATCGTACCCAGAGTGTTATCTTAGACAATACAATGTCATCAGCCTTGCCAGTTACTTCTGGTGTCCCACAGGGTTCTATCATTGGACCTCTTCTGTCTATTTTATTCACTTCTGACATTTGTCGTCAATTACAGTACTCTTATAGTCATTAGTATGCTGATGACACTAATGTTTACTTGTCTTTTACAAAAAATGATGCATTACAGGCTCAATCTAAGCTTAATACGGACCTAAAAAATTTACAGACCTACCCTGTGCGTAATAGTCTGATTTTAAATCCACAGAAGTCAGTCATGATATACATTGGAAATGATTCTGAATGGGCTGCTAATAACTTAAATATCACCTTGGCTGACGTTCGATTGCCTGATGCAACTAGTGTCAGAAGTTTAGGTCTAACTATTGACAATAAATTCAGATGTCTTGAGCATGTTAATAAACCCCTACAAAAATGTTACCTTGCGTTGTGAAACTTGTACAGAAATAAAGCCTTTTTGAATAGAGATTTAAGAAAGAAATTATCTGATACGTTGGTGCTGTCATTATTAAATTATGCGGATATCGTATATGGTCCATGTCTTGATGTTAGAACAGCTGACAGGTTGCAAAAAATCCAGAATAGCTTATTAGATTAATTTACAATTTGCACAGGCGTGATCATTAAGCAATAAAATCGATGAGACTGGTTGGCTCAATATGAGTTATCGCCGACAACTGCACTTGGTTTGCTTCGTATATAAATTAATACACAACAAAACAAAATGCCCGAATTATCTGTTGAAATAAATTAATTTTCGTCACTCGTCTCAGAATGTTAATGTTAGGAACCAGCATCATTTAAATATCCTTAGACACCGAACTACTTTTTTCAGGCGTTCATTTACTTATTGTTCCTCAAAACTATATAATGCTGTACCAGCTGAATTTAAAAGTTATAACCATCAACGTTTTAAAACATCTATATATTTTACTTTCTAGGCAAACTCAGGTATAATTAATTGATTATACGATACGATACGTTCCTTTGGAGATGTGATGGGGCATGAGCTAAGGATAAATCTAGCCATAACATACATTATCCAAAACTCAATAGTTTTTGAGATATTTCAATTTTTTTGTTTTTCTCAAAAAAGTAGATCTTAATGTCTTAAAAGTTAATTTCCGAAAAATCTACTTGACATTTTTAAATTTTTTTTACTGGATTACTTGTCCAATATTATAGATATCCGTTTGGAATGAAAAATATCCGGAAACATTTCGATCATGTGAACATTTAAAATAAAAACTTGTAAAATTTTTTTTTTTTAAATCAGTTATGAAACTTACCTATTAAGTTTTTTTCAAAAAAATATTAATGTAGCACGCGTACAAATTATTATAAAAACTTCCTTATTTCAATAGCTATCTAACTAGGTAGAAATGTTTAATGTACCCTTGATAGTTCTAATAAAAAATTAGTAAAGATAATGCTGGTGGCGGAATTTATTAAACGACTAATCGTTCATGTTCATTTAAGTGAGTCAGTCCTTGACTTTGACGTTTGTGCATATATGTCATTAACTGACATTCTTATCTCCGTGTCCCTTAAGTTTGTTGGTCTTGTTAAATTAGTTATCGAAGATTTTGATTTTGCTCGTAGTTGTTGTTATTGTATTTTCTGTGCCATGGCCGCGTATGCCAACGCAGAATACGCTGATATCTTGTTTGTCTATGGATACTGTGGCGGCAACGCTGCTGAAGCTCGCCGAGAATATGGTCTTTGGTACCCTAACCGCCGCTTACCAAATGCACGTGTATTCAGTACGGCATATCGAAATATCGCTGAAAGTGGCTCCGTGAAATGTAGAAGAAGTGACGCTGGTGCTCTTCCCGTTTATGAACCAGATGATGAGGAAGAAATATTGAGGTATTTTGAGGAAGACCCAACTATTTCAATAATAAAGTCGCAAGACTAACCGGAGCGTCACAATGGAAAGTTTGGTCTACGATACGTAGAGTTGGATGTCATCCTTACCACTATAGCCCTGTCCAAGGCTTGGAGGAAGGTGATCCTGGAAGGAGAGTGGAATTCTGCCGCTTTATGTTAAATTCAGATGCAGAAAGTGCAAATTTTTTAACAAGTATTTTATGGACGGACGAGTCGAAATTTAATCGCGAGGGTATAACAAATTTCCACAACCTACATTATTGGGCAGAGGAAAATCCCAAGTTAACACGTGAAACTAGTTTCCAAATGAAGTTTTCTATTAATGTGTGGATGGGAGTCATTAGCCACTATTTAATAGGGCCACACTTTCTTCCTCAAAATTTAAACGGGGAAATCTATGAAATTTTTTTAAGAAATGATCTGGCGGTGATTTTAGAAGATGTTCCTCTCGTGGTCGGACAGCGAATGATGTTTCAGAACGACGGTTGTCCAGCACATTATCGGCTGACAGTACGACAGTTACTTGATCAACGTTTCCCATTGGATTGGAAGAGCGGGCCCAATACCTTGGCCAGCGCGAAGCCCTGACTTAACACCCCTTGATTATTACGTATGAGGTCATATGAAGGAGATGGTCTATGCCACACCAGTCAATACTATAGAAAACCTTAGACGATAGTCGATGCTGCCCAACACATAAGGCATAATCTGACAACCAGAGTAACAAGGACGGAAATAAGAAGACGCTGCCGTGTCTGTATACGGAATAGGGGCTCCCATTTTGAGGAAGACATATAAAAAATAAAGTATAACTTTGAAATTAATGAAGAATTAAACTCTACTTTTAAAATGTTTTTTACTGTTTATCTAAAAATAAAATTCGTACTACTTGTGTTATTTTTACTAGTATTTTCTTAGAACTATTAAGGGTACATTGAACATTTGTACCTTGTTAGATAGCTATTGAAATAAGGCAGTTTTTATAATAATTTATACGCGTGTTACATTAATATTTTTTGAAAAAACCTAATAGGTAAATTTCATAGCTGATTTAAAAAAAAAATGTTAAAGTTTTTATTTCAGATGTTCACATGATCGAAGCGTTTCCAGATATTTTTCATTCCAAACGGATATCTATAATATTGGACAAGTAATCCAGTAAAAAAAAAAATTAAAAATGTCAAATAGATTTTTCGAAAATTAACTTTTAGGACATTAAGATCTACTTTTTGAGAAAAACAAAAAAAAAAATATCTCAAAAACTATTCAGTTTTGCATAATATATGTTAGGGCTAAATTTACTTCTTAGATCATGCCCCATAACATCTCCAAAGGAATGTATCGAATTACCAGTAACCCTGTATATGTATATTTTTAAAGCTTTGAAACCACTGCTTACTTATAGTTTCTCTTTAAGCCTAAATCAATTTTAAACATTAATGATGGTGAATTAATACATGAGACCGTCAAGTAAATGCGGCCGTGAAGTAAAAGCGGCGAAAAGGATAAGATTGATAAACGAGTACAAAGAGATGACACTTTAGGAATGCTGTTAGATCCGATAATAGTTATAAAAAGTTAAAAGTTATAAATATAATAATAAGTTAAATAGTTATAAATGGTTTGTGTATCAAGGCCGTAAAGTCGATCTTTCTCGACCGAAGTCGAAGTTCGCGGCCGAGGCATAGCCGAGGCCAAGCAAACTTCGGATAAGACCGAGAAAGATTATTTGGCCGAGGTGCACACATTTCCTTGGCCACTGTCTCAAAAAGTAACATAATAGTTTTTTAAAAATTGTTTCGTATAAATTACTGGAGACATTGACAAAAATTTGCAAGAAGGCTACTAAACTGAGTTTTAATTCGTTCTCAACGAAAACCAATGAAAACGTGACATATTTCAAATATTAATGATGATCAAGTAATACGTGAAGTAAAAGCGCCAAAAAAAATAAATCTAGGAAAGCTGTCAGTTCCGATAAACGTCATTTTTTGTGACAGTTGCCTAAAAACGTCATTTCTTGAGTCAGTTGCCTAAGAACAAATGAGACCTGCATTTTAATTTTACGACCAGCAAACAAATCCGTTGAAAATGACTACACACATGCGTATCTGTCTGGCTCGTCGTCGGTGCTCGTCATCTTGGGCCACGGATGGTGAGCAAGACATCTATCCGATCTGTCTGACGAACACGTTCGTCGGACAGATTCGCTGGATACACTCGCATGTGAATAGGTCGCTTAAGACTTGGACAATATATTTTTGTCCTGTAGGCAGAGACATACGTTGCATTATACAATAGCATAATACAAATGTGAAGGCATATTGATATAATTTAATGACATTTATTAATTACTCCATAGGGGGCGAGCGTAGGTGCGTCTTTACTATGTACATACTTCGGTATGCGATGTAAAGCAACGACAGGCGCAGTTAGTACTTGGATGACTGACCATTCCAACGGAAACCACGTCCTCGCCTCACACATCTTCCAGCGGCTTGTATATCAGTGTATGCGCGGAAGCTATACAACCTTAGGCGAGGGTTGTATAGGAGATATACCATCCTTCGGAGGGGATGTAAAGCCGTCGGTCCCTTGTCTATTAAATGTTAGGCAAGTAAAAGATCCCTACTCTTCTTAAGGGAAGAGATTCGGCAAAATTCCTGGTTGGGGGTAGCTCGTCTACAGGCGTCGGTGTTAGGCCTCAGTAGCGGAAATAGGCCGACGTTAAATAAATGTAAAAAAAAAAAATACTCCATATCCTGTTTTTTTTTTTAATATTTTAAAATTTCATTCGCCCAAACAAAATCCTGTGTACCAGAGAGTAAATCAGTAAAAATTAGGTATCCATCATATTTTAGAAACATTAGTAGATATCACCAACTTCCTTTGCAAATTTCCCACGATAAATCATACTATTAAATCCAGGAAGTAAGTTACTTTTAATTAATTAACAATATAAATTAAGATTTTATTGGGCATAATTTTCGTATTCGCATATTTTAACTAATGTGTCTATGTGTCGTTAACAATATTGTATTATTACCCATCTTTAAATATTAAGCGCAGATCATTGCCGCAAATTATATAACATTGTTATATAATACAAAAGTAATGTTTAATTCTGTATCGAGGTGGATATAATGACTTTCTTTATTAAAATTAAGCGCTAAGACCTTTTATCTTAAAATCAGTCACAATTAAAAATAAAAATTACGTTTAATAAATAGTATTTTCAAGGACTTTGTCTGTATGATACAATTGATGTGCTCAATACGACAAAGAGTGATTTTAATTCCGTCATAATAGTCACCACAGCTTATGAATATGGATTTCAATTATTCGCCGAGTGTCTTAACACCATTAACCATTAACACCATTACTTAAATGTTACGCGTCAATTACTTAATTGTTAATTGATATCAGTTTGTTTTCAAGGTCAAATTTTTTCATTTAATGTAAATTTTGTGATTTAAGCAGGCTGCGTGGTGCTTAATTGTAAGTTATGACCAAAATCATTATGCTTATTTTGTAATAGGTATAATATAATCAGTAAGTTAATACTGCTGAAGCTGACGGCATGCACGTAGCACATCTGCAAAGAAATTCTTTTCAAAAACTTGCGCGGAATTATTTTCGGTCGTTTTATCGGATTCTTTTTCCTGACGTTAATTTATCTAGTATGTGCTAGCTCAATTTTTAAAATATATGTATATAATAATTATTTTTAGGTGAATGTTACTTGTTAACAACTTTAATATTAAGCAATTTTTAGAATGTATAATTTAAAATGTTGGTTTTACCCAATTAACACATTGAATGAATATTTGCGCTTAAGAATACTTGCGTGATGACACGAAATTATATATCTAAGGACTAAATCATTAATCATACAGAAAATATGAGAGGCATCTTATTTTTCAATAAGTAGTCATAATTTTTATACAGAACGGGTCAGATCAATATTTCAATTATATGAAAAGATAAAAACATAAATAAAATAGTTATTTATGCAACAAGGGCATAAACATCCATTATCGCCAGTGCTATATATAACGTTTTATATTTCACTCTAGTACGTTCCAACGAAGACCACGTCCTCGCCTCACCCATCTTCCAGCGGCTTGTATATCAATGTATGCGCGAAAGCTATACAACCTTAGGCGAGGGTTGTATAGGAGATATACCATCCTTCGGAGGGGATGTAAAGCCGTCGGTCCCTTGTCTATTAAATGTTAGGCAAGTAAAAGATCCCTACTCTTCTTAAGGGAAGAGGTTCGGCAAAATTCCTGGTTGGGGGTAGCTCGTCTACAGGCGTCGGTGTTAGGCCTCAGTAGCGGAAATAGGCCGACGTTAAATAAATGTATAAAAAAAAAAAAAAATTTCACTCTACTTTAGATATCTACCAAATTTAAATTTAATAAATGAATTTAATAATTTATGAAGTGGATATTTCTTTGCGGTTGCCGGTCCTTGCGTTTGTTTTTGTATGCATGACGATGCGACTATTTTATTTATTTCTGCCAGTAAAGTAATAAAGTGTGTTGAAACCTTTCTAAATGATCATGCAGGGCGAAGATATTCCACAAATTCTCATCCAAAGGGCCACAAAAGCAAATGAGGCACTGCTACAAAAAAAATCCCAATCACTGTATGAGAAAGAATATGAAAAATTTCAACAATGGGCTAACAGAAATTCTGTAACTGTCCGCGAGACAGTTCTAATGGCTTATTTTCACGAACTAGTACGTGTTTCAAATAATAGGTTTTCATAATGTAATAAATTATGTGTTAGCTAATAGCATTAAAGAATCTTTTTCGTCGACCGTATATTAATGAGTTTGATTAATGTATGCAAAATCGTTTATTAATGATCCCTATTAATGCATGATTTTACTATTAATACACGATTTTAGTATAAACATATATAAAATCAAGTATCCAAATTAAGACGTCATGTCATCAATATATCTGTCACTTCTCACTATCAAGCTTATAATTTCTGAAATCTGTGTTATAATATAAATATTTACAAACACAAATCAGATAATACTTATTAATGAATAATTGAATTATATTTGGTTTAATCAAGTGAAAATTTAAAATCAATGAATGATTTTACTATTAATAATGATTTTAGAATAAACATCCAAAAAATATATAAAATGATATATCCAAATCAAGACGCCATGTCATCAATATTTGTCACTGCCAATTTAATGGATAATTGAAATTGCATATGAATAAAAATTTTAAATCAGATTTTCTCCATTCTGTCAAAAATACAGTCGACTTAAAAATTTTGTAACTAACTCGTATATTAAAAGGCGATTAATACACTTGTTCGTTAAATAACTATAAATGAAACCTCTTTATTAAAATTGCTTTTTAAATGTTTCTCAAAAGTGAGTATTGGAGGGCATAATAAGCGGGCACATTACGCCCGCTCTTCTTGCCCTTAGGATATAATGGCATTGTTTATATATCTCGTACCTAAGCAATAAACAACAAATTATAGGCAAGTCAAATATAAAATATCGCCCTCGGTATACAAATAACTATTTATATTTGAAAATTTTGTCGTTCGCTCCAAATCTCCCCTTAATACATCGAATTCGGAACTTTTAACTTGTCCTCATATTTAATATAACTTTCATAAGTTTCAGTGCCACACAACGTCGGTTCGTAGAAAGAAAATTTATTCGGTTTTCAAGGTAGTTGCTAAATTTTGGTGGTTGAAGCGACGTTACGCCCCGTGCAGCAATATTCATTAGAGCTGCAAACATTACACTCCGCGAAGCGGTGGTTAGTATGGTTAGTAAAACTTACATAAAAAACGCTCCGTGGAGCGAACTTTATAATAGTTTTCAAGATCGAATTTTCGCTGCAAATACGAAAATCAAAATGCACGGGACGTCTTTTATTATAGTTACAATAATTAGGTTCGTGGAATTGATTTTCGTAATATTTTGCAAAATTGGATTTCGTTACAGTGACGAAAAATTTTCCTGGTGAGATTTTTTGCTGCTTTTAAGCGTGATGGTTTTAAATAGGGTTTGGTGTGCTCTTTGACAGTTCTAAGCTTTTCATGGGTGTTCGTGAAGTACGTGTACAACTTTTTGATTATATTGGCATGCAGAATTTTTATGTTTAGGAGCCCTCTTCTTCCAGGCAAATAGAGTCGTGGTTGACGATGTGGGATGGTGGTTTCTCAATTTGGTCATCGTTGTTCATATTTGTCTGTCTATCCTTCTAGATCCGTTTGGGCATATTTTAATATACCAAATGTATGTGTTACAACAAGGACGACCTAGGTATTGATGTAATAAGATTTCTTGCATATAGCTGCGTTTTCTGTGTCTTCTCCCATTTCATAAGATTATCTTCTGCCATTTTTTGGTAAGGCAGTGCCTAACACCTAGAATCTAAATATTTGTAGTATTCTGTCATTATTGTTTACTTTTATGCGTAGTTTACGATCACCCGTAATTTTTTTTTTTTTATACATTTTATTTAACGTCGGCCTATTTCCGCTACTAAGGCCTAACACCGACGCCTGTAGACGAGCTACCCCCACCCAGGAATTTTGCCGAACCTCTTCCCTTAAGAAGAGTAGGGATCTTTTACTTGCCTAACATTTAATAGACAAGGGACCGACGGCTTTGCATCCCCTCCGAAGGATGGTATATCTCCTATACAACCCTCGCCTAAGGTTGTATAGCTTCCGCGCATACACTGATATACAAGCCGCTGGAAGATGTGTGAGGCGAGAACGCGGTTTCCGTTGGAATGGTCACCCATCCAAGTACTAACTGCGCCTGTCGTTGCTTTACATCGCATACCGAAGTATGTACATAGTAAAGACGCACCTACGCTCGCCCCCCACCCGTAAATTAAAAAATATCTTGTTTGAAAAACAAGGGCTGAAGAAGTTAAAAAAAATAGTACAATTACAGTATTTCTAAGAATAACGAGTATCTCTTTCATAAATATGTCCACACGTTGATAATTAAACGGTTTGTTTGTACATTCATTATTACCGCGACAAGTTAAATATTAATACAATTACAAGAATGTCATAGAGTTAAGATTTCTTTGGACCATCCACTAATTGAATATATTTTCTTTTATTATTTGCATAATAAATTAACAAGATTAGAAGTGAAATAGGAGATTTTACTTTTGTAGTAGAGGTTATTAGTCGTCTATTATGTACTATGGTTATTATTGTGGTTATAAAATATAAGTAACATTTCATAAAAAAATCGCTGAATTTCTTACGTCTACAATTGTTAACTTTCAACATACTTTAATATGTTGAAAAAAAAAAAATACGCTGGCATTTATAGCTAGAAGGTAATCAAAGCAATTTGCTGTGCTAAGGCAAGAACAAGAATATTCAGTAAAAATTATTTTTTATCGTAAGATCAGTTTTCATTTGCATATTGTAGTTGGTAGAAACAGGAAAAAAATAATAGTATCGACCAATATTATATGAATATCAGAATCCTAAACTCTATCAAATACATTATTCTCATACCGCTAACAAAATTAATAAATCTCTGTATTCAATGTAATGTGTGTCTTAAGATATTAAAACTGTCAAAAGTTGTACCTTTACATAAAAATGACTCTATTGACGATCCTGCCAACCACAGACCTATCGCAATTATTCCTGTTTTTGCAGAAATTCTAGAAATTATATTAAAACTACAAATTGCATTCTACTTCTTTAGTAGACTTGATAAATAAAGGTTTCAAGGACAGTGAATTTCTACACGTTCAGTTCCTAGATTTGAGTAAAGCCTTTGACTGCGTGTCCTGTAATATTCTTAAAAATTCATATCTTGAAGATAGATCCCAGTAGGTACCAAAACATGAAATCGAACTTAATATGACTGATGGTCGAGAGGTAAGCGCGCTAAAAGTTCTGGGTTCGATTCCATGGATATTGGGTGTGTGTCCCTTGTCTCTAAATGTATCGCCCCCTCCCATAAAAGGCTCTTCTAGAGCCGTCCGAGATAAAGGGGGTCGTAATTACCTCTGGTGTTATTTATATTAGTCGATATAAATATTGGGGCACCGCAAGGTTCAGTATTGGGTGCAATACTGTTCTTAATTTTGTTGTTGTATGTTCTTATCCCTGTGTGAATATTAATATGTATATTACACCAATAAATATCTACCTGTCTATCTTTCTATAACTAGGTGTTAGGTCGAATTATAACATAGACACATGTATAAATACGTCAGTCTATGCCACGATAAAGTGGCTAGTAGTATTACATAAACACATTTCAGACTCAGAAATATCGTATACTAATATTAACCTAACTCTGACGTATTTTCTACAAACATCAAAATATTTGAACACTACACTCGAATACACTAATCGACGTGCGTTTCGCGTTTGTGTCGGTGCTTGTGGAATCTACATCAGAGTTACTCACATTAGTCCACGAAAAGGGTTAAAAAACCCCAAATGTTCTGTGAGGGATGAAACATGGGTAGGCCGTATGAAATTTAACTATACGACACCTTATACACCCCCAGAGTTGAAACTACCCTTTCCCAAATACTAAAATATCCCCAAAAGAATAAAAATTCATGAAAATTTGTTTATTCCGATTTTGAGGGTGCTAAACACGATGGTAATATTCATTTTTCCCCCACACTCCACCAAATGTTAGGAGTGGTGGTAGTTTCGATCCCGGGGTTGATGGCATGGCCCTCCCTTTACAATGTCGAAGTCCCCTTAAAAAACCCGATCTACACACCCAGTATTAATAAATATGAAAAGGGGGTGGTTTCAGGGGTAGTTAGTGGGGGAGAAATTAATATTACCATCGCGATGAGCACCCTCGAAAACGGGGATAAACAAATTTTCATGCATATTGATTTTTTTGGGGATATTTTAGAATTAGGGGAGGGGGTAGTTTCAACCCTGGGGGTCGATAAGATATTGTATGGTTAAATTTCGTACGGCCTACCCGAATCCTGTCCAAAAACCGATCCGTATGCTTACGATGGAAAAAAAACGCGAAAGATAGGTGGTTCTCTGGGTTTAGGGGTAGTTGCTGAGGGGTGGGAACCTTAAAAATATCACCATTGTGTTCAGCGCTCTCGAAAACGGGGTGTACCCATGTGTCACCCCTCTCACAGAACTTTTATGTTTTAATCCTTTTTGCAACTTTTTCATGGAGTACATGCCAAAGGCTGCAAACTCCCTCCAGGTCTAAGGAATTCAGAAGTAATATGGTTAATAGATGCCGATATTGGGTTTCTAAAAGCCTGTAAACATCATCTTGTTTCCCAATTTTTTTTCAAATTAAATTGGCAGAAAGTTCTGTTACTTCAGATAAAGTTGCACAATTTACGAAATAAAAATGACTCGATTTAGAAATAAAACATCTGTAGAGTTTGAAGCATACTTCGTTGATAGATTGAATAGAACACGTAAATTTAGAGATATCTTCCGAGAATTCCGTTGTGGAAGCCGTTACTTTATGATAATATACTGATATACAAACCGCTAGAAGATGAGGCGAGGACATATGATAACTAATCCGCCCGGAAATAAATTATAATAACTTTTAGGCACCCCAAAGGATTAAATTGAGTTAAACAGAAGGTCCGAGATTTACGAAGTTAGTTGGAAAGTTTGTAATTTGAAGTATGTTGGACAAACAATCCGTCTAATTAAAACTAGATTCAAGGAACATATGGAACAAATACGGTAGAATAGAAAAATCTATTATTGCCTAATTTTGATCATACAATCATATAATAGGCATTAATAACGTAACATTAATTAGGAGTCTAATTTAAGGAAATGAGAATTTAAGATCAACAGCGTTAAGCAAATAAGAAACTTGAATATCACTTACATATTTTTGATAATGTTAAAGGACAAAGGTCCGAGGAAGGACCCTCGTGGAACACCGGACATTGCAGCACATTCAACAGATGAACATTATATGTTGCATATTGTTCTCTATTCGAAAGATGGGAATGGAAAAATAATATTGGTGACGCGGAAAAATCAAAATTAAACATTTTATTTCAGAATATAGTGCATTCACAGTCGGCAACACTCGACTACAATGATAATTAATTTATTGGGATTGGTTGCTTTCCATTCATAAATTATCAATAAATTAATTTTTAATTCCCAAACAAGGGCTAATTACAGAAGTTATACCAGTTAATATTTACGTCTTTATAGTATAAGAAATCCATAAAGAACGATAATAAAATGCAATGTCTATAAAATTGACGAAGGCAAAATGTCTTACGCCTACGTTAAACCGTTACGGTTAAACCCACCCAGGTACTGTCGTGATCAGAAAAGATAGCACAACTTTTTTTCTAATGTAAATCTGTCTCTATTTGAATATGTAATGAGTAGCCGAAATAAAACAGATATCACTTTTAATTTATTTTTTATTTTAATGCTGTAGTTATTGCTATAGTAAATGATGGATTGTTGATGAGACAAATTGCACTGCGTTATAACATTAACAAAAATTTGGTGTGTAACATTTTAAGAAAGTGGAGAACAAACGGTACGATTAGTAGAAATCCTGGATCAAAGGACAATGGATATCCTACTTAACAAGAAACTAAGTATTAATATTTCGTTATTGCACCATTTCTATTTATAACTTCTATAAGTCTGTTTGGCATAGAATTAAATAACCTTATACAATAATTATTAGTAATAATATTTTCCCATGCATTATTTAATGTTTCCAGTAATTCTTCCTCGTTCCGTGGTCTCACATTTCGCTTTTGGATACTTCTTACGAGTAGTCCCCATACTTCTTCCACAGGGTTAAGATCTGGACTATGACTGGGCCAGTTAAGAACATTGATGTTGTCATCTTGAAACCAGTTAGTTACGATATTAGCAGTATGAACGGAACAATTGTCTTGTTGAAATATGAACTCATTATTAGGAAATAATTGTGACACAGAAGGGAGCATAATATCCTAATATACGTTCCACTATTAAATCGTTCCTCAATATGCCACAAAATACCAGGACCAAGTGCCGATATTCAAGCCCACATACTGACGAAAAATCTACCACTTCTATCATTGTTAGATATATATTTCTCATCGAATAGAGTATTCGGAGGGCGGTAAACACGAATACGACCGCTGTGTGTTGACTGGAAAGTTTTTTCGTCTGTAAAGATTACATTGTTCCAAAAATTTACATCATGCGTTAAAAATTCAAGCGCACATCCAACTCGAGCTTCTTTATGTTCAGCTTTAAGTAAGTATTTCTGTGCTGCTGCATGACAGCGTAGTTCCGATTCTCTTACTCGCCGGCGACCAGTACTACTCGATCCAGGAAAATTCGTTTCTTCAGCAGCCTGAATAACTGAATAAAATGGATTTTATACTAAAGCATTTACCAATTGCAAATCTTGTTGTTGAGTTGATATCCTTCGTCGCCCTGATCCTGGATTTCTACTAATCGTACCGTTTATTCTCCAACCGAATTTTTGTCAATATTATAACGCAGTGCAATTTGTCTCATTGACCATCCATCTTCTGCTTTAGCAATATCTCCAAATTTAACTAAATCGCTTATATGAGGCATATTAGTTTTTTGCACACTTGCAATAAATTATGACAACTAACAATGTCACAAAAACAAAATTTAGATGTACACAACTAGATTTTAGCAAAATACCGTTATAAGACTTGTCCTAATTTTTTTTGCTCACGACCGTAACTAAAAAATTGTTACGAACTGTTACTAAATATTGCATATTCGAATGCTAATAATAAGTAGATTTTTTAGTAAGCCATGACAATTTAAAATATAATTGTGTCATTAATTTGAAACATCAGAATCATAGTTATTACGTACTTTTGTTGATTATTTCAAACAAAAAACTAAAAATATGAATACTAATAGTGAAAATGAAAAATTCGAAAAAATACTATACAAACTTAAAATCTAATGCCGTAGGCAACGGCGGATCTAGGATGAAGTTAAGGGGGGGGGGGGGGTTATAGAATATAGAAAGAAAAATAATAGGCGCAGCAGGCGAAAATTCGACATTTTTCAAGGTCAAAAGCCAAAAATCAAAAGTTAGAAATCACCTTAGCGCGAAGTTAAATTGAAGGAAACGGTACTGTTACAAATAAAATTTAATTATTTCAGAAAATTTAGCAAGTCAAAAAACATTTTTTTATTCATTAAAATATGATACCTACATACTAATAATTAAAGGACTTCACATTCACACACATTCGTTGTCGATCACGCAATTAATCAGCGAAACGAAACTCACTGCAACCAGCAACTTCTTAACTTTCGATGGCCTCTTACCCCAAAGGCACTCAATCTACTTTTCTAATCGCCAACTCTGCGTATGAGACAGACAAAGTAGAGTGAGAGCCACTATACCTTCGCTGGAATTAACACCTAAAGACATAGGGAAATTAGCCCCAGGAAAATCACAAACTTTGTAAAAAGTCTTGGAATTCTGGGCAACAACTAGGTGTAGGGTTTTAAGTACCTACTTTGTTACTAAATGTAATGCGAATGCTATTAGCTTGCTATGGCAACAAATAAACGAAAATAGGAAATAATTTCCACCAGGTACTCTGAACTCTCAAATAGTATCCTTGAACTTTCTTTTGTTAAAGTGAAACTAAAATGTACGAGAACTTGTAATTAATTTGACAACGTAAATAAAATATATTTAAATTTCATATTCTGAGATATACTATAATTTTACAGGTGCTTTCCAATCTTCATTTCATAATTTATTACTCGAATTTGTTCGTTGCAATAGTTTTAAAATAATAGTAATCATTTTGTACAAACAAACTAACAATTTTTTCGTATTTCCAGTATCTACTTTAAACACCATTTATTTGAGAGGTTGGTTAACTTTTATAACAATAATAACAATATGTTAAAACAGTGTAGTAATTATTTTTGTAATTAATCCCCTGCTAGTAACAATTTTAAATATTGTACTCTAAAAACTATAAATTTTATGAGTCCCATAAAGCGAAATATATAGTTTTACAATTAATAATTTAACTTTCAATCATGAGTTGCTAATGCAATAAAATTTGTTAAGCAGATGGTCGGCATAATAGACATAAAAAGCTGGGGTTTGGAAATAATATTTCTCTAATTAATCTAACTTAGATTAAAGTGTCCTTACAATATAAATTACTTATTGCTCTATATTGTACTTTTTTGGACGACGGCGATGACGCATTTTATTTTATTTTACCAGATTATTATTGATAAAATGAAATATCATAATTTGAATAAATTTATTTCAAGAATTTTCGATTTTGTATCATAATAAAAAAAGAATGCCAGTATTTTAAAATTATGTCTCGTTTGTAGCCTAAGAACGTTTAAACTAAATTTCACATAATTAGTGGGGCAGCTTATCACGAAAATGTGGACACACCGGACAAAAACACCAAATTTTTTCCAGGTACTAGTTGGGTAAATAGCTTTCAATTTTTGATAAGAACCAACTCCTCCGTCGGTCGGCCGCCTTGGATTTTATAGCGGCCATTTTGAAATATAGATATATTATCAATATCTCAGTCTCCAAAAACACATCCGCAACAAAAACATCCAGCGAAGAACAAAAATAAACATCTATAAGACACTGATAAGACCAGTCCTTACATACGGGGCAGAAACCTGGACCCTCACCCAAAGCAATGAAAGGCTCCTGGTATTTTCGAGAGGAAAGTTCTCAGGAAAATCCTCGAAGCAATAAACGAGGGAGGACTGTGGCGCCGAAGATAAAATTTTGAATTATACCAGACCTATAAAGACCCAGACATCGTCACATTTATAAAAACACAAAGATTAAAATTGACATCTAGCCAGAATGCCAGACAACGAGGTTACAAAGCGACTCGCTATGACCACTCCAGAAGGCAGGAGAAGCAGAAGTCGACCACGTGCAAGATGGATGGACGGAGTCGAAGAAGACCTTGAAATCCTAAGAACAGAACGGAATGGAGACGAATCTTAGAGCAGGCCAAGATCCACCAAGGATTGTCGAGCCAAAGATGATGATGATCAATATCTCGGCCTCTAAATCACTTAGGACCACAAACTCGGTGTATAAGTATACATTTTTGGGGTCAGGGAATACAACTACACAATTTTTAAATGTATCACACTATATATTTGTATACAATGTGTCCATGGCAAAGCGAGATATAGGTCTAAATAATATTTTTTTTTTACTATGAACACAATTTTCTCTATTATGCTCTTGATTGACTAAAACCTATTGTCAGTACTTTAGAATTTGAAAAATGTATAGAGGGCGCTGGTAACAGCTTAAAAATAAAACTCGCTTCAGGTAAACTGCCATTTCTGTGCAAGACATTGAAAAATTGTATGTAGTGTGGGACAAATACATTCCGATAAGCCTTAAAGAAGTCACTAGAGAAAAGCGAGGTAAAAGTGTTAAGAAGGAAGTGTGATTCTCCGAGGAACTGATAGGTCCATGCCATCATGTGACCATGAGGAAGCGGACACCAGATTGGTTATCCACTTACAGGATGCACTTTTGAATGGCTGTAGTAACTGTATGGTGAGTATTGTTGACACGGACGTAGTGGTGATCCTCATTGGCAAGTTCCATCACTTGATTACCTGGTGTGCAGATTTGTGTTGCTTTTGGTACAAGCAAAACATTTACTTATATTGACATTAATGTTATTTACGAGAAGTTAGGTGTACAAAAATCCTTGGCTCTCCCTGCATTCCACAATTTCACGGGATGTGATACCACGACGAGGCAAGAAATCTGCGTGGGAGGCATGGAAATGCTATCCTCAAGTGACACATGCCTTTACCTACATGGCACTTCACTCTTACATAGAACTCGATAGTGAAAATGAAAATTTTAAACTACTAGATCGCTTCACCGTGATATTGCATGATAAGAACTATGATTTAGACAATGTGAATGAAGCCAGGAAGGAGCTGTTTTGTCAGAAGAGTAAGTCAATGGAGAAATTTCCACCAACGAAGGGCGTACTACTCCAACACTCCAAGCGGGCTGTACATCAGGCAGGAGTATGGTGTATTAGTGAGCACAATCAACAGTATGCTCCTAATCCGCAAGGCTGGGACTGGACTGAGAAAGTAGACAGTGCATCATGGGTTTCTGTATGGAACACATTACTTATTGCTTCAAAGGCATGTGCTAAATTGGTTAAATGTAATTGTAAGAGTCAAAGAGGGTGCACTGGTAAATGTGCTTGCAAAACTGCTCGTTCCAATTGTATTGAACTGTGCAAATGTCAATGTTTGAATACGACATAAGCAATTCATATAAAGGCAATCCTTCATATAATTCAACATCTTTCATATACAATTTCATAATACGACTTTATTGTATTTTAATTGTACAATTATATATTTTATGTCATTTTTCATGTATTATTTGAATTGATGAATAGTTTGTAAATGGTAGCATATCATTAGTAATATGTGTAGTGAATACCGCATTTAAATTTTTTTCATAGGATTGTATAAATTTGTTAATTTTCAAAACAGTTAATAGGTGAATAGTTTGTAATTGGTACATTTATATTAGTGTATACAGGCTGTCCATTTTATCAGGGCCCTCGAGAATATCTCACTTAATATCGGTCGTACAAAAAAAAATTATTTTTACGAAAATTATGCCGATTTATATAACCTACAATATGGTTTAAAGATATTTGAAATCCATGGCCTACTTTAAGAGTTATGGCGGAAAATATCGAAAATGCGGAAAACGTCTAGGCCAAATATCACCGTTATTTGAAGAGATGCGAGAAAAATTCTAAGGAGAAAATTTTTTGCAAAACAGAGTGTTTCCACGAGGTTTTATCTAATTTTTTTCAAAACCGCTGTATTTTGAGATTTACTCTTCAGGCTGTTAAAAAAATTATTTTGAAACGGGCGGGAAATCGCGCCATTAAATAGACTATTTTCCTTCCTCTTCAACGACATATCACATGCCATATTTATTCATTGGTACTAGTAATTAGTAATTGGTTAGTAATTATAAAAACTTTTTTTTTAAACCAATAATTTTTTTTAACAAGCATTATACTTGCCGTGGAGAAGTATGATTAAAATAAAACGATAAAATAATTCAATATAATAAATATATATAATAAAAAATTAACACAATTAAGAAGAATAAAGTAAATTCAGGTAACAAAAACAGAATAATAATCGTGGAGCAATTATAGAAAGACTATTCGCAGTTATGCCAATGTATAATTCTCTACTGTGGTATAGAGGTCCTCCATAAAACCTCGTTGAAACACTCTGTTTTGCAAAAAATTTTCGCCTTAGAATTTATCTCGTATCTCTTTAAATAACGGAGATATTTGGCCTAGACGTTTGCCCCATTTTCGATATTTTCCGTCATAACTCTTAAAGTAGGCCATGGATTTCAAATGTCTTTAAATCATTTTGTAGGTTATATAAATCGGCACAATTTTCGTAAAAATATTTCTTTTTCTACGACCGATAGTAAGTGAGATATTCTCGAGGGCCCTGATAAAATGGACAGTCTGTATATATTGTGATACATTTAAAAATCGCGTAATTGTATTCCCTGACCTCAAAAATGTATAGATACTTAGACGCCAAGTTTGTGGTCCTAAGTGATTTAGAAGCCGAGATATTGATAATATACCTACCTATATTTCAAAATGTCCGCCATAAAATCCAAGATAGCCGACGGAGGAGTTGGTTCCTATCAAAAATTGAAAGCTACATAC
This sequence comes from Leptura quadrifasciata, assembly GCA_963675555.1. Taxonomy (NCBI): domain Eukaryota; kingdom Metazoa; phylum Arthropoda; class Insecta; order Coleoptera; family Cerambycidae; genus Leptura; species Leptura quadrifasciata. The sequence goes on from OY776675.1 coordinate 143,877,594, forward strand.
CTAACTAGTACCTGGACAAAATTTGGTGCTTTTGTCCGGTGTGTCCACATTAACGTGAAATTCAACGTTAAGCTGCCACTGGGTTCACTGTGACGGGGCCGCTCCTCCTTTTTCTTTCATTCATTAAATATAATTAATAATAAAAATTGTGTAGACGTATAATTTGACGCTCTATTAACGACTTAAACTGAAAAAGTTATTTATACAAATCGCCTAACTTGTAGGTAGGTGTAAGTCCCTGACAGGTCATGTCTTTTTGTTTACATTTATTTTAAATTGGTGTTCATTTATCTTACTTAACAAATGTTTTGGCAAGTAGAAGGTTGTTTTTCTTAAACTATAAGTGTGCCAATTTAATATAATGCTATTTATTTCTGAGAAATTGCATATATTTATGATAATGACATTTTAGGTCATCCTTGTCGTATAAAAAACGAAAAGAAAGTTGTTTTCAAGCAACGTGCAATAAGAATTAATTTCTAGCTACTTACATTGTTTCGCTCACAATATCAAATATTTACAGTATATTTACACATTTCTGTTTGAATTTCTACCCCTATTGTCGAATTTTTGGAACATCTGATACATTTTTTTGAACATTTTAATTTAACAACAATTGTCCCGGAGCAGTGGTTGAAATTTTTGGTATGAACTAACGATGAAGTATAGTGGCTTCCGTTAATAATGGTAGTAAAGTAGTAAATCGTGATAATCTGACTTATTCATGGCCGTGCATTTTTCGGAAGTTTGCAAACTCTATAACCCATTTTAGGCGTTATCAATAAATAACACACCCATTTGCAAGGAAATAAAGAAGTTGAGCTTAAAATATCTCCCACAACATTTTTAGAGCAAACCCCAAGTGAGTTGTTCATACTGAATAAAAAACAAAAAAGTCTTATCTCACTAAATTCTTTTTTATTTTTGTCAAGGCAACCGGTTTCGTGAACTACAATTTTCTTCACATCATCAGGCTACAAATTCATGTCTTTGACATTTTTTTAGTTTGTCAAATGATGTTATCTAGTTCTTGTGTTTTGTTAAATTGTTATAAAACAGGTACTTCATACAAACCGATTAAACATGGGTAAACTGCGTATCCGCCGTCTCCTACCAGCCAAACCTGTGTTACCCCCATTTTCGAGGATGCTGACCACGATGGTGATGTTGGATCTTCTCCTCGAGGCGAACCGACCTCTCAAACGGACAAAACCCTTTGATACGCGGTTTTATGAAGTAAGTGAGTAAGTTCATAGAACATTGAATACCTACCGGATGATGATTACAGATATCTTGATTGACTGTTCAGCTAAAACAAAATGGGTGGATACTTTGTGTCTGGAAAAATCAGCTATATGCAATCACTGGCACAATTTCATTTATTTTATTATATTAAACAATGAACAGATCTAATGACGAATAAAATTACTTATTTACTGTATATATATATATATATATATATATATATATATATATATATATATATATTGTTATTATACATGATTTGCAGGAAACAACTACTCAGCGGGCAAATACCCCGACCTGCATTGAATTACACCTTACAAATCATGAAAAATTGGTAACCAATGTCATTTGTCAACTCCCTGACCAGACATAGACCGGTTTCGAACTTATTAGTTCTCCTCAGTATGCCATAGGTCATGGAGCAGACAAATGACAGTGGCCAACCTGCTAGTCTTATACAGACTAATGTAAATGGTATAGTGGTGAGAGGTAATTAAATCCTCTCATATGGTCTATGCTACTATACACCAGACATCATAGATGTCTCCGTGGTGCATAGCGACTTGCTATTTTGCAAGTACCGAGAGCGGCGACTTTCAGCCCTTGGTGGACTTAACCTATATACTGTTATTATACATGATTTGCAGGAAACAACTACTCAGCGGGCAAATACCCCGACCTGCATTGAATTACACATTACAAATCATGAAAAATTGGTAGCCGTAGTCGCTATGCACCACGGAGACATCTATGATGTCTGGTGTATAGTAGCATAGACCATATGAGAGGATTTAATTACCTCTCACCACTATACCATTTACATTAGTCTGTATAAGACTAGCAGGTTGGCCACTGTCATTTGTCTGCTCCATGACCTATGGCATACTGAGGAGAACTAATAAGTTCGAAACCGGTCTATGTCTGGTCAGGGAGTTGACAAATGACATTGGCTACCAATTTTTCATGATTTGTAAGGTGTAATTCAATGCAGGTCGGGGTATTTGCCCGCTGAGTAGTTGTTTCCTGCAAATCATGTATAATAACAGTATATAGGTTAAGTCCACCAAGGGCTGAAAGTCGCCGCTCTCGGTACTTGCAAAATAGCAAGTCGCTATGCACCACGGAGACATCTATGATGTCTGGTGTATAGTAGCATAGACCATATGAGAGGATTTAATTACCTCTCACCACTATACCATTTACATTAGTCTGTATAAGACTAGCAGGTTGGCCACTGTCATTTGTCTGCTCCATGACCTATGGCATACTGAGGAGAACTAATAAGTTCGAAACCGGTCTATGTCTGGTCAGGGAGTTGACAAATGACATTGGCTACCAATTTTTCATGATTTGTAAGGTGTAATTCAATGCAGGTCGGGGTATTTGCCCGCTGAGTAGTTGTTTCCTGCAAATCATGTATAATAACAGTATATAGGTTAAGTCCACCAAGGGCTGAAAGTCGCCGCTCTCGGTACTTGCAAAATAGCAAGTCGCTATGCACCACGGAGACATCTATGATGTCTGGTGTATAGTAGCATAGACCATATGAGAGGATTTAATTACCTCTCACCACTATACCATTTACATTAGTCTGTATAAGACTAGCAGGTTGGCCACTGTCATTTGTCTGCTCCATGACCTATGGCATACTGAGGAGAACTAATAAGTTCGAAACCGGTCTATGTCTGGTCAGGGAGTTGACAAATGACATTGGCTACCAATTTTTCATGATTTGTAAGGTGTAATTCAATGCAGGTCGGGGTATTTGCCCGCTGAGTAGTTGTTTCCTGCAAATCATGTATAATAACAGTATATAGGTTAAGTCCACCAAGGGCTGAAAGTCGCCGCTCTCGGTACTTGCAAAATAGCAAGTCGCTATGCACCACGGAGACATCTATGATGTCTGGTGTATAGTAGCATAGACCATATGAGAGGATTTAATTACCTATATATATATATATATATATATATATATGTAACTATATAAAATATATATAATTATACAAATATCGTCATAAAATCGCTTTCCAGTGAAACATTGATCCAATCAATATAGTCTACATCGCTTACAAGTGGAATTGCAGGGCTGGTATTCTTCGAAATGAACATCGCCATATTTTTTTCATGCTCAGCATCCTCGAAAACGGGGGGTAACGCGGGTTTAGCCGAGAGAAGACGGACTAAAGGCGAATTACTCTTTTCGGGGGTGGTTGTTCACCATTTGGGGGGTTAGCGGAGTTTCGTGCTCAGCATCCTCGAAAACAGGGGTAACACGAGTTTAGCCGAGAGAAGTCGGCCCATCCGCGGTTTGATCCTTTCGGGGGTGGTTTTTGGCCATTTGGGGGGTTGGCGGGGGCCGAGGAGGGGCCTTGACATCACCGTCGTGCTCAACATCCTCGAAAACGGGGGCTGGTAGGAGACGGCGGATACGCGGTTACCCCTTTTGGGGGTGGTTTTTGGTCGTTTGGGGGGGGTGCCCTCGGAGAGAGATTTAACCACCGCCATCGTGTTCAGAATCCTCGAAAACAGGGGAGGGGGCTAGTCTCGTTAGGCTAAGAAAAATTTATATTCCTGTCCGACTTACAGAATGCCATATGTAAAAGTATTAAGTGATTTTCACTTTACAAGTTAAAATGAAATATATGGAGTAAAATATATTTACAATGCATTTTGCAAGTTTAAGAAATGTTTGTTTTTAAAGGTATACAGACTTCGAATTTTGAAGTCCGATCCTGAGGTATGCAAAATCGTTCATTATTTCTTAAATTTAATGCATGTATATGATATCTCCTGGAAAGTAGACAAGGAAGATATTCAGGTCAACCTGTAATTACGATTCTATGTAATGTACAACAGTGTAAGGTAAACCGAGGTTCAATTTTTAAAATTTTTAAGTTGTTATAATGTGGAGTAATTTGCTCTTGACGGTTTATATTATACGAATACCTAAGACAGGTGTTTTGCAATGTTTGTTAGTTAGTTTGTTTAGGTCAAATCTTGCAATCAAAATTTTGATTAGTTCTAACTAAGTTAGAGCTTTGAAATTTTGCCCATGTGTAAAGTCCGGTGACAATACACTTTAACATTTTCATATAAGAAAAAAACAAAATGGCGGCTTCCAGATGGCGGACGACTTTACTGTTTATGATCCAATTCGACCCAAAATCTGTATTTGGGGCTTTTCGAGATCGCCAATTATGAATTCTTGGTGGAAATTTAGAAATTTAAAATGACGGCGCCAATATGGCGGACGATTTTTCTCATTATGGTCCAAATCGATCAAAATCGATATCTGGGGGTTTTCGGATTCGCCGATTACGAATTTCTAGTCAAAAATTTAGTTCAGGATGGCGACTTCAAGATGGCGGACGAGGACGACTTTACCGTTTAAGATCCGATTCAACTCAAAATCGATATCTCGAGGTTTTCTAGGTCGCGGATTATGAATTTTTAGTTAAAATTCAGAAATTTAAAATGGCGGCGCCAGTATGGCTGACGTCTAAATCGATCAATATCGATATCTGGGGATTTTCGGCGTCGCGGATTACGAATTTCTGGTCAAAAATTTAGTTCAGGAAAATCTCGCGACAAGCTTTTATATCATAAAAAAATTATATAATGTAACAAAATGATGGGTTTGATTTACTTCAAAGTTTATTTTCTACTTTTTAAGGCATTTTAAATAAACGCTTTTTTTAAAAATATTTTTTATATTATTCTTTCCTATTATTTGGGTTTTCTACCACATGTATTATTATCCTCTTCAAAACGAATCACCGAATCTACAAAATAATAGAATTATTGGAAAAAAACCTCTGCGCCCGTGACGTTTACGCCAAAGGAAAAGTCAGAGGTTATGTTTTGCAAATAATATAAATCGGAATAAACACAGAAATAATGTATTTAGCTGACGTTTCGGAAAGTAATCTCTTTCCGTTTTCAAAGCTTTTTTTGGAAGAACTCTTATTTTGCTGTGTATGTCAAATACACAGCTTTAAGATTCTGTTTATGTTATTTCCATAGATACTTACTACTCACACAGAACATAGAACTGATGATATTTTCTTTTATATAATGTTGAGTTTGTTAAGTTCTTCTTTTAACATTGGTAGCCAGGTTGTACAAATATCTACAGAACAATTCGATACGCACTTATCTTCATTTAATAAGATTATTGCTGATTCCTTAATTTTTCTTTTTTTGGTATCTGTTTCTTTTGTTAAAATTTTTGCCGAGTTCCAGTTTATTCTATGTCCGTTTTCCCAAGCATGTTCACAAATCTTTGATTTCTGAATTTCATTCTTTCTAATGTAATTCTTGTGCTCATCCAACCTCACACTGAAAGGTCTGGATGACTCACCCACATAACATTTATCACATTCACACGGGATATTGTAAATACAGTTTTTTGAATTCTGCTCCCTGTTTATCGGTTTTGTTTTTGTTAAAATAGATCTTAAAGTGTTCCCCGTTTGAAATATAAAATACCGTCCTTTATATTCTACTGATAAATAACTATAGTAAACATTGCTACATTAATCCAGATGATTGAGTATTAAACTATTTTAACAATATTCCATTTTGTTGTAGATGGCAAAGCATATTTAAATTTACTTTAACTTTAATTTTGGCATATCCTATACTACACTTTTTAGTGACATGAGTTTGAAATTTTAGATGTTTGAAATTTTAGATTAGAATCCATATATTCTCCTAGATTTTTTGTACAATTACTGAACTGAACTGGCTGATTGTCAATCACTACACTCACATTTATGATTGACATAGCTTTTTCTCACAGTAACACAGACCCATAGCACATCAAAGGGAATTTAGATGAGTTTACCTGTAGTCTATTAGATTTTGACCATAATGAGATCGCCGCAAGATTTTCATTTAATATTAATGCTGAATTGTTAATATTATCTGGATCACTGGATACATAAATCTGCGTGTCATCTGCATACATGTGTATATTACATTCTTTTGATAATGAGAATTGTATATCAGCCGTGAACACCATAAACTAAAGTGGACCTAAGATACTACCGTGCGGTAAGTGTTCCATTTTACTGCTTGAGTTCTATTAATTGGTAAACCACATCTGAACGTCATTGCTACAGCCATAAAAATGCAATGTTTTTTTATGATATCAAACGCTTTACTATAGTCCAGAATATTGAGCAAGGTTACTTGGGAGTTATCTACTGATTTGGTGATATCATTCGTGATTTTTATCAGAGCCATATTAGTACTTCTTCCTGTGCGAAAACCGAATTGTGGAATCGGTAGGATGTTATGGATGTTTATATATCTATTTAGATGTTTAGAAAAAAAATTTCCAAGGAGTTTTGATAAGGCTGGTAAAACATTGATAAGTCTTAAATCTAATGCTGCAGCAGCATTTGGTTCATTGGCTATTTATAAATAAATGAATATAAATAAACACCATAGAAATTGCCTTCTTCCAGATTGACGGTACCATTCCAACGTCAAGCGAGTAGTTGATGATATTCACGAGGGCTAATTTACAGAAGGGAAAAACAAAAGTCAGCATTTTCATATTTATACCATCAACACCATATGCATTTGATTTTATACTATTCAACGCTTCTTCTAAGTCTGTGGCACTAATTAGTTCGAAATTTAATAAGTTGACGACATTGGGTTGCATATTTTGTTGGAAGTATTGCATAGTTTCAAGATCTACATTGACGGAATTATTACTGCTGATGAGATAGTGACTGACGTCATTAACATTAAGAGTAAGTCATGACATATTTGGTGTTTAGATTTATTGTGAATGTTCCACTTTGACAAGTGACGCCACAAGTTCTTAGGATCTTTTTTAAACTGGGATATCTTGTTCTGCATAAATGCTCTTTTTTCTTGTCGAATAGCAAACGAAACACAGTTTTTTAATTTCTCAAAAACGGTTGAATTTTCGAATTTTTTCTATGTAACAAAATCTAATTGAAATTAAATTCTCTTTAACGTAGATAACATTTCGAAGTTCCTGTCCCGTTAACATATTGTTACGTGTTTACAATCTCCAATGAACACCCTGTACGCAGGTTCAAATAATTGCAATAAGAACTTTCACTAACCACTACTTTATTTAATACTTAATTACAATAATTAATCGTTATTAAAACGTACTAACTAGAACTATAGATATTAATACAATTCACAAATTATTACTGTTCTTATTCCATCTGTTCACTTGTTCGTCTAATATAAAACTGTGTTCCGTGCGTGGAATCCACTATATATACACTATATATCTGAGGAGCTTTATTCTCGAACGTTCTAGTCTATATTTCGCGGCGTTTCTGGCCCTGCTCGTATATTCTATGAGGCAGCGGCGGAGTTGTGCACATAACGCTATTAGAGAGCTATTTATATTTAAAACTAAAGCCATTTATATGTTCTAGCAATGGGCTTTTACAGAACTCAAATATTTCTTGCAGTTTTCGAAATATTTCACCTATGAATTTTTATTGGCACACTATATATGAGTTATATTCAGGGGTAAAAACAATTAAATAATTTTTTCTCTAAAACGATTTTACCGATTTTCATCAAATTTTAAAATATATACTTCTTATTAACATTATAAAATTGCGAGACTAGTTGCTTTTACAGGAGGGAATATTACATGGAATGAGACTAATGAGACTCAAATAATTTCTGTCTCAAAAACGGCTCTTAATATTTCGATCAAATATACCCACTGGACCCTCTCTTAGTACTAGAATGAGATGATGTGACCTGCCCCCCCCCCCCCCCCCAAAATGCAGGAACGGTGGCAGGTGGGGGTAAAGTTTTTGTACATCCCCTCCGAAGGATGGTATATCCCCTATACAACCCTCGCCTAAGGTTGTATAGCTTCCGCGCATACACTGATATACAAGCCACTGGAAGATGTGTGAGAGGGGGTAAAGTTAAAATAGTTAAATAATTTTTATTACTATAACGGTTTTACCGATTCTAATCAAAGCTTTTAACAAATTCAGAGAAAATCCTATAATCCTACTACTTATTACTATTATTATTTTTTTTTTTTAAATTTGAGGTTTGGGTTAGTTTAGAACATCCAGGTTGCTATGCATGTCAATCTACTTACATCAATTATTGTAAATACCATAGTTGTTAATTTTTATGTCAAAATGCTCAAACTAACCCAAACCTCGAATTTTTCTGACACAATATTTTTCAAAAAAAAAAAATCAATATTTTCAAATGAAACTTCATATTTGAACTTACTTAATTTTTCTGAATGACTTTCCCAAATACATTTTTCGTCTACCTCGATCGCTAATGTTACTTTTGCAAAATTCCCATTTTAAAAACATTACAGTTGGCTTTGAAATGGAGATTGAGTAACAGTTTTACCTTCCAAAGGTAGTTCATTATGGGTATTATAGCTGTAAAAAATATATACAAATCCAAATACAAATAGCCAAGTAATAGGGATGGCTTAGTACGAAGTGGGACACACTGTATATATTATTTTCCTTTTACTTTTTTTAAATTATATATATTACATAATACATTGTATATGTTTTCCTATTACTACTTTTTATCTTTTTTTAAAATTTCTTGTTTTTTTTTTAAATTTTTTTGTTTGTTTTGGTGAATCTAAGTATACCCTGAGTTTTCCACTTCGAATAGGTGGGGGAACCCTTTTTTTCGCGAAAAAAGGGGTAAACGTGGTAACGATTTAGGTAAAGTATTAGTCAATTAATGATACCCTAGTATTTTAGCTATAAAAATTATGAAATTTTGACTACAACAATTAATAAAGATTTATTGATAAATTTAATGCAAATAAACTGAAAAGAAGCGAAACTAAATCAAAAGGTATGTTCACAGAGTTCTATGTTGCATATAAGATGTATACGACTTTAGCGATGACAAGGGTGAAGAAATATTTCAAACTCCAGTTACCAATTCGGAAGTAGACACTTCTTGCTAATAGCACATCTAGTACAACTACTAGAAAAAGAAAACATGAATAAAATAAAATAACAAACAATAATATGTAAAAAGTTTAATAAAAACCAAGTGAATTTTCGAAAAAAAAAAAATTATATCTTACCTTCAAGATTTTTTTTAATCTAAATATTTAAAACCTGCTCACTTTTTATTAATATTGAAATTTTTATAATTAGTAATTACACGTATACTTGTGCGTGCATACGTATAATACTGAAAATTACGGGAAACCGCGCACATGTATAAATCAAAAATGCCAAAAAAAATCAGGTAAATTAAAAAAAACTATTTTTTAGTTACATCATGTGAAAGTACATATGAATTCCTTGATTTTGGCAAAAAAAAAATTCGTTCAACCATTTAGGCAAATTGGGGAAAGTTTTGAAAATTTTGTGGAATTTGGACTAAAAATGGAATTGCGGCCAAACTGTTAGATATTTTTTGCTAAAATTTAGCAGACCATTTCTTGATTATATAGGTTAGCTTCCTCTAAAATTTCATCAAATTCGATTTAATTTTGGCCAAGTTACCCGTAATTAAATTTTTGACGTTTTTTCAGTATATTTATATACATATCGTGAGAGGCGATGAACCGATTTTCACGAAATTTAAACTGAGGGTTCTTTGACCATTGACAATAAAAGGCCACCATTTTCGTTTGTTAACTAGCATTTTAAAGGGTCCAAAATAAATTTAAACTGAGAAAACGCCCTTAAAAAATTATAGTTTAAAAAACTAAAAAAACACGCTTTAATAGAAAACCGAACTAAAAAGTAAAAAATAATGTTTAAATATTAAGATTCGTTTTATTTTAAAAAACGTGGGGTGCTTGATATCAATTGTTACAAACCCCACGCCTTTTACAATAAAAAGGATCTTAATATTTAAACATTATTTTTTACTTTTTAGTTCGGTTTGCTATAAAGCGTGTTTTTTAAATTACAATCTTTTTTTAGTCAGCCTCTTGTCATTCATCCCTCGGCACGTTTCACACCAATAATAAAATATGTATTAATGACAACGGCGCCTCCGGCAAAATCTCGACAGTACGTTAGTCATTTTTAAAATTTTTATTTTATCCTGATGATCCTGGTGAGGACATTAGGACAAAGTTGTCAAATTATTGTATTATCATCGGTCCTTGATAACTGTGCAAAGTTTCAGTTTAATATGACGTTTTGAAGTGGGTAAGAATCACGTTCAAAGATTACTTTACAAACAAACAAACAAACAAATATACAGGTGAAGCTAATAAAAGCGTGTTAAAAATGACCAAAAGGGTTCCCCACCTACTCGAAGTGGAAAACTCAGGGTATTCTTAGTTTCACCAAAACAAACTTATTTTGCTATGTCGCGTTGCTCCATGTAAAATTTTCTCTGAAAATCTAATTTTACTCCACTAGTAGTAGTAGTAGTAGATATTTTTAACAAAATATGTATTTAAAAAAAGTTATGGCCAAAAATAATAAATATTTCCTTATCGGATCTCTCTTGGATATGTCCACCTTAACATAAAAATTTATTTATTCTTAAATGGGAAAGTTGTTCGAGTCATCCAAGACCGACTTTTTAGATTCTACTTCGATTTGCGGAGTAGTTATTAGAGTTAGTTCCTTGCAACTTACATAAAAGCGTTGCACCTACTAATTAAAATGTCAAATATTTAACATTTGATAAAGTAGTCGCGAGCTGCAGTAGTCAAACGTCAAACTGTTAAATTATTACCGCAGAAAAACAATTAAATTTCACTTTACTCGTGTAGGTCCTATATTACTCAAATTTCACACATTAGCGTCGATATGGCATTTGTTTTACTTACCAAGTGATTTACAGCCGCAATCTTGCCATTAAACCTTTATTGTTCACGCAGACATCCTCGATCGTTTTCTCCATACCTCGGGGCTCCAATAATGCTGCTGTCTGATGCGGAATTTCTTTGATGAATAATTTTTATACATCTTTAACTCTCGCGCTGCAATTTATTTAAATGCGTATTAACATTAACGTTAATATTATAATTATGCGTTACATTCTCACTTGCATTAATGTTAATATAAAATAAATGTGATACTTTTTATGTCAGCTTTCTGAGATGGGACAAGAAGCTCTTATGGCCGAAGCCGACCCACCCACCTTGCGGTTTTGGGTATTCTGAGCATGCTGAGATGGGACAGAAAGAAACTAGGTCCTATATTCCCTACATAACCTTTCGACTTTGAAGTTCGACAATAGGGTTTTCCCAGAAAAAAAAATTATTGCTGAAATACTTAACTCACGTAAAAAAATGATTTATGGCATATTTATTATCTTATTAATTTTACTAATAGTAACAAAAAAAAAATTTGAAGTTTGAAAAATATTGGGTTCATTTCAAACAGCCATAAATTGGCGCGTTGTGACGTCAACACCCTGAAATCTAATCACAGAGGTTGTCTCTGTTCAAGATTGTTTATTAATCTTGGTCTCTGTTAACATAACATAACCTCTATTTATTGACAGCACTCAGCACTTTTCTATTTTAGGTAAATTATCAGCGGCACCTTTAACATATCCCTCTTCCACTTGATTCCATTTTGATTGTAGAATTAATAAAGCATAAACCAGAAACTAATAAAATAATATTTTCACTCCAAACAATACAAACATAAAAATATAAATTTAACGTTTTAGGTTAATCATCTGATGTGTAATGTCAGTGAAGGTTAAACCTAAACTACAGTACAAAATATTAACGTCCGACGCTTTCACGAATAACTTGTGCGGCATTTATCTGGATTCTAATTGGCCAATATTTACACGTCCACTGCTTTAGACCAATCACAGTACAAGCATTACAAATTGAAATTCTGAGAAGTTTTAGAGGAAAGCGTTCTTTAACACACAGTTAGAATCTGTTACAAACTAATTATATCCATAATCTCATTGGTTTTCCGGGTAGATACGTAATTCTGGCGCGTAAAATGCCCGTTTTAAAAAGCAGTGAAATTATCAGCAAGTTGCTTTAACGATATTTTCTTAGAAATAATTCTTATTAGAAAAGTAAATTGTTGTAAATTAATAAAATGTTTTATTATATCATTTTCACGACACAAATTGTTAAAATAAAATTAGTGGGAAAACCCTATTCATGATCCTTTATTATGACAATATAGGCCGTCAGAAATAATGATTTGAGGTCGATTTTCGAGAAGTTTTTTCTCCATCAGATTTTATTGGATAGAATGATAGATTTAGGTGTAAATAACAAGAAAATCATAGTGCATACGCACAGTTTTGGCTGGAAAACATATTTAAATGCACTTTCATGCAAAAAGTGAATTTTTTGCTATTTTTTCAGATTTTTCGATAGTTTTTCAAATATAATCGTTTAAAAATAATTAATATTGACTAGAAACTTTTTATTTTACTATCACATAAACTTTATTGTATATATAGGGTAATTTTTGACCCTCCAGATGCAATTTTTAGCCCTTGATTGCATCCAAAAGTGCATTTTATGCACACTTTTACCATGTCCCCCGAGTATAAATTTTTTCCGAGATATATTTATTAAAGCAATAGTAAAATTACTGCTTTTTATGCATGCATAAAATGCACTTCTGGATGGAATCAAGGGATAAAAATTGCATTTGGAGGGTCAAAAATGACTATCTATATGTATAATAAAGTTTAAATAAAACAAAATGTTTATAGTCAATATTAATTATTCTTAAACGATTATATTTGAAAAATTATCGAAAAATCCGAAAAAATACATAGACTGTGCATACTGCACTATGATTTTTGTGTTTTTTTCTGTGTTATCTGCCGCCTTTTAATCGTTCGAAAATTTTATTTGCCAAGACATTTGTGGTTTAGACATAAATAAAACTATTTTTCTATGCAATATTTATCCTTAAAGAAATGACGTACATTAAGTGTATTTTTTTGTTTTTTTAGCATATCTGCCACCACGTTTGCTACACTTGTCACGTGACAGACAAGTCTACATTTTATTCCTTGCAAGGAATTATTTGCCGCAAAATTTATTCTTAGAGGTATGACGCAAATTGACATAAAAATTAACAACCACTTCATTGGCCACCCCTAATTAACGCGTCAACGGTTAGCCGGCAGACAATTTTTCATCTAATTGCCTTTTTGTTAGATATGTTCTCAAAGTGGTAAACCATTTAAAGGCGATGACGTAAATAATTTCCTCCTAGCTCTCGGTCTTTCCACTATCAACATGTTTAGCGGCTGCGTAGAACTTTGCATACCTCTGCCGAGAATTTTCGCCGAGACATAAGTTGCAAGACTCGTCAAAACGAAGCCACTCACGAAAATTCAGCCTGTTAGTAATCACTTTAAAAAAGGGGTGTCGGACCCCGAACTATAAGTATAAAATTCAATAATAAACTTAGAAAATTAAAGGCTTTTTTCAAATAATTGATCAGAAAAAATATAAGCGCTCCACATGTCGCCCATTTTGATTGACATACATCTCTATGCGTCTTTGAAATGAAGTTTCCACTTTAAAATTGCCAATGTGATCGATCGAAAAGCAGTTATTATTTTTTCTTTCATATTTTGGAATGTAGAACAGTAGAAACTTAATTACATAAATATTTACTTAGTACGCTAAAGAAAAAAATATACATATAATAATAACCATAATATGTGACTAAATACGTATTATTTGGAGGTAAATGTGTTATCGACTTTTTTCACAAATTTCATACCAAAGAAATCTAATACCTTGTAGGCTCCCCTCTTGCATTTACAACCGCGCGACATCTCTGAGGTAGACTTGCAATGAGTTTATTTCTAAAATTTTGCGGTATGGCCTGCTACTCTTCCCGAATAGTTACGGCAAGTTGCTACAATGTTTGCTGTGCATTCTCTCTAAGCAAATTTTTAATTTTAAACGAGACCGCACGTGCTCAATAGGTTTCAATATCTGGTGATTCTGATGGCCACTTCATCCTCGCTATTTGAAGTTGGTCTAAGACATCGTTTACTACCCTTGCTCTATGAAGCCTTGCATTATCATCTAAGAGAATAAAGTTATCACCAAAGTTTTGAGTCAAGGGTTAATGACCGGATACACCTGTCTCTATAAGTTAAACCATTCATAGACTGGTAATAAATAAACAAATCTGCTTTTTGATTAGTATTTTACACCGTGACCACCAAATAACTTTTAAGGAGCCATATTTTCCTCTAAATACCATTCGTTTTGTCGCCACTACACCAAAGTTCGTCCATCAGATTTAAACAAGTTTATACGTGCTACATCCGTAAAGAAACATATTCGTCAATCTGCGATATTTCAATATTCATGCTGTTGAGACTATTGAAGGCGAAATATTTAAAAATAAACTGTTCACTTTTATTCAACTGAATAAATCTTAAATAAACATTTTTTTAGGTATCGCCCTCACATGTCATTCCATCCTCTTCAAATATAAGCTAATTGGGAATCTACAACTCTGGTCAAGGACATTTGCGACAGGTTACAAGGTAAATAATTTAGAATAAACACTTGTACACAAAAAAGAATTGCTTATAGAATATAAAAAACTTGCTTTCAGTTTGTTCTTTCCATTATTAGAACTTAACAACTCTTTATTTGATGTTTAAACCTTATGAAACAGACGTTTTGGAATTATTGAACATTTTGTGGCTATTCAGGCTTGCTTAATCTTTTCATAAATCTTATGAACTTCATAAAATAAATGATGGCTATTTGTATGCCTGATATTTTTCAATTCTATGTCAGTTTCTCAATTTAATTTGTAATTTTTTAGACAAAGCTTCTGTAACCTTATGTTGAGAACTAGGGGGTTTGGAAGGGTTGTAAAATTTTCCTAGTTGTAAAATTATTTGAATGAGAGGTTGTTTCGTGAAAAATAAATGTCATGAACATTTACAGCAGATATTTTTCATCTGATTCTTAAAAATGTTATGTATATTTACAAACAACAACATGTCTTGCATCAAATGTGCTATTTTTTTCAATTATTTTAATTATAACTAAAATCGGACTTGGGGGATTGTGAACATACTTTAACGAGTTAAAGAGGTTCTTAATGTCCAGGAGTTAAAGAGGAAATTTTGGGCTCAAAGAAATTAAATAATAAAAAAAAATGTTGAAAAAGAGACCACACAGATATCTTTCAATCCATATTAAAACAATTTTTGTCAGCTAATAATACATTATTTAATAGTTCAGATAAATATAAATTAGTAAACATGAACCCGCATCCCCTCACACTTTACGGCCTCATTAAAAATCATAAAGAAAATGCTCCCATATCACCAGTAGTTTCATATAAGTATATAAATAGCCCTACACAAAAATTGGGTACCAAAGTTAACTCAATTTTCAAAAACCTCACTAAGTTCAAACCTCAGCATACTGTAAAAAACTGAGTAGAACTCACTAGAATATTACATAATCAAGTAATCCCAGAAAACAGTAAATTAGTTATCTTTTGATGTTTCAAATATGTTTTCCAACATTTTCAGTACTGAATGTAAATCTTTAATAATTGATATTCTGGATAAATCCCATATAAATCTCGTAGTAAAAATGAACCGATATTAGTTTTAGATTTATGCATTAGACAAAATTATAGCCAATATAACAATAAATATTTCGTTCAGAATATGGGGTTAGCAATGGGATGAGCCCTCTTTTGGCCGATATTTTTATACATCGCTTAGAACAACAATCACGTGTACAGAGAGGCAACTAAATACTTTGTTTAAATTATATAAATAGCATTCATCCCAATATTAAATTTACAGTTGAGATAGAAAAAAATAAAAAATCAACTTTCTGGAGTTAACCCTAACCCACAAAAATAATAAAATTCACTTCACAATACCTATAGAAAACCAATATTCAGAGACATAACTATTTCAAATTATTGACTCAGCCTCACATCACATAAACTAGCAGCATGTAACTCTACAATTTCGAACTTTTTAGAACATTTGTTCTAAAAAGTTCCAAGCCCAATTTTTGAAGCGATGTATCTCTATGACTATCCCTTTAAAGGAACATTTAAAAATTGAATTAAACACCATAAGACCAAAAGCTGTATATAAGTACGCATCAGAAAATTTTGAAAATTTAGATTATTACTAATGTCGCTATGGCCAATCCAACTAAAATAATTACCAGCAGCTGGCATTTCCACTTATACCGGAAGTCGATACCAACTTGCTTATTTTAAATGGAACACCCTATATATTTTAGGGTTTCGAAAAGAGCATAAAATTCTGAATCGAAAATATGTAGCATATCCTATACCTAAACCTAGCCGTTTCAAAGATGTTTGACATTTTGTAGAAAATTTGACAGGTGCAACGGTTTGCAAGAACCGTTATAACTTACTTCGTGTAAAAGATCCTCATTTGCTTCTTGTCACATAAAAAGAACACAAGGAGAACTACGTTCTACAACTGAAATAAATTCAATAATATCATATCAAGTGTTCCGTTCTTCGTGTTACATTTTGTCAACTTCAAACCGCGAAAACTTGTTTAGGCAAATGAAACACTCTGTATTTTTTTACGTCAAGTTGTGTAAAATTGAATTCCCTTTTTTCTGATAACACTGCGGGGGTTAAAGTTACAACTTTTTGAAATATTTCCGATTTTATTAGAAATTCATGAATTGTTGTAATCATTTCATCAAAATAGCCATGGTTAGAAACAATCAGTCATTATCTTATGTCAAAAAATGCCAGCACGTTTAAATTTTACCGACGAAAACTTTTTAAATTTGTTTATTATATATGGAGAATGTGATAAAGTAATATCAAGAACCTGTAGCACATTTGCTACTCGATATCCAGAAAAGCGAAAACCGTCACCGAACACTGTAAAACGCCTACTGGAAAATTTTAAAAATTATGGCTCTGTCAAGGCAAAAATGCAAAGAAGAAAGCCTATGTTGATGACGAAAACGTTGAAATAGTCATTCTGGGATATTTTCATGCATTTCCAAGGATGTCATTAAGACAAGCTGCTCTGGAATCGGGACTATGCAAGGATTCAATTCACAGAATCTTACTAAAATATAGGTTTCACCCGTTTTCATTCCATATGGTTCAAAGATTAAAAGAAACTGATTTCCTAAGAAGACCGAATTTTTGTGAGTTTATTCTAATAAGGTCTGAGGGTCACGATTCTTATTTGGGAAATATTATATGGACAGATGAAGCAAAATTTACTAAAAATGGACTTTTTAATAGACACAATTTGCATTATTGGAGTGACTCAAATCCTCATATGTTCAGAAAGCGAAACTTTCAGGAAAGTTGGCAGTTCAATATTTACTGTGCCATAAGAAACGATAGAGTGGTGGCATTACAATTTTATCAGGAAAATTTAAACGGTAAATTAAATTTTCTCTTCTGCTAATATGTATAGGTAAATTTTTTTTTAGGCGAAAGATATCTGAATATCTTACAAAATTTGAATAATAACTTTTAGAAAATTTACCTCTCGCCGAACATAGAAACATTTATTATCGGCACGACGGTGCTCCCCCACATAACGCATATTTAATTAATAATTATTTACAAGAAACTTTTTATGATCAATGGATTGCCAATAATGGACCTTTCTTATGGCCTCCTCGCTCGCCTGATTTATCAGTTCTGGATTATCATTTGGGGAACTATTAAAAATAAAGTTTATGAGAGCCCATTAACAACCATTGAAGATTGTATGCAAAGAGTAAGAAATGCATTTCAATACATATCACAGGATTCAATTAGAAGAGAGCTACCCATGAGGAACTAATCCGAAGGTGCGAAAAATGTGTCGAGGTTCGAGGGCGGAATTTTGAGCAATTATTAAATTAAAATGAAATCAAATTTTAAATTGATCTTATCTCTGCTATTTTAATTCATGCCATATCTTCAATTCGATTAATACGCATGTTACAGTGTTAGTGTTATTTTGCGTTTTTGTGGATATCGAGTAGCAAATGTGCTGCAAGTTCTTGATATTACTTTATCACATTCTGCATAAATAATAAACAAATTTAAAAAGTTTTCGTTGGTATAATTTAAACGTGCTGGCATTTTTTGACATCAGACAATGACTGATTGTTTCTAATCATGACTATTTTGATGAAAAGATTACAACAATTCATGAATTTCTAATAAAATCGCAAATATTTCAAAAAGTTGTAACTTTAATCCCCGCAATGCTAATATCAGAAAAAAGGGAATTCAATTAATACAGGGTGTTCCATTTGACCTAAACAAGTTTTCGCGGTTTGAAGTTGACAAAATGTAACGCGAAAAACGGAACACTTGGTATGATATTATTGAATTTATTTCAGTTGTAGAACGTAGTTCTCCTTGTGTTGTTTTTATGTGACAAGAAGCAAATGAGGATCTTTTACACGAAGAAACTTATAACGGTTCTTGCAAACCGTTGCACCTGTCAAATTTTCTATAAAATGTCAAATATCTCTGAAACGGCTAGGTTTAGGTATAGGATATGCTACATATTTTCGACTCAGAATTTTATGCTCCTTTCGAAAACCCTAAAATATATAGGGTGTTCCATCTGAAATAAGCAAGTTGGTATCGACTTCCGGTATAAGCGGAAGTGCCAGCTGCTTGTAATTATTTTAGTAGGAATGGCCACACCGACATTAGTAATTATCTAAATTTTAAAAAATTTCTGATGCGTACTTTTCTCTATATCGATCGATTCAGTTCCCGGTGAGACACCCTGTATATCCACATATTAAAGATCACAGTAACGATAAATATGAATCCCTAACGTACTATTGAAGCATTTTTGAAAATTTTGTCATCACATAATCTTAAAAAAAAGTTTGCTTTAAGTCACCATCTAAACTGACAAATATATTATATAACGCCAAAGATGAAACGAACCAACTTAAAAAATCTGGAGTTTATAAACTAGTATGTCCGGATTATAATTCCTCCTATATCGAAATCAGGTACACAGAACACTTACGCTCTTTTAGATTTCAAAAAATAGATTCAACTTTTGCAAACCATATTCTAGAGACAAGTCATCATTTTCTAAATAAAAACAATCTATAGAATAATTATAAATATTCAAAAGAATAGCTACAATACGCACTTCGTTTATTGTTCCATTAGTTTTGTTCAGATTTCTCTTGACTTTAGTTTTTAAGACTATTTGATAATGGTCGCAAGACCGAAACATATGTCAGAGAAATCTGAACAAAACTAATGAAACAATAAACCAAGTGCGTATTGTAACTATTCTTTTGAATATTTATAATTATTCTATTGAATATGTTTCATCAAGAACCTACCGCAGATTCCATCCCATTAAAAACAATCTAATTACACATGAAAGAAAAATGTTTTAAATTAATTTTATTAGAGGCAATAGAAATTATTAAATTCAATAAAAGTGCCGACAATAATCTTCTAAATGACCAGTTAGACCTATGTCAATCTATCATTTTCCAAATTAATTTGCATTTAAATCTTGGTAATGTTTACTCAAAATTTAGTTAAATACCTTGCATCCCTTTGTAAATTCATTCATTTAATTCCTCTAAACTAATGTACATAACTTTAATGATAATCTTTGCAATGTTTACTCTCAGAATGTAGTTAAATACCTTGGCATCCATGTGTAAATTCATTCATTCGAATCATTCGTTTGATAATGGTACATTAAGTACCGAAACCGCAGTAACTTCAAGTTACGATAAATTAGTGATAGAAACGAAAGTGTTTTCATATTAATAATGAAAACTATGTTAGATGCTTTATAATTATATAAGGCTAAAGTTTTTCAGAAATAACAAATTGGTGTTAATAGGGAAATTAAAATGTAAATATTAACAACATTCCATAACTTCGACGTCTGAAAATATATCGTCTATTAAAAAAATAATTGCAAAAGTCACGGTTAAATGTAGCTAACATACCATTTAATTGCAAAATGTACTCAAATAAACACTCTCATATCCACAAATGTTTAGTTACTTCACAACAACATGGCTTGTGCATTAATAGTTCTTAATTTGGTATTCTACAATTATATTTTATTGTGTATTTAATTTTTATGGTCTATAGCATGCAGAAACCTCATATCTCAAATCTCATAACAGTACGTACCTACACATGTCAACGAAAATATCCGGTTTTATGATTTCTATTTTATGTACCATTGAGGCCGATAAAAAGTAATCGACTGACTTCCCGGTTGTAGATATAGTTCTATTCAGTGACGGCGCATCAATCACAACATTATTGTTTTACTGTCAGTGTCATTGTCATATTACGTAAAAATATATTTACCATGTGTTATGCGGAGCAGAAAAAAAGTTTTATTATCGCTAAACTTGGACAAGGTTGATCTCAACAAGGCATAGCAGATAAAGTTAATTGCAGCAAGGTGCGATTAAAAAATTAAAGGAGATAGAAACTCATGACCTGATATTGGATTCTGACTAATTAAGAAAAACACTGCAGTAAACGATTGTAGAATACGTGAGGAAAAATCCATTTCCAACTCTATTCAGGTCAAAGAGGAAATCAGCATTAGGACGGCAAGAAAACGGCTGCGAGATGAAGATCTGTGCAGTTCATACTGCACATGTGGTTCGTAACTGGTTTGAAGCAAATAATATAAGAATGCTTCCTTGGCCATTCAAAAGCCCACATTTAAACCCGATTGAAAATATTTGGGGTTACATTGTGAAAAAGATTTACGAACATTAATTTAGGCCCAGAAATAGAGAAGAATTAATGAATGCGATTCAAAATGAGTGAAACAATTTGAATGAAAATTACAACATGTAAAATTTAATTAGTTCCATTGCAAATTGTTCTTCTAAAAAAATGGTGGCTCTACCAAATTACTTCTTTTTATTATTACATTTTTTTTTATTTGGATAGTAAACGGCCGGTAGATCAGTGATTATAATGTGTCTAACTTTTTCTCTGAGCATACTTAGTGAAGTGAGATCGAGCTCCACCTACTGCAAAGTAATGTTCAAGTACAAGTTATCCCCAAGAAGTGGTTCGGATTTCACTATAGACTGTAGGGTCCCATCCCCTTTACTCAGACAAATCTAGATATCCTAAACTTGTTTCTGTTATACATAAATGATTTACCAGATCACATCAAATATGGGATTACCACAATGCATGCAGACGATACCACTGTTTCGGTGTCAGCTGCTACACATGAGTAACTAAGGGTACATTCATTGACATTGATTATGTATGTAAACTGCTTAATAAAGCCTATTTTGCAATTTTACATTTAAAAGACACAATTGCTGAGACTGGTCTGCTAAGCGTTTATGCTTTGGCTTACTCACATATTTCCTTGAATATACTAGCCTGGCGGAGATCGACTCATTTGCAGCGAGTCTTTGTTTCCCAAAAAAGGTTACTCAGATTAATTTATAATTTAAAGAAAAGAGAAAGTTGTAGAGGCATTTATATGAGCAAAAATATTTTTACTGTTCCTTGTGTTTACATATACAAGTGTCTAATTTTTGCAAAAAATAATTTACATACCCTCCCTACCTCAGCCGATAATCATATGTATAATACAAGAAATAAAGAATTATTGTTTATTCCGGCCCATAAAACAGCCAATTTCAAAAACTCTTTACGCTATAATTGTATTGTCTTATTTAATGCTTTGGCTCAATCAATTAAAGATATGAATCTACCATCGTATAAAAAAGAAATAATGAAACTTACTGCTACGAAATGCCTTTTATAGTGTCGACGAGTTTTTGAATAGGAAGGTGTAGCTTTCTCATGATGGTATCTGTTTATAACATGGAAAATTTTGAGTCGATTAGTGAATACATATGTATGAAACATTCATATGGTATGTATAGGTATATGTTTATGCATGTTATAATATATGTTGTTTATGTAAGTGTTTTATTTACAATTATTGTTTAATATGTTTGTTTACACTTTGTTTTATTTTGTATAAAATATCTTGTGTTATGTTATCTTCACCTGTTAAATATGCCTACTAATTAATGTCGTATTGCTATATTTGTTAAATATCTATCCTGACGTGCCAAATGTACATAAATATGTATCAGAAAAATTGGTAAAATAAATTCTATTCTATTCTATTGTATTCCTAAGAGGGCCATTCAGGTGGCCTAGAAGTCCTTTAAAAACTTTTCTAAAACAAAGGATTTTCAAGGACATGACAACTTTTCATACCTTTGGATCGGTACGGAGATATCATTTGTTTACGTTTTAGAGTAAAAAGAATTATTGCACAAAAATCAGCCAGCCCATAATTTTTTTTTGTAGTGCAGTCATTATAGAAACAGCATAGCATTGAGGTACCTTAAAGTAACTAAAGTCTGTAGGATATACTTACTTCTTGGATCACTTTTTTGATTATCTTTCAATTATTCAATTGAAACATATCGCATCCGGTAGAAGTGTTATATAAAAATAAATAAATAAATGTTTGTTGCACTAATAAAAAAAAGAAATGTACAACACAAAGGGTAGAAATTCAGCTAGGCCACTTCCATTACACCCATATAAGAAAAAGGTAAAGTTCACAAAAGTTCAAATAATACACAATAAATAAACTCAATATAAATATCATATGCAAAAAGTACAATGTGATTTGAGAAGAAACACTATTACATATTAGTAGATAATAAAGTCTGCTTTATACGTTCAATAAAAGCTCCGGTGACAAATTTATTTCATTTAAAAAAGTGTTTAATTGATATGGAGCATTTAACGAAAAACATCCTTCAAATTTAGTGGAGTTATGTTAAGGGATTGTAAAAGAATTTATTCTAACATTAACATTCTGAACGCTAGATCTCCTAATCAGCAAATTAAGTAAATATGTAGAGATCTTAAACGATAGGAGCTTACATAAAACAATAAATACAGATATTTTACTCTATCAATTTTCATTTCTGATAATCTGTGAATATTGAAGGTTGGTTATATGATTTCCATAAGGAACGTTACAAACAAACCTAATGCATGCATTCTGTATTCTCTGTAGCTTCTGTTGATTGTAATTTGATAAAAAATTGTAGTAGGTACACCATACAGCAGTAATCGATATGTCGATGAATTAAAGATTTTATTAATCGAAGTTTTGTATTTTTATGTGCCTGATATTTTAAGTGGTATATTGACAGGGGCCGCTCTAGCTCTTTTGCCGCCCTGGTCGAAATGGCATATTTCCACCCTTCTCCCTGCACTATAAAAAGCTCCGTTTGAGACCTTCCTAAAAACATTAACTGCAGTGGCGACTCGTGAATTTTGAAAGCGAGGAAGCAGGAGAGCGAGCGGTTGGACCGCGCGCCGCAGACGAAAAATTTCAGAGAATTCAAGGTCATTGTGTTTTTCTAGCACTTTAAAAATATCTACCATTACACAAATTATTACTATCACTAAACCCTCTGTTTTGTGAAAACTAATGACGGATTGACGGTGTAGGTCCCCTTTTTACATAAGGGGGGGGGGGGGTTGGTGTGGAAATTTTTTTCCATCTACAATTGAATCAATCCCGAGCTTCCTGAAGGGTGAAAACAACCACCGGTGTTGGTTACACACACCTGGTCACCTACCACCTTCCTCAAAGAGATGCCTCTTGCAAAATTAATTTTTTCCGCAAAAAGAAATTTCCACCCCTTTGAAGGGTGAAAACAACCCCCCTCGGTGGTGGTTACACAATTACACAACCCAGGTCACCTACCACTTTATTCAAAGAAATACCTCCTGTAAAATATAAATTTTTTTCTCACAAAAAATATCAATTTTCTAACCCCCTACAGGGGTGGAAATCTGGGGCAGGTGTGGCTGAAGTCAAGTCTCTCGAGGGACCTTCCGTCCTACTCGAGGAAACAACAATTAGTCAAAAAACTGGGGAAAAGGGGCTTTGGGAGTGGTTTTTGGCGAATTTGAGGGGGTTGCGGAGGTGGAAAAATTGATTTGACCACGAGAATCCATTCAGCACCCTCGAAAACGCGGGGAGTCATTGTCTAGTCCTAGACGCAAACATTCAGTAATTTCGTCATAAATCCCGACTCTTTAAATGGACTAAAATGAAGTTGAGAACATTTTATAGCATTAGGCAGATCAAATGTAAAAATAGAGAATAACAATGGGCCAAGAGTGCTACCCTGGGGTACAGAAATAAAAGTTTTTTACAATTCCAATGATCAACCCAGACCCAGAGCCAAGTTTAACGATATAATTTGCCTCATTTTGGGCATAAATATATCAAGGTTTAATTAAAGATGTTTCAGTGGGAGACAATGATATACCTTTTTTATGTGCTCGATTTCTGCTGTTAAATATTCAAGTCTCTGGAAATTAAGATTTTCTAATAATAAAAAAAACATCCATGTATAGGAATATATTGACTGGATTGAACTGTAGCATATATTTTGTTTACGTTTTTTGAGGCCAGTGAAAAGAATCACTTTACTTTTTACGGGCTACTGAAGTTGAGCTTAGATGACCTCTGCTTTTATGGTTCTGTGACCATGGTAAATGTACCAATGCAAGGAATTTGAGACTAATTGGAGCGTTGATGTATGTAACCAACCAGTTTACAAAATAATAATTTCTGTAGTTTTCAAGATCTAAAACAGATATTTTTAGAACTGTAAGTTCAAGTTCAAATTCCCGGTCTAAATATAGAATAGGAAATCATAACATTGGTTTATCTAGAGCAACCGAGGGCGAAGCGTCAGATTTTTGTGTAATAATATATATCAAATAGTTTTTTGCTTAGTATTAGTAATTTTTATGCATGAAGTAAAATTACATAACCATAAATATTGATAAACGATGTTCAAAGAATATTTTATATTAGGTTATATTTACTTAATTATCACTAAATAATTCCTTTATCTTTTTTTGGTGATCAGGGGACGATCAGGCGCGGAACCAGGCCCAAATTAAGGGGGGGCATGCAAAATATTGAGGGAAACATACAAATAGAATACACTAAGAATGGGACAAAAACCTTATTAAAACAATTTTCAGAAAGAATAACATAATATGTATTTTTATAATGCTTCATAAAATAAAATATTATTTCTTCTTATTAAAAAGAATGAAAAAAAAAATGGCCGTATAGTACCATACCTACACAAAACATAATACTAAGGAAACAAAAATAATTATAGGTGTTATTACAAATTAATTTCAATAGGTATCTGCCTAAGTAATTTAAAGAGCAAATTCTATTCTTTTCATCTTTTTGTTTGCAAATCGTTTAATTACATTGGTAATTCCAATGTTATCAAATACAGGTCGTTGAATGTGCACCAAAGCCAATCCATTTAAATGATCTTTAGACATTCTAGATCTAATCCATATTTTTAATCGCCTTAGAGTCGAAATAATTTTTGATAATTTACAAATTATGCGAAATATGGTTTTATCGCACAGTTTCCAAACCATCAATAAATAAGTCTTCATTTATGGAGTTTGAGTAAGCACTCCATTTCAACTTCCAAATATCAAATTCTCCTTTAAATTTGTCCAAAACTATATTTGGATTTTCTTTTTTTAAAATAACTGCTTACATATCTGTCAGCATCTTCCCAGCTGTCGTAATTTCTGTTTCAGTTGCCTTCATTGCATTTGTTGGCAAACAAATATTTAAGCTAAATAGACTGAATGTTTCCACTGGTAATCTGCTTTCCAGATTATTTATAACATAATCCAGCAATGAGATAAATAGGGAAATTCAGTAATAATCTTCAGGAGAATTTGAGGATAAGTTAGGGTTGGGGCGATTTCTCACTTTGTTGGTAAACCTTAGGTAGAGTTAATTCAACATCAAATTCTTTCAACATATTTTGAGTTTCCGTCAATATAGCATTGAAACATTCCGAAGCAGGTTCTCTTTTATTTTTAAGGGCTGAAAGAGTACAAGATATGATTGTGTTTTCTGTTTATTTTATGTGAACTTACGAGGTTTTTGTGTATCGCGATGTAAATAAACAATTTTTAGGATATTAAACATAATATTTTTAGTCGCAAACTCCTCTATAAATCCTTATTTTACTATAAGGAAAGTAACCAGACTGCAACCAAAGTTACAAATCTGGCGCGTTAAGTGTAATAATTGCATATTACCATCAAAACGCTAATGCTTCGATTGCAACAAACACCAGCCGAAAGACTGATCCTACTTAAAGGAGCTCCCTTGCCAGTCGTCACACACCACTTGCAGACTGCAGTTTCGAGCTGTTGGCTCTCGTCAGTGCAAGGTAGGTATGCGACGACCGACATGAGAATCCTTTGACTATAGTGCATCCCGGTATTTTCACAATAGCGACATGTAAAACAGCCAGCAGGCGCCATCTAGCGGTCCAGTGTCTGTTGCAATCGAAAAATAAATAGCCTGACTGGCTTAGCAATTTTTAGGATACCCGATTAGTCGATGCTGGGCGCCGGAAAAATCGGTCATTTTTATGTTGTTTTTTATTTTTGTGATCTAGGGGGCCATGGCCCCTCCCTGGATCCGCGCCTGGGGACGATTGAAAGTATACGAATAAAGCAATCGTACCAAAATAATTTACTTATTTTCAAAGTACCGCGAAGAGTATACTCTATAGAATGTCCAGTAATTACATAAAAAAATGTTGTTGTAAAAAATCGGACTGCCTTCAGAAAAATCGTAAAAAATTCATTGGTTGAAAATGCATTTGGTTTCGTTTTTATTACAGATTCCAATGTCGATATTAGGTAACAACGAAATTGCAGGAAATTTTATTTTTTTATAATATTTAGTGTTTCTTTATAGCAGTTTTCTTTTTCGCCCTATAAGTAATTTTTTTACAATTTTCTTCATCTTATTTAGCTTAACATAGTTCAAGAAAAAACTGCAGTGGTACCCTAGAGTTTCATCACAAATCGAAAACTATACATTTTCACCACCGCCTTCGCCAGTTATTCGAATATCATATTCTTACAGCTTCCACCTAATTTATCAGAAGACTACCGGAAAAAGCTTCTCTTTTCAAACAAAAAAGGAAGTGTTTAAAATATTCACACATTTCGAAATTCTGTGCAACATTACCAGAAAAGATATGGCCCAGTAAAATAATACATTTGTAAACAGTTTTTTGGGGAAATTGGATTTTTTTACATTAAATGATTTTAGGCACTTATAAACAGGAAAAAATATTCCAGCAAATATATTTGGACTTCATCCCCAAATTCACCCTTAAAATCCGGGAAACAAGTTTTCCGATTTTTTTTCGAAACTCCTTAGTTTCTGTGAACATTATTAAGTACTGAATTCCTTTGTAAAAGAGCAATCAATTTTTAGAATAAAATATAGCGTCCCATTTAAAAAATTGTCGATGACGTCACAGATATGCGAAAAATATTTTTTATTATGTATAGACGAGCTCAGATTTACGGTACACTAAAAAAAGTCAACAAAAACTGTACGACCTCATTATTATCGCCGTTGGACCATTCGGCCTGATGTCATCAAACAAGCCGACGTACGTAATCTATAAAGGTAAGCGAGTCAATTTGCGAACGAAATAGTACAGAGCCGTACTTAAAATTCGTATGTATTAGAATGTACATAGTAATATTACTAGACCGTAACGGGTAAAATTGAACGATCGACTTGCTGATTCAAATATTTCAAATGCGTACCTGGGCGCAATTACTATTGTGACTAGTTTAACGGTAGTTTAATAACGACGTAAAGTTTTTATTACCTTTTTTCAGTGCACCGTACATCTGAGCTCGACTATACAGGGTGGACCATTAATAATAGGCCATAGTTCAGGGATAGATTTTTTGGGCCAAAATATGAGGATATAATCAAATATACTTTAGTAAAATGTTGCTGTGGAAAAAGATACAGGGTGTCAAAGTTTAAATTGTTTTTTAGTTTTTTTTACAATAACTCAACAGCCTCTTGACGTATGTATTACATCATGTTAGATCATAGAGGGCGCCACAGGACCTGTATCTGATGATGAATTTTTTTCATACTTTTTTTTGACGAAACGTTGTGGTACTTCTGACCAGGAAATCCGACGAGGGCGTCATCTCCACGCATAAAGAGTACACTTGGTAGAGCTTGATAACTCCAACCGTTTTCGAGGAAAGTGCCGTTAAGCATTTCAATAATTTTTTGAAAGACAAATTCAAATTTAATGAAACAAAGCGTATTTTTTGAAAAGTGTGCTTTGGTTACGTTTTAGTTCTCTCATTTACGTCATTTAATCATTTTATTTTGTTCTTGTGTTCCTCGGGATAATTTCTTTAACTTCTTTACTTACAATGCCTAGACATAATAATTTTTCAAATAGGGAAATGAGGGATATATGTGTTTACGCATAAAATAATTTTAGCGGACGTGTTGCAGCGAGGAGATACTCATTGCAATATCCAAATAGAATACAGCCAGACCATAAGATTTTCAAAGATCTGTTTCGTCGTGTTTTGACGTGTTTTTGTATTTTTGCGAATGTAAAACAGAAGAAAAGTTTTTCCTAAAAGCAGCAAAAACGGGGCTAGGAACAATTAACCGCCAATTCTCGTGAATACGTTGATGTTAAACAGGTTTTAGCTGGTATGTGCTCAATGATTCGGCCACATATTTAAATTACAAAATTTTTCACCGATTTCTCTAAAAAAAAATTGCCGTAAAAAATTTGTATTAGTCGTTTGCTGTACTAAATGCATATATAGCTCATATAAACTCCTATTATAAAGATTGCAGTTGCTAAATTGGTGCAAAATGTTGCATATTTGACAAATTATTGAAGAAATAACGAAATTAAATAAAAATTGTTGTATTTCAAGCATTGGGTCTTTATTTCTCAACGTAATATTTCGAGAATGGTTTTGCCATCTTAAGGGGTGGTTTGAAGGGGTAAATAGAAAAAATTGTCTTCCATCCATATATACTGTTATTAGACATAATAATGAATCCATCCAAATGATTGGAAGACAAAAATTATGGATTTAGACCCATTTTTGACCATTTTGAATTTGAGCACTAATTTCTAAATATTTGTGATGTTTCTTGCGAACAACTAAAATAACTGCATCGTATTGTCTGCCATGTTGTTTCAGAAAAAAATGGGTATCCAAATTTTTGCTCCCTAATTTTTTTTGCACTTTTTTGAAATTCACGCTCGCGCGTGGACTTCCATTAATTTTTTTGCTATTATATGTCAAATAAGTATAGCAATAAGTACTACCGAGCATTTCGAACCGAAGGTTGTTAAAAATTTTACTCTCTGCCCTACCCCATGACCCTCTGCCCGAAAGGCTCAAGGGCCTAATAAAAAAGAGTTTATTTTGCCTATACTTTCAGGCTACCTAGCGGAAAACGGGAGCTCACTACTTTACGAAATGAGTGTCAGCTCTCAGAATAAAAGCTTAGTTATTATAAAATTAGTCTTGTTTTAAGGAAGGGTTCCTTGTTAAGAATCTCTTGCAAAATGTTGATGAGAATGGTAACTACTGAGTTGAGTAGTAAATAAAATAAGAGTACATAATTTTCACATTATTCTATTATAGTAATAATAAAATGAGCAAACAATGAACAAACAATAGATGCAATATAAACGGACACACTTTTTAAATGAACAGGTTGCATTTTCCTCAGAGGTTCAATTAAATTTGATTACACGTAACATGTTCACTATTTTTTATAAGCTAACAGAATTAACTTTTTTTTTTCATTCACTATTTTTATAAAGAGACATAACTGAGTTTAAAGTCATTTTACACCAATATGTCAAAACATCACACAATTATTTTTCACGAAAGTTGCCAATGTCACCTGTATTTCAATTCGATTCGATTAATATTTAATCATCTGATCACATACATACAGGGTCCCAATAGTGCGTCAACGTCCACGTCCAATATCGGCCTTTGGAAAATTATTTTTTTTATAGAAGTATTTTTAAAATATTTTGAAATATACAGGATGACTCGCTACAGCGGAGCATATTCGAGGTCATTTTTTTATGGAACACCCTATATATTTTTACATTTATGAATTCAGCGTAAAATTACCTTTCCAAAGACCTCTAGATTTTTTGTTTTTGACGTGGCGTTGCGTTACGGTATTAGATAATACAAAAATTGTTACTATTTTAAAAATTCAAAGTTATGTTGAACCTAATTTAATGAAATAAATAGTACCTAGTGTTTATAGGAACTGTTCAAAGTGGCCTCCCAGTACGTCTATGCATTTCTGTAGACGATTTTCGAATAATCTACCGACATTTAGTAAAATATCTACAGCAATTTCTTGAAAAACTTCCCTTACACTTTCTTTCATATTTTGCAGTTACTGTAGCTTTGTACACTTGCTCCTTAACATAACCTTACAAAAAGAAGTTTATTTTAGTCAAATCAGGGCTTCTGGCAGACTAACCCATAGTTCCCATAGGTTCCTCTCTTCCTATCCAACCATTTGGAATAGCTGTAGTGCGGTGCACAGGCGATACCACATTCTCTCCCTAATATCCCTGGGGACATCTTTCAGTATTCTCCCAAGCTGTCTTGCAAAAATTCCAAATAAATTTGACCATTCACACGTCCATCAAAAAAATGTGGTCCTATCGCACAATCCCCAACAATTCCTCAAAATTGTATTTGGTTTTCATAATTCCTACCAATCAATTCCTGCATTAGTTGAACGTGGTAGGAATTTTTTTTTTTTTTGTAGGATTCGATGGACTGAAGGTCGGCTTATATCGTTTTCTCTTGCCAATTCTCTTATACTACGTTGCTGACCTTCAATCACGCTCAAAAGTTTTATTGTTCATTCTTTTTTCTCATATTCCACTTTTCCCGTTTTGTCAAATCGGTCCATCAACTTCTCAAATGATTTTTTAGAGGGCTAGAGGGTCTTTTTTCCGGAAAAGTATTATAATTTATCGGTTTTTAATGAAAAAGCAAAAATATCTCTGGAAATAACGATTTTAGGTATATGATATTATTCACAAAAATCGTAGAGAATGAACGTGCCGATTCAAGAATTTACTAATCTACAGAGTGTTCTATTTGAAAAAAATGAGAAAATTCACTTTGAAATGTCCTGAATTAGCACCAGTATAAAATACACCCTGTATAATTATAATCAATATTTGGTGGTTGTGTCATTGTAGTATATCCCTTGTCTATATAGTTGCAAAATAAAATTTATTTATTAGTAATACACACACAGACGCATGTCTATGGTCGTTTAATAGTATATTAAAACGAGCAACATTCTTTTAAAACTAGCCCTTCAGTTGAATCTAAACGTATACGTCGTCTCGATGTAACTTTCCAAATTTTTCTTAGTTTGCGATGTTTCTTTAATTAAATTTTATTTGTCTCGCCCTTAGCACCCTTATAAATCATTTGAGGGTAACTGTCTATGCAAATTTCACTTGTTTTTTACGTTAACACTAGTGGTTATGCAACTATATAATATTTAGGCTTTGACACAAGCAATATTTAAACGTTGCAGGACAGCACATAAGCTATGAATCGAAGAACTCCGGCGATTCGCCCTTGTAACCGATCCTCCAGCAATTACACTTTACACAGATTCTACGACCTTCTAAAGTTTGAGCAATTTACGAAAAAACATCGCACTTAGCACAAAAAGGCTCACTAATACAGTTAATTTGCTAATCGATAATTGAAATCACCGAAATCCATTCAAACAAACAAAAGTCTATTAGCATCATTACATTCCCAACCCAGTGACCTCACACCCGAATTTTGGCAGGAACCAGTGTTATCCACTCTAGGATACATGTGTGAAAGTCGATGGCATCTTCAGAAGACACCATTCCCACCCCCTCTAAATTTTCGAGTATAAAACATCCTCAACATCTGGCCATCGACACAGTCACCACTCGACCCAGTCATCATAAGCATCATGAACTCATTCAGTGTGGTAAGTTGTGGTGTTTAAAAAAAAAATTATAATCGGCCAAAAGGATTACGCGAGTTTTCGGATTATAAAAGTGCGAGAAGATAAATACACAAGGATTCTATTGTGAACAGTGCTTACCTTGGATTTTTGTGGTTGTATTTTTTTTGAAAAAAAAAACAGTGGAAAATTAGTGCCCTTATGTCGCTTGGTTAAATATTCAATATTTAATTGGGAATAAAAATAGAACCACAAAAAGTCCAAAGTAGTCCCTAGTTGTGTTATAATTTCTCGCATTTTTTATTTTCGTATTAATACTTTACTTTAAAATGGCACAGAAATATTTTTATTAGAGATATTTGAAGCTTAATTAATAATTCTCATCGAAATTTGCATCTGTCTGGTGTCTGGTCATTACATAAAAATCTTTTGTATGGTATCTAATGTATAATTATTTCCAGTGAAATGTATCTCAATATTTGCATATTACTATTTAAAGTCAAATATTGACCGGGAACTACTGGGAATCTCAAACAAATAAATCGTAAGAACAGTGATTTAGAAATTACTTTAACCGTACGTGTTATTATACATGGATACGTCTACCGAATAAGAGATGATAGTAAAATTGACATTCCCGCAGAATTTAAATAACTTCCTCTTTGTCGCCGCGCGAAAGTTCTACAACAATATTAGAAAGTTACGAAGATGAACCGCACGTAATTTTTTCTCGTTTACTCATTTAATTATCAACTGCACATTAACCAATTAACTTGTTTAGTGCTGAACAGGATTATTAAATTCTTTTGTTTATTTTAAACAAAATAATTTAGAAATAAACTTGTTTACTTTTACAAGTGGACAGAGGAAAAAATCAATTAAATTTTTTTTATAGATTGCAAATCGTATTTATAGGTATTTGTTTTTTTATATTAAGAAAAAATCTTTAGCAATAGAAACATCAAAGGCTTTTCAATATTTAAAACTGTAACAAAACTACGAAAATAAAAACTTTAACAAAAAAAATTAAAGAAAGCTTTTTACAATAAAAATTTTTTTTGTCAATCACTTCGTCCTTATTTTAAACTTATTAAAAATCATTTAGTTATATTGAGCTAGTGGACTTTCTATCGCTGTTGAACAAAATCTTAATATTTAAACATTATTTTTTACTTTTTAGTTCTGTTTGCTATTAAAGCGTGTTTTTTAAGTTTTTCAAACTATAATTATTTTCGCCAATGTCCTCTTTTTTAATTGTCTGTAACGTATTTGCCGTTGTATAAGCCCTTGTTAAACACTAGTTCCAACTTTAATACATACATCATGATGTAATATTAATTATGTACTACTGGCGGATACTCAGCGGTTTCGAAAAGCAGGCGGGTATCAACTGGTTTCTATATGTATCTGTGTTCATGATGCTAATTATAAAATTCACCCAATCCAATATATTGGTGAAAAACGTGCCAAGGGTTGAATGGCGAGAGGGTGACTAAAAATGTCATGTCGCTAGCGTCAACCTCAGGGAACCGGGCACACCCTGTTGTATAAGAGCCTTACCCTTATTCTTTCCTATTATTTGGGTTTTCTACCACATGTATTATTATCCTCTTCAAAACAAATCACCAAATCTACAAAATAATAGAATTATTGGAAAAAAAGCCCGTGACGTTTACGCCAAAGGAAAAGTCAGAGGTTATGTTTTGCAAATAATATAAATCGGAATAAACACAGAAATAATGTATTTAGCTCTTATTTACCCTTCTATCGGACCTCTGGGAGGGTTAACCGATTGTAATAAAATATATATATATTAATAACAGCAGCGCTTCCGGCAAAATGTCTACAACAGATTAGTCATTTTTAAATTTTTAATTTTTTCCTGATGATCCTGGTGAGGACATTAGGACAAAGTTGTCAAATTATTGTATTCTCATCGGTCCTTGATAATTGTGCAAAGTTTCAGTTTAATCTGACGTTTTGAAGTGGGTGAGAATCACGTTCAAAGATTCTGTTACAAACAAACAAACATACAAGTGAAGCTAATAAAAGCGTGTTAAAAAGTTATGGCCAAAAATAATAAATATTTGCTTATCGGATCTCTCTCTCTCTCTCTCTCTTTCATTTATATATCCACCTTAATTATAAATTTTCTATTTGGTATTCCAAATACTAATAATTGTTATTTAATTTGATAAATTTAAGAGCATCTTTTTTTTTCAGGTATTGGCCTTCGCCTTGGCTGCTGCGGTGGTTGCGGAGCCGCCGTCCGGCTACAGCTACAGCAGGCCCAGCGGCGGGGGTGGCGGTGGCGGCGGTTATTCTTTGGGCGGCGGTGGACTGTCCGGAGGTGGTGGATACACAGCCGTGTCATCCGGTTACCAAACCTCTGAAGGAGCCTCCGTAGACCCAGCTCTTCTCGAGCAAGTCCGTCAAATCCTCCTCAAAGAAGAACAAAACTCTGCTTCTTCCTCAGGAGGAGGCCACGGCGGTGGCATCAGCTCTTCATACGGAGCTCCCTCTCCTCAATATGGTGTACCATCATCTTCTTATGGAGTCCCAAGTTACCAAACCCGTGTAGTAGGAATCGATCTAGAAGGAATCAAACAGGCCATCCAAGTAGCTCAGTACAACCAGATCTCCCAACAGTCATTTGGAGGTTACCCAAGCGGTCCCAGCAGTAGCTACGGCGCTCCTTCCCGCCCATCTAGCTCATACGGAGCCCCATCATATTAAGCTCTCAGAGCTAAAAGAACTGATTTAAGTGTAAATAACATCTCATTCCATCTCACACGGGTCATGATGCATTTCAACACCAACACCACCCAACAACAACATCAACATCAAAAACATCGAGTGATCAACACCATGTATTAAATTTATTTTTATTTTTGTATAAAGCTTTTTATAGGTTATGTTATAAAAAATACATTTGTCACCGTAATTGTGGATTTTTATTTGCATCGATCTAATATTTCTACACAAAGAATACCCGCTTAGAATGCCAATCAGTAAAATATTGATCACTGCATTCAATGGTAAATATCTACTAATCGAAAGTACCTATCATTTGAGATTATTATTTTAAGTGGGTACCATGTGTTAATTACTTTCAATTTTTTTCATGACTGGCTCGGTCTGGCGATTACAAAATCTAGGAAAAACTGTTTTTGCTTTTATAATGTTATGGTTTTGGCATTTACAAACAAACATTGTGTAAATAAAATTATCTAGTAGGAGAAATTACAAATTACAGTAATCAAAATATAATGCGTATGTGAAACGGCATAGTTATGAAATAAAAGTTACGGCAATCGGGGGGCATCTAGTCGAGATGGACACGAAAGGCTCGTGGATACATAATTCAAGAATTTTCTATCGTAGCCGTTAATTATTTCTTAAAAGAGTTGCTAATAAGTAAAAGTTCAGCTCCTTAAAAGAGGCGACTAAATTGGTGTCTAATTAAAAAATACATAATGTATTTGATTGCCAAATGGTCGCTAAGAGAATAATTATAATTTCATTTCCAGGGACAAATACGACGTGATAGAATGAGAGCTGGGAATATTCATATTTGGGCACTGTACCTACGTATTAGATTATTCACGGTGATAATAAAAGTGAATGTAAGATGTATGGTTTTAAATATAAAACACTGGTAAGCAACAAGAGAAAGTAGGATGAGTCCATAATAATATGTTTCAATTAATATCGATGGTTACCCGTCTTGTAGTTTTTAATTTATTGCACTATAATGTTAGCACAGAAACAATTTTAATGGACATTGCGAGATGCATCTTTACATACCATGAAGTAATTAACGTTTCTCATAATTTTTGTAAAGTAAATTTATTTTCTCTAGCTCAAATTAGTTGCTTGTGTGTTTGTTAACAACAGGCAGCGCGCCCCCCAATTTCAATATAGGATTGTCGCGATCAAAAGTATTTATATTATTTTGGTTTTAATCATAAAACGCCGGGGAGACTCTCTAATAGCTCAAGAGTTTGTGAACCCTGTGACCAACGTTGCGCAATTAAGGTTGGATTGTTTTAAGTATTGTTTCGAAGGACGCCAAACATGGAATCGACTACCTGGCAGGCCTCCGCCAGCCGCTTAGCTCCCTCCTAAATTTTTGAAAATGTCAAAAAATAGACAAATATATTTTTGACCTGTAAGCGTGAAATATTAATACGATGCAATTTAGATATAGTACAGTACAAAAATAAATTTTCCAGTCGATTTTCATAGTCGCTTGTACCTGCCCAAAGTTGCACAAAAAAGGGTGAAAAAAAAAACTTTGTCCTGTAAAGGTGAAATTTTAACACATGCTTTACGTAAGCGATTTAAAAAACTATGTTCAGTGGTAGGAGATTTCGACAGTCGCAAGTACCTGCCAGGTGAGTTGAAAGGTGGTATGACTAGCATGGTAATGGTAATTATAAATAAAGTTATAATACGAATAATTTAAAAAATATACTTTATATACAGGGTGGGGCGATAGTGCGTCGGACCTCGATATCTCGAGTTCTACTATAGCTAGAAATTTTTGTAAAAATTGCAAATAAACTAGATAAAAAAGTCTATAACTGGAAATTATTTTCGAAATTACAGGACCAAGTGGAATGCTATGTATATCGGTACATTTTTTGAAGCCTCTTTCTAGGCTCTATTCATTCCTATATTAGCATTGAAGATCTCCCAACCACTTGGATGTAATGAATTTTTTTGTTGAAATAATACAATCTGCAGATGGATATTAAAAAAATCGGCATAGTCGCAATTATAGGTTTTAAGAAAAACTTATGTGCATACCAATTACGAGACATCTAGTTAATGTTTTTGAATCATTTTCATTTCCTAAAAATGTACAGGGTGTCCAAAAATTATTTTTCAATTAAGAACATTTTAAATTGAATTTTCTCAATTTTTTCAAATTTAACACCCTGTATATTTTTCAACGATGTGATGTAGAAATGAAAAACGAACATTTTTGTAAGTACTTTCCTAAGGCTAATTGCATCCAATTTCGTTTTATTGAGCAAAATTTAAAAGTAATATAATAATTATAATAAATGTTCGACATGTTGCCCATTTTGATTAACACACATCTCTATGCGCTTTTGAAATGAGGTTCCCACTGTTCCTAAAACTGCCGGTGTGATAGATGTAAAAGCAGTTATTATTCTTTCCTTCATATTTTGTACTGTTGTTGGTGTGTCTCTATAAACAATTTCCTTCACGTATCCCCATAAAAAGAAATTCATTTTTGTAAGATCTAGGGATCTAGCAGGCCATTTAGTGGGTCCATTTCTTCCAATCCATTAATTAGTGTAGGTATTATTTAAGTGGTCTGTAACTGCATTTAAATAATGTGGTGGAGCACCATCTTGCTAAAACCACATCATATTTCGAATTATTTCAGGGAGATTTACCTATAATTGTGGCAGATAGTTTTCCCAAAAATGAAGATAAATAGCTCCAGTCAATGTACCATTAAAGAACTGTTGCCCTATTACATGTTCTCCAATAATTCCTCCCCAAACGTTTATAGACCATCTGTGTTGGTTATCAACTTGCATAAAAAAGTGAGAATTTTCCACAAATCCATTTTTATGAAAAGTTGCCTCATCACTGAATAAAACAATATTGAAGAAGTTGACATCATGTTGCATTTCACCTCTGGCCCAATTACAAAGTTGTAGGCGCTTTTGAAAATCGTCATCAGATAATTTCTGGTGCATTTGAATATGCGTGCAACTTATTTGTTTTTAAGATTCGACCCACAGACCGTCTACTTATTCTTACTAATGAGCTCACTTCTCTTTGACTAACATGGACAGGGCCCAGCCTATGGGGGGGTGTGGAGGGGTGTCACACTCCTTCATTTAAATAATCAGTCGGCAAATCTCGACATTTCCCACAATCATCGACGTCTTCCAAAAATATTTAATAATCCCAAATCATAATAATTAATAAAAAAATAATCTGAAAATTTAAAGAAACACTAACAATATGAATCTTTAAAAAATTCTCAATTTAATGAAAGTATATTACTATCATATTACAGATTAGGAAATACCGAAATACCTAGAGTAGAATGAAAAAGCGAACAGCGAGGAGTGTAGCTATAGCCTTTGTCGGCTTTGGCTGGTTTATCGGCAAACTTTTCGATGATCTGTCTTACTCAACTGGCCTTTCCGTTTCTACAATATGTCTTACCACTACTAAAATATGTATTAACTATTAAAGCGCAAGCGCCACGCCTCGCCTATACGTTGGTGAAATATGATCCGGAACAAAGAGAAAACAATATGTCAGACAATCAAAGATTTAATTGCACTAGGTCCATATCAGCCAATTCTATCACAATATTCTGTTAATTCCCAAATTATGTCAAATAAACAGCGAACATTTAGTGCGTGTTGGTTTAAAGAATATCCTGATTTGGAGTACAGTATCAGTTGCGATGCTGTATTTTGTTTCGTTTGTTGTCTTTTTCCGTCAGGGCTTCAGAGAAATTTTGAAGGTGTAACTTGGATCCAGAAAGGACTCAGACAATGACACAAAATTAAGAGTATGGGTGCCAAAAATCAGGGAAAACTTGCTCTTCATTTTTCTTCAAAAGCCTCTAAAGCTGCCCCCCTGTAAGATTACTGCTACTTAACAGAAAGCAGAAGTCACATTGATGTTTTGTTGAACAAAACTAATCGCAAGAAAATGATTCAAGTAGAACAGCAAAATAGAGATCAGAGATCATTACTATCGTCATAAATGTGGCGAGAACATTAGCTCGACAAAATTTGGCTTTTCAAGGAAAGAAGAATGAAGGTAATTTTGAGCAAATTGTAACATCTCATTTCCAGACATTGCTTTTCCATGAAAAGGTGGATAGATGATACTCATTTGAGACCCCATCACGTGACATACTTGAGCTGCAAATGCCAAAATGAATTCATTGAGCTCTTGATCTCAAAAGTGAAGTAACCGATAGTCCAAGAATTAAAAAATGCTAATATTTACACAGTTACGGCAGACACAACACCCGATGTTAAGCATAAAAATATATTATCCCTATGTATTAGAGCAGTTGATCACAATGGAAACCCTAAAGAACGCGTTCTAGAATCTACCGAAGTCAAAGATAAAACGGGATTAGGAATGGCACAAAAGATAACTGAAGTTTTGGTCATTAACAGACTTGATCCTAAAAATATAGCATTTCAGTTATACGATTATGCCAGCAGTATGTCGGGAATATATCGAACGACGTATTTCTGTCAAATAGAATGTGTGATTTCTTATTTATTAATTTTTTGTTTAATTATGTTTGTTTATTAAATGTATTACTGTATCCTGAAACGTTATAAATTTATTTTACATATTATGATAAATTTACATTATATTACGGTTTAAAACAAACATAATATATATAGATAACTTTTACTTTTTACCAAAAAATGTTTACAATCTAAGTCGGCATTTCATTTGTCGACACCCCTCTACTCAAAGTGGTCTAGGTTGGGCTCTGAACATGGCGATTCCCAACCGTTGCCAGCACCACAGAAAACTCATTTCCTTCGTTCACAACACGTTTTATTCTTTCACTTTTTTTATATTCGACATTTACAGTTTCCAGAAATCTATCGAGAAGGTTTTGGAAGCTGCTAACATCAGGAATCCTTCTTTCAGGATAACGTTGGTGATAAATTCTATTGGCAAGTAAACAATTTCTGTCTGACTGGCCCTAAACAAGTCATGTCTACAAGTTCCGCTTTATAAAAATTCATATTGTAAAATTCCAAATATTTTAAATTTAATACAAATTGTAACGACCGATAAGTTGTGATAAATGCTTCTTGGTACACGACAATTTATAGCAAACTGAGGTTTTATTACTTGTCGAATAACGAAAACAGCAAAAAATGTACAAAAAATATTACAGTAAAGGACCGGTTAAATACTATTTATTCATTTCAATGGATTGGAAGAAATGGTCCCACTAAATGGCCCCATTTCAAAATTTCATAAAGATGTGTGTCAATCAAAATGGGCAACACGTCGAATATCTATTATAAATTAGCCATAGGGAAGTATTTTCATTTTTACATCACATTGTCGAAAAATATACATGGTATTCCATTTGAAAAAATTGAGAAAATTCAATTTAAATTTTCTTAAATGAAAAGTAATTTTTGGCCATCCTGTACATTTTTAGGAAATGCAAATGATTCAAAAACATTAAATAGATGTTTCGTAACTGGTATTCACATAAGTTTTTCTTAAGACCCATAATTGTGACTGTGGTGATCCATCTGCATTTTGCATTATATCAACAAAAAATTCATTACATCCAAGCGGTTGGGAGATATTCAATGCTAATATAGGAATGAATAGAGCCTAGAAAAAGGCCTCAAAAAATGTACTGATATACATAGCATTGCATTAAAAAAAAGGCATTTGGTCCTGTAATTTCGTCTTGGCTCGACCTGTATGTTCGAAAATAATTTCCAGTTATAGACTTTTTATCTAGTTTATTTGCAATTTTTTAAAAAATTTCTAGCTATCGTAGAACTCGAGATATCGATGTCCGACGCACTATTGCCCCATCCTGTATAAATAGTGCAGTGCCAATAATTTAAAAAAATAAAAAATTCTTAGCAGTGCATGGACGGTCGGAAAATTTAGGATTAATGGAATATAATTGTGGAAAAATCGATTGGACCCCAACAAACAGCCGAAAGTAGGGTGGGGGTGGAAAAGGGGGTGTTGTTAGAGATGAAACGTGGTTTCTTACGATTTCCGGCAAAACTAGACCTCCTATCTAAAAAAGTTAAACACAAAAGATGTAGATAATTGAAAGACTCACAACTTTTATTTCAGCCATTTTTCAACATAACCTCAAAACTATTGAGAATAACGCCAAGAACCAACATTTAATTTTTTGTTTTTATCTCCCACAAAAATGATTAGATTTTAATAAAATTTGGCAAAAATGTACATTTTTATGTCTCAAAAATCTGTAATTTCTTTTGAAACGAAATATTTACTTTTTAAATTTTATGCGAATTTAATTTGAAAAAGAGGCCTAATTTTGAATAAAGAAAGTTGATTAACAAAATTTTGATTTTGGAAAATTTGAGGACGGAATTTTTTTCGTTGAAATCTTTACTTTAAGATGGTCTATAAAAATCATACTGTTACTGTGGAAACACTTTGTCAAAAATGGGAAAAACCAAAACAAAGATTTTTACCAGATCGATTTTTTCGTAAATGTCACGAATTCTTCAAAGTATTGCGAGTGATGCAAAATGGTAATTTTAATGTAATACCAAATAAGGGAAATTTGATTAACCGTTTAAGGTTCGGGCTGTTGAAAACCAAATCGTTTAAACAATAATTTTACATTAAAAAATTGCTAAAAATGACGGTTTTTGTTCAAGAAATTTTTTTTATGCTTCATGGACAAAAATAAATTAAAAATAAGTTTATTAAAACAAATATTTAAAATTACAAAATACGAATATAAAATCAAAATTCAATTTTAATCTCATTGTTTTTAAAGCTGCACTACACCATCGATTCAACAAAGCTACCGGTTTCTTCAGGATCTCCGACAAGGTCTTCGACATCGTCAAGGTTCTCAAGTTCACCAAGATCTTTATTTCCAATATTAATTTGAAAATTTGTTGTTGCTTCGTCATCAATTTTCTCCGAATCGCTGTTTTCTTCTAATGTTTGTTTTTCAGCGTTAGAACAGTTTTAAGACCCATGACAATTGGAGCATAAAATGGAGCATTTTATTCCATGTTTGCGACAGCAGCATCTTTTGTTATCACAACCAGTTTCACAGCTGCAGCAGATAGTTTTCAGCAAATCGTCGCGCTCTCTCTTTCGGTTCGTCCACATTTTCTAGGGCTATAAATGCCCTCTGATATTGGATACCATATTTGAGCAATTGATAAGGTTTGTTTTTACTCTTCTAAAAAAGACAGATTATAATCACCGCATGTAAAAGCATAAAAGTCTGGCAAGCTTTGGCACAGTGGTGGCCTAAATTCTGAGTATAATTCCGACATATTTATGGACTTCTTTGTCTTGCCTACCCTATACGAACGATGACTCCGACGATGACGATGAGGCTGATACCGATAATTAAAATAAATTTAATATTATAAGAAAAACAATATACAATACAAATATACAAATAATAATATACAAACTTTATACAATATATAAAGTATATTTTTTAAATTATTCATGATATAGCTTTATTTATAATTACTATTACCATGTTTATCATACCCTCTCATGCGCTATCATCAGACCACCTTTCAACTGACCTGGCAGGTACTTGCGACTGTCGAAATCATCTGGCACATATTCTTGAAATTCATAGGAATAAGAACAAGTTGTATGTCAACTATAAGACCCATCTTAGATCCGCTCGTTTCAGATTCACAAAATCTGTAAAAAGCATATCGAGTATTAATTGTAACTGAATAAATGATTCGAATTGATTTGAAAGTACCCACACCAAAATTGATTTGTCAAATATGAAGTTTACCGCAGTGCTGTATAAGAAGAAATTGATATTTGGCACGAGCTCGTATCTACCTCATAAAAAGCAATATATTTAACACGTTTCCAATACAAGAACGACATTGCCCAATCCTTCAATTTCATTAAAATTCTCTGCTGTCCACAATGCATCATCTGCATGCTGCTTATATCCATATACTATGTCATTCTAACACAAACATACTGAAAAATAGAGGTGACCTTACTCATCCTTGCCTTATACATTTATACAAACCGTTCACTTAAAGTTTCATTTGCCATTACAGGTGGGTATACAAGAAATAACATGTAGGAAAAAATATAAAATCGTGTTCATTACATCACTATTCTTAGTTACTTTACTATGATTGCTAGTTAACATGTACATATCTGTGACATATCTAATAAAATTTTAATGATTTCTTAGTTTTAGGTATGAAGGGATGTTATAAGTTATAACACGAATTAGTATGTTATTGAATATCAGTTATGCAATTCTAAACAATTGTTAATTAAACACCTGTATCATATATAGACAAATGCTTCGATGTCCACAGGCAGACAGATCTCTAAAGTAAAGGTTTCCAAATTTCAGATTGTAAATTCTTGTGATGCCCGAATCAAATCTTCTGCAGTAAATCTGCTGTTCTGATAGGGGGTGAACTAGCAAGCAAGACTTCATAAGGCATCCTGCCACTGTTTATATGGTTGAATTAAATCTAGTGAAAAGTAATAATTTCCCTAATACCTTCACAACTAAAAGAGGGTTCACACAATGCGGTGTTCTCTCTCTCTCTCCTTATGTAGTCACTTCCAGCGGATGACCTGTAGGCCATTTTAACCCTATTTCAAGATTCATACATAGGCGAAGTGAGGTATCTAGTATTACTCTACTGGAACTCCTATCTGGAGAAAATAATTCACAAAGCAAGACTTGATATAGGTTACGGCCATAAGAATGATAGCGTATGGTTCCATAGTTTGTTGGTCGAAAGAGCTACAACAAACGGCCAAAACCAAACTCTCTGGCTTACAGAGGCATACCTGGCAAAAACTAGTGCTATAATTACTACGCCATCAGCTGCTTTGGAAATCCTCTTGGAATTACCTCCATCTGTATTTTCCTGGAGAGAGATCAGGTGGGCAAAACAGGGCTCGGTAAACTATATGCCGCAGGCTGACATCACGGAACGCAAAAGGCTGAATGATGGCTTGAATAGTCTTGGGTATGTTTCAAATGAGATGTCTATCGTGACCAACCACGAGTTGCATTTTAACATCCTATTTCCTGACAGAGATGAGTAGGGCCGGAATAAAATCGATT
This sequence comes from Leptura quadrifasciata, assembly GCA_963675555.1. Classification (NCBI taxonomy): domain Eukaryota; kingdom Metazoa; phylum Arthropoda; class Insecta; order Coleoptera; family Cerambycidae; genus Leptura; species Leptura quadrifasciata. Next base: position 143,921,647 of record OY776675.1, read on the forward strand.
TACAATAGGCAGATATTTGTTGGTTTACAAACTGCTCCAAAACAAATTTTTTTTCAGATAGCCAAGCAGCTCTTCCAAGATTCCAATCGCTGCAAGTTTAAAACAGTATGAAATTGCCAAAATTATCTAACCCAATTGGACAGAAATAATAAACTGACTCTAGTCTTGGTGCCTGGCCACTCTGCCATGGAAGGAATTGCCCACTCCCTACAAGGTGCGGAATCAAAATTCATAGGACCAGCAGTTCTTGCCATATTCTTGGATGTTGCCAAAACAACTATCCTAGGTTGAGTCGAGAGTAAGACTCTCCATTACTGTTAGGAACTACCAGGATAAGTTTATTTAAAAGAATTCATGACATGTCTTTTGAAATCAAGAGTTAAAAAACAATTAGAGATAAAGAGGTTGGAGAAAAAGAATGTTTAAAAAATTAATTAATTAATAATAAAATTAGTTGAGAACTTCTGGAATACTGAGGTAGGCAAAGTATTCTAGAATGAAAATGAAAGTTCAACCAAGTTCAATTTTATTGTATGCTTTACCGGCTGTACAACTTCCTAATTGGCATAAAAACTTTAAAGGCCTGCCGCTTTTATGGAATGTTGAGGTATGATTAAGACATTTACGTACGCTGCGACATTCGTGAATAACTACTTGCAACGTTGCCAGTCGTACCATTTTAAAAGTATTTATACAATTATTTTCTGTTGTATACCTGCACTTTTTTTAAATAATAAATTCTACTATTATCTAGAATTTTTTACCTACCATATTTATTAAATTAATAGTAAAAGTTGACAAAAATGCCAAATTTAGGTTGAAAGTCCCTTCACTCCCTCCTATTGAATGAGCAAAACTAAATGAAATTATGTGGTACTGTACAAATCGGTTAAGCGTAACTGTGTTCAATCTGTATTCTGAATAGTATGGAGCCATTATAAATCACAAAATAATTTTTGTGCTTAAAAGTTTAGGTTAGGTTTCAAAATATTTTTTCTTACCTATTTTTAATGAATAATGTTTAATTTGCGTGAAGTACTTAACTAACAAACATGAATTATTGCCCTTTCGAGTTTATCAAATACACACAATAACGTATATAAGTACCAAAACCACCATGATTTGTTAAACAATACCATGCGCCACTGTGCCATGTGAAAATCTTACACATCTGGCAACACTGGTCAAGCAGTGAGCACTAAATTAAGACGTAAACCGAGTGTCACCGATAAAGTAGCGGCGGCGGCGGAACCTTTGTGTTTTTTACTTTTGCAGTTTTATTATCTACCTAGTTAGCCGGCATACGTATAAAAAATTGCACCGATACACCTTCCAATTTAAATTATTTAGGTTATAGCATCAGTTAACGTGGACTAAGAACCAATAAAAGACATTTTAAAAAGTAGCAAGGACAAAATGTTCCAAACTGTTATTAGAAAAATCTACTTTAGTTTAGTTCATGTCGGTTACTTGATTACGTACAATCACATGGTTCCTTTATGTCATTGCTTTTGTTATTTTTCGACTTTGGATGACGTTTTTATGAATCCTTAGTTAGAATTTATTTTATTGACTTACTTTCGTTTAGTGTAGTATTTTAAAACGCTGTATTTAAAACTGAATTTTTGACATTATGGCAGAAAATTGCACTTATCCAGATCTCGCGGATATGCATTTGTTGTATTGAGAATGTCGTGGAAAAACGTATTTATGCTCAAAAATTTCGCAACCGACGTCATCCGGACCTTTGTTAACATTGCCCAACGTCTTCGGGAAACAGATCATCTCGATGGATATGCGTTCGAATGAAATCCACAACGCGAGAATAGGGTAATTGAAGCGCATGTTCAAGTTTTGGAACTTGTAGAAGAGGATTCAATTTTAAGTACCCGGCGATATCGCAAACCATGTGGGAGTGTCCCATTTTGCAGTATGGAGGATATTGCGAGATATGGGTCTGCAGCCCTACCATTATCAACGTGCCCAAGTCCTAGAACCTCAGGATTATGCAGACCGAATTGAATTTGAGAAAACACGCAAGAAATGAGGATTTTTTTAAACGTCCTGTGTTTCTCTGATGGGTCATGTTTTGCTAGGAACGGGCTGTTTAACTTGTTTCTCTGTTAATTTGTGGGCAGAAATTTGTCGTAATGAAATAATTGGACCAACAGAATTACCCAATAGATTAAATGGTGCAATCTATTTAAATTTCTTACAACAAACATTGCCATATTTGTTGGAAGATGTACGTTTGGCGACGAGCAGACGTATGTGGTATATGCACGATGGCGCACCAGTGCATTTTAATCTGGCGGTTCGAAACTTTTTAAACACACAATTTCCAACGTGGTGGACCGGTTTGATGGCCGGTTAGGTCACCCAACTTAAATCCAATGAATTTTTATTTTTAGGGGGATCTTAAATCGCTTGTTTACCGTGATCCAATTGATACTTTGGAACAATTGCTGGAACGCGTTTTAATGTGCATTTATAAAAACGAGTGCGGCAATTCGGCAGCCATGCTGCGAGATGCCGGGGGAAGAGCCTAGCGCTCCCGCTTCTCTCCCTTCTCTCTCACAAATACACGTCCCATTCAGTTCGTTCGTTTTTATAAATGTACCACGTGGAGGCCCTAATGAAGTTAGAGCGTCGGAGTTAAAAAATCTTGAAAGAGAATTGATTGCCCTTGAAAATGAGCGAGGCCCGAACTCCTTAATCCTTTCCCTTGCTCTTCTACACGGCAATAACTTTTCGGGCTACCCCTCTCCCCTTCTAATCAACCGATCTCAACCTGGTCGGGCTTAAATCAAAGAGAAAAACTCCACATTTGACAGCGAAATATATCTCCCCCGCCTCTTTCCTTCCTGGCGAAAAATGACTTTTTCTAAAAATAATAACAACAGTAAATTGGTTATTTCGCAACCATTTGTTTATTTATGGCGAATATTGAAAATACGTGAGCGGAACTCAAAGTACATTCATACATACATTCATTCACACATTCATAACTCATTAGCACATAATGTCACGTTTGCTGCGCGATTTGTGGAAAAAATTGCGGAAGTAACAGCAGTTTTAATTTCATTTACGTTTATCCTTCCCCACCCCCCTAATCAACCTAGCGACTTGAACTTTAGACACAGTACTTTGGTCCTAAGTGTCTATCGGGGGAAGAAAAAAGGTCGCCAAATCACTTTCTTCTCCAAAAAAATGCGAAAACGGCTCTAAGTACATTCCCGCTGCAGCGAAAAATCCGTATACAAATCCGTATTTTCAAATCACAATATCTCGGGAACCGCTGGCCCGATTTCGACGAGTCAAAATTCAGTTTATGCGCATTCGTGAGTTCTTCATTTTATCTCTATACACGTTTTCGATCCGAATCAAACTAAGCGAGTTATGTCCGAAAAACTAATTTTCCCTGTCTTTACATGTATATCCCCCCCTCCAGCGAAAAGTTCGACCGAAAAATTTTCCGAATAGTAGAGGGGGTCCGACTTCATAACATTACAAAAAAAATTAAAAAAAAACGAGTCCGTTTGTAAATCCAGATCGACCCCACTATTTATGATTTTTTAAAAACTAAGTGATAAACACCGTTGATTGCTCCATAAGACAGAGGTTCTCAAACTTTTTTTAGAAAGTATTGAAATTATTGACCTAGGTCAGTTTTTTCGAAAATGCTGCTAGAGGAAAAAGTTATATAGATTTTTTGTTTGTCTGGTCGTTTCCCATTACCAGTTTTCTTAATGACATGAAAGTAATGACACTCTGTATCTATCATCACTTTATAGTCTTAAATCAAAAACTCGATTTCCAATTTAAGACAAGTAAATGATAACCTTAACACGCCATAAAACAGCACTTCTGTCTAAATCTCTAGATAACGACAATGATATGTAATATTATGGAGTTAGCTTCAAACTGCCCACACGCGCTTTTTACAACCAGTTCAACAAATTAATATGGAAATGCTAAGTGAAATTACCAATAAGTGGAATCATGCACGATTGTATTGCATCGCGAATACCCTACTTCCCCACCTGACCCTCTATCTACAACCGCCACTGGACAGATAAAAATAATAAATTGTGAAGAGCTTACCAGTAGTGTCCGCGTGTCCGGAAGCATCTTGAGCAAATCGTGTTGACCCAATTTTAGTCCTTTCTCCTCGGCTACATGCAACTTCTCTGACCGATAAAATAGAAATCTTCTAATTGGTCGGCGGGTTCTCGGACTTAATGACAGTAAAAGTAATCGAAAGGAGCATTACCGTTGCTTATTGGCTCAATACCAGAGATTATTATCTTGGTATTCATTTGTGTACTGCCTCATGGTTTATTTATAAGAACAAATTACTAACAATTCAATTAACCAAATCTGAATCAGTCTATGGTTGTTAATGTTAGTGAGACATATTTCGGCATATTAAAAAGGGATTTGGACAGCGACGTGACTAATGAATAAGGGGTCACAGGCTAATGAGGTTGATTTTGAAGAACGGTAATTATGTTTCATATGCTAATTTTTCATGGGTTTAGAAACTGGCAAAATGAAAAGCAAGAGCTGCAGAATCGTCTAAAGAAAACAAAGATCTGACTATTTAAAAATTACAAAATATTATTTTAAATTTTTTCTTTCCAAATCAATTTCAAGTTTTATTTAGTAGCAATTGTGGACGTTGTAGACCAAGAGCTACTAAATCTGTCAATGAGCATCTGGGAACCTTATTTCAACTTTTATGGTGCGTAGTCCTGTTTAAGGAGGCAATCTTGATGGTAGGCGCGTTTATGTATGACGTATAACGCCCAATTTACACAATTTCAATGTTAAGTTTCGACAACATATGAAATGTATACCTTTGAAAGTTAGTGCACTCACTTTTGGGGGGGGGGGGGGTCGCAGCCCCCATTGTACAACCCCAATTCAATAACTCGCAAAGTATTCAATGAAATCGATTAAAATTCATATCATGGAGGTTTTCGGGGTCGCTGATTATGAATCCGAAATTTGAAAATTCAAAATGGCGGACCTAAAATGGCAAACTTTAAGAATTAATTCCTGATTTACGACGTTTCCATTGATTTTACTGAAAAACATGCAGAGTAAAAAAGTGTTTAGAATGCCAGTTTGCATAAGAATACATCATTTTGGTAACCACATTATATAACCACTTCGCTTCTCTCCCGTGGGAAACCTCCTACGCCTGACCCCTTCTTTTGCAAAAATTGCGATAAAAACGTTTTTAAGTTTAATTATACTGGACTAATAAAGTTGGAATAACCATAAAATTAACCCTTTCAAATATTTACTGGGGGGTGAACAAAGAGTGACCGCCCAAAGAATACGATTTTTCCTAAATTTTTACTACAAACTAATGTTTAAGAATCTTATCTCTTGTGCAAAATCGCATTCTAAACACTTTCTTCCATTAAAATCAATAAATAAAACTACTTAATAAATAAAAAACTAAAACTTTAAAAAACTTTAAAAACTCAATAAATAAAATTAAAACTGCGCAAGGCGAGTTTATATATAAATAATAATATTAATACTAATATTTTTATGTATACAGATTATATATACAAGAAAACAAATGTATATAATAATAAAAATGAATAAGATTTGTACGATGATTCTAAATTAAGATATGATATAAGAGTAAATATAAATATATAAAGAACCTACATGTATGATACTAAAATTCCTACATTGACATGGTACGTAAATGAACAAGAACCACAAAAGTCAAGATGACTTGTTTGTGGGTCATTGCAATACGGTTAATATAACATATTATATATATGCATACACACTTTTACACACTCAATACGCACACTCCACACCTACATACAGACACACTTTATACAGCAATATAATAAATTATCAGTTATTCTTAAGAAACTTCCAGGACTAATATAGTAGATTTGCAGTGACGGCCGGTGCGGGAGGGCTCTGGGGCGCCGCCCTCCCTGCCAAATTTAACACAATAAATACCAATAACAATAGACAATAACCTATCTCCCGATAACCTGCTTTACGACTATTTTTTTAAAATAATAAAAAACAAACGGCATACTCTCCTCACTTGCGATCAATTTAATTTAACTTCCGAATTGCATGTAAAAAAACTGAAATGGGCTCCAGATATTCCGCATAAAATATGTACGGCGGTCGTGATGGCAACAAGTGAAAGAATGGGAGGGGGTTACGCGTGGTTTCGTTATCTATTGGGGCTCTGGTCAGTCCTCCCACGGCAGTGTAGGAGTTAATTACTTCGTCGTTTCTGTTTTCTTTGCTTTTTTACGTATGAAATTGTTTTGAGGTTACCGCGCTTTTTTAAAAAGTTTATCGATTTGTTGCATATATAATGTAATGTAATTTACATTACAGATTTTTTTTAGTTTAGAGTGAAATTAAAAAACTTATATTTAGTCGCTTGAGCTTAAATGAAAAACTTGAAATAAAATAAAACGGCCGTCCAACGCCAGTTTTAAATATAGTGCAAGAGCAGCGACAGTGCAAAAATAAAAATGCTTTTATGCGTAAGTTTGACCAAAAAGATATATACATTAAAACTATTTGGATTTGTGGTAGCGAGGAAACAAATTCGTTCTTTTGTTTTGTATGTCTACTTTTTGGGGGCGATGATAAGTGGACAAAAAATGGGGTAAACGATTTAAAGCACATTTCTATAAAAATTAAAAAAACACGAAAGTAGTACGAAATATCTAGATAGTGTTGTCAGTTTTCAACTTTTAGGAAAGACTAATATTACTACATTTCTAAGTACGGCTTATGCGGATCAAATTCGTAAGCATAATGAGACTGTGATCAAAAATCGACATGTACTCTCAAAAATAATAGACATATTAAAACTGTGCGGAACGTGTAATCTTGCCCTTCGCGGTTACGGCGAGAAAAAAGTCTCTTCAAATAGAGGGGTATTTCTAGAATTGGTTGATTTTTTAGCATAAACTGATAGTGCCTTTAATAGTCACATTCAAGAAGCAACAGTGTTCAAGGACATACCAAAATATATTCAGAATGAAATTTTGCAATGTATGTTCGAGGTTTGTCGTGAACATATTCTTGGAGAAATTCAAGAATCTGCGTATCCTACAGATGTATCAACTCAAACTCAAACTGTAGCTGTATTACCTTATGAACTAAATGGAAAAATATTTGAGCATTTTTGGGTTTGGGGTTTGCAAATCCGAAAAGTCATGATGCAGGTGGACTGTCTCAGTGCATTTTAGAATAGATTTCGCCGATTTTGCCAGATTGCCCAGAAAAACTGATTTGTCAAACATATAACGGAGCTGCTGTTATGCGTGGTCATTTAGGTGATGTTAACGTGAAAATTCTCCAACAGTACAAAAATGCACATTTTGTATACTGCTATGCTCATCAGCTTAATGAAATACTAGAACAAGCAGTTTCAAGCATCAGTAGAGTATGAATATTTTTTTCAAATTTGAATGGCATATCAACTTTTTTTTCTCAATCGCCAGACAGAATGGCAGCTTTGCAACATGTTTTGTGACAAACGCATTCCAAGAACTTCTCAAACACGATGGAATTTTAACTCTCGTATAGTACAGAGTGTGTACAACAATAAAGACAACTTTACTGAATGCTTTGAAAATATAATGTTAGGAATTCCAAAACAATACAACTCTGAAACAGTGATTCAAGCGGCTGGATTTATTAAATGGCTAGAAGATGATTCATTTTTATATTGGTTAAATTTTTTTTTCAAAAGTCATGCCACATATTGATATTTTATTTAGCCAGCTACAAAAAATTGAAACAGACGTTATAAAAGTCCAGAAATGCGTAGATAATTTTGAAAAAGAAATTGTACAATTTAGAAATAATTTACCTCCTTTAACAAATGAACCAGTGAATACAGAAGTTCCAAAAAAGCGACGTAGACTTAATCAAGAAAATGTTAACATGTCTGTAAGAGAGGTATGTGATATAATTACTTCAGAAGTGATAATTCGGTTATTTTTAAATCATTTATGTGGTGCAAAATTATTTTTAAAGGAGAAGTATAAGGAATATGAAAAAACACCACCTTTGGAAGATATCAACCAATTTTGTGAAGCATACCCTATGACAGATAAGGAAATTCTAAAAATGCAACTAAGTATATTTTACTCCAGGAAAGAAATAACAGGACAGGATTCAGAAAATTGCAGTGAAATTCAAAGTTTTTCTGGGTGCTTGCAAACATTAAACTTTCTCATATCTTTCGGTTTAGACGTTGTTTTCGGGGAAGTTGTTAAAGTTTTGAAAATTTTTGTTATTATTCCGATGACGACATCTGAAATGAAAAGATGTTTTTCGACATTAAAATTAATTAAGACATATGTAAGAAATACTATGAGTGAAGACAGACTAACATCACTTGCAATGCTTTCAATTGAAAAGTCAATGGTATGAGATATACCAAATTTTAATGAAAAAGTTTATCTCCGACAAAAATAGAAGAATGGAATTTCACTCAAAAAAATAACGGTGAGTCGCTTTAATTTATATTTGCGAACTTTTTAATGATTTAATGAGAACCTCAAAAATGTTTCGCCTGCGATGCTTTTGTTTATTGACCCTACTACTTTGATACCCGCGAGCCGCCACTGCGCCCTCCCAAGTACGAGCCGCCACTGGTAAATTGAGTAGTAAGTATATTTTTTTATTTAACTTCAAAATATGTGTTTTTTATATCTATTAATTGATGAGCATACATTCTTGGTTTACTAATTAACCACGACTTATTGCGATCAAGTTGGCGACAAACTCGGACTAAGTATATATTTAACAAAATATATAAGCCAATACAAAGTAGATAAATTATTACAAAAATAATAAGAGTGTAACAAAGTAAAAATATACCTACTACGACAGTCCAGTATTCCACTATTTCCTATGAAAGGAAATCGATTCATTGCCATCATGCACAACAGCACTGCACTGGAAATCCACCTGCTGGGGGCTTATTGCAATCAGATTTTTATTTTGCGTTTTCCGATTGAAGACGTAGTATGTCGCAAGTTGTAGGGACATTATTTTCAATTGATTTGGAAACGCACATTGTGCACCTTGATCGGTGGCAATTATTTTACTACACTTTCATTATTTTTGTAGTGATTTATCCACTTTGTGTTGGCTTATATATTTTGTTAAATGTATACTTAGTCCGAGTTTGTCGCCAACTTGATCGCAATAAGTCGTCACCAGATGGAGCTATTCGCAAGTTGCGGACACCTCGTGTCTGTAATTTGATGACTATAGAAGGCCAGTGAAGTGATGTTGTGCATTTGCCTATGTCACACTGATGAGAGCTAACAAGCTCGAAACTAGTCTGCGGCTGGCGATGCACAATAGCACTGCACTGGAAATCTGTCTGCTGGGGGCTTATTGCAATCAGATTTTATTTCGCATTTTCCTATTGAAGAGGTAGTATGTCGGAAGTTATAGGACATTGTTTTCAATTGATTTGGAAACGCATCAATGAATCGATTTGCTTTTTAAATAATGTCTCTGAATTTTGTTATTTTATATCGTTGGGCACCTCATTATAAATTCTCGGAGCAAGAAAATAGGAAGATCTCTACGCTACACAGACTCTGTGCTACGCTATAGACTTGGTTGCAAATGGAACTACAAGTGACATATTATTTGTTCTTGTAAGGTAAGTAAGTATGGCCAGTAATGTTTTTGTTTTTATTCTTTTTTTCTTTCAAGATTAGAGCCAAGCAAAAAAGTTTCGCTATTCTATATAGCTCATTGAGAGGTAGGTCATTTCTTTCCTAAAGATTATTTTTAACACCCATCTTTTTATGATTTCAATTTTTTTTATATATGTGTTTTATAATTGTGTTGATAAAATGTCTGATCTACATAGTCATCAAGAAATATAAATGTAACATGTATTTATATCAGTAACATCCCATAAACAATCAACACTGAACGGTAGTTGACAATGGCTCACAAGCTGATTAATTTAATTTGCGTTGTTTAATTATGGTAAATTAAATAACTTAAAAGCCCATTACCACTACACTTGCACTTGGTAAAAGTATTTATTTATTTATTAGCCGTTACTCGAGTCCGAGTATAAAAATGTTACAGTCGATAAATTGTGTACCACTACACTTGCACTTGGTAAAAGTATAGAGCATTAGCGAAGTTTATGCAAATAGTTTCCGAATTGCAATTACAGATTTCGCTTTCATCTTAATGTCATATCAGAGGTGACCTAAACCTACTTATAAATATCAGTTTAGTAGACAAAAATAATCATATTTGCAACAAATATATCGTGTCTACCAAATTACTGAAAGTTAAATAAATGTTTAATAATTGCACTGGAATTTCTTATACAAACTGTGACAAAATTCTTGTGTTGTGCAACTAAAATTAAGTCCATGGTCCACAGTATAATATCTGTTTGTCATCAGTGAATTATAAATTACCGATAATTTTACATTAGTTCTTGTTTATATGGAACCGTTTTGTATTTTGCATTTTGAGGGTTGCTAGAAATTTCGACAATACAGGTAACAAAGAAAAATACTTAAATATTTTTTATAAACTTTAAAAATATCCGAAAAGCATTTTGTTTTCATCCAAATTTAGATGATGAATCTGGATTAACTGAACCAGTTGATGTCAAACTATTTCCAATAGTGTTTATTTATTTATTTATTTATTTACATACACTGTTCAACCAGGTAAACCCATTTAGAGAGCAGGACAAATACACAAATTTAGCATTACATAGCAGTATGGTACAGGTACAAAACAAACAAAAAAATTACATATAGAGAAAGAATACAAAAAATGCACAATACAAAATACAAAAAAGTACAAAATGAAATTACCAACCGAGGAAAAACAAATGTTCAAGTAGGGGTAAAGAGTTTTTTAATATCATTGATTGAGCTGTGAAAAATGTCAAACAGTCCACAGTTTTTGTTGTAATTGTTACACATGGTGTGGAGAGGAAAGAATTTTAAAACATTAGAATGTGGGATGCCGAGGTAAAAAGTTTGTGAAGTTCTGGAATTCAAATTCGGAACGGGGAAATTTAATTGACTTAAAATGTCTTGACAGTGTATAGTGCTGTGAACAATATTGTATAAAAATACGAGAGAAAAGTATTCGCGTCTGGTAACCAAAGAATTTATAGAAAATCTAGCTAGGAGTTCTTGCTGCGGGAAGCAAACCTCCGGGTATACACCATCCGACTTAAACCAGAGCAATTTTACAAATCGTCTCTGCACACTGTCCAAGGCGTCAATGTGAATATTGTAATGGGGATTCCAGACGAGAGATGCATAATCTAGTTTAGACCGGACAAAAGCAAAATAGAGGATCTTTAGTGTACAAATGTTTGAGAAATCTCTGCTCATTCTGATTATAAAGCCCAGACTTTTAAAATATTTGGCTACAACATTGTTTACATGCGGTACAAATGTAAGCTCTTTATCGAAGGTTACGCCAAGGTCTACAAGGGTATCAGGTCTCTGAAGCACTGCGCCATCTACATTATAGTCGAAAATAACCGGCCTTGCATTAGTTGTGTAGGTCATAACATTACATTTTGACACGTTTAGATATAATTTGTTTCGAGTACACCAGTTGCATATGCGTGCTAGACTATCCTGCAGTGTAACGCAGTCATCCAGATATGAGACTGTATTAAATATTTTAAGATCATCAGCGTACAGCAAACAGGACACTTGAATACAATTCACGATGCCATTTACGAAGATGTTGAATAACAGGGGTCCAAGAATTGATCCCTGCGGAATACCAGATGTTGCACCGTGTTGGCGATATATATGAAGATGAAGATGATGAGATATAGAATAAGGTGCCAGAAACGACTAAACTATTTGAATTTAAGACAATAAGCTTGAACAATTTAAGAAAAGTTATTCTTAGTTTTAAGAATAAATCTACTGGAGATGAAATATTAAATATTAACTTGTTGAAAGAAATATTTGACAGAGTGGAATATTCATTATTAAAGGGTCTCACCGGGTTTCCATATGAAACCTGCACTAGCGTATTTGTTGACATTGGGGCCTTTATTATGTTGCTAGTTATTGGAAATAATTTTGGGCGAATTATCAAACCCCTAGTTTTATTCGTTTTTGGAAAATAAGGGTTGCAACCCTTAATTTCAAAATCGTTTTTCTATGAAACTATGATAGATTTTTGAATGAAACCAAAGCGATGCGGAAGCTGCTAATTAGAATTACATTACATATTTGTTTCATAATTGTCCAAGCAGCAATGAAGCCAAAAAAAAAATTGGAAAAATTAGGGGTGGTTTTTGTGGCTATTTCTCGAGGTACATCGACCAAAGAAGTCACGTATTAGCAGTAAGTATTCAACTATAATACGAAGCAAATACATAGATGTGCGATAGGTGGAACATACTTGAAATAATAAAAATTCTATGCAGGTAAGCACAGAGTGTATTCTGGCCAATCCAATAAAAGTCACTAAAATTAAAATAAAAACAGCATTTATCATGAAATACTAATAACTTTTATTTTCCGTGTAAAAATATTGAAATAATTCAATCTTCGTCACTATTCTATAGTTGTAGTAACATTTGTAATATCAAATATGTGTGTTAATGTGGGCATATCCAAGAGAGAGAGATCCGATAAGGAAATATTTATTATTTTTGGCCATAACTTTTTTTTAACACATATATTGGTAAAAAAAGTATAAGACTACCTAAGTAGTACTATGACAGGTGTAGTGATATGAATTTTCACTCAATAATTTCAGTTGTTTGCAAAATAATTAGATTTAATTTTATAAATTATGTCAATTTTCGTATTTCCTAAATTTAAATCTAACTATTTCGCATATGTTTGAAATTATTCAGTGCAAATTTATAATATTACTCTTGTTATACTTTTACTTAGGTAGTCTTATAGTTTGTTTGCAATATGTGTTTCAGAATAAGAAGTTATAGTCAAAAACAGTAAATATTTCCCTATCGGACGTCTTGTTGAAATATGAACTTATTATTAGGAAATAATTGTGACACATAAGGGAGCATAATATTGTCTAAAGTCCTATTATACGTTTCACTATTAAATCGTTTCTCAATATGCCACAAAACACCAGGACCACGTGCCGATATCCAAGCCCACATATCGACGGAAAATCTACCATTATCATTGTTAGTTATATATTTCTCATCGAATCGAGTATTCGGAGGGCGATAAACACGAATACGACCGCTGTGTGTTGAACGGAAAGTTTTTTCGTCTGTAAAGATTACATTGTTCCAAAAATTTACATCATGCGCTAAAAATTCAAGCGTAAATCCTACTCGAGTTTCTTTATGTTCAGCTTTAAGTAAGTATTTCTGTGCTGCTGCATGACAACGTAGCTTCTATTCTCTTAATCGCCGGCGACCAGTACTACTCGATCCAGGAAAATTATTTTCTTCAGCAGCCTGAATAACTGAGTAAAATGGATTTTATACTAAAGCATTTACCAATTGCAAATCTTGTTGTTGAGTTGATATCTTTCGTCGCCCTGATCTAGGATTTGTAGTAATCGTACCGTTTATTCTCCACTTTCTTAAAATGTTACACACCGAATTTTTGTCAATATTATAACGCAGTGCAATTTGTCTCATTGACCACCCATCTTCTGCTTTAGCAATAACTCCAGATTTAACTAAATCGCTTATATGAGGCATATTAGTTTTTTGCACACTTGCATAAATTATGACAACTAACTGACAATGTCACAAAAATTAAAGTTAGATGTACACAACTAGATTTTAGCAAAGTACCGTTATAAGACGTCCTATATTTTTTTGCTCACGACCGTACCAGTTCCAAAAGTTCAGAACCAGAAGCAAGCAAGCAAATATAGACCAATAAATTTAATTCTGATAGTGGATAAAATATTAGAAATCGTAGTGGCCGAACAATTGATGAACTGTTTTGAAGAATATACAATTTTTTGTAGTGGTCAATCGGGATTTAGACAAAGTCATTCATGTGAAACAAGTTTACAATTAGTGTGTGCGAATTGAAGAAACGAGATCAATGACGGTAATGTAGTTTTGAGTGTGTTTGTAGACCTAAAGCCAGCATTTAAAACTATAGATAGATGTAGGTTAGTTAAAAAGTTAAGCGAGTATGGTGTGACAGAATCAACCTTAATATGGATTGAAAATTATTTAAATGATAGACCAAAGTGAACAACAGTACATCCACTAAGTCCCTAGCTCAAATGAAATACCTCAGGGTAGTATGTTGGGGCCCCTTCTATTCATTATATCTGTGAATAATATAAGCCGGTCCTCAGGGAACGCTAGAGGAAGAAGTGAAAATGACGGCAGCATTGGTACTGAACGAATTGGCGCCTATATAATAAATAGCTAGATAAAGAATTACTTAAAATACCACAGTTTCTAAATAATGTTAAAGGAACTTCACGAGTTAATTATTGTATTCTTTTCAATACTAATTTTAGTATATTCAATGTTTATTTCTTCTACTTCTAAGTTGGTTCTTACATTTAACTTGTACAATTATTGTTCAGTAATATATTTTAATTTATCTTCTCTAATTTTATTTTTTTATTGACTTTTTCAACCTCTATGTTGAAGTGTTTAGTTTTCATTTAATATATTTAAAATGCATTTTGTTAAAAATTTATTTTTATTCTTAACTTTACAGGCCTTGTATAAAACTAGCTTGACTATGTCTGTAACTGACCCCATGTTCGAAAGTATACGGGATAGATCCGGAGAAACGTAAGTTTTTAAAAAAATATTCATAAGCTAATAACGGTTAATTTATAACAATATGAGTGACATTTTATGATAGCAAAATGAATATACTCCTCACCAATAAATAATTAGGGATTTGCATTAATCTTTTATCCTTTATGAAGTCGGGAATTTTGGTGCTTGGACAAACGTGGCCCCGCTCTCCCCTATAGCCAAATTTATTTAGGGTGGAGAGATTCCATTGAAATGTACTGTATACTACTTATTAACACACATTTTAATTAAATATCCATCTTCTTAGTCATTTATTAATAAATTCCACAAACACCACAATCAAGGTCGTGACGCCTATGACTTGAATGAATGAACGTTTTACGCTCCAGTTGACCGTCATTCAACCAACAAATTCTTAATTAACACATTAATTTAAAATAGTAGTTTGGATGTTGATGTTTTAACGCTATTTTTCTCATTAGTGCTACCAATTAGAAATCTATTGGATGGGTACATCATAAAATTAGGCACAAATATAATTTTGCTCTCCGGTCAATTCTCAGAAAGATAACTGAAGTTTTCTTTCTGAAACGAAGTAGGTTTTTTAGATTTTCAGAAACAGGTTACTTTTCAACGTAATTCCTGAAAAAAGTGAAGACAATTGTCAACCCATCTACCGATATGCTGATAAAAGTGGTTCTGTTTTTTGTCATCAATATCAGTCAGACTGGAACGTCCATAAACAATAACAAACAAAAAGAGGTTATGTTTTTATTGTAAATTTAAGTTCGATATGACATAATGGCATATGGCAGATCCGAATTTATGCGCATAAAAGCAAATTGTCTTTTAAGGGAATAAGGAATATACTTTATTGGTAATGCTTTCTTTGCTTTTGGTTTTGTTGAATAGGAGATTTTATATTAAAAATAACATTATTGGTAACAGTTGTATCCTAAGTATTGTGCATATTGCCTTCCTTATTATCCAATATACAACGTAACATAAAGCCGGGAAAGTAGTTGTTGCAGTATGATTATGTTTATCTGTAGTGTTTTTGTAAAAATTAAAATAATGTACTAACATTCTCTGGTAAAATATCTCATTTTATTTGTATGCGAATTAATTAAAACGGCATGTAATAAGTATTTATTAACACACGTTGCTTTCTATGCACTGGCAAGATGAATGCGGGTTCCTGCTTGTTTTTTTATGATATAAAATTTATTACATTATTTTGTAATGTTCTTGTTACTTGACTAGAAGACTTAAGTTATGTGAGAATTAGTTGTGTCATGAGGAATATATATATGCTTTTACTATGAATTAACGTCACATTTATTGGTACAATATTAATCTGTACGAGTCATGCTTACAACTTGTTATGAGGTAATTTATTAACAATTTACTTAAGGTGTGATAAAGTAGTTTCAAATATTAATTAATATTAGAAAACAATAAACTGCTAAGTGACAACTTGACGACTTAGCAATACTAATGACAACCAGAAAATTAACTGCGAATATCTAAGCAATAGATATGTTTACAAGACAGGTGGCTGTAAGCTTCGATTCAAAAGATATTTTTTTATTTACAAAACATATTTTAAATGAGTGATGTAATGACTTCATAACGCCATACGTTATTTATTTCATAATCCAATATGAAATACCGTGAGTCAGGTGTATCTATTCAAATTCTATGCATCATTTTGAAATTACTTCCTAAATCAATATGAATTGAACAGTCTAAAAGCAAAACCCACAATTTACTTTCTACTTAATCCTGCAGAAACCTATACTAAAAAAAGTACTTAGAAATTGTGCATAGGATTTTCTAAAAACATGATTATACCCAAAGAATTGTTATCTCTGTAAAAAAATGACCGATATGTTATCAACGGCGACTATTAACAATCAAAGTGTCTATCAATTTTGGACGCTCAAATTACCGGCTTTTCTCCGGTTTCTCCCGGTCTTTTTTCCCGTTTATGTAATGTGAATTAATAAATAATATATTAAATACACGTTTTCATTTTTTTAAATTTTGTAAATATTTTTTTGAAAATTTGCTTTGAGAAAAGTGTACCCTTACGTCAGAAAAACAGAAATTAACACTTTTTATGTTTACCAAATAAAAAAGATAAACAATCCAATCAGTGGGGGATTTTGTCCTATAAAAGGTGGGGTAGGAATAATTTTATGCCGCTGATGAAAAATAAAAGTTTTCGACTTTGGGGGGTGAGGCGCGAGCCGCCATCTTGAATGAAAGGTACAAAAAATGAACTTTTAAGAAATAGAAAAGAAAAGAAAAAAGGAAAAGAAAAGTGAAAGGGAAAAGAAAAAGTTTATTTACCATAAAAAAACTGTCACGAGAAACAGAAAAAGGTTTCGTCAATATATAGAAAAGTGAGAAAAGATATTGATATAATTTTTACTTGTACTTAAACTAAAGAACACATTCAGGTCAATTTGAGTTGTGTATTGTGAATAAGATGCATTTTTTTCTGATTAGAGAGTTGCATGCATGTTTTCTGTTTTCTATTATTTGTTCTGTTTGATAAAATATCAAGCTATTTTACATTTTCAATAAATACATGCAATTTTTGTATTTCAGTCATTAAAAACAGATAGAGTTGTTTATAACATAATACAGTTAGTTTATTTAAATGCACTTAATTATTGTTATACTAATTATTAAAATGTTTATAACATTTCGAACTGTTCATGTAGATATAAGATTTTTAATTAATTTGTGCCGGAAAATGGTAAGTAACAATGAAAACGGATCACGTAATGAGAAATGAAGAAACTAATTTGTTTTGTTAAGTTGATATCATGAAAGATTCGAGTTGGTATTTATAATGAAACATGTCCAAATGCAGCCTTTGATAATTTTATAAATGTAATTTTGTATTATATCGAACTGTGTTTTCCAGTAAAAGGTTTTCTTAAAAAAGATCAATATAATAGTAATGAATGGATATCAGATGAATTAATTGAAATGAGAAATCGTATCGGCTTATACAACGATTTAGAAAAAAAAATACCCAGAATTCAATAGATTGAGTCGCAAAGTAAATAACAGTTATAAAATCAAATTAGAAAATGCAAAAAAGATTATCATGACAAACAGATTAGAGAAGCTAATAATAAGTCAAAAGCTATGTGGGATGTTATTTCAAAACTCCAGGGTAAAGATAAACATAAAAATGATATATGTATTATTCAGCAAAATACTCTTGTTTCAGATGAAGATGCTGCAAATAATTTTAACGACCATTTTATTAACTCGATAAAGAATAATAATAAAATGCTAAGAGATTATAATTTCCTAAGATCTAATGTACCAGTCTGTCAAAGGTCGTTTTTTATGTCACCATTAACAGGCAGATGTACTAACTTTAATTAACAACCTCAAAAATTCGAACGCATGTGGATATGACGAAATTTCAAATAATTTGATTAAAAAATGTAAATTCGCTCTATGTAGTCCATTGGCGCACATCATAAATTTATTTTTTCAGAATGGAGTTTTCCCTAATCGATGTAAATTAGCTGTTGTCCTACCCTTTTATAAGAAGGGAGATCACAATAACTTTGCAAACTATAGAGCCATAAACCTATTACCAAGCCTTTCAAAATTATTTGAACTTAGCGTTAAAGATCAGTTAACTGCATTTTTAAAATAGAGCAATATATTATCGCCGACCCAACACGGCTTTACCAAAGACAAAAATACTGAAACGGCTTTATGTGCTTTTCATGAAAAAATTGTTGATGCCTTGGATAATAAGCTTTTTACTCTGGGCCTATTCGTGGATTTTTCCCGCGCATTTGATTGTGTTGATCATGAATTATTATTGGAGAAGTTAAATAGATATGGAATTCGAGGTATCCCTCTAAAGTTTTTCAGCTCATATCTGGAAAATAGGACGCAAATTGTTAAACTTAACAATGTGTACAGCCGTAAGGGCAAGGTTGATAAAGGTGTACCCCAAGGCTCCATCTTGGGGCCCTTACTTTTCATAATTTTTTCCAACGATTTAGCTAACTATATAAGAAATATTTCCGGTTTACACCTTGTTTGCTATGCCGACGACACCAATGTACTGTTGACTGAAAAATCATTAAAACGTTTGCAACTCCTCACTTAGATCACTTATGCGAGGATATTTACCTGGACAGAAAAAAATAATAAAACTACATATTTGCCTTTCTCTATACAAAAAATAACGGCAGACTTTATTAGCGAATTCTCTGTTAATAAAGATATTATCTTATCCAGTTCAACAAAAATTCTTGGTATTTACTTCGACACAAATTTGCAATGGAACTGTCATATAGATGCGTTAACTAATAAGTTGACAAGTTGCTGTTACGCTTTACGATTTTTAGCTTACCACTGTAGTCGTGATATTCTGGTAACATTGTACTATGCAAACTTCCATTCTCATTTGAGGTACGGTATAATTAATTGGGGTAATAGTGTTCACATTCATCGTATATTCATGTTACAAAAATACGCAGTTCGAATTATTGCAAAATTGAATTATCGTGACGCATGCAGAATTTCCTTCTAGCAATTATACATCCTTACAGTTGCTAGTACGTATATATTTGAGGTATGCGCCTTCATTTATAAAAACAAGTCTATATTTTTTGTAAATAAATTGAATATGATACAAGACACAAAGACATGTTACAACCTAATACACATCGAAGAACTATGTACCAAAAAAAATTTTTTTATAACGGCTGTAAGTTTTATAACCATCTAAGTAACGACATAACTTCAGCACCTAATATACGTATTTTTAAAAAGAAATTGAAAAACCATCTGATAACTAAAAATTGCTACACTGTAGGTTAATTTTTTGTGTAATTTTTATAATATGTTCCTGTTCTTTTATCGTTTAACTGCCTTTGTTGTATAATTTATGTAATTTTCTTTTTCTCTTGTTTGTGACTTTTACTATATTTCTTGTGTATTGTTTCCTTTGTAAACACTATACATTTAATGTGAAAATAAATAAATAAATAAAATATTTGCGATTTTTATTTTTGAAGAAAAAATAAAGGAGATTGTGGAAAAATAAAAAATTGAAGGATGCTAGGGATATGAAAAAATAACAGGAAAATTATGAAAATTGAAGGGGAAGAAAATTTTGAAGAAAATAGAATATTGGAGTAAAATAGAGAGAATATACTGTTGTTGATTTAATTGAGGGAAAGTAAAACGAAGGAAGACAAGTAGCTAAAGAATTTGGAAGAAAGAAATAGAAAATCGAATATTTTAGAGATTTTGACAAGTAGGAGAACAGTATAACTATAATTTATTTTAAGGCCCAGAAAACGATTCCTAGTGGAAACGGAATATAACTTGAAAGGTGAAGGAGCTTAAGAGATCGTAGCTGGACATCGCAAATAAGTAATGCTGTGCGGCTGAAAGTAATATTGAGCTACGCGGAATTAAAGGGCTGTAACAAACTCTATAGTACCGGGTGGCCACGAGTTAATGTACGCTCCCAATATTTTGGTTGTTTTTGTATTTAAAAATTTTGTTTTTGGTGCACATAAATTAGACAGTAATGGGCTACTTTTAGACTAACAGGAATGAAAATATCACTTCCGGTTGAACCAAGCAGAGGTAGTTGTGCTGTGGAATACGCTGAAAGAAAATTTCAAAGATCGAAGTGAGTTTGATCGAAAAGTCCTAGAGAAAATCTCTGAATTTTGACTGGCCGAATTACAGCAATTTATATTTCATACGATGAACAATTATGTGGTTATACATGTTTTAGTATAATGAAAATATCGTGAATGATAATAAATAACGAAATCAAAAAGGTGGGGTGGGGTCTCTGTAGGCGTGACGTAATTTTTTTGGGGGGTTCTAGCTCAGCGTGACAATGGGGGGAGGGGGTTTAAAATCTCGAAAATTGGCATGACGCCATTTATGGATGGCCCCCTAGTCAAAGTAAGTAAGTAGTGGATAATGAAATAACTAAAGGGTAAATCAAAAACGCAAGCGCAAAAATAACAGATATCTGTCCAGGGTTGCCGATTGCTGGGAAATTTCCCGATATCGGGGAATTGTGGATAAAAATTGGGGATTAATTCCCATTGCGGAGAATCGAGGATTTGTAGAGTTCAGACATTATGATGAGTTTTTGTATTTATATAGAATTAAAAGAGAAAAAGAAATCAAAATCATACCAATCACAAGAATTTGCTGAATTATTAGTGCAGCCAACTTGCGAATAAATTATTGTTGAAAATAAACGCTACCAACTTTAACTACCACTTTATTTGCTGGATATCGTTAACTACGAAATAGTTATCCAACAGTTTTAATCGTTCATTGATAAACTGGCCCTCAGCCGCACTATTAAATCCCTCAGTGTGAAAAGGGGCTTAACCTATTAAGTTAAAACTGAACACATACAACCAATGTTCGGATATACATAATATGTATATCCGAACATTATATAATATTATTATATATGATTATAAATACTTTTGAAAATATCCCTGTGCACAACAGGGGATAGGACCCGCGATCTCAGTGAAAGTTAATTGTACTTTTCTCTACCTGCAATAAAAGAAATTATAATTTGTTGATGTACAAGTGGGATAGGCCGCAGAAATACGAACTGTTTGCATGCCATATGGAGATAATTTCAATATTCATCAATCATATTATTTACAGTACTTATTGTAATATAAAGTATTTCATAATTGATTATCTATGAACTTTAGTGCAAATAACTCATTCTCAATACGAGGAAATGTAGGTTAATTTCTACGTCTTACCAGCAACATGAAAAGAAAATTTGCATCATTTCACTTTTACTTTTGATCGTGATTCGGGAAAGCTTAGTGATTCCAGCGATGATGAATATCTATACAAGTATAGATATACTGAACGGCTTTAAACTTTGTGACAAAATTACAAGGTAGAGGAGAAGGATGAATGAAACGTTTCTGTTGTTAGTTGTTAAATCAAAAGCATGGTGAGTTATAAAAGCTAAACTCTAGCAATTTATTTCTTTAATGCAGACATTAAGGCACACTTGTAAATTCTGTCGGCTAATTATTTTATTGAAATTCCACAGTAGTGGAGTCGATCTATTCAAAGTTTTACTGTTCATGGAACTGTCTGGAAAAGTGGCTATTTCTCACAAAACTACGGTAGCAAAATGTGTTTCTGTTGATTTGTTAAAAGTTGGAAAAAATAGAAATGAAAAAAATAGTAGATTTGTAAAATTCGTTATATATATTAAATTATTGCATATCAATATTCATTATACTCAGTAAAAATATGCTTATTACTAAACCAAAAGATCGTAGAGTTCATTCAAACTCAGTTTAAAACGATATAAAATCAAGAGCGCGGAATTCCTTTGTAAACCGACCTCGAACGCATGCCATCCATAGGCGCGTAAATTATTTTTCAAGGCAATACGCAATACATGACTTACAATATCTTAAAAATCGTGTAGACGTAAGACTGTTTTACAGACTTATTAACTTACAAATTATGACTGAAAGTGGTGAAATGATAGGTTAGGTTAAGTTAGGTTTTATATAAACTAACAACAAACTTTACTCACTTAGCCAATAAAAAGGTATATAATGTTAGTAAGGTATGCCGTTAGAACAAACTTAACAAACCTGATAACGGTGATAACATTAATAACATAATTATAATATTTGTCTTGTTTATACACTCATGGTCAGGGGTAGCAGACTTAACAGACAAAATAAGCATACCGGTTACGACAATGAACAAAAAATAGTGAAAGTGTTAGAACACAAATTTATGCGCTTCATTTCGAATTCTGATAGGTATACGTCCATCAGAGATCCCTACGCACGTCGCCACGATATAAATATTCTACACCTTCAAACTGGATGATAGTCCGCTAACCCAAAATATAACACAAATTAGACAGCATAATGTCCCCTTTCGAATAAAACACAACTTACCTTACCAAACGATGCCCATCTGCCGGCAACATATATAGCCAAACCTTCACCAACTATAACTTCCTCATCCCCTACCTACTTGTACTGGTATTTCATAACTTTTTAATCTTTAAATCTTTTCTATCACTCTTCGTTTATGTTTGTACAGTTACAGTTATTACATTTATGTTTTATTTGTTCGTGTTTGTTTTGTTTGTTATATAAATTTATCTCTAGTACATCGTAAAATCAAAAATTATATTTATATCAAAAATTATGAGTAGAAAGAATTAAGGATTCAGCAGTAACATCGTCTGCTCGCCGCTGGAAATCTTGCAACGGGATTCGTCATTATAGACGGGTATCCGTACCAGTCAGTAGCACAAAATTAAGTACTATACCATCAAATTTTATTGTCAATTATTTTTGGCTATTTAGAAATGTAAAATTGTATTACTCATTTTAAATTTTATTTTTAAATAGGAGAATGAGTGTGTTCGATTGTGTCTTGAATGCATCACTAGAGGTATTCAAGATACAATCAACAAGATTATAAACTGAACCAGCACTGCTCCACTGGACCCTGTTACCGCCAATGTGACAAACAATATACGTTGGTCACAGGGTCGAATGCGAGGTAGATATCTGATTAGATATTTGTTATATATTAATCTGAATAAAGTTGTTTTGATTGATTGATTGACAATCAGTGATAAATAACTAGAATCATAAGTTTGCACAGATGTAGCAAATAAAGAAATTACATTTTTGTAAAAAGAAACTCTTTGTAGTTCTTCGCTTTTGGTGGGTATTTTGCCGCCTACGTATCAGAAAAAACGATACATTTAAATTCAATGTTATGACACAAAATTAATTATTAGAAAGTTCAGATTTGACAGATATTTGGTACATAAAATAGTTTAGGATGCATTTAATTGTATACATTTAAAAATTTTCAAATTTAATTTTCTTGATCACACGCGCCCTCATTCTATTAAGAATTTTTAAATGGGTAGTTGTTAGTCCAAGGGGGTTGAAGGGGAAGGTATAAAATTATGCCCAAAAAGTCATTTTAGAATTAAAAATTGACGTGCTTTAGGATTTTACTAATAAATTGTTAATTACGGGTGTAGCCACGTATGATTTAGCAATGATTGAAGAAGTGTCTCGACTAAAAAAGTGGGTAACTATTTACAACGATATGGCAAAAATAAATTCGGATTATTCAGAAATAAGCAAAAACCTACATAAATTATACCGCAAAAAACTAGAAGTTGCTAAAAAACAATTTAATGACAAACAGATTCTCGAATCCGGTAATAAATCTAGAACTATGTGGCACCTCATTAATAAATTGCAGGGAAAAGAAAGAAGTGTGATTGAAATTGCTATAAATAAAGATGGAGAAAAACTGACCGACATCGAAATCGCAAATAATTTCAATTTACATTTCACGTCTGTTATAGATAACAAACTTCCACCTGACTATGATTTCTTAAATTCGAACCTACCTTTCTGTAATAAAACTTTCTTTCTATCTCCTGTTTCCGAAAAAGACGTAGAGTCCTTAATAGATAAACTAAAACCTTCGTATTCATATGGTCATGATAACATTTCCAATAATTTAATTAAAAAGTGTAAGCGCTGCCTCTGCAAGCCAATGTCATTTTTAATAAATTCCTGCTTTAGCCAAGGATTATTCCCTCAGACAATTAGCTATCGTCACCCCTTTATATAAAAAAGGAGATTCAAACGATTATGCAAACTACTGGGCCATTAGTTTACTCTGTAGCGTGTCGAAACTTTTTGAGCTATGTCTTAAACATCAACTTTCAATTTTTCTATATAAAAACAGTATTCTTTCGTCTTCTCAGCATGGTTTTACCTCAAATAAAAGCACGGAAATTGCACTTTGCGATTTTCCACATAAAATTATTACCGCCATAGACAACAAACAATATGTTCTTGGTTTATTTATTGACTTCCCCCGTGCTTTTGATTTGGTGAATCACCAACTGTTACTAGCTAAGTTGCATAGATATGGCATAAGAGGGGTTCCTTTGGAACTTATAACTTCCTATCTAGAAAATCGGACCCAGATAGTTAAAATTAATAATGTTAACAGTGATAGCTGTAATATCAAACAGGGAGTTCCACAGGGCTCTATTCTAGGACCACTGCTTTTTAATATTTTTGCCACTGACCTAATTGCATACCTTAATAATATACCCAATGTCTCTACCATATGTTACGCGGACGATACAAACATTCTAATTTTTGATACCAACTTAAATGCATTACAGATAACTGCAGAACTTGTATATAACAATATAATATAATAACCTGGGCAGAAAAAAATAAACTAGAATTGAATATGCAAAAAACTATGTCAATGTTATTTACATCCTCAAAGAAATCTGACAGTGTGTCAATTCAAAACAATGGCAATATAATTAAATCCTCTGAATCGGTTAAGATGCTGGGTATCCACTTAGACAGCCACCTGCAATGGGGTTGCCATATCGCCAATCTGTGTGGCAAATTACGTAGCAAATGTTATGCATTACGTTTCATGGCCAACCACTGTAGCTAAGATATAACTCTTAACGCTCTATCATGCAAATTTTCATTCACATCTCAGATATGGGATTATAAATTGGGGTAACAGCACTTTTGTTGAAAGAGTATTTCTATTGCAAAAATATGCTGTACGTATACTCGCTGGTCTACACTTTCCTGAAATCTGTCGTGATGCTTTCAGAAACTCTAAAATCCTAACGCCCCTAACGGTAGCTGGTATATATATATATATATATATATATATATTAGAGGTATGCACTTATGTCTACAAAAATAAATACAAATTCCTTGCCAGTCGAACTGATCATGACCACGAAACAAGGTTTAAGGAATTATTGAAACCCGAAATACTACTACGATGTATCAAAAAAGCTTCCATTACATGGGTTGCAAATTGTATAATAGTTTAACGGGTGATATTAAGTCCGCACCCATTGCAAATATTTTTAAGGTAAGATTGAAGGAACTGCTTAAGTAAAGAAACTGCTATACGGTGGATGAATTTTGCCGATAGCTATTTATAGCTAATTAAGTAAATCTTCTGTTATTTGTGCCTTCCAGAGCCAATGAGTTTAATATGTATATATTGATATTTTCAGACATTATTTTAAACTACTTTAGGTATATATCATGACTGCCTATTTCTCAGTGGATGAAATAATGAGAGATTTAAAAAATATGTAGGCCATTTTATACTTAAATAATATATGTATACATATATCGATGTACAATATTTGTCTTTTACAAATCCCGCATTTAATATATCCTTGTTTATGATCTACTTTATATACTGTTTGATTTGTGCATGTATTTTTATACTTTTAGCATCAATAAATTTCTATTCTATTCTATTCTAATATCTAAATATGCTTGTATTATTATACCATTAAAAATAATATACTTGTATAATAACCAATAACGTATTAAAATTGGTATTTGTGATTGTCTCGACGGCTACTTATTACAGAAATAACTGTATGTTAATACTGATCGATTACAATGCGGAGAAATCGACAATGAATACGCGGAGCGCAGTTGGGAGATTTACTACCTACGAAATGGACATGACGAGCTGAAAGTGCAATCTTTGGTTTATACTTTCTCGTTTTTCCTTTTACATAAACATGGAAACGCAATTTAATGTCCTCCAAAAAGTCTGGTCTATTAATACTTACGAAATTATAATCTTCTTTAGTTGTACTGTTTTAATGGCTCTAACGCCACATCAAAAAATGTATAATTAGCATAAAATGTCTAGTTTTAAACATGCGTTTGTTATTGTTGCCTTATTTGTTCCATTTTGCATTAAATTGTAATATTTTTGAAAAACATATGTAGTACTTTCATAATTCTATGATTGTATTATGTGGAGACTGTCACTTCTAAAAAAGAAAAAATCAAACGGGGTCATTTGCAAATTTTTATACTTTAAGATAAATATTTCAGTATTGCCAAAATTCAAACTGGAACAACTTACTAAAAGATAAATAATCCTCTTTATAACTTTTATAAATTATTAACCGAAACCTTATGTAAAGCATTTAAATGAGACAAAAATAAAAACAAGAGACCTTGGATTACACGAGTTGTTCAAACATCCGCCGGCGCCGCTTTGCGCCCATTGCATTATATTAGAAAATTCAGGCCCAATAACTTCTTTTTTCTATTTGGTCGGTAAAATAGTTATTTTAAGGACTCATTTACTCAAAAGGTTGTCATGGTAACTTTTGAGGATTGTTTAGGTAAATAAAGCAAAATGTAAGCTGGTGCCGAAACGGATTTTGAAGGCTAAAAAAATATTAATAGGCAAGGATCAGCCGGAAGGTTTAGTTAAGGTTATAATTAAGAGAAAAAACAAAAATTAAACACGAGATAAAGTGAAATTGTAAAATGGGGGTGCTGTTTAGGGGTTGAAAGTGTTTTGTTTGAGATTTTCGGCGAAACTTTCAAATCAAGCATTCTTCAACATAACTTCACATTTTCTATTTCTTCCTCTCCTAAAAATAATTCAACTTACATGAAATTATGTGAAAGTATACCTTTTTGCATTGAATAAGCATGATTTTTTGGCATTTGGGAAACAAGCAGTTTCCGAGATATTTACATTTAAAAAAAATCATAATCTTCCACAGAAAACTTTATTGCTGTTTTTTACTTCCATGTTCAGTGGAAGTATAGTAACGGAAAATAATATATTATATATATATACATTTTTTAAAATATACGAAAAATGTCATGAAAGAGATTTTAAATTTGAGCGATAAAAAATTTCTGTCTGTCGGTCTGTAACTTTTTTTGTGCGCACGTTTACTCTGGAACTGTCTATGATATTGACTTAAACATTTTTTGGATACAAAATCTGGATGTGGAAGTAATGATTTCTTGGGAAGCGGATTTTTATTTAAATATTCTATCCGGCCTCAGTTTATCCGTTGAAATGTCTATTTTAAAATGGTTTATATATGTTGATGGTTTATTTTTCATGAAACCGTTTAAAATTGAGAAAACCCAAAAAAATGACTTCGAATCACGAATTTTTTAATATTCTTTATTTTCAATTTTTTAAAATTATTTATGTAAATAATGGATTAAATTTCAATGATAGAATAATAAAAAATATTGAAAAAAGTCATTTTTTGGGTTTTCTCAATTTTAAGCGGTTTCATGAAAAATAAACCATCAACATATATAGACCATTTTAAAATAGACATTTTAACGGTTAAACTGAGCCCGGATAGAATATTTAAATAAAAAGAAACCAAAAAAGTTTTTATATAATGTAAATATCTCGGATACTAAAAAATTCAATGAAAAAAAGATATACTTTACATGAATTCATGTAAATTGAATTATTTTTACGAGAGAAAAAAATTTAAAAAACCGAAAAATCGGTTTTCCGTCGTTTTCTCAGAAAATTTGAGGTTATGTTGAAAAATGCCTGATTTGAAAGTTTTAGATTCTTTTACTATCTATAACTTTTGTGAAGGAAATTTTCCGCTAGGAGGTCACGTTTCGCCTAAAATCGCAAAAAATCACTTTCAAACCCTAAACAGCATCTCTTAGTTATAACATTAACTAAATTTTCCGGCTAGTCCTTGCCTGTTAATATTATTTTTTTTTCAAAAAGGTATTGGCACCATCCTATTGGTTTAATACAACAATTAAACAATCTGGTTGCATGGTAATAAAAATTCGAAGGTCACTATTTTCGAGAAATATGTGCTCTGTTTTAGGGACCTTTAACAAAAAAATGTTTGTAACACATGCCTAAATCAGTTTTTTGGGACTCATCAACTATTCAACAGTTACAATTCACCCCAAAAAAACATGATTTTAGGTATTTGTTACAAAAATAACTATTGTAGTCTAATAGGAGGCTTTGTGTTTGTAAATTTTTCTGTAAATAAAGACATTTTATTATTATTAATAATACTGATACTGATATTTCCACAACATTTTGTTTTTTTTTAAATATGCAAATAGAATACACGCAAATTAGATTAAAAAACGCTGAATAGAAGAAATAATTTATAAAGAAACAATATTTAATATGCATACTCTCGATAGGGTTAGGAATAGATACCCGAAAAGTTTCCACCCCATTCAGGAATGGAAAGTCCCTTTTTTGCAAAAAAACAACCCCTAATGGGGACTTAACGCTAGTTTTTCACTTTTATCTTGTAAACCGTTCGTTGGAAGAGAAAAAAAGTATAGGAAATAAAAATTTTTCGTTAAATTTTGTATAATAAATGTCGTATTGACTTTATGGCTTATCCCCACCTATTTTGCAATAACAGAGTCCAAACTGAGGGGTAGTTTGGAGCGCACAGGTAAAAATCGATCTTATATTTTTGTTTTTACGAGTATCTCAAAAGCGGTTAATTTAACGAGAAAAATGCAAAAGAATAAATTTATAGAGCGGAATTTTCTCTATAAGATGTATGTCTAGCGGGTGTTCACGCAAATGATTTTTATTTATTTTCCCTTTTCTTCCACAATGACGCATTTTTTAATTTGAGCTCATTTCCACACCACCCTTGAGATAGAGTTCTCGGTGCGTTTTATTTTAAGTGGTTTACTCTTTGGCCTATTCCACCAAAATTTTGTCCAATTTTACTCATTAAAGGGTTCTTCATCGACGAACAGTTCTTCAAACTCAGAATTTAAACACCCTTATCCATGACAATTAGAGGGTATTATTGACCAGCGCAATCCAACTTTAACACAGGTGTATCGTCTTCCGCAACCCTTTTTCGGCTACAGGATGCTAGCTGAAGGGTGGAAATTGGTGCTAGTAACTTGGTGGTGTAATGGAAGCTAAGATATTGAGCACTTTCTCTCAACCCCATTCCTTAGGTTTCAAGTTTTCTCCTCCTTGCTATATATAGTCGTAACATTTTGAAGCTGTTTATATTTTTTATCGCCCTGTCGAGCTTTGCTAACAGCTATTAAATTCACCAAACCTCTTCCAACATGCACAGTTTCTTGAAGCGTCTTTTCGCAAATGAAGCAATCACATATTGTCTCCATATCTACAGAAACACTTTCATGCATATTAAGTCTAGATAGTACCTGCATATATTTTTACATTTTTTTCAGTCTATCTTTACCGTATTTCATAAACGTTTTCTATCATACTGAAGGTTTGAGGTACAAGGCACTCTCAGGCTTAACAAGGAGTCTAGTCTGACCTTCGCCTTTTCCTTCTCATACATATCACAATGCTTCAAACATCTGCTTCGAAGGTCGTCTAGAATGAATGGTTTGCATAAATTAGTGAGATACATATTTTCCCCTTTTTTCCACAACTTTGCGTTTTCTAATTATACGTAAAATATGTACCTCACTAATTACCATTCATTCTAAACCAACGGAATGGGGTTGAAAGAAAGCCAGCAATATCTTAGCTCCCATTTACACCACCAAGTTACCAGCACCAATTTCTACCCTTCAGCTAGTATCCTGCAGTGCAAAAAATGTTGTGGAAAATGATGAACTTGTGTTAAAGTTGGATTGCGCTGCTCAATAATATGCTCTAATGGGCAAGGGTGTTTAAATTCCGAATTTGAAGAACTGTTCGTCGATGAAGAACCCTTTAATGAGTAAAATTGGACAAAATTTTGGTGGAATAGGCTTACAGGGTAAACCACTTAAAAAACGCACCGAGAGCTCTATCTCAAGGGTGGTGTGCAAACGAGCTCAAATAAAAAAAACGAATCTTTGTGGAAGAAATGGGAAAATAAATAAAAATCACTTGCGTCAACACCCGCTAGACATACATCTTATAGAGAAAATTCCGCTCTATAAATTCATTCGTTTGCATTTTTCTCGTTAAAGTAACCGGTTTTGGGATATTCGCTATGAAACTTTGTGTAAGATCGATTTTTACCTGTGTGTTCCAAACTACTATCCCTCTATTTGGACGTTGCTACTGCGAAATAGGTGAGGATAGGCCACCAGGTCAATAGGACATTTTCTATAGAGAATTTAATGACAATTTTTTTATTTCCTATACTTTTTTTCTTCCAACGAACCGTTTACAAGATAAAAGTGAAAAACCAGCGTTAAGTCCCCGTTAGGGGTGGTTTTTTGCAAAAAGACGGATTTTTCGGTTCCTGAATGGGGTGGGAACTTTTCGGGTATCTATTCCTAACCCTATCGAGAGTACGCGTCTCAAATATTATTTTTTTATAAATTATTTCTTCTATAATATCAAATTTTTTCTTTAACTATGAATGTTTTCTGAAAGGTTAACATAGTTTATGTGAAATGTTCAAATGCTCATGCTGTAACTGCCTTTATTTTTTCAGTAAGAATAATTTTTTAACAATTGTTGAAACTTATTTCTTTAATAAGACTTAATATTTTTCAACGATATCTAAAGCTGTCAAAATTTATAGCGGTAACCAAGGTTTTCAGTATTTCGACAGTACGGAAAAGGTATGTCATTACGAACTTAATGAAATTTCTGTCTCATATTTTTGTGGGTATCCAAATCTTTTATTATCTGAAAAATGGCCCTGACATTATGGAATTTATTTGAAACATCGGTATTATGTTTAAATGCATTTACCATCATAAATGATGAACGAGTAACTAACAAAAGTAAGTTTTGATTTTTATTTGTTAAAAGTTAAATGTACATATTGCCTATAATTGCCACCGCCTATTAATAAGTTGATGACTTTTGTTCTTAATTTTCCAACTTTATAAGGAACTATACTTATATTATGAAACAAGTTTGTAAGTAAGCCTTTAACGACAGCGCAACGGCTTTAAGAACACGACAAGGACTATAATCCAAATATAATAAAAAATGTCGTATTGGTCAATGGTATTTTTGATAGGCATTTTCATACCTAAATGGAAAGTTAACTGAAAAATAATAATTTTAGGAAGACAAGTGACTGTATAATGCTAAAGCCTCATATCTGTGTAAGAGATACATGCCAGGTTATTTGTGAACTCATAAGCAGTTCATTCACTTAAAATGTCTTGGGAAGTTTATAAATAAACACCACAGAAATTAGACAACCCCCAATTCCAGAAGCCAGGGCTTGTGCGGAAGGGGGTTACACATTGAAAAAACGCGGACATACAACCATTTCCTCCGACAGTGTCAGTGCCGGAGCCAGGATTCGAACCAGGTGGTGCGATGTCCGTGTGATTAATCGCGATTGCCACCTCTCGCCTTAACCCACTCGGTTATCGACCAGATAAATTTATACTTCTAATATTTAATAATCGTTTTGTTGTTTTTATGTTGTTTGTAAACATTTGATATTTGCATAAAATTGCTATGTAAAAGCCCCTTCTGGGGTGTATCGAAGCGAGATACAGTTTACCTCATTGAAATAAGTTTTTTTACTGGAATTTTTTTGTGGACTTTAATTTTTTCGTTTTTCATCATAGTAGGATACTAATGAAAAAAAAAAAATCGGCAAAATATTTTTTGGAGTTCAACATCAAATTAACCCCCAAAGCCAAACAAATACATGTTTTCGCGTTTTTCTCGGAACCAGTCAATTTAAGTACAAATTCTAAAATATAACAATTTTTAGTACTTTTGCTTTGAGACCTTCTACATTTAATTTGGTCAAAAAATAAGAGAGATACGAAAATTTGGCAATTTTTTTCAACCTATTTTTAAATGCTAATAACTTATAGTACGGCAGCCCGTAACCAAGATCAATTGTTGCTAATTTCGATCACCAGGCTATAGTGTAATTTGTAATCTGATACAAAATGGCATTCTAATCATTTCTTTTCCTTTTGTGTATGGGGTAAAAGTCGATAGTAACGGAGATATTCGCGTTTCGAAAATGTAATTTCTTGACTACCATGATTACCTACTAGGACAGAACGAAAGGGTTAAGGACTAATATTTTTAAAATTATGTATTCTTATGTAAAAACGTATTCTAAACATTTTCTTAATCCTTATATTTTTCCTAAAAACTAATAGAAACAGCGTAAATATCTTTTATTCTAAAAAAACGTTTATGAGGACACATTTAACCTTCCACAAAATTGACCAAGAATGAAATAAAATGTTGAAAATTTCCTGACATGTTCAGCAACAATATAGAAATTACATATAATCTCAAAGTGGTTTTTACCCCTTTGGTAGCTAAAAAAAATTTTTTTCAAAACGAAATTGTGCGCTTTTCCGTTCTTTAAACACGATTTAAACTATTTTTTCCATGTTTTCCCTCATTAGTTTGTAGTAAAAATTTATGGAAAATCGTATTTTTTTGGGAGGTCACTCTATGTTCACCTCTAGTAAAGGGTAGAAACGATATGGGTTAATTTTTTCCCGCTATTTCAACTCTATTAGTCCGATATTATCAAGCTATAATAAGAAATTTAAGAAAAAGCTTTTAAGGCAATTTTCGCAAAAAAGTGTACCTAACAGGTTTTCTACGGGGGAGAAGCGAAAGTGTTAAATAACTCGGTTACCAAAATGGTGTATTCTTATGCAAAATAGTATTCTAAACACTTTTTTCCTCTACATATTTTTCAATAAAATCAATAGAAACGGCGTAAATCAGAAATTAATTCTTAAATTCCGCCATTTCAGGTCTGCTATTTTGAATTTTTCAATTTTCGGATTCGTAATCAACAACCCCAAAAACCCCCATTATATGAATTTTAGTCGGTTTCGTTGAAAACTTTGCGAGTTGTAAAATGGGGGCTGCAACCTTTTAACCCTTTATATCTTGACGCAACACTAAAAAATGTCCGTTTCCATTTTTCAAACTACACATATTTATTAACACCAAGAAATAGTAAACGGACATAAGACGATAAGTCGAAAATGTTGGTTACGGGCTGCCGTACTATTAAAAAATAACGTTAAAATGACAGTATATTAATAAACAAATTGAGTTTTATACATTATTTAATATTTCGTATGTTTTTAACTTGAAATAATTAAGTAGTTTCTGTATGTAGTTACAAAATTGAGGATAAAAATGAATTGAAACAAATTATAGAATTAAACAAATTTTAAAATTTCTCTTTATTTAAACTATGTCATTTTCTTCATTACATGAAATTTTCGAGCGTTGTCATAATTGAAATCGGGCTGAACAGTGTTCAAAACAGCACACCCTTGTTTTTTCCACTACCTGCCCTCTGTATTAACTTCGCTACCTTATAAGCTTTTATTTAACTTGTATGTTTGTCAGTTGGTTTAGGGCCATGGTTTAGGGCAAATCTTGCAATCAAAATTTCGATTAGTTCTAATTAAGCTAGAGCTTTGAAACTTTGCACATGTGTATAAGTCCGGTGACAATACACTTTAACATTTTCATATAAGAAAAAAACAAGATAGCGGCTTCAAGATGGCGTACGACTTTATCGTTTATGATCCGATTCGACTCAAAATCGATATCTGGGGGTTTTCGAGATCGCCAATTATGAAATCTTGGTAAAAATTTAGAAATTCAAAATGGCGGTGCCAATATGGCGGACGACTTTTGTCATTTATGGTCCAAATCGATATCTGGGGGTTTTCGGGTTCTCCGATTACGAATTTCTAGTCAAAAATTTAGTTTAAGATGGCGGACGACTTTATCATTTATGATCCGATTCGACTCAAAATCGTTATCTGGGGGAGATCGCCAATTATGAATTCTCAGTCAAAATTCGGAAATTCAAAATGGCGGCGCCAACATGGCTGAGACTTTTGTCATTTAGATTCAAATAGATCAAAATCGATATCTGGGGGTTTTGTCTCGCGGATTACGA
Organism: Leptura quadrifasciata; assembly: GCA_963675555.1. Classification (NCBI taxonomy): domain Eukaryota; kingdom Metazoa; phylum Arthropoda; class Insecta; order Coleoptera; family Cerambycidae; genus Leptura; species Leptura quadrifasciata. The sequence continues at coordinate 143,956,233 of OY776675.1, forward strand.
ATTTCTAGTTAAAAATTTAGTTCAAGATGGCGGACTCGTTTACACAGAAAAATCTCGCGACAAGTTTTTATATCATAAAAAATTATATAATGTAACAAAATGATGGGTTTGATTTACTTCAAAGTTTATTTTCTACTTTTTAGAGCATTTTTAAATAAAAGTTTTTTTAAATTTTTTTACGTTTGTACTTGGTGGTTCGTTTGATAACTGTGGTAGGCTTCAGCCATTAAATTTGTCGAAACAGTGCCTTATTAAACTTTTTTTGAAAATACTTTTTAATTTGAGAGCCATCTGCCAATGGGGAATGACCTTAATGAAGTAGTTTAGTGGTGTGCTAATAATAACCTAAAAATTAACATAGGGAAGTGTACAGTAATGACGACTTTTACCCGGAAATTAACCCTTACTCATATGATCAAATTAATGACCAACTCGTAACCAGAGTAACTGTAGTTAAGGAGTTGAGTGTTATGTTTGACCAAAAGTTATCTTTTATTCCTCACAGAGAACAGATTTCTAATCAGGCAATGAAGATGTTAGGTTTTGTAATCAGAAGCACCAAGGAGTTTCATAACATTGAAACTTTGAAAACACTATGTTATGCTTATGTGCGTAGCAAACTAGAATATGCTTGCGTTGTATGGGCTCCATATCATAAAGCACACTTACAGTCTCGAACGTATACAACGCAAATTTTGTAGATATATCATACTGATATTGGTTTCTACCCTGCTAGAGACGTTTCGTGCTGTGAAATGCTTAGGTTATTTAGTCTCATTAGCATGGAAATTTTCTTTCTCAGGTAAAATTTCATGGGTCAAGATATTCTCCTAGGAAATGTCTTACGTTTACTTATAAAATGCCTGGTATTAATCACCTGTTTCCTCCAATTTCTGTGTCGTACTTATTACCATATCCAGCATAATATTCACATTTTTAATTGTTCAACTTACTTATATCTTAAGATATATCTCGTAAATGTATTTTGTTCTTTCTTTCCTCCTTCCAAAATTTATACTTAGTTTCTACTTATGTAGGACTTAAGTCCATCAGGCTGCGTGTCATCAGCATGTGATTGCAAATGAAATGACTAATTTGGTTAAAAATATCGTCTGTATGGATAACAAACATCAGTGGTCCGAGGAACTTGCTAAAATTAATTGAGCAGAAGGCATAAAATTATCTCGCTTATTTCTTGACAAATTATGTAAGGTCTCAAAGTTTCGAGGTTCAGAGGAGCTGAATTTCGCTGAACTTAATAATTTTTGGTGTCATTCTGGGCTCCTTGTGACAGGCTTAAAGAATATCTGTGTAGATTACATCAATTTGATGTTTGTCTATCAAAATAAAATATGCAGTGTTCACGCAATTTCTGGAAATTGAATTCCCTGTTTTATTTCCAGATTTTCCATGATTTTTTCAAGTTGTTGTGTAGTTGCAATGCTTAAAGCTAGATGTTTTTTTCTGTTCCGAAAAATTGAGTCTAACTCGATATGACCAGCATGAAATTCCGAAAATATATAGATATACGAGCATAAAATAAACAAAATGATGGAACTTATAATTCGTAGTTTTATTTGTGGAACGTTAAAAATGTTCACATTCCTGACTTTTTATAAAAATTATTATTTTTTAAAACAACTTCATATTCCCTGACTTGCCCAGATTCTCCAGATTGATGTGTTTGAAGTTTCCAACGTTAAAATTCACCGAACAATTTCTCTGTAAAAAACAGATGGAGTGACAAGAAAAAAGAGTTGGTTATAAAAAACTCTAATTGGGTGTAATCATCCCCTAAAAATAGGGTACCCAATGAAGCTCTTAAAATTCAAAAACGAACAAGTGCAGCCGCTTAATTTTTCATGCAACATGTTTGCTTCGACTTTAATTAATTTCTAAGATTGCTATCGTGTTGAACACCCTTAAAAACGGGGATAAACAAATTTTCATGGATTTTGATTTTTTGGGGGATATTATAGCATTAGGGAAGAGGGTAGTTTCAACCCCGGGAGTGGATAAGACATTGTATGATTAAATTTCATACGGCCTACCCGAATCCACTCCAGAAAACCGAGCCGCATGCCTACGATGGAACAAACGCAAAATAGGGGTAGTTATTCGAGGTTAGGGGTAGTTGCTGAGGGGTGTAAAGCTTAAAAATATCACCATCGTATTCAGCGCTCTCGAAAACGGGGGGTTTTTATGTTTCATCCCTCTCACAGAACGTTTGGGACTTTTTCAACTTTTTCATTTATTATAAAATGACTCTTGATGATATATTTGGATCTAACGGAGATTAAAGTGACATGCTGCCCATGTGAAAGGCATTCTTAGCTGAGGTTAGTCACGTTGAGAGTTTGACCCTAGGCTTTATTATTTCAATACTAATTACTAATAAACATTATGAAAATATTAGCCTTCCACAGCAATTACTATAAAAACAACCATGGCGAAAATTTTTACATTAAAAATATAAGTACATCCTAATAAATATCATCATAAATACATAGTGTAAACAGCATTGTTATTGTGAAATAAGGTACTTCCTCACTTTGTAATTTATTTTTATAAGCATTCAACAGTTTTCTCATTTGGTCATAAAATTGACGTTATGAAAGTGTTGACAATTTTTATCGTAAAAATCCTCATAAGTTGTCTACGGATGACACTGTCCATTGAACTAGTCAGTCTCGGTTCCGTATTTTTATTAACAACCATAACTTCTTGTATCCGGAAGGACCAGCTTAAATATTCATTATTTGTTGCATTCACTTGAAGAGGTTAACCACCTTACAATGCAGTATCTCAGTGGTTTGACTTCGGAAAAAGGGCTGTTAAATGAATTACTTTTCTTCTTTTTTATGAATTGATAATAAATCAGTTTTAGAAACTATATTACCCTATTTGGGTGTTTGCCTTTTCTAAGGGGTGAGTTCCATCTCTGTTTTAGGGGTAGTAATGGAATCCTTGCTAGAAATGTACGGTCCTGAGCAAAAAAAATAGAACAAGTCTTATAACGGTATTTTGCTAAAATCTAGTTGTGTACATCTAACTTTGATTTTTGTGACATTGTCAGTTAGTTGTCATAATTTATTGCAAGTGTGCAAAAAACTAATATGCCTCATATAAGCGATTTAGTTAAATCTGGAGTTACTGCTAAAGCAGAAGATGGATGGTCAATGAGACAAATTGCACTGCGTTATAATATTGACAAAAATTCGGTGTATAACATTTTTGGAAAGTGGAGAATAAACGGTACGATTAGTAGAAATCCTGGATCAGGGCGACGAAGGATATCAACTCAACAACAAGATTTGCAGTTGGTAAATGCTTTAGTAGAAAATCCAATTTACTCAGTTATTCAGGCTGCTGAAGAAAAGAATTTTCCTGGATCGAGTAGTACTGGTCGCCGGCGAGTAAGATAATCGAAGCTACGCTGTCATGCAGCAGCACAGAAATACTTACTTAAAGCTGAACATAAAGAAGCTCGAGTAGGATTTGCGCTTGAATTTTTAGCGCATGATGTAAATTTTTGGAACAATGTAATCTTTACAGACGAAAGAATTTTTCAGTCAACACACAGCGATCGTTTCGTGTTTACCGCCCTCCGAATACTCGACTCGATGAGAAATGTGTATCTAACAATGATAAAAGTGGTAGGTTTTCCGTCAATATGTGGGCTTGGACATCGGCACGTGGTCCTGGTGTTTTGTGGCATATTGAGGAACGATTTAATAGTGAAACGTATATTAGGATTTTAGACAATATTATGCTCCCTTCTGTGCCACAATTACTTCATAATCATCATGAGTTCATATTTCAACAAGACAATTGTTCCGTTCATACTGCTCATACCGTAACTAAATGGTTTCAAGAACACAACATCAATGTTCTTAACTGGCCCAGTCATAGTCCAGATCCTAACCCTTTGGAAAAAGTCTGGGGACTATTCGTAAGAAGTATCCAAAAATGAAATGTGAGACCACGGAATGCCGAAGAATTACTGGAAACAGTAAATAATGCATGGGAAAATATTATTATTAATGATTATTGTATAAGGTTATTTAATTCTATGCCAAACAGACTTATAGAAGTTATAAATAGAAATGGTGCAATAACGAAATATTAATAGTTAGTTTCTTGTTAAGTAGGATATCCTTTGTCCTTTGATCCAGGATTTCTACTAATCGTACCGTTTATTCTCCACTTTGTTAAAATGTTACACACCAAATTTTTGTTAATGTTATAACGCAGTGCAATTTGTTTCATTAACCATCCATCATTTACTATAGCAATAACTACAGCATTAAAATAAAAAATAAAGTAAAAGTGATATCTGTTTTATTTCGGCTACTCATTACATATTCAAATAGAGACAGATTTATATTAGAAAAAAAAAGTTGTCCTATTTTTTTCTTCTCACGACAGTACCATTGAATACATAATAAGATTTCAATGTGCACCAATGGACTGAGATTCACTGTGTTTTGAGATGTGTTATGACCACTTGAATGGTATTATTAGTATGGCATGCTAATGGTATTTTATCGGTACTTTAATGAAAAACTTAATAGAATATCATTGATCAATATGTGGGGTTACTGAATTGTCTAATAGTTGTTTACAATATGCATTATTGGTAAATCAATGCTAAATTTGGCGTATAACTATGTAATAATGGTAAAATGATGTCACATAATGTGCATTAATGGCAAATTGAAGATGAAAGCGAGATAAATATAATTGTGTAATAATAATATATTGATAAACTAATATGAAGTACGATATAATTCAAAAATAAATATGTAGTAAAGTACCTACTACGGATAGACCAACAATTCCACTATTTCCTATAAAAGGAATTTATGTCATTGCCACCCATCAAGGTGATAATGTGCGTTTCCAAACGATTGAAAAGATACCATAAAACTTGCGACATACTACGTCTTCAATTGGAAAACGCAAACAGTTTAGTCAAACCTATTAAATACAGACTGAAGGTGTCCACAACATGTCGAATGGCTCCATCTGGTGGCCACTTACTGCAATTTGAGTTGGCGACATACTCGGACTATGATATTATATTTTGTATGATGTAATTGTGTAACAATGGTAAAATAATATATCTCAGTGTGTATTATTGTTAAAGTAATGATAATGATTGTGTATTAATGGTGAAATAATACATCACATTGTGCATTCTGGTAATCTAGTGATAAATATTAGGTAAGTGGTAAAATAGTGCAGTAATTGGTAAATCAATGATTACGAGGTTGAGGCATACATGTGGAATAATGATAAATTCATGCAGCGTAATGCATTAATGGTGATTGAAAATGCCACTAAACATCCATATCCTAACAAGGATTTGAACCCGGGATTCTTTGGTCGCAAGCCCATTACCATTACCGTTAAAAACATTTATTAAGTCATTTTAAATATTTATAATACATCTTTTATATATTTTATTTGCTTTGTTTATCTGCATTTAACAATATTCAGATTTTCCCGCCGCGTTACAATGTGGTGTGTAACGCACAGAAACGTCGGTAGGTCCGGATGGTACGCCGAGAGCAATAAAAGATTTATCTGTTTGTTGAATTGTCCATAGCTTTTAGGGAACAGCTAATTTTTATTTTTACTTAATCGAGATTTCATAGTAATTGAAATTAAAATGTTTTTTATTGTCTGAAAGTTATTTGTGGCATTCTACGCATATTCTTTCCTATTATTTAGGTTTTCTACAACATGTATTGTTATTCTCTTCAAAACAAATCACCGAATCTACAAAATAATAGAATTATTGGAAAAAAACCTCTGCGCCCGTGACGTTTACGCCAAAGGAAAAGTCAGAGGTTATGTTTTGCAAATGCAAATAATAATGTTTTTCATCTTTATGTTTTTCTTGAGTTTATGCACAGAAAAAGTTTACTAAAACCTGCTTAACTTACATGAACTTGTTATATAAAAAATAAAATGAGAAATAAAAATTAATGAATTACGTACTAATTTATTTGTAAATTAAAATTTGTTTCTGTGTATATTTTAGAAATTTATGATCAAACATTTGTATGTACACGGCCTACAAGGACAAGGATGGGAGGGAAGGGGGGGAGGTGGGGAATTGGGGGGTTAATGAGCGGGAGAAGGGCTAAGTCTGTCAGTATATTAAGGTTACCGTCTTTCGTAAAAAATAGGTAGTCCCTGGTGAATTAGTCTGTATGTGTCGGTTTGTCATGTATTCGTATGTCCGCTAGGTGTCTAGCCATTTCCGATCGTTGAATTTTTTCTCAGAAAAATGTCTGGGGGCTCTCTACGATGAAGGCACTCATCATAGAGACCCCAGCTATCCGATGTAATTTAACGATCGGAATGTATCTTTTAGAGTTCGTTAAAAGTCTTAGTATTTTATTTTGTGTTGTTTGTAGTCGTTTGTACTATCTGAAATAAAGTTCGATAACACACTGGCGTACGTAAATATTGGTCTCAGTATTACCTTGTAGAGTGTAAGTTTGTTGTCAATTGTTAATTTACTACGTCTGTTTACGCGGGGGTATAGTCTGCTGAGGATTGCGTATGTCTTGTTTAGAGTCTTCGTAATGTGTGGACCGAAACTCTGTCTCTTATCCAGGGTTACCCCTAGATATTGGTCGCAAGCCCAACACGTGAGAATTACGCCACTGAGCATATTAATGATAAAACCAATTCTTTTATTTTTACAAATGTATCTGTATGTATCATTAAAGCTCTTCATGTTGCTATTAAAAATAAATGTTATTTTTGAACCATACAACTGGTTTTCAAAAAATTTCATTAATTCAATAAGAAATTGCCAAAAACACCATTAGCTTATACCATTAAACCTCGTTGCTAAATAATTAATGGTACAGTTAAACATATTAATTAAGCATTAAATTTTAATGATATTAAATAACATTGTTTTCATTTATATTTATCACCCCATACTATTTATTACACCATACAAAAATAACATTACATTATAATGAAAAAAAGCAAATATTAAATCAATAAAAATCTATCATTTTTAAATAACATTGAAATAGTCGTGATATAACTATAAATACATTGCTATATCATTCTTTTACCATTCCCCTTAATAAAATAATATTAATGTCCATTAAGACGCTATTTATCATTTTTGTAACATTAAGCATACTTGATAATAATATTAACAACCATTAGATGCAAGTGAATAAATAGTTCTGCACATTTTAACTGTCCATTGGACATATATTTTATTTAAATATATTTTTTGACTGCAGTAATTCACATTATATGTCATAAATATTACCATTAAAATAAAGTGATATAAATTACCTCTAAATATATTAGTAAGATGCATTTTTAACGAACAGTAAATTACCATTAAATGCTAGTGAATAGTTAGGCATGTTAATTGTTCATTAAATGTACCTATATAATTTTAAATGGCATCTAAATACCACTTAATATAACAGCAAATGTTATAAAGAAGAGTAAATCATCATTAAACACGTAATGGTATAAGTTACCATAAAAAACAAAAATTATATATGTCATTTTATCAATTTTATACCATTGCTTAGCAATAGGAGTAGATGACCATTATATTCAACTGAACAGTTAGTCACATTATTACAAAACGCAAATCTCCATTATTTGTCATAAACTAGCAATATGTATTAATGACATTTATTACCATTAACAGTTATATTTTTACACAGATCATTGAAACGCTTAAGGTTCCCATTAAATAACAATGGTATTTTGAATCAGTAAACTTCGCGAATTTCACATTAACTGAATAAAAAGATCTAAAAACACCATTATTAATAATATAATAATGATAAATAATGCGGTATTTTTAGCAGGGATTCTAAGAAAAAAAGGATTAATTTTTCATAAATTAATACTCAATAGTTACTAAAGTATAGCGTCTTGGAATTTGCAATTTTTCCTACAAATAAGGAGGTATAGTGGTCTTCAATTTTACTGGGCAGATAAAAAATGCAACAAAATCTTGTCAAAATACCACGTTTAACGGAAAAATAACAAAAACCAAAATAAATTCTTATAAAATGATGATGAATTGTCTATTTACTTATGTCTGTAGGGCTAGTAAAACCTCAAATTTACAATTTGTTTTGTTCTAAACAATTCCAAAAATCTCAAAATTTATCGTAGATTTGTATGACAAAGGCCACTTTGTAGAGAAGCATATTATGTGATTTACCGCTATACATATATCCCAATGTTAGGCATTACATGCTTCCCTATTAATACGGGTTTTTAAATAAAATAAGGGTGTTCCAAATCTAAACGGCTCAGTGGCTCAACGCTTACGCCTTAGGCTTGAGACTTTCCTATATATAAACCTCTTATCTATGCTTGAGCTTGAAACCAAGGAGTCTTGGAGAGGGTATGGATGTTTGTGGCGTTCTTCATGCGTTACCTAGTTGGTAGCACTGGATTAGATGGAATTGTGTGAAACACAACACGGCTATTCGGTGTACCACTCCTTAGTTCGTGTCTCAGCTGCGGCAGGTGGCAATGTCGTAGGGAATGGTCGTTGTGTAATGGTCTGTGTGTATTTGTCCTGGTTGAGTGGTGGAAGAGCTAATGCTAAACTCCGCCAGGACGGTTATCTAAATATGGCGATAAAAATAAATAAATAAACGGATAGCTGAGTTCAAAACACCCCCACACTTACCCTTGAAAGTAAATGGTTTTCGAGATACGGGGTGGGGTGTTTTATGATTCTTGATTAATTATTTATACGGCGATATTTACACCGTCATAATATTTAATGTTTTAATGCTTTTAACCACCTTCCAGGTCAATTGAATAAGTCTAGATTTTTCTAAGAACGTAGACGGGGCGCTACAATTTATAGTGGGATTCGAACCACTACTTGGGGATAATTTATAATTGAAAACTATTTCGCAGCAAGTGGAGCTCGAACCCACTTCGCTAGGTATGCTCAGGAAGAAAGCTAGACATGCTAACCCACTGAGCTACCTCATTTTGCTTTACCGGTCAGAGATCATCTAAATCAGCATTACCCCAACAGATGGATTGGTAGATAGTCCATTTAACGAGGTACAAAAAAATCCAAAATATCAAAAGTTTGTAGGATCTTTTACAATACATTTCCTCCCCCGTTTTCGATGGTGAGTAAAGCGATGGTGATGGTTTAGAGTTCTGAAACCCTTGCCGTACTACCCCTATCAAAGCAAAAACCACTCCAATTTCCAACTTCTCGGTCTTGGGGTTGCGAGGGGTCATCATCATCGTTTTTCTCACCCTCGAAAAAAAAGGGGGGGAATGTATTTGAAAAGATCCTACAAACTTTTGATGTTCGTAACCGTGACCTCGTTAAATGGACTAAGAGGAGGTACAGTTAACTGGCCACCGAGGTCTCCTGATTTTACACCTCTAGACTTTTTTGTGGGACCACGTAAAGTCAGAGGTGCACAATAAAGATCCGTATTAAAAATAACCCGCAAATAATTAATAGATCAGTAAAAAATGTTCCCGAACATGCGTTAATGCTGGAGATACTTTGAAATTCTATTGTAATTTTAATTAATTTCATTTAGTTAGTTGTTAATAAATCACTTGTTTGTGTGTATTTCTACCTTTATTTTATCAAAATAAAATTCATTACTTTATTCGTATTATTTTCTAAAGGTGAATTAAATTGTTATAGATAATTGAAATTTTTTAATTTTGATTGAGTCATCGAGTGATATAAAAAAAATGATCAGAACCTAATAAGGAAATTAGGCATTTGTCATATAAATGTTAATTTCTCCACTATCAACTGTTGCTGGCAGAATTGCCATTTTTAAGCAAAAGTTTCTGTTTTAGTTGATAGTGATTCCAAGTATGATAAGAGGGACATGGGATGTGACCCGGACGAAGCGAAACTTCAAATGTTTAATTTAATTAACTCGATTTGCAACGCTACCAAATGTACGTATATAATATTTTTTTATGTATATTTATTATTATTATTATTATTTATGTTTCAGTTCCTTTAATATTCCTAAACATTTTAACAATATTGTTAAAATTAATCGCTGGATCCTAGATCAACAATAATGATTGCTTGGTGATTGAAAACTGTGTTGTAATATTTTGTATTTAAAAAAATAAATTGTTAGTTTCTTTTTAGCAGTAATTCATTTAATAATAAGCTATGCTTCTAAACTATAGAAACAACTACAATATATTTGGTACCTACAATAACTAATAAGTACTGGATTCACTAGGTAGGTATTAAGGAAAAAATGCAAGTTTTTTTATTTGTCCTTAAAGGACGAGTTAACAGAACTGCCATCTCTCTAGCTTTGAAAAAGATTAAAAACAATGCGGAATGCGAATTTTTTGGTGAGGGTTTTTATAAAATTTGTTCTAAAATAGTCTAATTTTCTTGCAGGTGTAGCGAAATGTTCGTAAGATAATTCGTTTACTTTTAACTAGAAGTTAAATTCGCAAATTAAGTTCTCCTGGAACGCACATGTTGAATTTAAAAAAAAAATCCGCAAGCAAAAATTCGCAATCCGCAAGACAACCAATATATTATTTCATTTAGCATTTCGATTTAACACACTTTAGTGTAGGCAACCAACTAAACGATTGATTGAAACAGTAGTGACAAACAATCTGAAAATTTATCATTCATTTGTCGATTATCGCAGCACATTCAAAAGAAAGACCAGTGGAAGTATATATTCGTTGGAAATATACGTAATCGGAAGGCCTGCGCCTTTCAGAAAAATTTCCTTTATAAAAATAATAGTAGCGGTAATAATTATGCCTTCACAGCGGGCAGAGGAATGGTAGATTCATTGTGAATGAATGAAAATGAATTCAAAATAAAAAAATGCACCCAGGAAAATATTAAAAGTGTCTTACGAGCCCGACCTCAAGGAAAAATAACATAGTCTTGAAATATTCAATTACAGTTTTCTGGAGAAGTAGGTATCTGTCACAATTATTGGTGATCTTCATGAAAGGATCCGAAATACAATGTGGTTTCGGCAAGATACTTCACCACATTTATTGAAATGCAGTAAGGGACACCGTGGTAAGGGACTACCTATATAATAATAATAATAACTTTATTAATTCAAGAGATCAACCCATTTGATATAGGAGAAGTTTAAAAAAGAATAACAATAATAAAATAGGATACATATATAAAGAACACAAAAAAGGAGTATATAAGAACATATTATCACACGATTATAATAAAGAAATACATAAATAAGATTAAATTAGACATGACTTATAGATTTTCTGATTCCAAAAATTCCTCTACTGAATAGAATGCATTATTTAAAAGATATTGCCTAACAGCTGATTTAAATTTATTAATACCAACTATATTTTTAATATTACTGCCCAATTTGTTACACAGGACTGCACCCATATAGTACGGATTGGACTTAAACATTTCTAATGAATGTATATTGTACTGAAGGTTAGAGCCGTGGCGAGTAGGATATTCATGGTATGTATTCAGAGGCAAAAATTTTGACATATTTGTTTTTACAAAAATTAAAATGTCCAAAATGTACAAGCAGGGAAAATTTTTTGCTGAATATACGTACTTTTACAGGATTCTCTGTATTTAAGGTCAAACATAAATCGAATGATTCTCTTCTGCAGAATAAATACCCGATCCGCTGTAGTTGAGTTGTCCCAACAAATAATACCGTATCTAATTCTTGATTCAAAATTTGAATAATGAAAGGTTTTTACAACATTTAAGCTGGCGATCTGACAGAATCGTTTTACTGCAAAACATAAGACTAGCACATTTTTTACAAATGAAGTCTACATGTTTTTTCCAGTTTGACGATATATCAATGTAAATTCCTAGAAGTTTAAAATTCTCAACTTATTCGATGGATTTGCCTTTGAATTTAATGAGAGGACTAGAGGTATAGTTGGATCCAATTGGATGAAACTGTAACGAAAATGTTTTATCTTGATTCATAATTAGTCTTCAGTCTTTAAAATAATTACCAATACCATTTAGATTTTGTTCGAGTTTTGATGATATTCTCTCCGTAGTTGTATCACTTGCAATCAATGAAATATCGTCTGCAAATGCGCAATAAAAAATTGGCATAGATTCTTCTATATTATTGATATACAAGAGGAAAAGTAGCGGCCCCAAGACACTGCCTTGTGGAACACCAATATCAGTATCTAACTTGCTGGAAGTAACACCACAGTAATCGACAAATTGAGATCTGCTCGATAGGTAGGACCTTAGCAGTAAGTTACACTGACCACGCAAACCATAGCATTCAATCTTTTTTAAGAGAATATCATGATTTACGCAGTCAAATGCCTTAGATAGATCAATAAACATTGCCATAACCTTATTCCCCATATCTACATTCTTATATGTATAATCTAAAATACTGACCAGTGCAGATATTGTAGAATGTTCATTCCTAAAACCATGTTGGTTCGATGAGAGAATTTCGTTTAACTGAAGAAATTTAATAATCCTACTTGCTAATAATTTTTCGAAAATTTTTGAAAAAACAGACGAGAGATATTGGACGATAATTACTCAAATCCGTTATATTTCCTTTTTTATGTACACATATTACTTTCGAGATTTTCAACAAGCTTGGAAAGCTGCCTTCAACAAAACATTGATTTATTATGTGACAAAGTGGCTTAACTATTTTGTGAGCACATTGTTTAATTATTATGATCGAAAAGTTATCATGCCCAGTGGAACTGGAATTTTTTTTATTTATTAATAGTCTCCAGCATTTCAGATTCAGTAACAGGCTCAAGATAAATATTGTTATCTGTTCTAGGAACAATATTAATATCCATTTCGTCGGCGATGTAATCTAAAGGGATCAGTGATTTGGGTACATTTACAAAAAATTAATTAAAGGAGTCGGCAATTTTCTTTTTGATGTTTCCTCATTTTCTAATATTATAGTGGGTGCTTCATTTTGGACATTATTTTTTATGTTATTATTTATTATTTTCCAAACTGTCTTAGCTTTATTGTCAGAGTTACTTATGATTTCACCAAAATATAAACGTTTTGCTAGTCTAATAACACGTCGATAAATGGTTTTATATTTCTTATAATATCCTGCATCAATAATACCTACTTTGCGTAGATTATATCTACCCACTTCAGTGAATTGAAAGAAATGGTTCCAATAAATGGCCTGCTAGATACCCAAATCTTATAAAAATGGTTTTTCTTTTATTGCGATACGTGAAGGAAATTGTTTACAAAGATACACGAACAAAAATCCAAAATATGAATGAAATGAGAATAACTCTAGTAATAACTGCTTTCAGATCTATCACACCAGCAACGTTAAGAACAGTAAAAGTCTCAAAAGCGCATAGAGACGTATATTAATTAAAATGGGATATTATTTTTTTCTGTTGAATAATTACAAAAAATCTCCGCCCCACCCTGTAAAATATTTAAACGTTATTAACATGCTTATCCAACAATTCGCATAAAATCGTATGGTACAGTCTCGTATTATTTTGTATCTACTGGGTTTATATCTGCAAAATTATTTTATCGTAATTATTTACATTTTTTGAATGCACATTGAATTCTTAGAGCTACATGTACGTACATACAATGGTTTTTGAGTCAGATATTACAGAACAACAGAACTGATACTACAATAACAATGAACCTGAACGCCACCAAGCGCAAAATATGTCGTGTTAGCCACAACAAAAAAATGTTGATAACAATTTTAACCACATTCGCATAACTTAAATATGTTCATTTTATTTTTTATATTATTATTATAAACTATTGATTTGATAACTGCTGACGGAATTTTAGACAATATTTTTTTATCTCCCTTATTATCTTCTAGCCATAATATATTTATTGTCGGTAAGTACAGCTATAGGAAATGTAAATGACAGCTGTATGTATTAATATTTCTATAATTCGAGGCACGAAAAAATAAAATTGCATTATTACAGAATTTATAACATGCTGCGGTAGAATAGAAAAAGTTTGACATCTGAAACGACATTTATGTAGTATATTCAGAAAATCGTGTAAAATTGAAAAATGTAATAATATAGAGGGCATTCCATTTGAAAATCAAAAGGTACCACTTCGCTGAAGTCGAAAATGGAAATAAATAAATTTATATGTCAAAAAGTGAAATTTACCAAGTTTTACAAGGAAATGTACCAAGTTCCAATATTTTATCTGTAGAAAAAAACAAAAAATCTAGGGAAGTCAAGTCAGGTGAGCTTAGAGGCCAATTGACAGGATCATTCGTCGCAATGACATTTTCTCTGAATCTCTGCTGAAGATAATCATAGTTCAAATGTGCTTTTAGGGGGCGGAATATTAAAACATAATATTTTTAGTCGCAAACTTTAGTCGCAGTCGCGTTTCGAGCTGTTGGCTCTCGTCAGTGCAAGGTAGGCATGTGAGCCAACAGCTCGAAAATGCAGTCTGCAAGTGGTGTGTGACGACTGGCACGAGAGCTCCTTTAACCAGGATCAGTCTTTCGGCTGGTGTTTGTTGCAATCGAAGCATTAGAGTTTTGATGGTAATATGCAATTATTACACTTAACGCGCCAGGCTTGTAACTTGTAATTCAGCGCTCGGCGGGGCACATAACCCGGAGAGTAGCTGCTGGTTGCAGTCTGGTTACGTTCCTTATAGTAAAATATTTTATAGAGGAGTTTGCGACTAAAAATATTATGTTCTGAAGATAATCAGTTATCATTCTTGAATTGTGGAGGGGAGCATCAACTTGTTGTAAATACATTCCCGCTTCTAAACCTAAAGATAATTCATCTAAAATATCCTTAACCTCATTTTTCAGGAATTCTATGCCTTTGACGCCATTCAAGGACCCCTCAAATATTATTGGAACAATGGTTGTATTACCGATTATGTCTAGCCAAATATTGAAACCGAATCTATCTCAATAATTACCTTCCTTTTTACTTTCCCATATACGTAGTACCTGAGGAAAGTATGGGGATCGTGCAAAAATTCGATTTTGAGTTTTTGATGGATTTATACATTTTCAAATCCCTTGAACCTAAAAAAGTGGTTTGTAAAAAATGTCTGTCTGCCTTCTGTGATCGCATATAGAGCCCAAACTACTGGATCGATTTTGTTAAAGTTTTACATGTGTATTCAAGACGGCCACACCTCAAGGTGAAATCGCAAAATCGATCCTAGCTCAAATGTGGGGGAAGTAAACAGCTAAAAACAGGAAAAAAACATAAAATATTTTTTTTCTCTAAAACGGCTCCAACGATTTTGATTAAATTTGGTATATGTACGCTTCCCTAGTGCCGATATGAAATGACATGACCAGTTGCTCCAAGAAAATACCGGGAGGGAAGCTGTGGGGAGGGGTAAATAATTTCATTTTTTTTTCTCAAACGGATCTAACAATTTTAATCAAATTTAACATATGAATACTGACTTAGTAGTAGCAACGGGTAACATGTCCGGTTGTACTAAGAAATGCAGGGAGGGAGGTTGCGGGAGGACAGCAATTAAATAATTTGTTATCTAAAACGGTTCTAACGATTTTGATTAAATTTGGCACATGGACACTCCGCTAATACCGGTATGACATGACATGACCAGTTGCTCCTAGAAAATGCAGGGAGGGAAGCTGTGGGGGATGAGTTTTAAATAATTTCATAATTTTTTTCTCTAAAACGGATTTAACAATTTGAATCAAAATTAACGCATGGGTATTGTATTAGTGGCATAAAGTGACATGACAGTTGCACCTAAGAAATGCAGGGAGGGAGGTCGCGGGGGGCAAGTAGTTAAAACAAAATGTTTTAAATTTAAACAAGATTGAGAATAAATAGAGATTTGACGATGAAAATATTTGATGCAGGGATCAGGGTACATTAGTCCGGTCTACTCCTAAATGGAAAAGTTTGTCCGAGTTGTCGCGGACCGATTTTTTTTGTGGGAGTCGTCTAATTATGTTTCTGGAAACACTGCAGCTTCTTGAGCTTATTGTGCTAATCTTCCAATTTCACCCATTCCAATATTCTAGTCCCTTGTACCAATTTGTACACCCCCAGAAATGGTCGAGTATCATATTCTTCTGGGCATAATCTTGGTTGTCCATATGTCCATGTAGAGCCTGTCTCCTGTGATCTATAGCTTCACATTCAGTCAGGATGGATAAGTTGTCTCTGTTGACCCATTGAACTGTCTGCATTTTAGGTCTCCATTGTACATACCTATTCTATACAGATGTCCTTTCAAGGCCCTGTTAGGAGACGATTATGCGTAACTGATTCCCGCTCAGTAACAGCAGTTTTTCAGCCTTCTTTCGAGATGGTCCTTTGATAACAGTTTCCCCATGTTAATGCCTGGTTATTTTATCCCAGTATTCTTTGTGTTGGTTTTTGGCCCCGTATAGTGGTTTTAGGCACTTCCAGGGCCGATTCTGGGCGAATATATGGAGCTGATGATCCTTTTCTTGCTAGCTCGTCAGCTTTTTCGTTGCCTTCAATACCAGAGTGTCCTGGAACCCACAATAGAGTTATCTTGTTGTGGCCAGGGCTCTTAGTTCTTCTCGGCATTCCGATACTAGTTTAGATATCATTTTCGGGTTTGATAGTACCCTTAGGGACGCTTGACTGTCTGTTAATATGCTGATTTGCCTAATTCTTTACCTTAATAAATTTTTATTTTCTTGTGACTAAGATTTCGCATTTTGTCGGTTAAATAACCCCAAATTTGTGAAACTAGACTCAGCTTAAATTATAATCCATCCCAAAAAATTATTGTTTGGCCGCACGTTATCCTGTAAAATCCAATTGCAATAGTTCATCCTTTTCGTACAAATCCTGGTGCAATTGGTATTTAAAAGATTTATGGTCATACTTATGCAAAATTCGGCTGACTGTTTGGTGATTGGTACAAGGGTTAAAAAAAGAAAAGATGCCGAAATACAATGAACTATTTGCTACTTCTTAATATTTTTAGTCGCAAACTCCTCTAAAAAATCATTATTTTACTATAAGGAACCTAACCAGACTGTAACCAGCAGCTATTTTCCGGGCTATGTGCTCCGCCGAGCGCTGAATTACAAGTTATAAGCCTGGCGCGTTAAGTGTAATAATTGCATATTACCATCAAAACGCTAATGCTTCGATTGCAACAAACACCAGCCGAAAGACTGATCCTGCTTAAAGGAGCTCTCGTGCCAGTCATCACACACCACTTGCAGACTGCAGTTTCGAGCTGTTGGCTCTCGTCAGTGCAAGGTAGGCATATGACGACCGACACGAGGATCACTTGACTATTTGCTACATTTCGGTAGCTTTGGGATAGCGACATGTAAAATAGTCAGCAGGCGCCATCTAGCGCTCCAGTGTCTGTTGCAATCGAAAAATAAATAGCCTTACTGGGCTTAGTATAGTTGAAATGTGCATTTAGAGGGCGGAATATTAAAACATAATATTTTTAGTCGCAAACTCCTTTATAAAATCCTTATTTTACTATGAGGAACGTAACCAGACTGCAACCAACAGCTACTCTCCGGGCTATATGCCCCGCCGAGCGCTGAATTACAAGTTACAAGCCCCGGCGCGTTAAGTGTAAAGTTTTTCATAGCGTACTTGATAGTTATTTATTTACCTGGGGCGATATAGATATGTTTAGGTCCGCGGGTGAAGAATTTCTATCCAAGCTCGAGGATAGAAAGTCACACAAGGGCATAAACATCCTATATCGCCAGTGGTGCATACAACGTTTTATATTTCACTCTACTTTAGATACCTACCTAATTTAAATTTAATAAATGAATTTGATAATTTATGAAATAGATATGGCTTTGCGGTTGCAAGTCCTTGCGTTTGTTCTTGTATCCGCAACGACGCGACTGTTATTTTATTTTTTCTGCCAGTGAAGTAATAAAGTGTGTTGAAACCTGTTTAAAAGTGATTATGCAGGACAAAGAAATTCGACATATTCTTCTCCAAAGGGCCACAGAAGTAAATGAGGCACTGCCACCAAAAAAAATTTCGATCACTGTATGAGAGAGAATATGAAAAATTTCAACAATGGCTAACAGAAATTCTATTACTGTCAGTAAGACAGGTCTAATGGCTTATTTTCACGAACTGGTACAGTTGATTTAAAAAAAAACTGGTACAACTCTTGTAATCAAAAATTTTAATAGTTTAGTTGTGTGCATATTTCTGTAAATAGGGCTGGCCAGGCATGTCGAGAGGGGGGTGGAAAAGAGGTGATTTACCCCGGACCTGGGCTTTTTGGAGGAGAGTGTTTTTAAACTTATTAAACCTTTCTTTTTAATTTTATTCAAATGGAATTTTAAAAAATAATTAGAAAATAACTTTTTCAAAACATTTTCAAGCCTGCCATATTATTGTTTAAAAAAATAATATTTGTTACGGATAATTCTACTAATGGTTGTAATTAAAATACTAACTGAATAATGATAATTCTATTTTTAAAATAAGAACACAAAAATACCACGAGATTAAAAAAATGTAAACAATGCAGACTGAACATAAAAATACAATAAAAAAATAAAATAAATGAATTTCAACTACGTAATACAGAATTAACTAATATTTTGTCATTGCTCCATTAGTGTCTAAAACTGCCTGAAGTCTTGCAGGCATGAACAAAATCAGATTTCTTGCAAGGTCAACTTCTTGCGACAAGTTCCCCCAAGCGTCTTCAATTATCCCTTCCAATTCTTGGGCATTATTTGGGTGGTTATTTAATTTTCTTATATGTTTCACCATTAGTCCCCAAACATTTTCAATTAGATTCAAATCCGGACTGTTAGATTGCCACGGTATCAACTCTATGTTTTTATTAAGAAACCATTGCCTGACACGATGAGCCGTATGTATGGAGCAGTTGTCTTGTTGGAAAATAAAATTATTTTCCGGAAACACCTCTATTACTGACGGCAACATAATATTGTCTAATATTTCAATATATTTAATGGAATTGAGATGACCACCACTGTTCCAACACACACCTAACCCTTTTAGGCTCATCCAAGCCCAGACATTGACTGAAAACCTTCCTGATATTTGTGAATCGAAAGTATATTTTTCGTCGTATCTAGTGTAAGGAGGCCTATATACGCGAACATGTCCATCGTTACAGGATTTAAAAACCTTTTAGTCAGAAAAGACAACTTATTCCCAGAAGTTTTCATCATTGATTATATAGTTCAGTGCAAAAATAATCCTACTCTGCTTCTTTTCTTCTGAAAGTTTGTATTTTTTAGCCGCTGAACAACTCTTGAATTCGCTTCCTAGTTTTATTCTTCTGTAAGCAGTAGGTACCGAAACAGGGAAATTTGTCTCTGCAATTGCATTTACTGCAGTTTGAAAAGGGTTTTCTCTTAGGTAATTTATAAGATTTTCATCTTCTTGATTATTGCTCTTTCTGGGCCTATCGGAACCAATTTACGGCATACCGTTTGGTTAGTTTCCCATTGTTTTTTAACACTCATTATCGTGGTTTTACTCACATTGCATTCAGCAGCAAGCCTTCTTATGGACCGGACCAACCATCTTCAATTTTAGAAACAATTCGAAGTTTTTGAATATCTGTTCGATGTCGAACCATTTTTAATAATGACGCCACTGATTAACGTCAAAGTGACATTTGCAAGATTATTAATATCAATCAAAGAACGAATGATTTACATAGCTAAAAGAAAGTGTACCAGTTTTTTTTAAATCAACTGTACGTACCTATTATTGTAATTTTCAATTTTTTGATAAATTATTGTTAAATAAATAAACACCACAGAAATTAGACAATCTCCAATTCCAGAAGCCAGGGGCTTGTCTTTACATACTTCTTATTTTTTTTATAGGCGGAAACATTCTGCCCCAGCACATTGTGGTTGAAATACTTAATGCTGAAGGCTACGTTGTTGATGAATAGAAAAATAAACATAGATTATAATCGGCTGGAGGCCTTTCAGAAATAATCTTCAAAAGGATATTTTCCGAAAAAATCCAAGACATTGACACGGGAAGATGTTTTAAAATTTTTCAAAGAAGCTTCGGACGAGACTGCTAAAAAGGTATTGTATATGGGTGACGTTAGTTTCCTTAGCTTTATTTAGTTTTCTCTTAGGTTGTTCTGATTATGGGAGTATTAGGAGGCCTTCAAAGGGATGAACTGGCCAAGTTAAGCATAGACGATGTGAATGACAGGGGAGCAGTGATCGTAGTCAACATTCCGTATAAAAAGACAGGCGAAGGGAAAAGTTTTACCATTGTGGAGGAGAATGAAATTGCCATGACCCTAGATCGTAAATACGCTTCCTTGCGATTTAAGGGAATAAAGGAGCGTCGTTTTTACTTGAACTATGGCAGTGGTCGATCTACTGCGCAGCCAGTTGGTAAAAATACTTTTGGAAATATACCTTCGAAAAACGCAAAATTTCTGGGATATACTGATGCTAAATGGGCCACTGTCTGCGTCGTACATCGGCAACTCTTCTGGTGAATGCAGGTGCTGACATGTTAATATTAAAGAGACATGGGAAGTGCAAAAGTGACGCAGTTGCATCAGGATATATTGAGGATAGTATGACCTCTAAAAACAAGATATCTAGATTAATTGCTGGAGATTCAGGTAATGACAAATGTGAAATCCCCAATAATCCTGGCGTAAATATGTCATTCCAAATCAATGTGCAGGGTTAAGGAAATTGATCATCAGAAGGCGATCCACCTTCAGTGGACACTTCTCCAAGCGTATTTTTAATTTTAAGTGTTCCAAATAATAGGTTTCCACAACGTAATAATTTCTGTACCTGTGTTAGCTAATAGCATTAAAGAACTTTAAACGAAACGTCTTTAATAAAATTGCTTTTTAAATGTTTTTCAAAAGTAAGTATTGAAGGGCATAATAAACGGGCGTAATCATTACGCTCTTTTTGGCCCTAGGGTATAATGACTTTGTTTATTTATCTCGTATCCAAGCAATAAACAACAAATTATAAGCAAGTGAAATATAATAGTTATTAATTATACAAGGGGATTAGCAAGCCTTTAATCTACGAAAAAAATGTGCACTCGAGGCGCAGCTGAGACTCACAATTTTTCGAAAGTAATTAAAGGTTTGTCCACGACCACGGCCAAATTTGGAGCGTGAAAACCGTATGAGAGCAGATAAAAAATTATGATTTTGAAAAACGTCAGATTTGACAAGTTTATTTTAATTAAGAATCTTTTGATTTTGAGCAAAAAATAGAAGGTCTTTGAATCGTTTCTATGACAAGAGTGGTATTATGAATTCTAATCCACAAGTGTATTAAAGAGCCTTTAATCCACGGAAAACAGATGTATTGAATCTTCCTAATATAGAGGTCGTGGATAAAACATTTTATTCTTTCATTAATTAATTGTCTTTTGTTATTGTTTTCTTCATTTTGCCGCTCCCTAACGTGCCACATCTGGGGCGCTTCTCCGCCTTTACCCCCCCCCTTCCAGGTGGGGCACTGTGTGGTGGACAGACTGAAGATAGAACAATTTTACCCCAGCCACAACCTTCTGGGATGAAAAATAACATAAAAAATGTACAATTATTTTTGAAAAAAATTTCGTAAAGTGACCAAATAGAATTTGGTTCGAGATTCCAAAACTAATAAAATATACAGAGTGTTATTTCCGTTATACACATGCACAAACTTCATGAAACCAATACCCTCCACAATCGGAAGAATATACATAACTCTGAACTTATTATTATCGTCAAAAAAATTAAATTAATAGAATAAAATTATGGAGAACCCCTTTCTTCATTTTATAAAACCACTTTATTTAACCTAGCGAAAAGCATAATTTCGGTTGCAACTGCAATGTCTAATTAAAAAGCTTTCATCATACTTACAAGCATTTTTATTAAAGTAATACCTAACATTTTATGTGCTATTGTAGGATGAGTTATGCTATGAATTCAAATATCAAATGGAATCTAATACGTCCTCAATACGAATTAATGTCAAAAATGTTGAAATAATTATCATGCATCTAATATGAATGAATACTAATGCTTGCAACTAGTCATAGACATACTAATACAAGTATACAAAGAAAAGATTAACTATCTTACGTACGTAGGTTGTACGTCTGCGTCTAATAATAAAAATAACCATTTTGAAATCCGCCTAATTCTAGTTGTATAAAAATTTATTGCGTACAAATACACGTGCATTGATTAAATATGATAATGTTAGAACAATTCGACAATAAAATAAAATTAGTCATAATGCAAAAGGTAGCTCGTATGCATGATAGGCATACTTAATTTTGTAAACGTAAAAGAAGAAAATTTGGACATTCTATCCCATTTTTAGCAGGGTTAGACGTATGAGATTTAACTCACTTATGTATAAAGTGTGAAACAGCCAAATGGAATAAATTCTGTATTTCCATTATTGTGCATATTTATGAAAAATCCCGAGACGTCGATTTTGGATTCTGAAATGACATCCTGCAACGTACAAATTTCTCTAAATTCTCCCTTCGAGTGGCAGTTGCAACCCCTAAATTTTTAAACTGGAAGTAGGGACTTGTGATACCTCATTTGAAAGGCCTTTTCAGTCTCTGTTCAAAAATGCTATGGTTTTAATATCTATTACAAAAATTTACGGTAAAAAATTAATTCATATGCTTGACGTGATTTACAATAGCAAACTAAAAAGAACTTAATTTCAATGCAGTAAATATTCAAAATGAGTTACTTGAACTTATTAGTGACTTAGATTTGTATATCATACTTTTCATATATTCCCATAGAAAGAAATCTAAGATCAGGAGAACGTGCTGGCCATTCTAGCGATCCTCGCCTCCCTATGCACCGATTTGGAAATGTTAAGTTGAGGTATTGTCGGACATCGATTCGGTAATGTGGTGGTGCTCCATCTTGCTCGAACCATATCACATCCGCTGGAACTTGTGGGTTTGCTTGAGCAAAGTTGGCACGACAGTATTTTGGAGCAGAGCTAAATAATTATCTCCATTCAAATTACTATCATTGAAAAAGGGACCAATGGCATGGTTTTCAATTATCCCCACTCAAACATTAACCTTTTTAGGATTTTGCGTATATAATTCACTTATCCCGTGAGCATTTTCATTAACCCAGTGGCGACAGTTTTGACGATTAACATGGCCATGAAGAGTAAAAGTGGACTCATCCGAAAACAAAACATTTTCCAGCTGGATAACATTGTTAAAGTCGAGGCAAGAATTCAAGCAATGCACGTCACGAGTGATCTCGTTAAAGAAATTTTAATACTAACATAATTTTTAATCATTAATTACGTAAAAAAGAGTAATTCTTGACATCCAGTTATTAAGCTTTTTTCAGAAATAGGTACAGTTTAATGGGGCTTTATGATTCTTAGCAGTATTGTCTTATTTATAGAATCAATCTGTGACGTGCATCGCTTGAATTCTTGCCTCGACTATATCATCATTTATTCGCAAAAATAAGTTCAAAATCATCTTCACTAAACTCCCGAGTTGGGGTCAGTTTGTAGGGATGCATTTTATTTTCTTTTAGTGCGCGAATAATTGAGGGATGGGAAACATTCAATGTTAAAGCTGCTAGTCGGCTTGAATTATGCGAGTTGTTTCTTGAAATAGGTGAGCAACTTTCTTCTGTGATCACATTCTATCTCCGTAACCAACCATCTGTAAAATTATTATTTTATGCATTTCGTTTAAATAAACCATCTTTAGAAATTGCAGTTAGCAAAACTCAAATAATACGCAAAACACGGACAACTCTTTATTGACAACTATGACAATTACAGGGTGTCCAGGCACCATGGGGTAATATTAAAAGTACCTATAATTTTTTTTTCTTAGGGCGCCCCCTACTATTACTCTTTAAAGGTTACACATTCAAGAAGGCTTTTGCCTATTACTTCCAAACTTCCAAACCGTTCTATCGATTTTAATAAAATTTGGGCTGTGTACATATTAAATGAGTATCTTTATTCCAGAAATATGGTGCCCTTCATATCCTTTCTAGAAATCCAAGAGTGCAACACCCCTAACGCTTTTTACCCCTAAATTTTGACATAAATTAATTTTTGAAAATTAAGGCCACATTTTTAAGTTCCTTAAACGATTTTCTAAAGGAAGATATTCTTGTTTGACATCGATAAAGCGATCCGTTTTTGAGAAAAATTGATTTTTTTGATAAGGGACTAAGGAATACTACTATGATACCTGTGAGAAAATAAATAATCCTATTAATTTTTAGGGAGCGTGAAACCGAAACGAGGAGGTGAAGGTGGTCTTAGAACTGTTCGTACAGTTGCACTAGAAGAAGCTGTATTAGATGCTGTTGCTGTAGACTCATCAATAAACGTTAGGTTAGGAAGCTCTCAGCGCAATTTAACACTTCGAAGTCGGTGGTTCACAGAATTTTGAAATAACAGCTTCTCCATCTTTTCCTCATCCAGAAAGTTCATACAATGTCCCCGGATGACTACCCTGCTCGAGTTCCATATGCTAATTATCGGTTCCTGCAAAAGTAACAGGAAGACAGCAAGTTTATTGGTAGTGTTTTATTCACGGATGAAGCAGAATTGGGTGTAATAAATTCTCACAATCTACATAGTTGGAACGATGAAAACCCTCATGCAATTATTGAAACTAATCACCAACGATAATTCCAAATTAACGTCTGGGCAGGAATAATTGGAAATTATTTAATAGGGCCATTTGTTTTGGAAAATCGGTTAAATGGAGAAAATTACTTAAGGCATCTACAAGAACATCTAGATCTTTTATTGGGAGATGTGCCATTAGCAACTATAAGAAACATGACGTACATGCATCATAGAGCTCCTCCTCATTTCAGCATCACAGCCAGGAAATATTTAAATAAAAAATTTCCTCACCGATGGATTGGCCGACGAGGTCCATTACCGTGGCTTCCACGTTCTCCTGATCTAAACCCATTAGATTTTTTTCGTTTGAAGTCATCTCAAAAATTTAGTGCATAAAACACCGGTACAAACAAGGGAAGAGATGTAACAAAGAATCACTACCAAATGTGAAGCCATTCGGAATAACCCTGGAATGCTATTTCAGGTTCAGCGATCCAACTTATCTCACTTACGAGAATGTAATCTTGTACAGGGTGCTCAGATCGAACATTTATTTTAGTTATGTGTGGTATTATAGTTGTAGTATGTAGTTATGTGTTGACGAAATGTCAGTCTTTGTCCCTTATCAGTAAAATCATTTTCTCAAAAACGGATTGCTCAACAAGAATATTTTTTTTTAGAAAATTGTTTAAGGAATTTAAAAATGTGACCTTAATTTACAAAAATTCATTTATGTCAAAATTTTAAGGTAAAAAGCATTAGGAGTGTTCCACCCCTGGTTTCCTAGACAAGATACGAAGAGCGCCATATTTCTGGAATAAAGATAGTCATTTGCCGCTCTAGGGGTGAGGGGATGAAAACTCTGCGTCGCGACGCTTTTCGGGAAATAGCGCCGTCATGGTAAGTGCTATCGATAAAAGTTCAAATGAAATATGTAGAGAACAAAATTGTGCACAATTTTGGTGTTTGCATTTTTCAACAAAATCAGAATTTCATCGCGGATTAAGACGAAGATTTCTTTAAGAGAAAAAATATTACATGATTGTTTGATAGCGATCTTCGTCTTAATCCGCGATGAAATTCTGATTTTGTTGAAGATTGCAAATCAACCCCCACTTTGGCGCGCTGTAGAATCGGTTGCAGACGAAAAATGCAAACACCAAAATTGTGCACACTTTTATTCTCTACGTATTTCATTTGAACTTTTTTCGATAGCACTTACCACAGCGGCGCTATTTCCAGAAAAATGTCGCGACGCAGAGTTTTCATCCACTCCCCCACCCCTCGAGCGGCAACCCCCCCCCCCTCCCGAGGTCGTAAACTGAGGTGAACTATCAGGGGACCTATGTCTACCATCCCACCAAATTTCTGACCTTTTGCGAATAGATATACAGATAGTAACTCCATGTTGCTTGGACTATACGTACACAGTCCAAATTTTATTAAAATCGGTTATGGAAGTAATAGGCAAAAAACCTTCTTGAATATGTAACCTTTAAAAAGTAATATCTTCGTAAGGGGGCGCCCTAAGAAAAAAAATATAGGTACTTTTAGTGTTATTTTGACCCAAACTATTCGTTCCCGAAGCATTGCTCCATAGTGCCGGGACACCCTGTATTTATTGCTGTCAATCGCTACGACGTATTCAATAAAACTGGCAATGCCAGGTATGAAGAATTTTGGGGTTTTTATGTCTTTCTTTTATTTGATAATATTGAAAAGGAACACTGAAATTATGGCCTGCAAGAACAAAACGGTGTAAATTTTCATGTTTTTGGTTTGCATTTCGTCCAGCAGACCGTTAATTTTTGCAATAAATATTAAAACCATAGCATTTCTGAATAGAGAATGAAAAGGCCTTCCAAATGAGGTATCATAAGCCCTACTTCCCGCTTACAAATTTAGAGGTTGCAACTGCCACTCGAAGGGGATTGAATTTAGGGGTGAAATTTGTACGTTGTAGGATGTCATTTCCGAATCGAAAATCTCGGGATTTTTTATAAATATACTTAATGATTGAGATACTGAATTTATTCCATTTGGCCGTTCTTCAAATGTTGACAAAGTTTGTCTCCATAACAAATAGGGTAAGAATAATGTGATGATTTGAAATATTCATACAAGTGGACGAAAACTAAACAACCACAAACATTTTCTCTTCAAGGTGGAAATTGGAAGTAACGGAGTAAAAGCTAAAAACTATTTCAACTTTCAAGTAGGGCGCGCCAATATCCATTGGCTGGATGTCGGTCTCGATAACTAGGGCCGAGTAGGACTACTACTCTTTGCTCCTAGATTATCTCTGTAGACCTGGACCGGCCTTCGTGATAGGTGGGCCCGCTTACTTCTACCAGACCCAGCTCGCAAATGCGAGATATGTCGTGGTATTTTCTGCGGACCTCCCCCGGTCCTGGCTGTTGAACCTCGCTGGCTGAGGTCTCTTCTGGCGCTCTTCTTGTCTTGATATTTTCTTTCTTGGCCAGCTTGTCACCCCCGGGGGTAGTCATCGGTCGAGTTAGGTTTAGGAAGTTTTGGCTGGGACTGACTGCCGGTACGTAGGACATCAATTGATATCCTACCCCGGATCATCGGAAAGGTAAGGATATGAGCTGTGTAGCTCGGGAGTGTGGAGACCCTAAGTGCTTATTTTAGCACTTTCGGACTCCACGGAGCAGGTGGGACAACGGGCGTTGGACGGTATGTTGTCCGACGCCCGCAAGGGGGTTGGGTTAGGGTAGAAAAACGTCATGTCTCTGGTAGTAGTGGTCCGTCCTGGGATATCTGAAATAGATCGGTTAGCGAGAAATATAAGTTATACTCACCCGTTGTCCAGTAGCTGTACCCTCGGCCGTTTATGCCTCGGGGCGTCGGCAGGGTCATAATCAGTGGCCTGTCTGATCAGCGGGTTCCCATGCTCCTCGGCTTGGGCGTACAGCTTCTTCGCTCGTTCCCGGATGACTTCAGTGACCGTGGTGTACTCCAGGTCTCTGACGATATCTGCGGTTCTCACGTACCATGGGGCGTCGACTGCCGTCCTGAGGGCGATGTTTTCCACTGCCTGGATTTTCTTCATGTAGGACTTTGCCTGGTAGCCCCACGCTGCCGAGGCGTACGTCAGCTGCGGCCTGATGAGGGTCTTGATAAGCGTGAGCTTATTCCTCAAGTTGAGAAGGCTCCCGTTTCCCATCATCGGGTAGATGAGGGCTCTCGTGCGTCAGGCCTTGGCTGTGATAGCGTCCGTGTTCTGTCTCCACGTTAGGCTTCTGTCCATGACCACGCCAAGGTACTTGACGGTGTCGTGCCATGGAGACGTGTCCTGTGGGAATTTCTTTCCGCACTCGTCTGAAGAGAATGGCTTGGCTTTTGTCGGCGTTGACGGCGACTTTCCACTTCGTGCACCATTCTTCCAGGAGTGTGGCCGTTTCCTGGAGTTTTATGGTTGCGTTCCTGGCTTTCCAGGATCTGGAAATTATTGCTGTGTCGTCTGCATACAGGGCCAGGGCTGTGTGGTCGGTCCTGGGGAGGTCTGAGGTGTAGATAGCGAACAGGTGCGGTGACAGCACCGAACCTTACGGGACTCCCGCCTCCACGGTCCTATAAGTGGAGAGTTGGTCCGAGATTTTCACCCTTAGCTGTCTGCGGTGCAGGTAGGACCTCACTAGTTTGACGAGTTCGATGGGGTAACCCATACTCATTATTTTAGCTAGTAGGCCGTCGTGCCAGACCCTGTCGAACGCTTTGGCAACGTCTAGGAACAGCGCCGCGGTGACTTGCCGCTGGTTGAACCCCATAGTAATCTCCTCGGTGAGGCGAAGTGCTTGGAGTTCGGTGGAATGTCCTGTTCGGTACGCGAACTGTTCATCCGGGATGATATTCAGCTCTTCTGTCTTTTCTGTAAGCCTCTTCAAGATGACCCGTTCTGCAACCTTGCTCATGGCTAGGAGGAGGCTGATGGGCCTGTAAGAAGACGGGAAAATTAGTTCTTTCCCTGGTTTAGGGATCATAATGACGTCGGCCTTTTTCCACCTGGCTGGAAAATGCCGTAACCTTAACATCGCGTTCACGATGTTGACTAGCGCCGCTACTCCTTTCCTGGGTAGTTTTTGAGAGCGATGTTTCCTATCTTGTCACATCCCGGAGCCTTTCTCGGTTTTAAGGTCCTAAGGATTTCCTTGACTTCCTCGGGGGTAGTCGGGCGGATGTGGTCGTCATCAGGCAGGCGGTGGATCCTACGTACTCTGCGCTCGACGTCGTCCACCCAGTCCTCGTCCTCGTCATCGAGCTCGTTCTCTCTACACTGCAGTTCTAGGCTGTCGGCAAACGCCTCGGCTTTTTCCTGGTTAGTGTAGACGATCCCTCGCTCTCCGTGAATCGGGCGCATAGGCTTCCTCCGGTTTCGCAGGGCACATTGGGTATTCCACATGTTTCTGTCCTGTGGATCGAGTGACTCAAGTTGGCGTTGCCACCCCTCCTGGCGGTGTTCTTGGAGGGCGGCTTTCACTATTCGGCTGAGGACGTTATACTCCCTTCTGTCGGCGGGGAGCCTCGTCCTCTGAGCCCGTCTCTTGGCGCTTCTTCTGTCCCTTATCAGCTGCCTGGTGACCTCTGCTAGGTTCGCCATCGGTGCTGGGTGTCTTCTTACTTCTGTTTCTGTCGTGCTTTCAAGTGGGGATTTCTAGACATAAATAAAAATAGAAAAATCTGACAATATTTGGTTAATACTTATGCGTATAACGGGGAAACATTTGTCGATCTGAAAGATTTATCGTAAGTTTACCAAATTACACGGATACATATCAGTTGATTATTTCTTCTTTTGATGTTTGAGCGTTGAGCGACATATTGCGACTGATAACTTGGTACAGTCGTGGTCACAATAAGGTTACTAACTTGTACAGTGTATGACTTTACCTTAGGGTATTTTAAGCTTTACCCCGCCCGTTGACGTTATATTTGAAGATCTGCATTGATAACGCAGAAAGGGTATTTGCCGCTTCAAAAAATAAAAAGCTATTTGCTTTAATTTGTGGTATTATTTTTTTTGTTCAAATGCAATGAAATTTGGCATATGGCTCTAACTTAAGCCGTCCTATTTTTTTTTTTTTTTGAACATTACATCTGCAAACTGAATCCGGGGACACACTGTATATATTTTTTAAGCAACTCTTATAGATCCAAGGGTATAGAATCATAATCTGATGCGCCATGTTTACAGGTGGTGCAAAATTAAATTCTTTGTTACAAAAAAAATGACGATATTAAAAAAATAGACCCTTCGCATATGTTTTCGCCTATAGCAATAAGGTTTATCGTTAAAATGGTAATTTGACTGTTAATTGGGGCGGGGTATAACAACCCTTAAACTGGAGGTAATTCAACAAATTTACCTTTCACATTTTCTCAACATTTTTAAAAAAATGTTATGGCTTTTCCCGCGAATTTAATAGGAATTTGGAAAATTTTGTAAGTTCATTAATCACAAACTTAACCTATTTGAAACTTACTCCCATATCAATTATTGTATTTACGCATAGTTTAAGCAAGCGCTCTCTGTTTAGGCAAGTTACTTAATTTTTTCTCTAAACTATTTCTTAATGAAAGTAATAAAATTATTGACATGACGATAAATATTTCATAATTTGGATTGTTTGTACCTCATATGGACCTTACAATTAGGGTTTTTTCAAATTTGTGCAAAAATAAAAGCGGATAAGCTATTTTTAAGAATTCCCCATTTTAAGGGTTGTTGTACCAGCTCAATGGCCACTTTTTCTATCAAAAAAATTGTTGTTAAAAATCAGAAACATTTTAAATATGTAACTATTATTTATAGGAATTCCCTCTAGAAGGATATATTATGCTATATTTTATTTTCATAAAAAAATTAATGTAAATAATATTCTAATACATCAACAAATAATACATAAAAGTAAACGATTATAAACAAAAAAATATCCTGTATTTATTGACTTGTGCGTAAGCAAAAAGTAGCAAATAATTGGCATTTAAAGCAACAGGGAGGGGTTCTGTTCCGTCCAAGTTATCAGGCAAATTAATTTTCATGATCCTCGGTAACATAATTGGTAAGTAGACTAAAATTTGGTTGATGTTTGTTAATGACTTGGTAGACACACGGCCAACCCAACATTTTTGTAGAACAATTGTATTTTTACATGCTTCTTTTAACTCACAATGCAGTCTTCATATTTGTGTTCAAATATTGCATCCTTTATTTAACACACTTCCTATCATAATCGATGAAATTTTGCACAGTTATTAAGATCGGAGGATAATACAGTATTCCACCGTTACTTTAGAAAATATCCGCACGTAGGGGACGAGGGGTTGAAAATTGATTAAATCGACTATCCAACTGGCACCTCCACCAAAACGTACAATACAAAAGCTTTTTCGCCTGATAAAAGACTTCTACGTCTGTTTTTTCCATACAAATGGTACAAAATTAGTTTCGGTGACATAATTGAATGCTGTTAGGTTACCTCGGCTCACATGAATGAAGTTAAGTAAATTGGTTCTATACGTTATAAATAATTAAAGTATGACTGAAAAGTAGAAAATAAATAAATGAAATTTGTTTTTAAAAACTTGCTTTTCTTAAAGTCGTATTAAAAAGTTAAAAAATAATTGTAAGAAAAGCAAGGCGTGCGCGTTATGCGTACAATCATACAAAGTGCGCACGCTTTGCTATTCTTGAAATTATTTTTTACTTTTTAGTACGACTTTAAGAAAAGCAAGTTTAAAAAATATATATTTTTTCTTATAATTACGATGTCACAGAGAATTAATAAAAGAAAAGTAACTAGATGTTCATTAGTTGAATAAAATACGAACACATGCATTAATGTTTACGAGAACAAAAATGGAAAAATGTTTGCAATAATTTCTTTACGCATGAAGCCTTACTGTGATCACGACTGTATTTTATTTTCTATTATCGCTTTAAAATTGGTAGATACAATTTGCAGCTCGACTTTTTGCCATTTATTTACTTGAATTAGATATTCCTTTATTTAAAATAAAGGTACTGGAAAGGGTAAAACAACTACAAACACCTTGCCGCAAACAATATCTCAAAAATAGATGCAAAGTACAAACCCTAAAACAGTACTCACGCAAGAGACACCTATGGAACGAGTAAAATAAACAAATGTGCACAGCACACCCTTACTGTACTAGTCGAAACCACCACCCTTCATTTTCAGTGGCTGCATCGGCGAGTAAAAGGGAGACAGACGTATCTTATCGGGACTTATGCCGACAACGGTAAATTTTTATCCAGTCGTGTGAGATGAGGGGGAAATCAGGACAAACTAAAATTGTTAGAATGTGTAAATAGTAAATATTATATCTAGTTGGATTATTTGTGTTCAGCTGAAGAAATGTTACATGTTTCATGCTTTGATATTTTAAAAATAAGAAAAAAGGACAAGTACTTAGATTAAATTTTTTTATAAATAAATTCAGAGAATGCTATTTCTCAAAATAAATGCAAATCCATCAAGAATCGCGACCGAAAACTAATGGCAGATAGTTACGCCGTTCACCAACAGGTGTCGCGATTTATCATTCAAGATTTATACTACTTAAACAATTTTAGGAAACCACATAGTCACACTTTCTACCAAGAGATGGCAGTAATCTAGCTCCGAGAAATTTAGGAAGTATTTAAATAACAATGTATACTATAGTATAAAATATGATAATTATAAATTATTGTTAATAAATTAACGCATAAAGATTATTTATTAGGTGATAATATAAAAATGGTTGAGATGATGTAAAACTCATAATACTGATTTGTTTTCTTTAACTAAATGTTGGTAACACTGTTTTATGTCCGTCAAGCTATAAATCTATGGCATATCCACCACCGTTGATTATTTTTTGTGAAATAAAAGTATATAAAAATATCCAAATTGCAAACCCCTTCCTCTTTCTGAACTTGGTCAAACGACAGATATTGGCTAGTGCAGTATAGGTTACCGGATTTTTGGATTACGCTTAACACCAAATGTCAATTAATATATTGGTTAATTAATTGAATATCCATTTGATATCGGATTATTTATCAAATTATATCATCCAAGAAAATTGGACAAATTTTATATTTTTTAAAATTTTTACGTGCCCACCTTAGAGGTTAGTTTTGATATTAATTTGTGGCAAGCTTATTGTAGATGATTTGGGCAGGGTGGCAAAAACAGCACCGTTTATTTTGTATAAATCTGTTGGTAATTTTGGTATATATATTTTGGGTTTTGGATTTTGGCAACTAACAGAAAATTGGCGAGAAAGCATTCGATCATCTGGAGAATGCTCACAAAATCTACACCAGTCTGTGTTCCTTTTGTATAAAAGTTAAGTTACTTTCGTATCGTTATTTTGCTTATAACTATTGGTCTTATTTGCATAATAGTTTAGAGTAATACTAATATTTTTCTGTAGCAGATATCCCTAGACATTTATATAGTGCTATATTTAAATATCTTTTTATAACGCCATATCCTAAAATGACGTTTATTTGACAGTTTCAATCAATCAAAAGAGTGAAAAATAAAAAAAAAGTGAAATAATAGTATATTATTCAATGAGCGGTAATGTAGGTAATAACTCACGTAGATGAAATTTGCAGCACGAGCTGCAGGCGAGTGTTGTAAATTCGCCAAATGAGTTGTTACCATTATCACAAGTTGAATACTATACTTTTCGGCTCGTATTATAAACGCCCCGCTTGTAAAAAAAAACACAATTTTAGCCACTTGTTATATAATAGCTATTTATGTATCAAGTCCATACTACAAGGCTTTATTGAATAGCAATATAAATATATAGTAATAGTAAAATAAAGTAACTTTATTCTACTTGTACAATATTAGTAACTTTATTTTACTAGTATAATAAAGAAGTACTTTATAGCCGGAAAATTATATCATAAACAGTCCTTTATAACGTGGTCGGACATAAAATACTATTATTGTCTGTAAAATCTATTATCTGTAGTAAATTGTATTTTTAGAACTGTTTTCTTTTGTTGTTTTCTGACTACAAGGATTAGTAAGACTTAGGACCTCATATATTTTTGTGAACTTTAGATTGTAATAGCATATAAAGCTATCCTGTCGGTGATGTACTTTTCTGTCGCGCATAATCCGTATCTGTCGTAGTAAGTACTTTTCTTTATGTGAAATATTTATTTGTCGCATGAAACACTGTGTGAAATTGTATTTAATTTTTTATCGCACATGTCACCTTTTCTCTCGTTTTCTAACCCTCTTTGTCGGGTTAGGTTAGTTTGGCAGGCATGAAGGTGCCATCACATTATTGATTTCACTTTCATTGACAGCTTGTGTTTTAGCGTGAATTAGTCCGAAAACCAAAATTTTAAACTTTATCATTATTATTTTTATAAGCTCAAAAAATTTCGGAAACAATTAATTATGTGTTTTTATATTTACAAATACCATCGTTGAAGCAAAAAAAAACATGTATTTTATATTATGTACTTATATTTGTTTTTCTTTATGGGCGTAACAGCGTGCACCCTGATCTCCCCTATTAGATACCACATGCCTACTATATAGCAGTTAGAACTTCAGTCAGTTGTGGGCATTTCCTATTCACGTTTTATACGCGAGCAAAACTAAGTTTACCACGTGTTTTTGTACGTTCACCGGTAAAATTTCCATTTATTATTTATAAATAGTAATAAAATAATAATATCTCAATAAATTTAATATGGAGTAGTGTTGTGACTGGTTAGAGCCCGTTTTCGTAAAAAGTAGTGATTGTTTCATTCATAAATTGGATAATTTTGAAAGGTAAATATGTTTTTAAACATAGCTTAATACTGTGCTTGTCACTGCTTCTGTTTTGGTTTGATTGATAAGTAGGCTTTAATATTATACAGACAGTTGTGGTGTTATTATGGTGTTATTTTTATCGATCTAAAAATATTACCTATACCTAGCTTATCTGTGCAGGTATCTAATTTTCAATTTTATTTTTGTTTGTGTTTTAAAACATAGATTTGCTGTTTTTGTCAATTTTTTTGTAATATCCATTATTATAAATTTCCCTGTTCCTTATGGTTCTGTATTAGTATTTTTTATGCTTGCGAGTATGTTAAGAATGAAACTGCTGTCTATTCACATAAAAATAACGTAGGGGTTCCCTTTAATATAGGTATCAGTTATGTTCCCTTAATTTCTTGTTTGTCCTGTTTCCTACTTCCTGTTTGTTCTCGAACTTGAGGTAGAAACAGCATTGCTTTCGTATGCAATTATTTGAGTTTTTAAAATATTTAAGCTGTAATTCAGCTTATGGAATTGATATTTAAACATTTTTTAGGTAGGTACTTAAAAAGAACAAAAGTACCTATCAAAATATTTTAAAACAGTTAAGTAAAACAGCATTGTGAATGTTTGAATTTGAGTTGAATTTTAATTGATTGAGGAAGTAATTTTCAATTCAATGCCAAAATCTGCTTGGTAGGTATCGAGTGAACCCTATTTTGATGTCTCGTACCCTGGATTTCCGAAACAAAATAATTAAAACAATTTTTTCCCATGCCAAAAAGGACCAAAATATTATACAAATTTCTTTTTGAATTTATCTTTAATTTTAGGACAAATTTTGCTGTTAGGTATATCTGTATTTTTAATGATTAAGAAGTGATATATTTTATTTCGTGAAGAACCGTTGTTAGTCGCCCTCTTTTGTGATTCCAAGCTCATCGTTATTCAGGTTTCATTTTGACGGGTGTCAAAAAAAACTTGTAAATTATTATCCGAAAATTTCTTCTCGGTCAACGAATACTTTTAAAAAATTACCAATTGTCTTCGACTTTAATGAATATACAGAGTGTTTGGCTCATCGACGTTCAACTTAAAGGAGGTGGTAAGAGAGATGGTAAAATTATTTAACTATATACAGGGCATTTCAGAATTGCATGCTGACACTTAAGGATCTTAATCCTCGAATGATAAGAAAAAAAATTCCATTTCAACGGATGGCCGCAACCGCTTAATTTTTGGGATACACAGCGTTAAAAATTGAAAAATCTGATTTTCCTTAACATCTCTGGTATAGTCGTGTGTATATTTACTGGACAGTCAAAAAATGCAACAAAAACCCTATGACCTCATTAAAATATCGTTACTCGGTGTACTATCTCACCTGCAAATTGAACCACTTATCTTTAAAGGTCGATTTGTTTGATAAGACCATGCCAAATGGTTCATTGACGTTAATCATTAATTCGTAAAGTTTTTATTGCGTTTTTTTGACTGATCAGTAAATATACACCCAACTACCGGCTTTAGATGTTTTTTATTTAGAATTGCAGTAGGTGCTAACGAGGTATTAAAACAATTTTTTTTGGGTATTAATACACGAGAGGTCGATTTTTTGCCGAGTAAATTTTTTTTGGACAAAAACCTGTTTTCCCATGAAAATTATTCGAGAATTAAGGCCATGGAAAATTCGCGACACGAAGTTGAACGATATTTCTTTGTGCCTTAATTCGAGCAAAATTTTCATGGGAAACAGGTTTGAGCCACTGAAAGAAAAATTACTCGAGTAGGAAATCAACTTCGTGTGTATTACAGAAGATTAATATGCTTAAAAAATATTATCTAAAATATATATTAGAACAACAAAATTGTTTGTGTAAAGTTTAAAAAATAACAACTTATATTAAAAAATAGAAACTTTTATCTTGATTAAACGCTCACTGGAAATACCAGATTTAGCAAGATTTTAAACTGTACTGCTCCTTTAGAATGGTTTGTTATTTTATTGTTTTTGACATCGAGCCCAATTTTTATGGCTGCTTCTTCAATCTTCAGCCCATTTTCCAAGAATATTCTCTCTCAGTATATTTTTGTGCTATCTATTTGAATTTTCTGGATTCCAGGTACAGATAGATGTCAAAAATAATTTGTTTGTTTTAATTGAGTTCGACCGCTTAGTCATTAATTTTTTGAATAAACGTACCAAACAGATGGAAGTTGTAAGCCACTTACTATTTAAGGCAATTGCGAAGATAGCAAGTATTTGATTTCGTTCTAGTGTTAAAGAAACCCTAACTTCAAAACGTTCCTAGATCCATTCTCTTTAAACATTAATAATAGTAATAATAATAATAATAAATTGTTTTTATTGAAAATATAATCAAATACATGGAGGGCGATATTTAGCTATAAGCTACTCTTACACATAACCCTAAATGCATAGGAAATAGATCATACAATTTATAGTAGGCAGCGGCGGTCCCTCCAAAAGTCACCACATACAAACTGCAAAAAATGTACACTCAACACGCTGGAGCCCGTACGAATGACCCAGTGGAGAGGTCGCCACTGGTGCTGGGGAAACACTTAAACCACAGACTAGATCAACCAGACTTTTCAAAATGTAATTCCCTATGTAAGCAGTTTAATTTTTTTGGTACGCCACGTTACCGGCCCCGATTCTGCGCAGAAAAAGCGACACGCGGGTGGCTTCAGCTACAGAGTTACTTCAGGCAGGGGTGGACTTAGGTATTTATTCACAGGATATACGTAAAAACGCATACAGTCACTGAAATCTAACTAAAAACACTACAAAAAACGGATAAGCAATCGAAATTAACCAAGATAGAAGGAAGCACTTGCTACAGGCGTAAGAACAACTGATTCGCAAGATGCGCAGAACACATCAAAACCCGGACCGGCCACGAGTGGATTAAAACTTTAACCAAAATACGTCATCAGTGAAACATCTGGTTCCTCCTGATCTGTGACTTAACTCCCACGATAGTGGCAATCTGTCCAGCAGGTCAGCCGATCAGCGCCCCCACATGCGCTCTGTAACAATGAACAATCACCATGCGGGGGCGCCGACCACCCGACCTACTGGAGACCCGCCACTGATACTAGTAAAAGTATATGTAAATGTGCCTACATGAAACAAGCAAACTACTATCACCTACCTGTCCCATCTCACAATATGTAGATTTATATCCAAAAATTATAATCTGTTTATATAATTTTGCCGTACTTTGTATTTGAATGTTGCACAATTAAGATGTTTGATGTTATCGTCAACACTGTTATAGAGTTTAGTTGACATGTAAGAGAATGAACGTTAAAACAAGACTTATATTTAGGAATAGATAATGTATTCATTGATCTAGTTTGTACGTTGTGTACATTGGAACGATACGTTAATTT
Organism: Leptura quadrifasciata; assembly: GCA_963675555.1. Classification (NCBI taxonomy): domain Eukaryota; kingdom Metazoa; phylum Arthropoda; class Insecta; order Coleoptera; family Cerambycidae; genus Leptura; species Leptura quadrifasciata. The sequence continues at coordinate 143,994,142 of OY776675.1, forward strand.
AGATTTAAGATATGAAGGTATTCCCGTGTGTAGCAAACGGTGAACAAAGTTAACTAGATGAAGTTCCCAAATTGAGTGCATAGGCAACCAGCAAAGTAGAATCAAATTAGCAGCATCACTATCATACTTTCTCAACCCAAATACAAATCTACAACATGTATTCTGAATTTTTTGTATTCGGTTTCGGGTTATAGAGTCAACACAAGGACCATACGCAATGTCTGCATAATTAAATATTGAGAAAACAAGCGATTCACACAATTTTTTCCTCTAATTAAAACTTAAGACCTTTTGATTAGCATAAAGCAATTTCAAAACACAGTAAGATCTCTTCACTAAACCGTTAACATGTTCGACAAATCTTAAGTTAGTGTCTATGATTAAATCCAGGTTTTTACATGTATTAGTAATAGGAATTATTTCATTACTAATATTAAGGCTAAAATTAGGTATAACATTGTCAAGAATACGTGCATTTCCTAAAAAACATAAGAAACTACTTTTTCGCATTTATTTTTAAATCATGAGACCACAAAATTCACTAACTCTAGCTAAACCAGAATTTATTAATTGATTAGCCAGCTGCACATTATTGGATGAGAAGCTGTAGTAAACTTGTGTATCGTCAGCATACCCTTGTATTTGGCAAATTTTAAGTTGAGTAAATCAGTGGTATAAATTTACAAAAGCAAAGGGCCAAGGATAGACCCTTGCGGAACCCCAAAAGTTGTATTTACACTTTTTGAAATCAAAATTGACATGATATTAAATTACAAAAGAAGATCTAGGTCCTTTTTCCTACAACACATAATTTTCGATATATAATACCAGATTTCTGAAAGAATTAAGTAGTAAAAATACATTGATCGACTGCAAATTTGAGACTATTTTATATTTCTATAAACACTATTTGCTATAGGTATAAGAAAAAGTATATCAAGTAAAGTAAGTAAGTAAATTGCGAGGTAAATTGTAAAAGTTTCGTATAGCCAAACCGTGCGGTGTTGTGGTCTTTTAAAACCGGTCTATCTGTTATATTTTTACTTTGCAAACGAGGTTAACGTCCCTTGAATGGTGACTTCATTAATTAATATTTCTTACATAATAACTTCAATATTATTAGAAATTTAGAAATTGGTAATCTTCCGATTACGATGACATATTATATCGAGCAATTTTTCTTAGCAACGTTTAATCTGATGAGAAAGGACCTCGCACGAAATGATAGGAAAATGGCTCTCGGTTCAATTGCACAAAAATTTAGTGTTATAGGTCTTGGCCTCTGTCTTCGACAAGCAGTGGCTTACGTTATATTGACTTTTGAGCATTGTGCCCATGAGAACTTATTGTTCAGGAGGCCAAGACCAAATTTGGTGCAATTTAACGGAGGGACATTTTTTTATCATTCCGTGCGAGGTCCGTTGCAATGGGCATTTGGATACAATTTCGATTTCAATGTTTGTTTGAATCATTTTCTAAAATTACGTCATTTTTTTAAGGGAAGGGGAATCGACAAAAAAAATTGTGCCTTATTATTGTTTGAAGAGGAGATAGAAAAAAAATAGTTTTTAGATTTTCTCTGATACTGACGAAAAATTCACGACCTTTTAGAGACCTGCTTAGAGTCGTCCGTCGTGCACCGATATTACGAATATTCAATAGCGTACTTACTTGGACCTCTCAGATTTTATAAATGTAACGTTTTTGAAAATAATGCTTATTCGGCGGGGACGGTAGCTCAGTGGGTTAGGGCGTCTAGTTTTCTGTACCATGTAGCATGGCCCCTGCTCAAGGATGACACGCAAAATCGTGAAGCGTTCCACATTTTTTGTAATATCATATATTAAAATCAGAGCTGATAGTATGGCTTTCATCTGCCCCTCGAACCGTTTCTATACTTGGTATATTGTAACGCGTCGGGTATTATCTGAATGTACAATGAAATAAATATATTATTTTAAAGCCTGAATGAAATGTAATTAAAAGTTATGTAAATAAACGATTTTAATGGTTTAATGGTCAATGGCTTTCTTTCTGAGCAAACCTAGCGGAGTGGGTTCGAGTCCCATCTATTGCGGAGTAATTTTCAAATATAAATTATCCCCAAGAAATGGTTCGGTCCCCACTATAAACTGTAGGGCCTCGTCTCCTTTACTCAGATCAATGTAGATCTAGACTTACGAGGGACATTCAGGTGATCTGGAAGGCGGTTAAAAAACATTTATAAACATTATTTAAACAATCATTTATTATTCATTAGTTGTATGGATTTTGAACGTTAAATTTACTTTTAACACTAGTGTTAAAAGTAACTCACTTTTAACACTGGTTTTATAAAATTACGTTTTTAACATAGTTTACGAACGTTAAAAAGCCTACTTTTAGTAGTGTTTATAAAAAAAATATAATTTTTATATACAGGGTGTCCCAACCAAAAGTAGGCACCCTGAATAACTTTGGAGATAAAAATTTTTTGAAAAATTGGTGAAACACGTCGACCTTGTTTCCAAGGGGGTCATATTTTAATATAATACTTGTATACCTATCATCATCCCGCTACCGTACACGGCCATCTCCTCAAAAAATTCAAATGGCAAGGGGGTCGAGTGATACATCCTTTGAAAGGTCTTTCAATTCCCTACATAACTGTGTATTTTCTTTTTAACTTTTATCGATTCGTTCTTAAGGAAACTAAATTTATGTTTGATGATTACACACAATCGAGATCGTTTAAAAAATCTGGTATTGGAATTTATAAAAAAAAAACTACATTTTTTCAGTGCTTTTGAATCAACACGAGTCTTTTCGACAAAAAACACTTTCCTTGTCCGTTCAGTTTTAGAATAATAAAAGACTCATAAGTATTTGATAGTCCTTGAACATTTATTTGTTCACAACCAATTTTAATCGAGATACATTTTACCAGAGTGAGTTCTCAGAATGGTTTATACCCTTCAAGAGAGAATAGAAATTGTCAGCATTTATTTTAAAAACGATAATTGTGCTAGAGCTACGGAGCGCACATTCAGTAGAAATCACCCAGGTAGAAAGGTTGGTTCTCAGTACGTTTTACAATCATTGAAAAAAATTATGGAAACAGGTTCTGTAGGAAACAAAAAGCATGAACCTCAGCGACCGATTTAGGAATAAAGCAGTCGCAATCGATCAGGAAAGTAGCTGAGGCTTTCGTTTATCACGAAGCAGTGTTCATCGAATTCTGAAGGCCCACAAATTTCATCCATATAAATTTAAATTGGTACACGAATTAAATGAAGTTTAAAAAAATACACAGTTATGTAGAGAATTGAGAGACCTTTCTAAAGTTGTATCACTGAACCCTCTTCGCCATTTGAATTTTTTGAAGGGGTGGCCGTGTAGGGTAGAGGGACAATGATAGGTAAACAAGTATTACATTAAAATATGTCCCCCTTGGAAACAAGGTCCTCGTGTTTCACCAATTTTTCAAAAAAATTGTATCTCCAAAGTTATTCAGGGTGTCTACTTTTGGTTGGGTTGAACCAGGGGCGTGCAGATTTACGAATTTCGTAAATTCCATAATTCCATAATATTTGGAAAAAATGAAAACTTTCAGATTGTGTTAATTGCGCATGAACTTCAGTATTTCTTTTTGGCTGAGTTGAGTGTAAAAATAAATTTAATTATATTTACTTTTTTTATTTTATAAAATATGAAAAATAGTGACGCCACTCGAAAACAAGCTACCCGAATTTTTGACCTTCGTCTATAAAAGCTACGCCTATTTCACAGCAGTCAACAAATTATTATTAAATGCGACACGTTCACACATTCAACCCATTTGGTCGACTATGGCAATTACACAGAATGTCCTAGTGGTGGTTTTCATTTCTGGTAGGAGGCAAAAACGAATGAAATTTAATATTATATGGTAGAATGAGGTGCCGCTTCAGAGCTAAATTCTTTGACGAGAATGCGGCTGTTTTTTTGCTCTACTATGTACTCTTTTTGGTTCCATTGTAGTAACCTGCGGATATACCATGCAAACAAAAAAAGAATAAAAACTTTACGGGTCATTATTAACGTCGGCGAACTATTCGGCATGGTGTTATCATACATCAGACGTAAAAACCTATAAAAGTAAGTGTGGTGTTGGAGCATATCCACATTGTCAATAAATTTTGTACGAAACTTCGAGTGTTTAATCTGTTTACCAACAAGTTAGAAACATACCACTGAGTGATTCAATTTGCGGGCAAGATAGTACAGAGGGTAACGGGATTTTAATGAGGTCGTAAAGTTATTGTTGCGTTTCTTATGTGCACGGTTCAATTGCAAACGACTATACCTACTTAAATGTAAAAAGGTTAACTCCCTACCACCCTACGCGTATTACATTTATAGAACTTATACACTAAAATTATTATTTATTATACCTGAATTATAATCTATGTTTTTGAAACTAAAAAGCGTGCAAAATCGGCCTTTAAGGCACTAGAGCTTTAAAGTTGCTTAGGTAACAACTAATTTTAAACAATGATAAATACATGTACAACCAAACAAAAAAATTGTCAGCGTCTCTATGTTACCGATTAAAAATGAAATTCAGATATTACCTACATTAGTTAATTTATCTAATTTTTACTTTGCAGTGCAGGTATAACAAGAAATAGCGTATAATACACGTGTATAAGTGGCCTTTAAAGCGCTTACTCCTTCAGGACACTCCTCGCTACGCTCGTCGTGCCCTAAACCCGTGCGTGCTTACATTTGTATTATAATATACTATTTTGTAACGTCAGATCCTAAAATGACAGTTATTTGAGCGTTTCAGTGAATCAAAACAATGTCATTATTGAGAAGTAAAAATAAAGGAAAAAATGTGAAATAAAACTTTTTTTCCACGACCGGGGGTAGAAATCGATTTCTATGGCATCAAAATTGTGACAGAATTAAAGCATTTACGCCCTAGAGACGAAATAAGACAATAATTTCCGTAGGGGAGTTTTTATTTCATGCCCAATAGTTAAACAAAATGTATGTATGTTATCGTACACAATCATACACGATTTTAACATAGAATGTTGGTAATCATCACTGAATAAGCAATTTTATAGCAGAAGGAAATTTTGTAAAATTATAAAATATAGGAATTATAATAATATTCCAACCTATCTGCAAGTACCTTATATAAGGACTCAACAAATTAAACCAAAACAGCTATTTCCCCTTACGAGCGCTGAATTATATGGTAAAATTTGCGTATTTTGTCTAAACACAGTTAGCACTAAAATACAATGATTTGGAATGCTCGAAAATTCTACGAGGAAGATGCGAGGCCTCCTTCATCTCAGGATGTCACTAACTGCAGACCGGTTTCGACCTAGTTTTGGGTCTCGTCAGTGCAGTGCAAGTATCACTGGCAAGGTATCACTTGCACTGCACTGACGAGACCCAAAACTAGGTCGAAACCGGTCTGCAGTTAGTGACATGCTGAGATGAAGGAGGCCTCGCATCTTCCTCGTAGAATTTTCGAGCATTCCAAATCATTGTATTTTAGTGCTAACTGTGTTTAGACAAAATACGCAAATTTTACCATATAATTCAGCGCTCGTAAGGGGGAATAGATGTTTTGGTTTAATTTGTTGAGTCCTTATTTATATAAGGCACTTGCAGATAGGTTGGATTATTATTATAATTCCTATATTTTATAATTTTATAGAATATTGGGCCCATACCGTGGAAAATTTATATTCATTTGATTTTTCATGAAGATAGGCCAGCATAACATTTTCCGTGTACGTTTGTACCTTCTTTTTCTTACACCATTCTCTGAACTGATTGTACGCTTCATCATATAAATTTCTTGATTTTGTGGGTAATAAGTGCCGCACCGGCAGCTTCAACGATATCTTGCGGTTCTTCTTGGTTTTCCATACCAAAAATGCCAAAACTCAACTTTTGCACTTGACAAATGTATTTATAAACAAATATCTGTTGCCATGATACGTTGAATGGAAATATCCCAAAGGCTTCTAAATATTGTAATTTCGCTCCAATTTATTATAATTCTTTATTTATGAAATAAATGTTTCTACTCCCGATCGTGGAAAAAATAGTATATACACCTCGGGAGAGACCGTCTTCTCTCCCTTAGTGTATAATGTACTATTATTTCACACTTTTTTCGTTGTTTTATTTTTGGTTTCTATGAAAACGGCAATAGAATTTAGTCATTACGACAAGGTAACTTCATCAATTTGCCGTACTTTTACAAAATTATATTATTTTCTAATTTCGAATGGCGATACAAAAAATTTTGTATATAACTCGGAACTAAAATATGTTTTCTTACTCGTGTGGTTTATAGTACTCGTCTTCGGCTCGTACTATAAAAGCCACACTTGTAAAGAAAACACCATTTTAACTACTTGTTATATAAAACATTTATTATAGTTTTTGGTTCGTTGTAATAAATACGTGTCTCTTAGACTAGGTATTTATGTATTTTTTTTTAATTATAATTGTCACCGGAACTACATACGCACACGAAGTGTTAAGTCAATCGATTAAGTGGAATTGGATCAAATTTGAGTTGCAAGATTTGTTTACACACAAAGTTACATGCACGATGATAAAAATGATACACATCAAGTTAATAAAAACTTGTTAAAAAACGGAATAGAAGAACCTCTGACACCCCGGTTGTGACGAACAGGGATATGGAGACACATTAAACTATTTTCAAACTTCTATCGTGAACTAATTAATTAAGTATTTGATTATTTAACTAAATATTTACAATTAGATATTTATTAAATATTTGAATATGTTTTATTCGTCTGTACGTATTTATATATACTTATTTATATATTTATTTTTATACCTGACTTAATTAGCTCGTAAAATAATAATTTTTTAATTTGAATTGTTTGCGCATATCTCGATGGGTTTAATCAACAATGAGCAATAAACATTAACCATTAACGTGCATCGTACATGCAAATATTTCTTAGGTATACGCCGAACACGCAGAAGGTAATTTATTGGCTTATAAGAAAACTTTAAAAAGATACCTACACCGTAAAATCGATTTAGGATGAGTTTTAAAAGATCCATGACATTATGTTTGCTTTTCTTTTGCTAACATTTCAAATTTTGCGTTTGATTGCCCTTTATCACCCGGGCTAATTAACTAAATGATTACCTTAAAAAAATATTAATGAAATGTTTCTCGCGAAGTTTGAGACAATAAACTAACAAATTGTATAGCACTCCACATCACGTTTTAATGTTAAGAAAAAATATTTGACTAAACTATAAATTATAGACTTATCGTGGTTGGTTCTGTAATACCTCCTATGTGAAAGAAACAAAATTTTACAGGAGACATGAAAATCTGCATTTATAGTAAAAGATTAGAAATTCACTACTTAAAACATGCATGTTAGTAAATTAAATTAGATTGGAATTCATAAAGCAGGTATTTCGAGCACAAGGTCCCTTCTAACAGAGGTAATATTCGGATATAAATAAACATATAGGGGTTATTGGTACCATTAGGCAGTTGCTTTACAAATCTGTTTTATTTAACCTTACACGTGCTTTCTAAGCTTCAGTAAAATGACTTCAATATTAGTAGCTTAGTGGGATGTACAACAAGAAGATACACCACTGTACCACATTTGACCAAGAAACTGATGGAAGAAGGAATCGCAAGGACAGAAAAAACGGAATTAATACACGAAACAAACTGCTGGCCTTTGGACAAACCATTATAATGGCTAATAATGGATAGAATTCGAAGAAATACTGTACCTGAAATAGACAAAATAAATAACGAATTAATGCAGTATAGACCGGAAAAATAAGGGAAAGGGACCAACCTTGGAAATTATCACAATAGTATGTCATTCCTGAGATGACAGCCGATACGAATTTAATTATAGTGTTGTTACACCATAGTCTGGAACTGCAGAAAAAGGCGAAACACGTTAAAGTAGATACTGGGAACGCAGCAAAAGACATCCCCCCATTTTCGAGGGTGATGAATACGATGGTTTACACTCCATAGCGCAAACGACCCCTTTATATAAAAAATTAACCCCCTTTTCCGGTTTTTTGGGTCAGGGCGTACGAGGGTTAGTCGGATCGGGATTTTTTTGCTATATTTCAATCAATTAAGCAACTATCGACCACAAGCCACCCCGCCCGACCTCAAGGGTTGAAACCACACCCCCCAAAAACCGAAATTTATTTATTTTTATTTATTTATTACTGCAACAACTTTTACAAAGACAAGGTAATATGCCTTAATCTAGTCTACAATCAAAGTGACACCTGAGGAGATCTCGTATCGTGCCTAACAGTATTTACATTCTCGTTTCTTTGTCTATTAATGTTGCATCTTTAATATAATAATAATAATTTAAAAAAAAAAATCGCTAAAATGAGTGTATAATACCTCTAATCTAATTTGTGATGTGAGTCTATAAAGTGTATATAAACAATTTGAGATGGTGTAGGATAAAGCCGCGTTCACAGAGCTTCGTCGGGCGCCGGCGACACATCCCCCACCTCTACATTTGTGTAATCTGCGATACACGTCATCAGCAACGACAGATTGTGTCACGTTACGAACCTATGGGAGACGTATAAAATCCATCTTATACAGGATTTCCTGCACAGCGACAGTCGCGCACTCCAGCGAACGCTGTCGTCTGTCGCTGAGTCAATACAGACAGTGACAGTTGTCAAAGCCAACAACAAAAATATGAAGTACTACTTCGTTGTACAAACTATAGACAAAATAATGCTTGAGGCAAATGTGACGAAAATGTTTTTGTTATATTGGTGGTGGATAAGGAAACAGATTAAAAAGAGAAAAAAACAGATAGTTAGGTTCAAGATAATACGACGGTCTTCGTCAATAAATTATGTGTTTTCCACGTCCTCATCCTGTGCTAGATCCAACTGAACAAACTGCTCTTGCTGATTTGCTGTATTGGGATTCGAAGAAAATGGTATAGAAAAAACTTGAAAAGTGGTCTTGTTTACGGCAAAAACCAAACGGTTTTTGTGCATTTTATAATATTTCTCTATTAGGTCCTTTGCAAATTTTCAATCTATAAAAATGTGCCTATCAAATTTTTTTTAGTATAGAAATAAATTAAACATGGGCGCTTCTCTTACCTTAAATGGCTTTTTGATATACATATGATGTCAAATAGACATTAAATTTCGTCCCATTTATGTAGTTCTCTTTTCAGTCGACATATTTGGACATAACCTAAAAAATCAGCGCGACACGATTGTATAGTTAGGAAATTTGAACTTTATTGTAACAGTCGTAAACGGTTAAACGACAGAGGGGCATACATATGATATAAGATCTCTCGAGCCGTGCTATTGGCTAATACAGTATCGCTAGCGACACGTCAAAGCTCTGTGAACGTTACGTAAGAATGCAGTTTTATTTATAACCTATAATTAAATATAACATTCTAGAAGGTTCGACTATGGTATAAGAAGTAGTGTGTGGCGCGTTTGTGTTACATCATGACAAGATTGGTACAAGTGTAGTGTAGTTGTCTATTAGATATTTTTTAGTTCCTATCCTGAAACGCTTTTTTCTTATTTTTATGTGTTATCTGTACTTTATAAGCAGAACTTCATACTGTAATGCCATATCTAATTATGGATTCAATTATGCTATTGTATGTGACTAGCAGAGTTTTGTTGTTTAGTTTGCTTTTTAGGTTGTAGAATTTATTATATTATAAAACTTCCTTCTGCTACAAAATTTGTTTATTCAATGTTGATTATCAATTTTTATTTTCGCTTTGGATTGTTTCTATACTAATGAGAGATGGCGTTAGTTACGCTCCACTGCCGTAGAACTTAACAGTGTCTATGAAATGCGACCCCCGTTTATCGAAGGTATGCTTACTCGCACTGCACTGACGAGACCTCAAATATAGGTCGAAACCGGTCTGCAGTCAGTGACATCCTGAGATAAAGGAGGATTCTTTTCGCACCTTCCTCGTAGCATTCGAGTAATCCAAGTTGTCGTATTTTAGTGCTAATTGTATTTAGACAAAATACGGTAAATTTCACCGTCTAATTCGGCGCTCATCGTCGGTATGTAGCTTGGAGAATAGCTGTTTTGGTTTAATTTGTTTTTTTTCTTCCACTTAAATAGTCGATATGATTTCTTCATTTCAAATGTGGGTCTAAGACTAGTCCTAGATATTTTGTGGTGACAGCGGTATGTATACAACCGTTACCATATTGTTTATTAGAATGGGTTGAAGTACATGGGGCATTCCAACTTTAGTTGGGGAAAAAGAGGTATATTTTGTTTTTGTAAGTTTAACTTAAGAAGATTGGTGTCTAGCCAAGTTTTTATTTTTTTAATTAAAGCAGTTGGTTTTTGTTTCGGTTTGTCCCAAGTCTCCCCCGCACAAATGAATACCGTGCCGTCTGCATACGATATAATATTGTATGTATAATTTATCTGTAAAAGATCATTTATATAGATAAGGAATAAGCTAGGATCTAAGATAGTTCCTTGGGGAACCCCAGTTCTTGTTATTTTTGTTGCGCTATGAGCGTTATCTAATCTGACTTGCTGTGGTCTGTTAGCTAGATAGTCTTCAAATAAATCATATACTTTCCCTCTGATATCTATTTTGTCTAGTTTGCTTAATAGATTAATAGATGAATATGAGATACTGTGTCAAAGGCCTGTTGTAAATCTAAGAAGATGGCTAAGATTTTCTTGTTCGATTCGAAGTTACTTAGTATAGTGTCTGTTAGCAGTTGAAGAGGCTCTTCAGTGCTAATATTATTCTGGAATCCGTATTGATTTTTTGATATTATTATATTTTTTTCTAGAAATGACCGAACTCTATTGTTTAGATACTTTTCAAAAATGTTCGCAATATTATTTATTAGCGATATCAGGCGATAGTTCGTCATCATTTTTACTGCCATTTTTATATATTGGTACAACAATACTTTCTTCAAAAATTTCAGGAATTATAGAATTTTGAACATAATATTAATAATGTGGGTGGGCAATAGGCTTACAAATGTGTTTGCATACGAGTTTTAAGGATTTCGTTGTCATACCGTCTTTCCCTGGCGAGGCTTTGTTTTCCGGGTTGGATATTACCTCTTCTATTTCACGATGACATCCGTCTTGCAGAAAAAAAATATTACTATTATTTCTTAATCATTTATTTAACGTCGACCTATTTCTGCTACCGAAGCTTCACCGCTACCAAGACAATCACCGACGTCAGGGAATAAGCTCATCAGTGTTTGTGTAGGCACTGGGACCTCTAACCTGGAAATTTTGCCGAACCCCCACATTTTGTCGTGGGGTAGGGATCTTTAACGTGCTCACATCGTAGATACACTGAACCTACAGTTTTACATCTCTTTCGAAATATGATGATGTCTACTTTGTCTCATCGACTTCCTGTGACCCGGTTTTCAACCGGGGCCGTCTGCGGAGAAGGACGCGCTACTGTCCATCAGCCACAAACATTGAATTAAGATTTCAATTTATGTTTTCGTTGTCTGCAAGGTTTTGTGTTTGACTGGGGATTTCTCTTGTGATTTGTGCACCGACTTCAATAAAGAAATTGTTGAAAGCATTGACTATCTCTTTTTTTATCGGTTATTTGCTTATCATTCTCAATGATTTTGCGTATACTATCGGGTACATTTTTTGTTACGATTTGTAACTTCATTGATGCAGTCTCAAATTTTTTTATAGTTATTCCCAAAGGATTGAATTTTTCCTTTATAGTAATTATTTTTCGTGGCTCTAATTAGCGTTGTTACGGTATTTCTATAGTTATTATCATATTCTTTTAGTTGTTTTTTCTCACGGCTATGTCACGTTTTGCAACAGAATTTAGTATCCCTTGGGACATCCACGGTTTAAGTTTATTGTTTTTATTTGTAATCTCAACTGTTGTTGTTTCCTTTATTTTTAAGTTACCTTCAAAAAGCTTCAAATCGACTCGAAATTGGTATACCCCCGTTTTCGAGGGCGGGAAACACGATGGTGGCAATATTTTTGGCTGATAAATATTATATATTGACGGTAAGGACTTTTTCGGAAAAAGTTTTGTGAAAAAGTGCCAGAGTAAACATAATAGAATTTTGACAAATTGTTAAACGAGTAAGAAATATTCCATTGCTGGTTTAAGTAATAACGGATTTACTTCTACAAAACTATCAATATTTTAGATACGAATTGTCAATCTGAAATTAAGACATTCAAAAAACTATTACAATGTATTACAATGATTCATGTCAATGTGACGTACCTATTTGTCATGACACACAGAGAATTTGCATTTTTCTTTGTTTTAGTTAATAATGGCGAAAAAGAACAGCTCCGATTCGGACAAAGACAATGAAACAGAATTGGATCTTCTAACACCTGGCGGTGATAAAAGAACTAGATTTCAAGTAAACAGGGTAAGAAATGAAAGTTACAATGCAGATAAAGATGGAAATGATGTATCCATCAACATGTTGGGCGTGGATGAGCACATTGACGACGAAGAACAAGATCTTCACTCGGTTAACGATAGGACAAGGCTTAATTCGGAGCACGCAAAAAGTTTTCGGTAAGTTTTTGATATAATTAAGTGAATGATAATGTTCATGTTCAAATTGAGGTTATTGGAAAATAACAGTATAAATATACTTTTAATTTTGTGATTCATATGAGCTGACCTTACTGGATGGATTAGAACGACTTTTTAATAGCTTATCTGAGAAACGATATACAATCCTGTTTGTAATTCAAATTAAAATGTTTCGTAATAGACCTATAAGTAGTAATGCTAAAGTTGTTTGTATGCATTTAATAGTAATTCACCGCGTTATACTACATAGATCACGACAAAAATGAGAAAAAGCTTTATTTTATTGTCTTCCTAAAGGTGTTCTAAACAACATTGTTTGCATTCCGTTAGTAGCGAGTTTGCCCGGTATCTTGAAAAAATAGCGCTCAATCCCAAATTTATTTTTCTAAATATCTCGCTTGGAAAGCATTTAGAGGAAACATAACATTACACATTTTATTCTACGCAATATCTTCAGGTAAAAATTTTATTTTACACAAATAAGGTTTTATACATATTTCTTCTAGGATGCACTAGTTAGGCGCTAGAGGTATAATAGCCCAGATTAGCGCTTCCCGGCACTCAAAAACGCAATAAAAACTTTACGACCTCGTTAAAACACCGGTACTCTGTGTACTATTCCGTTCAGAAATTGACTCGCTAAACTTATAGGTTTTTAATGTGCGTCGGCTTGTTTGATGACAGGCATGCCGCATGGCCCGCGGAGATAATAATTATATCGTAAAGTTTTGTTGCGTTTTTTGAGTGCCGGGAAGCGCTGACCTGGACTATACAACTAATTTAGTCGAATCAATGAGGCCTAATAGTCGTTGCAATTTCGGAATTGTCAGAAACATGATGGATTTGGGTGATTTGTTTTAAAGCCTTATTTTATACTGCATAATTTGAAATCAGAGACATTTCGACGGGCGGACTCAAGTATTTATATTGTTTCTTTCCAATGGTATTTAATGAAAAGAGATTTTTTAGGATTCTGTATAATAAACAATATTTGAGTATAAAAACAACAGACATTTCATCATAAAATTTTCAATTATTTGAACAATTCAGCATTCACATTTTAATACAAGCAATATGATATAACAACATGTATACATCTTCAACCAAAAAATAAATGTTATATTATGAAAATCAGCCTTTTATTGTGCAGGTAGGCTACGTGGTCAATATATTATAAGTTGTAAACACCAGGTGTTCGATCGGTCTATTCTTGTTTCCACTAGTTTCTTTGTAGTCAATTCTATATGTTCATTTCCTGATGCATTATCTGTTGTGACGCCAATCTTTAGAAAAGGAAAAAAAATCTTTGATTTGCGATAAATATTACAGGGCCTGTAATACAGGCCAATATCTAAGATTAGCAACGTTGGCAAATTATTAGAAATGTGTTTAAAATCAAGATTAATGAATCATTTAAATCATAATAAAATGTTGTCTAATTGTCAGTTCGGATTTAGGGAAAATATGAGTACTGATGAGGCAATGTACATGGTTACAAATACATTATATAATGGCATTGACAACAACAAAAAACATCGCAGTTCGCAGTATTTCTTGATTTAGCCAAGGCATTTGATACGGTGTCTCATGATATACTTATTGACAAACTATATGATTACGTTATACGAGGAAGGAGTTAATGATTTACTTACTTCCGGAGCAGAAGGCAGTATGTTAAAATCGGTGATCAACTTGGTACACGCTTAAACAGCAATTGGAATATGGCATAACTCAAGGAACCGTTCTGGGACCAACACTATTTTTAATCTACATTAACGAGCTATTATTTCTAAATACGAAATGTAAAATTGTATCTTATGCTGATGATACTGTTCTTTTAGTGGAAGGTAACAGTTGGGATGAAGTATAAAAATTAATCATTGAAGAATTTTGAAAAGTAAAACATTGGCTTTAGAAAAACCTTTTGACAGTCAACATAGGAAAAACTACTTTTATGTGTTTCAGTATATATGACAAATATCTTCCAAACAATAAACAAAATTTATTTACATAATTATAACTGTATTTCACATTTACACAAATTATAACAGCTGTAACAAACATAAAATACCTGGATTAATTATTGATCAGAACCTCAAATGAATAGAGCATATCAACAATTCAAATAGGAAACTTCGTTTGATAATTTTAAAATTTTACTGTCGTGAGCAGAAAAAAATAGGGCAACTTTTTTTTTCTAATGTAAATCTGTCTCTATTTGAATATGTAATGAGTAGCCGAAATAAAACAGATATCACTTTTAATTTATTTGTTATTTTAATGCTGTAGTTATTGCTATAGTAAATGATGAATTGTTAATAAGACAAATTGCACTGCATTATAACATTAACAAAAATTTGGTGTGTAACATTTTAAGAAAGTGGAGAATAAACGGTACGATTAGTATAAGTCCTGGATCAGAGGACAAAGGATATTCTACTTAACAAGAAACTAACTATTAATATTTCGTTATTGCACCATTTCTATTTATAACTCTATAAGTCTGTTTGGCATAGAATTAAATAACCTTATAAAATAATCATTAGTAATAATATTTTCCCATGCATTATTTACTATTTCCATTAATTCTTCGGCATTCCGTGGCCTCACATTTCGTTTCTGGATACTTCTCACGAGTAGTCCCCATACTTCTTCCACAGGGTTAAGGCCTGGACTATGACTGGGCCAGTTAAGAACATTGATGTTGTCATCTTGAAACTAGTTAGTTACGGTATGAGCAGTATGAATGGAACAATTGTCTTGTTTAAATATGAACTCATTATTAGGAAATTATTGTGACACAGAAGGGAGCATAATATTGTCTAAAATCCTAATATACGTTTCACTATTAAATCGTTCCTCAATACGCCACAAAAGCACCAGGACCACGTGCCGATATCCAAGCCCACATATTGACGGAAAATCTACCACTTTTATAATTGTTAGATATATATTTCTCATCGAATCGAGTATTCGGAGGGCGGTAAACACGAATACGACCGCTGTGTTGACTGGAAAGTTTTTTCGTCTGTAAAGATTACATTGTTCCAAAATTTTACATCATGCACTAAAAATTCAAGCGCAAATCCTACTCGAGCTTCTTTATGTTCAGCTTTAAGTAAGTATTTCTGTGCTGCTGCATGACAGCGTAGCTCCGATTCTCTTACTCGCCGGCGACCAGTACTACTCGATCCAGGAAAATTCGTTTCTTCAGCAGCCTGAATAACTGAGTAAAATGGATTTTCTACTAAATCATTTACCAATTGCAATTCTTGTTGTTGAGTTGATATCCTTCGTCGCCCTGATCCAGGATTTCTACTAATCGTACCGTTCATTCTCCACTTTCTTGAAATGTTACACGCCGAACTTTTGTCAATATTATAACGCAGTGCAATTTGTCTCATTGACCATCCATCTTCTGCTTTAGCAATAACTCCAGATTTAAGTAAATCGCTTATATGAGGCATATTAGTTTTTTGCACACTTGCAATAAATTATGACAACTAACTGACAATGTCACAAAAATTAAAGTTAGATGTACACAACTAGATTTATAATTATTTTTAAAGGGTCACTGGTCACTTAAACAGTTATTAATTTTTACGACTTGTGGTCTGTTAGTTAAGTAGTTCCTGAAAATCTGCAAAGCAGAACCGCGGACGTCATTGTCCTTTAAACGTTTTAACAGTATACTGTGATTGACAGTGTCAAACGCCTTTGTTAAATCGAGAAATACTGAAAGACATTTTTTGTTTTCATTATTATTACTTATAATATTTGAAATTAGTTTCGGCACCAATATTTTTTTGAAAACCAAGTAGATTATGGTTTAGTATATCGTTTTTATTTATAAAATTCATTAATCGAGTTTTGGTACATTTTTCAAACAATTTGACAAGGTTGTTTATAATGGTTATAGGTCTATAGTTGCGTCATTTTTATTACCTGATAAACTGGAATTGTAACAGATTCCTTAAACTCATTATTAGGGATATAACCAGTAGCGATAACGATGTTAAATGCATCAAAGGTTTTAATAAATATTTGTGGCACGTTGTAATTAATTTTGCCAATATTCTATCCGGCTCAGGGGAGTAGTTTTAATTTTTTTTTTTATACATTTATTTAACGTCGGCCTATTTCCGCTACTGAGGCCTAACACCGACGCCTGTAGACGAGCTACCCCCAACCAGGAATTTTGCCGAACCTCTTCCCTTAAGAAGAGTAGGGATCTTTTACTTGCCTAACATTTAATAGACAAGGGACCGACGGCTTTACATCCCCTCCGAAGGATGGTATATCTCCTATACAACCCTCGCCTAAGGTTGTATAGCTTCCGCGCATACACTGATATACAAGCCGCTGGAAGATGTGTGAGGCGAGAACGCGGTTTCCGTTGGAATGGTCACCCATCCAAGTACTAACTGCGCCTGTCGTTGCTTTACATCGCATACCGAAGTATGTACATAGTAAAGACGCACCTACGCTCGCCCCCTAAATTTTTTTTTTAATTTTTTTTAGTATGTATAATTAATTCATTTTCAGTTATCGGATTGAAGAACAAGGATTCACTAGAGCTTAATCAAATTATCTCGATTTTTTGGGAAATAAATTATCTACGACTTCTTTCGCTGTTTCAATTACCTCCAATGGTATAGATTCATTATCTGTATATGTATCACTTTCCGGCATAATTGTAGGACTTCTAATTATGTTTTCACAGAATTTTATTTTTTTATTTTCCGATTTTTATTCACATTGTTGACATAAATAACTATCAACTGTCATTTAAATGTCACTTTTTAAAAATA
The DNA here is from genome assembly GCA_963675555.1 of Leptura quadrifasciata. Taxonomy (NCBI): domain Eukaryota; kingdom Metazoa; phylum Arthropoda; class Insecta; order Coleoptera; family Cerambycidae; genus Leptura; species Leptura quadrifasciata. Next base: position 144,011,600 of record OY776675.1, read on the forward strand.
ATATTTTCGCGTATGTTTTTTTAAATTATTCATTAAATGAAAAATCAAAAGATGGCTCTAGCAAGATTTACGTAGTTCATTTAAATTTTGCGTGTTTTATTGTCAATTCGCGGACGACAAGTGTGATTACCTCACGCAAATACATATTCGAAATACTCTTAAGTTATGTGGTAATAGTAGAGTAGGCAAACAGCTATTTACCGATCTAAAAAATAAGCGAAAAGATAGAACTTATCCCTCATAAGTAATAAAAAAATAATTTTCTTTACTAATGTCGCTTTCTAGAATCCTACCTTGCTGATCTCCTATATTAAAATTTTCTTTATTAATTTTATTTATGCAGTTTCCATGTAGGTATCTGTGTGTGTACTACCTTTTCTATCATTTGCATAATTCCACAGTTGAGAAGAATTATGCTCTATGTTGTTTTTAGGTGCATAGATAAAGTTAGTTAAGGCTTTGTTAATTTTAAACTTGACCGTCTTTCTCACAGTACAGTACAGTTGTAATAAAACAATTTAGTTTTCTTCTATCTTTTATGATATATTTGTCCAGTGTACAATACAGGATATTCACGCTTCGAAGGTGCGGTTCTTTTAGGAACATATTTATCAAATTGGTTACTTATCAGAAATAATAATATTGCTTTTCATTATGCGTTATGCTGACAGCTTCAAACTACTTTGTATTTGCTGGACAATAAAGCCATTGTGCACTAATTGCTATGGCAACTAGTTGTAAACAAAGAGTTTATATGTAATGTACTAGATTTATTAACTAAAAAAGGTTCATAAGTGATATATTTCATTATAGTTGTAGAAAAAATAAATTGTTTCATATTATTATATCAGGATAAAATGACAATTAGCATCTTCGTATAATTGGTATATTTCTTTTCTAAAAGGGAAACCTTCAAATCGCTAACAACTGAAAGTGTCCTTTATCGAATGAGTAATAATGATATATTTATCAATTTTTCCTCTATACACGTCAACAATAACTGTGACTATTACCTTGAAACTTCGGGTGTGGTGAATTTTTTCGCCCACAATTACGCATTATTTCCTTAATGTTCCATTTAAGTAATTAATAGCAACTGATAATTGGCTCCAATTGTCTAGATGGAGATTAGTAATGTTAATACACTTCCATGCAATTACTTTAATGATTCTTTCACATTTGCATTGTTGAAAATAATATTTTCGTTAACGTATTGGAATCTGGATCCATCTTACCGTGAAGATGATGTCCCCCACAGCTTGTTAATTTTTATACCGATCCAAAAAATCTTTTTTTTTTAAGTATGTATGCAAAATAATAATTTTTTGGATCGAGTGGTGTATCCAATCCCTTGAACATAATTCTTAATCGTATTCTTATTACAAAATTTTAAAGGGAAAATCGGTAAATATTTCTTTAATTCGTATACTTAAGTTTAAAATTTAGATGATGATATTAACGTAGTTTTTAATTAAAAAGATAAATAATAGTACGGCAGCCCGTAACAAAAATTTTCGACTTATCTCCTATGGAAAATTCCCGCGCCAATACTCATTCCTTTGAACAAGGATAAAAAAAAGTTCAGGGCAATGGAAATTTTTAGCGTCGCGAAAGGGCTGAAGTATTTCCTTCAACATGTAAAAAATAACGGGTCATCTGAGTAATCACCTAATGTCCGTTTACTATTTCTTGGTGTTGATAAATATGAAAAATTAGAACGGACATTTTTAGTGTTGCGTCAAGATGTAAAGGGTCAAATACTGAAAACTGGGAATAGGTGGAAATTCCTGTCGTCATCTTATGTACGTTCCGACAATTCTCGTAAGTTTCTCTACAACAAAAAAATAAAAACGGACGTTTTAATCGTTGCATATCCCAGTACTTGCATTTCAATTGTGCGTATATTTTTAGACTGATTTTGTTACTCCCTAATGTCCGTTCTCTAATGGAAATGATGTGTTATATAAAAAAAACATGTATGAAAAATATGAACAGACAATTTTCAACTTGATAAAGAAACCGATTCGCGCTTTGATATTCATAAAAATCCCGGTTTATGACACTTTTTTGTCAATAGCGGTGTGATCGGTTGATGATGGGAACTATTGATCAGGAAATTTTTTATCATTTTTAGGGGTTCTATTCGTGTTACAAAACTGAAAAACACCGTCAGAAACGGGTAATGGTATGCTACCTTGAACCTCCTATAGGCTGCGATTGTCGGTTGTATATGCAAAAATGGCCGCTTGTATGTACTCCTGATTTAACTGTAATGAGAAATTACAGGTTGAAGGTATACATGAGGAATAAACGAGAGCTTTTTCGTATAAAATATAAAAATTAGCAGTTTTATTGATACAATCAAATTCATTTTAATCGTTCTCCTCTGGCGAGTTTTCTTCAATATCGACTTCAATACCTGTCTCGTCTCCATAACTCGTTTCTTCTTCATCTTATTCCCCTTCTTCCTCTTCTTCCCCTTCTTCTTCTTCAAGGTCTGAAATTTATGAGAAACGGATTAATAAGTAGCCGTAAATAAATCGAAAATATGTTTCCGTAACTCTTACCTGTGGACAGATCTGTTGTAGAACTATCTATTATAGGATCAGTGCATACAGGAAGCTGGTTACCCTCAAACTATTTGAATGCGTATTTCCCGTTTTCCTCGATTCATCCGGCATCAGTTGGTCACAGGTTGCTCGGTCGGCGCAAATGAGCCCCAGCCCATATCTTAGCAATATATCTGGTTCGCAATAAATGTTCAGATTTTCAAGGCGGTAATAAACAGGCGTCATAACTCGTAATATCTATTTGCAGCTGTTCGTTCATATTCTGAGTGTCGTATGTACGTTGGAAAATAGTCATTCTTGTTTCATTAACATTACTGATTTTTTTCTCGTTGTATAAATCACATACATACTGTACCAAGACTTGGAAAGCTTCTTTGCTCGAGCTTTCTCCAAGTGTAACAAAGGCTTTTTGATATTTTTCTTATCTGTCCAAGATTTTGAATGGTCGAACCTTGCCCTTGCGATGGAAAGCGGGATTTTGATCGCAGCCTGTAAATGCATGAAAGCTCCTAGGGAGATAAGCTATCCTTTGCAGTTAACACTGGCATTACATAATACAGCTTAACAGCATCTCTATGAAGTATGCGCGCCACCTCGTCAAGATACGAGCGCACTGCATTCCGTGCAGCTGTGCAGCATAGAAATTGTCGGTTCACATTTTTTTTCGATTATGTAAACCATATTTTATAATTTAAAAAAATATTTTAGCCATTAGGGAGAAATTTCAGAGAATTCATCGAGAACGGACATTAGGAGATAAAAATAAATCATATTTTTTTTGTAAGTATGTTAATGTATATAAAATTAACACTTGTGCGGGTGACCGTTTCAAGGAAATACAGTGCCCTTGCTCCATCTTCCAGCGGCTTGTATTTAGTGTACGCGCAGTAGCTATGCAATCTTAGGCGAGGATTGCGTAGGGATATACTATCTTTCGGAGGGGATTTAAATTTATCAATCCCTTGTCAAATAGAAGAGGTTCGGCAAAATTTCTGATTTGGGGTAACTCGTCTACAGGCGTCGGTGATAAGTCTCAGTAGCGGAAATAAACGTATAAAAAAAACAATGGACTGAGGCTCTACTCAACTTTGGACTGAACCTCCAGACAGATTTTGTGATATGACCATATCCGTCATAGAGGGTAATTGCGAACGATCCATGTTAAAACATCTGAAGGCCTTTTATTACCCTTCCTAAAGTGGATATTATAATGTTCACCTAAAGGGTTCGAAGCAACTGATTCAGACAAAAAATACAAAAATACTTACTGCTTAACTGCTTTCGCTGATGGTAGGTATCCATTGGACGTTGTAACACTGTACAGTCTAACATTGTAAATACTAACACTTTCTTAATTAACCTGAAAGGGAAACACAAGAAAAAGACGATATAAAGTTCAAAATATATATATTAATCTTTTCAAAAATATGTTTTTACAAAAAACTCAAGAAAATGTATGATAACAATAGTCTGGCCCGTGTACAACACATGGTGAGGAACGGAACGACTTACAATGTCTTCAACTACCATCCAATGTATAGTTTATAGGAAACGATTACACAAAAAGATTCAATGTAAAGTTCAATGTTTATAATTTTGGTGGGCTCTTGCCTGTCTATTTATGTATTCTTATTATTTTTATAATAATTTAGGGCGCTCCTCAGAGCTTGAAAATGCTTGAATCGCAACGACTTTGAATTATATTGTGGCAATTATAAATTCATACGTTCAGGCAAGGCGGTCCCATGCACGTCTGAATACACGGTAAAGATACTTTTCTTCCACCGAATCACTGAGGAACTGGTTTAGGGCAAATACGCGGAAAACTCATCGTTTTTCCGCCAAAATCGACTGCTAAGAAATGAAAGGGCACCCTCGACGCTTAGGGCTATTTCGCTAAAACCCTCGAAAAATTTTGACTAGAGACTTTTTTAACTCGTCCTTTTATTTAACATAACGGATGAGTTGCAGTGCTACACAACGTGGATTCGTAAAAGGGTTTTTATTTTCGAAATTTCGGTTTTCATGATACTTTCTAAAATTTTGTGGTAGTGTGAACGAACGAACGATGGTGTCTGAAGGACGTCTTTTCTGCTTTTAAAAACTTAGAAAAATTTAAAAAAAATAGGAAAAAGAAAAATTAATTTTCTTTTTCCTCAACTCTTTTCTTAACTCTAAATAAATAAATATTACGTTCACAAAATTTTTAGGGTTCAACACGACTGTTTCAGACGGAGAATAATCTAAAAAATCATACTTACTGTCGTTTATGCTTAACTGCTGCTTTGATGGTATCAATTGGACGTCGTAACACTATAAACCTAACACTGTCTGTACCACACTTTCTTAAAATTAAACCTGAAAAGGAATTTTGTTAGAAAACACAACTAAAAGACAATATAAAGTTCAAAATATAATCTTTAAAAAATTATGTTTTTACAACAACTTTTATTTCAAGAGAAATGTTAACAAACACTAGTCTGGCCCGTGTACAACACATGGTGAGGAACGGAACGATTTATATTGTACCAACTACCATCCAATATGCGGTTTAATAAGCTAACGATGCACAAAAAGATTCAAGAAAAGTTCAATGTAACTGAAATTTTGGTGGGCTTTTGCTTGCCTGTCTTATAAACGTATTATTAAATTCACATGAATTTTGGTCGCTCCTCGGAGCTTAAAATTGCTTGAAGCGTCTCTACTTCGATTGTATTATAAAATAACAACTTTTTACGTTCAGGCAAGGCGGATCCCATGCACGTATGAGTACGTGGTATAGATCCATTTTTGACTCCAAATCACTGAGGAACCGGTTTAGGGCAAGCCCCGTCAAAACTCATCATTTCCCCGTCAAATCCGACTGCTGGGAAATGATGGGGGTCCCATGTCGCTAAGGGCTATTTTCGCTATAACTTCCGATATACTTTGAATAGTCGTTGGACTAACTTGTCCTCATATTCAATACCTCGTAAGAGTTGCAGTGCTTGACAACGTGGATCCGTAAAAGGGTTTTTAATCTTGAAAATTTTATGATACTTTCTAAATTTAAGTGGTCGGGGTGACATTACGTTCCGTTCGTTCCGAAGAGCGAAAATATGTTTACAAGTATTAAAAACCTCTTCCACGGCGTTTTTACGTGAAGCACGATTTTCGTACGAAGTATTTCCTAAGTCGGATTTTGTTACAACGTCGAAAAGTATATCGGGGTTATAGCGTTCTTTAACAGTAGGAGCGACGTTACGTCCCTGGGCAGCGACATTTAGTATACTTTCTAAAATTACACTCCTTGGTGAGTTTTTGATATTTTTGCATAAAAAACGCTCCGTAGAGTAAAAATGTTATTTTAATTATAAAAACCTCTTCCAACGACGTTTTTACGTGGAGCACGCTTGTCATGCGAAATATTTCGTCGGATTTTGTTATAGTTTCGAAAAATTTATCGAGGGTTTTGTCGTGTTCTTTAACACCTGGGAAAATAAACTGTCATGTTTTTTTGTATAAACTGCGCTTTATTATTAGTTTAGAGCAAAACATTATTAATATTTGTCTTGCCTGTTTGTCTGTCATATACAGTGGGTTTCTCATATTCGAACGAGCTTACCAACAGAAATTTCCAACTGAGTGTTAAGTATTGGCATTATAGTTATACTGAGCTATATAATTACAAGAAATATTGTAATGAACTTTCATCATAACATTTGTTACAAGATAAGACAATTTCTAGATATGTAACTTGAATCATCCTCGAAGAGATTGGACGTGACTGACATTTATAAATATCGTAAAACGATATTTATAAGCTTGATGTTGCAATGATGTGTGTAATATAAGAAATACACCATAACTGACCTTGTCTATAACGTCCTTAACATTCAATTTGCAATCATTCTTTAATCAAACACGTGCAGCTACTACACGAATGAATAAATAGTATTAAGACACTTCGCACATGATAAAGTGTATAAACATTTGACTAATTAAATGGTTAATAACATTGGTTTAATTCCATAACTGCTTCTGACAACTAAATTAGATTACCTACCTAATTAGTTCTACCCGCAAGACTTGGCGTATTAGCTACTAGTACTATTTAATATTCAAACTTAAATTATTACCGGACGGAATTTTTGTCACCCTTATGTAATGTGTCCCCCGATTGAGTTTGCAATTGATGAAATATAGCAAAAAAATAACGCGGATTTAATTTTCTGCAGTCTCGGTCTGCTTGACCTAGGATTTTCACCAAATTACACTTCAAATGGGATGTAACTCGTGGAGTTAACCTAAGAAAAAAATAAATCATTGTAGATGAGCTGGTCTTTCTGTTAAGTTTACGGAAAAATTCTATTTGAATAAAATACATATTTTGCATTGAAAGTTAGAGCCATATGCTAATTTTCACTTATAATATCACAAGAACTTAAATTATTTCCGGAAATTTTCTTGAGGGCACGATAATTTCCTTAAAATATTCGTGCCCGAAAGAAAATTTCCAGGAATAATTTAAACTTGCGTGGTATTCGGCAAGAAAATTTCATACCACTTAACACCATAATTTGGAAAAAAATTATTAATCCAACCTGACATTTTAAATTAATTTCTCTGCTTGTTAAGTTGGCCAGGGTATTGTTTTTGACATATGTTGATTTGTCATTTTTGTTTAACCGGTTCTGTCACAAAGCTTAATAATTACTAGTTTAAAAGGTCTGTACGTTGAGTTTAATAAGTGTATAGCGAAATGTCGCGATTTGGTAAAGAAAATCAACAAGTAATTAGACAAGAAATTCAAAATATAACACCAGATAACTCCCGAAAATCAGAATCAAGTGTATGGAAACAGTTTGTTAAATTTTGTGACGAAAGGTTGTATAATATTCATGAGTGTATGAGTGTAGTACAGAAAAATTTTGAAGATTATAAGGAAAGTGTGGTCAAAGTGATGTGGAACTCTACTGCTAAGCAGTTACAAGAAATTTATTACGAAAAATATAAAATAAAATTTAATCCGTTTTCTGGTGTGGAATTTGCGACCGCCAGAGCTGCACGCCCATTAAAAAGAAAAGTGAGTGCTTCAGCCTTAACTAGTGACGAATACAAAAAAATTATTGAAATGTGGGATGAAAATACTCGAGATGGATTGCAGCGTAAATTTTTTCATAGTTTCACATGAGCTGGCATGGAGAGGAGGGGAAGGATATTCTGCGTGTATCCAATACTTCAAAGAAGAAACTGATAATTTCGGAAACCCAAAAGGTCGGATAGAATATAATCCAATATTCTCCAAAACCACACAAGGTGGTTCTAAAAAACTGTCGGATAGTAAATGGTTGGTTAAAAATTTCGATAATCCACAAATGTGTCCGGTTCGTTTGTTTAAGAAGTTGATGGAAAAAAGGGGAAATCTTATTCAGACCGACAGATTATTCTTAACACCCAACCCATACTGGAGTCAACCCAATTCGAAAGAATGGTACAAGAATAGCCCAGTTGGTAAGAACATTGTATCTCCATCGTTTAAATCAGCAGCCTCTGATATAGGAATTGACACTAAAAAAAGTAAAAATAACTAATCATTCTGCAAGAGCAACATCTGTTTCGAAATTGGCCAAGGAAGGAGTTGGTGAACAACAGCTCATTAAAATTACTGGACACAGTAATAGTCAGTCAATCAAATCTTACTTACAATTGGACGTTGAACATAATCATCAGATGATTGAATCTATGAGGAGAATTTCATCAAGTACTAGCAAGTTTAATCATGATCAGAGCACAATGCAAAATAAAACAGAAAGTACCCAGATTCAACTCACCAATTCAAGCCAGCCCACAAACATTTATAATAATTGTGTTTTTAATATTAATAAAACCTATAATAATTAAATTTATTTCGTTATTATTTTGCTTATTTTAGTCGATATCATTAGAGATTTGCCAATGGAAATATTAGTTAAACATGAAATAAATTCTAAAAAAATCATATAGATATATCCACCATATTTCGTTAAATAAAAAAAAATTACCAACTTTAGTTACACCAAATGCTAAAACTCAGATGGGTATTAGTTCAGTCTATCGCCCTTTCATAATTTTAGGTTACTAAAGTTTATTTATATTTTATTTATTTTTATTTGTTTATTTATTTTTTTTATATTTTAAAAAATATAATATTAACATGGTTTGTTGCAGTAGGTGGCCGTGATATAGGCGGCCATGCTTTTGACAGATGAGGTTTATATTGGTAAATTACATTAAGTTACTGTATAGTAAACCAGCAAACAAAGATATTTTTATGTAAAACATTTCTTGTAAGTATTTGCGTTAAACAATTTATGAAAAATGGAATGCTTTGAAAAGTACAATTTATGTAAATACTGCATAGAGTTGAGTCAAGCGCAAATACGTCATCCAAGATTAATATATTTAACGAATTTAATGAAAGATTGCGACCAGGAAGCGTTAGAGTCGAATGGTTTGTTTACGAAAATCCAAGAAAGTCTGTTGCAGATGTCAAGTAAATATGGCCTTTTGCGTAAAAGAAATTTGAACAAAATTATTTCAAAATATTACATCTATGTCTTAAAACACAGACATCTAATTAATTCGTCACCTTCGTATTCACCATTAAGAAGAGAGGATGGGTTAGAATTCAAGCAACATTTAAATCTTACTATGTTTGTACATCCTACGTTTTTTGAATTATAAATTGTTAATGCATAATAATTTAACAAATTTGTGTTTTCTGTTTAATGAAACTTTATAGCGAATAATAAATAATAATGTTAATTCAGAAATTTTGCATTATTCACAGGTACATCTACATTATTTAATGGTTGTAGATCATATGTTTACCTTTTCAACTGTCAAAAAATGTTCACTTAAATATCGTGGCGCCTCGAAAAAATTTCCGGAAATTTTTTTTAATTGCCATGGTAACTAGTCAAAATTAAGGTATCTTATTGGTTAAAAAGTAGAGGTGTGAAATTTTCATTGCATTTGAACAAAAAATATAATACTACAAATTAAAGTAAATATAGCTTTTTATTTCTTAGCATAAGTGTGTTTTGCATTAAAAACTGCAAACTGGCTATATATTTAGATGGGGCACTATTTGAATAGGTTTTTAGTTGAATTCTTTAAAATTGTTAATTGTGTTAAAAATTAAACGCCTATTTACTTTAATTTGTAGTATTATTTTTTTTCTTCAAATGCAATGAAAGTTCACTTTCAATGCAAAATATTTTATCAAAATAGAATTTTTCCGTGAAATTAACAGAAAGACCAGTTTACCCACAATGATTCATTTTCTTCTTAACTCCGCGAGTTAGATCCCATCTGATCTATAATTTGGTAAAAACCATTTTGGATCAAACACACTGACACTACAGAAAATGAAAGCCGTACTAATTTTTTTTTTGGTATTCAGGGTATACCAGTTAAAAACTCCCAGTGAAATATTTCCGTGACTACTAGAGATATTTTTGAGTCCTTACTAGAAAATACCGTCTGTCTATTTTACGAGGGCCACACCAAATATCTGGCTTAATATCTATTGTAGAAGAATATTTTAGAAACAGTTATCCAATTTTTGGTGAACTATATTTCAGTAAAAAGAAATTTGAAATCCATAGCCTACTTTGTGAGATATATAACAAAAACCTGAAATAGGACATTTGAACTATGCGAAGCCCAGTCAGGCTATTCAATTTTCGATTGCAACAGACACTGGACCGCTAGATGGCGCCTGCTGACTATTTTGCTTGTCGCTATCCCAAAGATACTGAGATGTACCAAATAGTCAAAGGATCATCGTGTCGGTCGTCACATGCCTACTTTGCATTGATGAGAGCCAACAACTCAAACTGCAATCTCAAGTGGTATGGGACGATTGGCACAAGAGCTCCTTTAAGTAGGATTAGTCTTTCAGCTGGTGTTTGTTGCAATCGAAGCATTAGTGTTCTGTTGGTACTATGCAATTATTACACTTAACGCGCCAGGCTTGTAACTTGTAATTCAGCGCTCGGCGGGGCACATAGCCCGGAGAGTAGCTGTTGGTTGCAGTCTGGTTACATCCCTTATAGTAAAATAAGGATTTTAAAAAGGAGTTTGCGACTGAAAAATTATGTTTTAAAATCGAACTATGTTTGGGAAGTTAGTTCAAAATCTAAAAACGCACGGTTCATTTTCAGAAAAAGTAGTAAGGCGAGGGCATGTTGCGGATAATGTAGGAATAGTGAATAGAATTTCACTTAATAAGTAGATATTACTTCAACTCTTATAATTATTGGAAATATTAAACACAATAATTGTTATAAACATTATTCGGATGTATTGTTGATTCTTGGCGTTGTTCAACATCTGTGAATTTGTTTTGCCTATGGTTTTGACCGAGGCTTTGAATGTTTCATTTTCATCCCATACTTTTACAATTTTATTTACTAGTCATTAGTAAGAGCAGCAGCACTAGTTTTTCTTTTTGTGGGATCTCTTTGCAATTGCCGGCGTTTCACATCATACGCAGCTCTTGCTGCAGCAAACTCAACGTCTGAGAAAGGATTAAATTTGAGCTGATCTTTGACGAAACACATTTGTTGAAATTGTTTTGCGGATGAATTCCACATAACCTGAAATAATATTACATTTGTGAATTATCCTAACCTCTCCATCTAACAAAAATATTTTAATCGCATATAGGTATTTAAAATAATCAACAATTTTTATCACCTTCACAACAGATTCTTTATAATCTTCGGGGTTCGTTTTCTTAATATTTCTTAATATTATCAAACCCCCAATCCTCCAAAATAGCAGCCATGACTACGACAGAGGATCCTCATTCAATAGGGTTTTCCCAGAAAAAAAAAATTGCTGAAATACTTAACTTACGTAAAAAAATGATTTATGGCATATTTATTATCTTATTAATTTTACTAATAGTAACAAAAAAAACTTTGAAGTTTGAAAAATATTGGGTTCATTTTAAACAGCCATAAATTGGCGCGGCGCGTTGTGACGTCAACACCTTTAACATATCCCTCTTCCACTTGATTCCATTTTGATTGTTGAATTAATAAAACATAAACCAGAAACTGATAAAATAATATTGTCACTCCAAACAATACAAACATAAAAATATAAATTTAACGTTTTAGGTTACTCATCTGACGTGTAATGTCGGTGAAGGTTAAACCTAAACTACAGCACAAAATATTAACGTCCGACGCTTTCACGAATAACTTGTACGGCATTTATTTGGATTCTGATTGAGCAATATTTACACGTCCACTGCTTTAGACCAATCACAAGTACAAGTATTACAAATTGAAATTATGAGAACTTTTAAAGGAAAGCTTTCTTTAACACACAGTTAGAATCTATTACAAACTAATTATATCCATAATCTCATTGGTTTTCCGGGTAGATACGTAATTCTGGCGCGTAAAAATGCCCGTTTTAAAAAGCAGTGAAATTATCAGCAAGTTGTTTTAACGATATTTTCTTAGAAATAATTCTTATTAGAAAAGTAAATTGTTGTAAATTAATAAAATGTTTTATTATATCATTTTCACGACACAAATTTTTAAAATAAAATTAGTGGGAAAACCCTATTGTGTATGATTCTAAAAAATGTTTCCATGTAGTTGCCTTAGATCTTTTCGTATTTGCTGGAATTAATTTGTCCACCTATTTTCTGATTATCTCAGTATTTTCCTGTCCAAAACGCGAGATTTATCTCAAAAGCGGTAATAAAATAAGTCACACCAAGCTATTAAAATATCTGTCAGTGAAATACGTCAAAATGCCAGTCAAGGCCATCTTATTTATGCATCAAATATAATACCGGCACCAGCTTACAAGGTTTTGCAAACATTTGTATTTTTTTTTTGTCAAGTAATTTTGGTGTAAAATTTTCTTACCCTCTTCCCTCGTTGTCTCAAGTGTGATATATCGTTGAAATCGGAATTTTAATTAATTGCTTTTCAATGGTTCGATTGCAAATTGTAAGTAATCATAAAATAAATAACTTGTTGCGCCAAAACGGAATTAAACGTAATCCGATCTCAACCAAAACCTTTTTTGATCTCCTGGAGCACTAAAAAAAATCCATGCAAAGTTTCATCTAAATCCGTTCAGTAGTTTCAGCGCTATCGTGCTAATACACATACATACACACACACACAGACATTTTCCAAAAACCACTTTTTTGGGTTCCTGGGACCTCAAAACGTAAAGATCTGATGTTATCTCAATTTTTGTTTTTGGACCAATTTTAGTAACCTCTCACAATTTTATTGTGGTGAGGTTAACACGGACTTCGATGCTACAAAATGAGGAAAGTTCAACATTTAAATGAGAGAGATAAGCCGAGGAGAGTAAGATTTTGTAAATGGTTGTTAAATAAAAAAAGGAATGACCCGCTGAAATTCTCTGGTCCGACAAATTTGTTTTCGGATGAACCCACTTTTACTCTTCATGGCCATGTTAATTGTCAAAACTGTCGCTACTGGGCTAATGAAAATCCTCATTGAATGCGAGAATTACATACGCAAAATCCTAAAAAGGTTAATGTTTGGGCGGGGATAATTAGAAACCATGTCATTGGTCCTTTTCTCATTGATGGCAATTCGAATGGAGACAATTATTTAGCTCTGCTCCAAAATAAAGTCGTGCCAACTTTGGCAGACTTATATCCTGCACAAGCAAGTCCACAAGTTCCAGCGGATGTAATATGGTTCCAACAGGATGGAGCACTACCAAATTACCGAATCGATGTGCGGCAATACCTCGACTTAACATTTCCAAATCGGGAATAGGGAGGCGAGGATCGCTAGAATGGCCAGCATGGTCTCCTGATCTTACACCCAGATTTCTTTCTATGGGAATATGTGAAAAGTATGGCATACAAAACTAAGCTACGCGAAATAGCTGACTTAAGAAGAAGAATAACGGATGTGGTCAAGCACATGAATTAATTTGTTTTATCGCTATTTTTTGCAATAAATATTAAAACCATAGCATTTCTGAATAGAGAATGAAAAGACCCTTCAAATGAGGCATCGCAAGCCCCTACTTCCCATTAAAAAATTTAGGGGTTGCAACTGCCATTGGAAGGGGGTTGAATTTAGGGATGAAAGTACGTTGAAGGATATCATTTCAGAAACCAAACTCGAGGTGTCTCGAGATTTTTTAATAAATATGCACAATAATTGAAATACTGAATTTATTCCATTTAGCTGTTCCACACTATATGAAAATTCCATTTTTATTTTTAGAAAATCAGTGGTATTTCCACGAGGCGCCTTTACTGACAGTATATTACCGTTGGTAATATATCCCAATATCCCTTAGAATATAAAGAAACTTTTGAGAATTATCATCTAGAAGTTCATTGTTAAATTTGTTTCCTTTCTAGACATTTGACACGGGAAGCCCTACCCAGGTTAGATAATTACAGGAACATAATGTCTATACAAGCCGCAAATAGACCGACCCTGGACGAGCTTCACAACTCCACTCTTCCAAACAAGGTAAATATTTGCACAATTATCTAAAAATGTTTGTTGTAAATTGTTACTTGTAACATTATTGACTAAACACTTCAATGTGGGATCTCGTACTAATTTGGAACTTTAGCATTATATGAATGTAAAAATGACATTATATTTTTGTATTTTCTCTTTATACGCCGTGAAAATAACGATAAAACAATTGTTTGCAATGAACGTATTGTTAAATAATAATAATAATAATACTTTATTTACGGACACACAGGTCCATTAACAGTATACAACTTGTATTTACAAAAGATGAGTAAATATAAATTATACACACAAAGAGGATACAATAAATAAAATATGACAGAATAATAAACATTGAAATACACTTAAATGAATTAACTGACATATATAAAACAATATATTGATTTGATTTGATTTACTGGTGGAGTGGAAACCGACACATCATAGAGTATTATTGGCTATGAATGAGACGAGCCTGTTTTCAAAATGTTCTGTGGAAATTAGGTTTGAAAATGAAGTGGGTTTCTGATATTCCGAGGAGGAACGTGAATGTTTTTGACAACAAGTAGAAAATCGTAGAATATACATCTCCTGTTAAGGGCGGGCCATTTTAGGATATATAGGGGCATTAAGAGTATTCATGTGGATTCCTTGCATGGTAAGCTTGTAGCATGCTTGTTTCAAAAATTTGTGCTGTATGTGTTCTATTCGTGAAATATAGGTTTTATAAGAATGTGCCAAGGCCACCACACAATATTCAATTACCGGCCCCACCAAAGAAATATATAATGTACTAATTGCTTGAACACTCTTAAAGCTTAATGTAAATCTCTTTATGAATCTTAACATTTTATTATCCTTAGAGATAACATGATCAATGTTATCAATAAAGTTTAGTTTAGGATCAAGCAAGAACCCAAGGTCTCGAATTTGATTGGTTTCGTGAAGATCATAAGGTGATACGTGATATTGATGACTCCATTTATTTTGCTAGAAAATTTAATAAAACGATACTTATCAACGTTCAATGACATATCATTCTCGTTATACCAGAGAGAAAAAGAATCAAGATCTTTTTGGATCTTTTGACACTCTTGGAAATCAGTCACCCTAGAATAGATTTTTAAATCATCAGCGAATAAGAGTATGTGACAATATTGAAAACATTCAGCAATATCATTAATGAACAGATTAAACAACAGGGGTCCATGGTGGGAGCCTTGAGGCACGCCAGAAGTAGGTGTGAAGAAGTTTTATAAATGACCATTAATCCTCACCTGGTAACTTCTATTCGTTAAGTACGAGGATAACCACTCCAGCAACTTACCCCCAATCCCTAGACTAGATAGTTTTGAGTTGACAATTTTATATTTACCTTGTCGAAGGCCTTACTAAAGTCAGTATATATTAGTCCATGAAAAAGTTGAAAAAAGTTCTGTTGCAGGGATGAGACATAGGTCAGACCCCGTTTTCGAGGACGCTGAACACGGTGGTGATATTTTTAAGGTTGCCACCCCTCAGAAACTACCCTTAAACTCGAAAAACCACCCCTATTTCGTGTTTTTTCCGCCGTAGGCATGCGTATCGGTTTTTGGGCAGCCGTATGAAATTTAACTATACAACATCTTATCCACCCCCGGGGTTGAAACTACCCCCTCCCCTAATACTAAAATATCCCTAAAAAAATCAAAATGCATGAAAATTTGTTAATCCCCGTTTTCGAGGGTGTTCAATACGATTGTAATATTCATTTCTTCCCACCCTCCACCAACCACTGCTAAAACCACCCCCTTTCCATATTTCTTGAAACTGGGCCCAAAAATCACCTCAAATTTTGTTGAGGTATGGAAAGTTAGCAGTACTGTTCTTTTGTAAAGTGTTCAGTAGTGCCCCTGGGTAGTTTGTCAAATTGATAGAGTAGGCGGGAGTGTACATTAGCCTCCATCTTTGCGAAAAGTCGTAAATACCTCGCGAAATGTTGATACTACACCAAACATATTAAGGACCTTTTTTATTCAGCACTAAATTATCTACAAATTTCTTAGGTTTATTTTTGTAGAAGTGCCTGTTTATGAATTACAGCGCGTCAAAGTTTGCAAAAAATCGCTTTTGCGAATTATTTCGTACACTGTTGATAGCAGATTAAAATGCCAAACAGCAATCTTGTAGAGCACTAAATTCTCTACAATTTTTGTTTGAAATATTTTTTGTGGAGTTAATAGTTTACGAACTACAGCCCCTCAAAATTTTTTAAAATATATATAAATAGGTCATCAATAATCACCAATCTTACAGAGCAGTAAATTCTCTACAATTTCAATTTCTCACTATGCAAGATATTCAGAAACACTTATTAACCTTGGACTTTTAAACGATTAGCTCTATGAAAACGTGCATGGGAAGAAATGTATGGAGATTATAGTGCTGATGTAGCATCAACGGTTCGCGAAATATTTACGTTTGAGTTTTCTGTCAAGACGGCGGCTGACCGCCAGAATTAGTTCTAATACTATTCCGCTGCGTTCTTCTGAGTTGCATCCCATTCAATACATACAGAATTTACTGAGAAGGACACAAACCCATTCATCCAACTCCAGAGGACATTCGGTAAGTATCAAAATATTCTTTCCATTTTACGGATACTAGTGCCGCAAAATGTGACCGATCACTTCATCAGAAGTATACCCAGTACCCAATAATCAGAGTAACAGGTTAAATTGCAAAATTAATTATACGTTCCCAGATAGCAGAGTTGTCTTATGGACGTCTGAAAAATATATACGCCCTGGAAAAATATACGCTCGTAAAGATTTGTAGGACGTCCATGAGTTCCAGTGGAAATTATGACGGCATCCAAGAGACGTCCAGTGTCACAAATGAAGAGATCCATATAACATGCATGTTATGTCCATTTCATGTATAGGTTTATGAAGGTATAAGGCAATAATATATTTTTTAAATATGTCTTCAATTAAATAAATATTTTAAAAAAATAATTTTACGTAATTTACATCTTATTTCTATTAACTAAAATTTAAATTATTTAATATGGGCCTAGAGCGGCTTGTTTCTCATGCAAGAATTTATATTAGAATAGGGTTAGGTTTCTGTATGAAGAAAGTGCATTTAAATTTAAGTATAGATGCAGGTTCATCAAAAAATCTTCAGCCTAAGCCCTTTAAGCTTCATTTCCACGGCACATTCAAGGGATTTTACTTGATACCTTCAATCAATATCATAATTTTTTAATTGTCTGTCCGTCAGTCCGTTTGTTCTTACATCGGTTTGGATATTAATGATGACTCAAGACATTCTTCTGTGAAATTACGTTTTATATTAAAGGTATCTAATAATATTGGCGATATATTAAATTTGGTGAAGTAGCGGCACCAGAAGTGGTACTTGAAGATTTTTTCGATATTATGCTATCATCTAGGAGTTGCATGATTTATTTACGATCATCTAGGGATTGCATGAAATAACTCTCAGTATGATTAAATCAGTTGACAGTTTTGTTCAACTGGACCTCGCTCTCTTCGTCTTTCTCTCTCGCTCTCTCTCTCTTGTACATATCAAATTTAACACCTTGTCAAATGATACTAAATATAATCGTATTTTTTACATAAAAAAATAGATATCAGATTTGTTCTTAATTTTATTTTACTTACTTTTAATAAGAAAACAAGATTGTATAAAATAAGTTATTGGTTTCACTTTTAGTTGTTATTGGGTAGCTGGTAAAAATAGTCAAGTTGGTGAATTTTGCCTCGAGTCAGAAATTGGACATTTTTCTGAATTGCCGCATATCTTCTTAATCTCTTCAAATGTTCTATTCAATTTTTTCCGCATATTGGACGTCAAAATTATAAAAAAGTTAGTTCTCTCATGACTTTTTTTTTTATACATTTATTTAACGTCGGCCTATTTCCGCTACTGAGGCCTAACACCGACGCCTGTAGACGAGCTACCCCCAACCAGGAATTTTGCCGAACCTCTTCCCTTAAGAAGAGGGTCTTTTACTTGCCTAACATTTAATAGACAAGGGACCGACGGCTTTACATCCCCTCCGAAGGATGGTATATCTCCTATACAACCCTCGCCTAAGGTTGTATAGCTTCCGCGCATACACTGATATACAAGCCGCTGGAAGATGTGTGAGGCGAGAACGCGGTTTCCGTTGGAATGGTCACCCATCCAAGTACTAACTGCGCCTGTCCTTGCTTTACATCGCATACCGAAGTATGTACATAGTAAAGACGCACCTACGCTCGCCCCCCCCTCTCATGACTTTCATTCTATATCTTAAGAATCGAAACAGCTTCAAAAATTCGCCTCATAGAGTGGCTAGCAAATTTTATTGTAAATCGTAATTGATGTGCGGGGATTCAGAGACAGGGTCTAATTTCCGAGGCGATGTCAAAATTCATTCGGATTCACAGCAACCCCAAGTGATAATACAGAAAGACATATTAAAATTATTAGGGTATTTATTCTCATAAAAATCACAAACAGAAGAGTTACTTATGCACTGACAAATTTTGTTATGAAGAATAGTACATTAGCTGCTTACCCATGGGGTTTATGGCCAGTACTTATAGTGAGCAGATATACATTATATCTATTAATAGAGTTTACCATTTTGTTTCATTTCATACAGCTTTCTGTGATGCTTATATTATCTGCGATTGTTTATAAATACAATTACAATTTTGTTTACCAGTAAATTTATTTTCGTTTGATAAAATTTTTCTCTTTCGCTATGTTATTGTTATTAGTTACGACCGTGTTAAAATTGCGTAATAAAATTTACATATTCACTAGCGTTTTCATACAGTGTTAGTAGGAATCATTTGCATGCATAATAGTAATTAAAAACTAGTAGATTGATTTAATATCAGTATTGCACAAGAGAGGTTATGTATGTCAATATCATCTCATTAACATGCAAACCCACATTAAATTTATTTCATTTCGTAGGACAACGAGAACTTCATGTAAACAAGCATGCCTATTTACAAATAGTTCTTGATGAGTTTAACAAAATAGTTCAAGTGGACTGACGATGTTAACATTACGGAGTGGTCGAAAAATTCTCTTGGATATGTAAAGAAAAAATGGTCGATTTTGTTATCCCGATATATCAGTTTTCTTGGGTTATCGAGAGGGATGCATATGATTAAAAAAAAAAAAATAAACTGACATTTTTCCGTGCTGTCGGTTATTATTATGGTTAGAAAATTGAAATTAGCCCACAGATGAAAATTCAGGTTAACGTGCAATGTCAATTTTACTGATCATATAATATTTTGAAGTTTATTAATGATGTAATTTTTTTAGCGACGATAAAGTTATCACGCCACGTCAGTTTTCTGGTGGAAATCATATATTGTAGCGTGCAAAATGAGGGAAAGGTGGTAATTGACATTTATGTCAATGGATTTTTTACCAAACTTGTTTTCAGTTCCCGGGGAATTAATGAATTTAAAAAATTATTGTGAAAAATTGGTTTTTTGATCCAGCAAAGATATGCAGGTCCACCTTCGTATTTTTTTTATAGATTGTGTCAGGTGCCAGATCTTTCACCCCTTTCCGTTTGATCCCTCATTGGCTAAAAATTACCCCCATAAATACGTTTTTAACTATTTGCGTCGTGCAAAGAGTGGAATTGTGATCTTTGGCAAAGAAAGCCATTTTTACTCTTGGGGTTTTTGGCGAGAAATGCTTCTATTAGCAGTAAAGAATTTATTTCGCTCGGAGAACAAATATTTTTTCTGATTTTAACATGGAACATGATCATAGGAAGGCTACAGGGGTGGCAGAACGATTGAATGTCAAAAATGAATCGTCATAATTGGCACTTTTGGGGTCACAAAAAGTGATACCATAATTAGAACTAATGTTAAAAAAATGTTCTAAGTCTCCGGGGTCGCAAACATTTTATCAACATAATTATCATTACGCGCATGCCCCGTCCCTATAATCGCCCATAGGTTCATAATCAACATTTTTTACCTCCCGAACCGGGCGTACGATTTGAACCAAATTGTACCCGAGAGTTTTGGGAAGTGAGAATAAGTTGCTCTTACGATTTGGTGAACCTAGCCCCTGAACATTCGATTTAAGAGCAGAAAAACGGGCTGTCCGCATGGTTCATTCAAACAGTAGCCCATACCATTATCAACATTTTTTTACCTCTAGAACAGGGCGTACGATTAGAACCAAATTGTACCAGAGAGTTTTGGGAGGTGGAACGAAGTTGCTCATACGATTTGGTGAACAGAGTCCCTGAACTTTCAATTTGAGAGCAGAAAAATGGGCTGCCCGCATGGCTCATCCGAACAGTAACCCATATGTCTATTATCAACTTACCTCTCCAACCTGGTGTGCGATTCGAACGAAGCATGTCTAATTTTTTTATTGCCAACATAATCATTTGTAATAAAAAGTTATACCCGTTTGTTTTCAATGCAAACTGTTTATAGGCGTCTAAAAAAATTGAATCTCATATTCTAGATTGAAATTTCACAACCCCCCCCTTGTCAAAAGTATTGTTGGCATCGGCAGGCACCTACTACGTTAATATTTCTTATGATGAATTTCTGATAATGATGAGGGTGAATGTGAAATGCGATTTTCTCTAAAACTGTCAATTTCTAAGACTAATAACAAGTATACTTCCTTTTCGCTAAAATGAGATAGGTTTAGGGTTTTTTAATAAAAATAACGGATAACGGAACGGGATAACGTTACGGGTAAATAAAGTTAAGAGTACATTTATACCTTAAACAATGCTTATGTGGCGCCCTCTAGGATCTACACAAAAAATGGGAGCAGATTTGAATTTTTTATCTAAAAAAAACCCCATTCGCCAACTTTCACAACAATACTTAAAAAACTTCAAAAGCTATACTTATGAGAAACTTAAAAATATAATATTGACTTTAACACCCTGTATCCCTGTTAATATCAACTTTTGTACTAATGTAAGTTTAGTTAAATCGTGATATTTTAATGTCAAAACCCCACTGTTGCTCTATGGACAATTACTTACTGGCCATCCTGTATACACATGCACACAACACATACATACACGATATAAATATAATAAATCCAAGTAAAAAGTTCAAAAGATAGAATAAAAAGACAAATATACAGTCAAATAGTATTTAACTAACAGATATATAAATGCACATAATATATGTTATGATCGTCCTCGCCTCACACATCTTCCAGCGGCTTGTATATCAGTGTATGCGCGGAAGCTATACAACCTAAGGCGTGGGTTGTATAGGAGATATACCATCCTTCGGAGGGGATGTAAAGCCGTCGGTCCGTTGTCTATTAAATGTTAGGCAAGTAAAAGATCCCTACTCTTCTTAAGGGAAGAGGTTCGGCAAAAATTCCTGGTTGGGGGTAGCTCGCATACAGGCGTCGGTGTTAGGCCTCAGTAGCGGAAATAGGCCGACGTTAAATAAATGTATAAAAAAAAATATATATATGTTATGACAATATAAATAAAAAATATATGAAATATGACGAGCACTAATTCTAGGTACTATCTAATTAATTTGATTCAGTAGATTAATACAGTCCAAACCATTATTTACAATTTTAAAGAGGAAAATTAGTTAGCAGTTCTTCGACTGCTGAGACTGTTTTTCAATCTTAGACGAGGACTGTATAGGGGATATATCATCTTTCTGAGGGGATGTAAAGCTGTCGGTCCCTTATCTATTAAATGTTAGGCAAGTAAAAGATCCCTACTCTTCTTAAGAGAAGAGGTTCGGCAAAATTCCTGGTTGAGAGTAGCTCGTCTACAGGTGTCGGTATTAGGCGTCAGTGGCGGAAATAGTCCGACGTTATATAAATGAAAAAAAAATCCAGCAATCCAGTTTGTGGATATTCACCGTTAAGTGTGTACACAGCAGATTTTAAGAACCTACGCTGAATTTTCTCTAGTTGTGGACAGTTACGTATCACGAAGCCAAGGCTTTTGAAAGCGGAAGCAGTTGTCATTTCAACATATTTATTAAAAGATAATTTTTTGGATCGAAATAATCTCCAAGGTCTTTGTAAATTTTTGTTGCCAACGTTATAATTAAACATATACAGGTTAGCGTTTCTGCCAAATGAAATTATTTTACATTTGCTGGTATTAAGAGGGAGGTAAACAGTTGTCATTGCACCAAGTATTAATGGTATTTAAGCAGTCTTGAAGATTAACACAATCATCAAATGAGTCAATCAATCCATATATTTTTAGATCATCTGCATATAGGAGCAAATGTATGTTATTATCGAAGCCCTCCAAAATATCGTTAATAAACATAAGAAAGAAAAGTGGACCAAGTATCGACCCCTGTGGTACATCGGATTTTTGTAAGAAACTGCCGGATTTATAACCTCGGTAGTGAACAAATTGATATCGATTCTGCAGATATGATTCACTTAATTGTAATAACGAATAAAAAAGACCGAAGGTATCAGTTTACTAATCAAAGTACTACGATCTAGCTTGTCAAAAGCTGAAATTCTTGTAGATAATATCAACTTGACCAACTTCATCCAGAATTTCACAGAGAAATTGTGTTTTGTTTGTGACAGTTGGCCTATATTTCATAAAACCATGTTGATCGATAGATATTGTGCCAGAGACATGAGAGTATATGGAGGAGTGAAGAATTACTTCGAAAAGTTACAAATGATAGTAATTGATCTATAGTTTATTATTTCGTTTAAGTCATCTTTTTGAATACAGGACACACGTGACGTTTTCCACTTCTGAGGAAAACTTGCACTTCTTAACATTATATTATAGATAATTAACAGTGCTTTGGAAAATACAGTCGCACAATCTTTAATAAGAAATGCCGGAGTTAGACCGGGACCCATGGTCATAGTGGTTTCAGTTTCATTAATGGCCTTTAATTTATCTTCCTCGGTGTTAACAGACAGACATTAGAGTTAATCTTAGGTGTGTCGTGAGAGGTGTGAAGAATTTCAAGAAGAAATCAGCAAAACCGTCAACAATTAATTGCAGGTCTTCGATAATTTGATTTTCATATTCAAAAAATGAAGGGATGGATGCAGAATTATGATAAAGAAACTATATTCCAAAGCGAGCTTATCATCTCATCTATAACAATATTTAAAAAATGGCAATGTAATAATCATACATAATGTGCATTGCATTCGTCGTTGGAGATCTTGAAGTATGCACGATTTTGAGATATATGAAACCAAGGCTGCACATTTCTATAGTGATTGGTCTTCTGCAAAATAGGTATGTGGCAGTAGTGAATACTGATAAGTATTTATACCATTTGGGCGTGTAAGTTCTGATAGATCGGCTACGTACCCCTACAGTCCCTACGGAAGATGTTTTAAAACATGTTGACACCAAAGTTGCGATTTTTTGAATACTTGACATGTTATCTCTAATAATTATTATTTTAATTCGTTTATATTCATCAGATAGTTTACACAATTTATTTTTAAATTATTTTGCAATAATACGCCGATAATTATCAATGAATCTGTAATCTGTCGTCTAATCACTGTTATTATTTTGGATTAAAAAAAAATACAGCAAATTAAATATCAATAACAATCACTTGATTTTAATGCGTTATCCGAGTGTTCTAGGTATTAGAACAGAATTACGTAATAATAGCCAAGTATTTATAGCACGTTAATCGTATAATTGAATGTGGACAACTTACATACACATATCACATTACTCTACAAATCCACATTTTTAAATTCGTGTGACAGATAAAAAAATATATTTTTAATTGGATAAATATAAACGGTTGTTTAAATTTATCATCCCATATCCTCATATCGAGCTGTTATGATATATGCAAAATTATGGTTAATTTTTGACAAACTTTTTTAAAAAATGGATAATAACAGGGATATACTCGCTTTTAAAAAGGGATTGCAGATATCAATTCTTCTGCGATACATTTGGAATGTTTTAAAATATCAAATTCACATTTTAATTTGAGATGTACTGCCACTGAGCAAAAAAAATAGGACAATTATTTTTTTCTAATGTAAATCTGTGTCTATTTGAATATATAATGAGTAGCCGAAAATGACAATGACAGTGTCACAAAAATTAAAGTTAGATGTACACAACTAGATTTTAGCAAAAATACATTATAAGACTTGTTCCATTTTTTTGCGCACAACAAAAATGAAGGAACGTATTGCTTCTCATATTTAAGGATATTTCAATACAGTATCTCTGATTTTTTACTTTCCCTTATACGTAGTATATAAGGAAAGTGTGGTGATAGTGCAAACATTCGATTTTGAGTCTTTGATGGATTTGCACGTTTTCAAGTCCCCTGAACCCAAAGAAGTGGTTTTAAAAAATGTCTGTCTGTCGTCTGTCGTCGCACCTAGAGCCCAAACTACTGGATCGATTTTGTTCAAATTTTACATGTGTATTCAAGACGGCCACACCTCGAGGTGAAATTGCAAAATCGATCCTAGCTCAAATGTGGGGGGAGTAAACGCCTAAAAACAGGAAAAAAAATAGAAAATAATGTGTTTCTTTAAAACGGCTCTAACGATTTTGATTAAATTTGGTACTTGGACGCTCCCCTAGTTAATACCGATATGAAATGACATGACCAGTTACTCTTAGAAAAACCGGGAGGGAAGCTGGGGGGGGGAGGTGAGTTTTAAATAATTTCATAATTTTTTTTCTCAAACGGATCTAACAATTTTAAACAAATTTAACACATGAATACTGACTTAGTAGTAGCATAAGGTAACATGACCGGTTGTACCTAAGAAATGTAGAGAGGCAGGTCGCGGGAGGACAAGGAATTAAATAATTTTTCATCTAAAACGATTCTAACGATTTTGATTAAATTTCGCACACGGATACCGGTCCAGTTGCTCCTAGAAAATGCAGTAATTTCATTGTTTTTTCTCTAAAACTGATCTAACAATTTTAATCAAAATTAACACATGCATATTGTAGTAGGAGCATAAGGCAACACGACCAGTTGCACCTAAGAAATGCAAGGAGGGAGGTCGCGGGGGCAAGGAGTTAAAACAAAATGTTTTAAATTTCAACCAAGATTGGTTGAGAAGAAATAGAGATTTGACGATGAAAAGATGCAATGCCTTAACCAAGGTACACTAGTTCGGTCTAATCCTAAAGAGGAAAGTTTGTCCGAGTTGTCGCGGACACATTTTTTTTATAGACTTATTTAACCAGGAATTTTGCCGAACCTGTTCTCTGTAGAAGAGTAGGATTATTTTTCATGCCTAACGTTTAATAGACAAGGGACCGACAGCTTTACATCCCCTTCGAAGGATGGTATATCCACTACGCAATCCTTGCCTAAGATTCCTAAGCTTTTGTGCATACGCCTTATATACAAGCCGCTAGAAGATATGGCAAGGACGCTTTTTCCTTGTGAACACGAGCTGGCTCCTCGTGACTGTAAAATTAAAAAGTTTTCAGTCGGAGAGCATGATTAGAGACCCTTGAGGAGATTCGTGCACTTAATTTTCGTTTGGAAAGTATCGGCTGAGTTTCTGAGAAATTTAATATTTTCTGCACAGGGGTCAAAGCTTCACCTTGTATGTGCAGCTGGATTTTTAATCTAGAGTTCAAAGAAGTACTTTTTGTTATATTGGGCAGAGCATTTTTACACCACCCTGTATATTACTACTCAAAATAACACTAGTTTAAATCGAAATTAAAATATTTATTTAAATAATCGCTGGACAGAGTTTAAAACACTTAAAATTAACTTAAAATAGATTGCAAAATGATAATTTTTCAACAGCGAAAATTAACTCGATTTATAGATTTAAAAATTCACTTTTGGGCGAAGGTGCCGGTTAATAGTTTAAAATATTCACTTATAATTAATTAGATGCGCGAGGGTAGAGAGATGTTGTTTTTTACTTGGAGCCTCCAAGGAAGAACTCAAGATCGGTTGTCGAACGCGGATCGGATTTGACTTATTCGAGAGTCGCAGCACTCGATTTTTATACCATCGTTATTGTTGCGTTTTTCGTGCTCCATCTAGTTAGGCACGATCCTTATTATGTTGTCTGGTAAGATCCCCGTACTCCGTGCGGGCACGGTCTAAGCCTGGATAATTTCCCCGGCCAGTCAGTGCGGGCACATCAAGAGTTTATCTTTAAGTTCAGTAATGGAAAAATGATTCTAAAATATCTTCCGAACATTGACACAACAAGCAGCACCAAAAACGTCTTAAAAATTATATTTTGCTCTTGCTGGATGCAGTACAGCGCGTGGATGTAGAAAATGTGTAAATAAAAAAACATTTAAAATTGTTTATAATTTTTTTTTACATTTTTATACAATTTAAAATAATAATAAAACAAAAGAACAAACATTTTTAACCCTTTACTATTTAAAAGCTAATAAATACCGTGAAAAAAATTAATTTCTGCATAAATTGTGTTTATATTGTTTAAACAATATAAATATTTAATTGCGCACATTGAAATGTTTCTGATTTTAAATAATATATAAAAACAAACATTTTAAAAAAAAATCATCAAAATCTGTCCCTGAGGATTAAGAAGTTTTAAGGATTTTGTCGCATCATTGACTCGACTAATATTTCTAGCTCATCATCTAATTCTACACAATTAAATGTGGATTCCCTTATTATTATCTTAGATTAATACGTAAATCCGTTTCTTAAATTTGCGACAAATAGATAAGGAAAATCTATTTTGAATCTAATAAATATATATCAGTGCTACTTATAGATTGGACATGAAGTATGTACACTACTATTATTAGAATAAACATACCACCAGTCTAATCTGGTTCGAAGGACCAAAGTTTGTTGAGACACGAATAACACTTGTGTTTGACGTTACATTGAAGTTGTTAACATGAGTTCTCTAATTGTTATTCGCAAACAAATACAGAGAGTTGGAGTTAAGATTTAGATAGAATAGAACAGAATGGAACAGAATAGTCAACGGAATATAATTTTATTCTTGTTTATATACATCATAAAAAAGATATAACTGAGACTATAAGAAGACGCATAATTTTACATGTTATAAAAATTGACTTGCAGTTGTTCCTTACAAGAAGCACCAGATAAAATCCCAATAGCATAGCAACGATATAGTTCCGTCAGTGGTGTTAACACTGAGTGGGCCTTGTATCAAACACTGTCAAGTAGGCCCATAAAAGTGGTTGGTCATTCCCTACACTAACTACTTTGGTGAGAGAGGAGGTTTTTAGTAGTCTCAGACAGAGCAGCAGCCAGTGGACCTTGTATCACTGATAAAGCTGATATAGCGGTAGTTACGCCCCTGAGTTAAGTACCTAGTTTTTACAAAGAATATCGGTATATTTATATCATTTCAAAGCTTTATCGATTGTAAAACAAAGCAACTTCACACATTCCCTTTTATTTATTCGGCCATTTGTAGAAAATTTACTATTTGAACCCCACTGAAATTTAGTCTAAAATTATTCGAGATTTATTTAATTTGAGCACTAGACAGATTTGCATTAAGAGTTTTATTATTACTATTCGACTTATGTAAAGCATCATAAGAAAATAATAAAGGTTTAATAGAAATCATATAGAAAAATGCCATTTATATAAATAATAAAAAAATGTAGGTCCCAGGACAGACCCTTGAGGGGCTCCTTGCTGAATTAACGGTAAATCAGATTGCCACTTCATTTACTTTATGTACAGGCTGACATCGATACGATAAATAGGAATCGAAGAATCGAGACACTACCTCTAATACCACGGTGTTCAAATTTCTAAAACCATACCAATTACAACTTAGAATTTGATATTTATTAAGACGGTTGATTTGGTCTACTGTTATGAACAATTTCAATTAATTTGCTAAAATTGTCATCACAAAAATTACGATCGCGGTGTTTTTTAAATTAAAATAAACTTTGTTAATTTAAAAACTGAAGGTAATCTACACTGCAATAGCCAACAAAAACAAATGGTAGGAGGATAGGGATGGCCCAAAATTCACTAGCAAACTATTATTCAGGCGTAAAGTTTGAATACCTAACATCACCATTAATTTAACACCATCAATATCGATAACACAATCTCAGATATATATGAAAGATCGTTCTAGAGTCGGATGTCGAAACCAAAACTTTTTGTCCATGTTTTTTTGCGTTTTATTTTCTACCAACGAGCCACCGAACCACAGCTAACTAGTTTTAATTGGCAATCAAGCAACCAGTTTATTATCGATAAAGTGGTGCCTATAATTTGGAAATCAAAAGATAAAGCTTGGATGAAACGTTTGATATAATCTATAATAGTCAAATTATTCTGACTGCAAAATATTATATTAAAAATTAATGAATGTTTAAATTATTAACTTTATCGAAATTACACAAGATCGGAAGAAAAAATATACCTACATGATACATGAAGAGAAAATTTTTAAAAATATGTCGTTAATATTAAATTAATTTAAAATAAAACAATGCCACAAGGACTATGTATATTTTTTATTATATTAAAAATTGTTGGTTAATAAAAATCTTACATTCTACAACCACTTGGGAAAAACGAAATACTATGCCTGAGATGCCCATAAATTTAAGAAATATACCGGGTGTCTACGATATTACTAGCCAGCCTATAAATTTCTTGCAAAAAAAAAGATATCGATTTCAAATTTTAGGAAGTTGTATGGTTGAATACGGTGCACAGTTTGTTTGCACCGAAATCGGAAAGAGTATAAACTTTTTTTTATTATTAATGGAACACCCTATATATTATTTGAAATTTAGATTTTCCAAGAAATTCTAGGTCCAAAACATGTAGCATACCCTATATCTATCTTTGACAGTTTTCGAGAAAATGGCGGTTGAAATTATTTCATTTTCATATAAAATAAATGTATGTGGGGACAAGTCTGTTACGGTTATTTAAGTTTTTTGGTGAGTAAAATTTGATAGTCATAACAATTTCATTTCCGGCTGAATCGGAAGTACTACGAAAAGTGATTTTCAGGTTCAAATTACTTCGGTATTTTTAATGGAACACCCTGTATTGAACCTTAAATCTACATTCTACTAACCTCTCTGGATATTTTTTTGTTTCTGGTGTTCTCTATCTAAACCTAATAGATTATGAGATATCGGCGACTGAATGTTTACCTGCACTGTAAATATGTCACAAATCTGCTCAAAGCAGAAAAATAAAATAAGTATCAAAAGTGAAACACTAAAGTAATAGGCAGGTATAATTTATTTTAACCATAATTTAAATGTTGAAAATGTACACCGTTGACTTCTCGGCAAGAAGTAATCCTTTCTTTAAATTCCCGAAGAACGTTTTCCATCTGAATTGGAGTAATAGAGTTTATCACATTTCTAAGGTCTCCTGTGTTATGTGGTTGTGTGTGATACACCTTTTCCTTGATATGGGTCCAGTAAAAAAATCCAAAGGTGTAAGGTCTGGGGATCTCGCCGGCCACCGTAAAGGACCATGAGTACCTATCCAGCGATTACTAAAAGATTCGCTTAAATAGTTGTTGACTACTCGGGCGTTATGGGGCGGTACATCTTCTTGTTGATAGAAGACATATTCATGCTGCACAGGTAAAACTTCGATAAAATTTTGAATTTCGTTCTGTAGAAAATGTAGGTACCGGGCCCCGTTTAAAGGTACATAAAAAAATATTGGTTCTACAATGCGTGTTCCTATAACGCCCAGCCAAACGTTGATGCCGAATCTTTCTTGGAAAGCCCGTCCTCTAAATAGATGATTATTTTCAGTTGCCCAACATCTCGTATTGTTCCCAAGTTGGTAAATCGGGATTCGTCCGAAAATAAAATGCATGATTTTATATTTGGCTGATGACGCTCAGTTTCTAGATATCAATTGCAAAAATTCAATCTTCGTTGATAATCTCCCTCGTAAAGCTGCTGATGGATTTGGTACTTAAAAGATTTGTACTTATGTTTAAGTAGATTTTTTCTAACACTTTCGAGAGATATCCCGATACCACTGGCAATTTACCTTGTGGAACTTGGATCAATCTCAACACAGGCCATAGTGTGTTTATCTCTGCCTCCTCATTTGCAATAAATCTTTTCTCATGTTCATTATCATTTTCCCTTTTTAAATGTTCTTCCAACCATGGAAAATATTGTGCACAAGGTTGGTCTGGCTTTGCTTCGGTTTTTTCTTACCTCTCCATATACTAATAACATATAAATTTGATGCTCGCGCCTAAACACAGCCATTTGAACAACCAGATAACATTTAAACGCTTACTAAAAGGTAGATCAAGAATAAAACGCAAAATTAAATGACAACTGTCGAGAGAAACTCTTAAATAATGCAGCAGTACTGTCAAATCTAAATGAAAATGGGTAAATGGTTCTTTTGCTTTACACAGCCCTCTTGAATCAAAGTTCTGTTTAAACATCATTTATTGTTTAGCCTTTGTGACAGTGCAGGTGAACATTCAGTCGCCGATATCTTATAAACTATTAGGTTTAGACAGAGGACACCAGAAACAAAAAAATATCCAGAACGGTTAGTAGAATGTAAATGTAAGGTTCAATACAGGGTGTTCCATTAAAAATATCGAAGTAATTTGAGTCTGAAAATCACTTTTCATAGGTTCAGCCGGAAATGACATTGTTATGACTTTATCAAATTTTACTCACCAAAAAAACTTAAATAACTGTAACAGATTTGTTCCTACATTCATTTATTTTATATGAAAATAAAATAATTTATGATCGATACAATTTCAACAGCCATTTTCTCGAAAACTATCAAAGACAGATATAGGGTATGCTACATGTTTTGGACCTAGAAGTTCTTGGACAAATTTCGAATAATATACAGGGTGTTCCATTAATAATAAAAAAAGTGTATACTGTTTTTCTGATAATATATTGGGTTTAGTGAAAAAGTTGATAATTCGTTTCTTCAGAATCTTTTCAAACATTTTACGGATGTTGCTCACAAGAGATACTGGTCTATAGTTAGATACATCGCTCTTTTCTCCGCTCTTATATAGTGGCTTCACTACCGCTATTTTAAATATATCAGGACATACTCCTGTAAAAAATATTCTGTTGATTAAATAACATAAATGTTGGCTTATAGTTTCTGCATTTTTTTTTAAAGTCTCAGATTTGATTTCGTCGACGCCAGGGGCTCTATGGTCTTTTAAACTTAGAATGGTTTTCTGATCTCCTCTTCATTAGTTTGCGGTAAAAAAATTGAATACGGATTGATGTTTAGAGTATTATTTTTATTTCCTTTTATCAGCTTGATTTTGCTAGCTAAATATTTACCGATATTTATAAAGAATTTGTTAAAAGCTTCGCATATTTCCTCTTCTTGTGTTACCCGTGTTCCTTCTGTATCTATAATTTTTTAAATTTTGTTTCTTGATTTGCTGCCTTCTCTTTTCTTTTTATAGTAACTGGCTTTAGTTATTTGGATTAGATCGTTTAGTTTCTTTCGATACATTCGATATTCTGTTGCTAACTTGTTGTTTTCTGGGTCTCTTTGTAGTTTTTTAAATAGTTTATCTTTCTTGCATATCGATTTTACCAATCCTTCAGTTATTCAACACTTCCTCCTCCTCCTCCTCCTCCTGGATATACACCCTTAAGAAATAGTTTAAACCGTGTTTAAAGGGCGGAAAAGCGCACAATTTCGTTTTCAAAAAAAATGCTACCAAAATGGTGAAAATCATTTTTTAGGTCCGTAGAGTTTATATGTAATTTCTGTATTGTTGTTAAACGTGTCAGGGAATTTTCAACATTTTATTTCATTTTTGGTCAATTTTGTGGAAGGGTTAAATGTGTCTTCATAATTTTTTTTTTATAATTACTTATTGCTTTATTATTACTTTTTTAAGAATATGTTTTTGCACAAGGATACAGAATTTTAAAAATATTGGTCCTTAACCCTCTGGTTCTGTCCTCGTCGGTAATTATGGTAGTCAAAAAATTACATTTTCAGAACCAAATATCTCTGTTAGTATTGATTTTTTACTCCATACACAAGAGGAAAAGAAATAATTAGAATGTGATTTTGTACCAGAATACAAATTTTGGAACTACCATCAATTAACAACTCCGTTTTATTATCTTGAATCAGTTTTTTCGTTTTTAAGGGTTCATATAAGAATGCGATTTGCGCCGTTTTTATTGATTTGAATGAAAACTACTTAGAGTAAGAAAGTTTTTAGAATGGGAAAAGATTTTCCGTCAGTTTGTAGTAAAAATTTAGGAAAAATCGTAGGTCACTCTATGTTCACCACCAGTAAAGAGTTAAAACGATTAGGGTTAATTTTCTTGGTTATTTCAACTTTTGTAGTTCAAAATTATCAATCTATGACAGAATAAAAGGATCAGGCGTAGGGGGTTTTCCACGGGGGAGAAACGAAAGGGTTCAATAATGTGGTTACCAAAATAGTATATTCTTATGCAAAATGGCATTCTAAACACTTTTTGCTCTACACATTTTTCAATGAAATCAGTAGAAACGGCATAAATCAGGAATTAATTCTTAATGTCCGCATTTTAGGTCCGGCATTTTGAATTTTTCAATTTTCACTTCGGATTCCTATAATCAGCGACCCCAAAAACCTCCATGATATGAATTTTAACCGATTTCGTTGAAAACTTCGCGAATTATTTAATTGGGGGTGTAAAATGGGCTGCAACCCCCCCGGGAATTTTCAAAGGCATACATTTCATATGTTACCAAAACTTAACATAATAAATGCAAAAGATTTCAAGTCTTTACATTGCAATAGTAACCATTAAGACCGAAATGCATTTAATTTCCTATACTATAATAAAGTTAATAAAATTATTTGCTACTTGACAAGGATTTCTATAATAATAATAATAAACACCACAGAAATTAGACAACCCCCAATTCCAGAAGCCAGGGCTTTTGCGGAAGGGGGTTGTTACACATTGAAAAAATGTGGACATACAACCATTTCCTCTGACAGTACCAATGCCGGAGCCAGCATTCGAACCCGATGGTGCGATGTCCGTTTGATTAATCGCGATTGCCACCTCGCGCCTTAAACCCACTCTGCTATCGACCAGATAGATATTTTAATAATGTATAGATAGCGCTATCTGTTCTTGCATATTATAAGGATTTTTTTCCTAAAAGTAGGAGGGTTGAGTGGAAGAGTCACTTAGTAGTAAATTTCGCCTTTTTAATTAGCTTATTTTTTCTATTAATTAAAATTAAATGAAGGCATTTATTATTATTGCTTTTCGGAGCAGAAATGCTTCTACTAATGTACTAATAAGAGAGTTGAAAATGTATTTGTCACTATTGTTAAAAGTATGAGAAATAGTCCATAGGTCATGAAAAATTAATTTTAATAATTTAATTTTGCCACTACCGTCTGGGTTAAAAGGTTAATTAGTGATTAACCGAACGTATCAGCTAACGAAGTAATTATAAGAGCGTCAGTTCAAAGTAAAAACGCCTACTATATTATAAGCCGGTTAAAGCTGTTAGTTTAAGATATTATGAGTATATCTATATTTTCTAAACGATAGATCATAGTAAATAAGTTTAAATGTTAATGTTAACTTGTGTCTAATTTTTCTTGCTCATTTTTAGTCTTTGAGGAAGGTTGAAGTCAATGCTGAAATTAAATTCGCCATTGACGTACATACATATATAAATAATAATAATGCGTTTATTACCCAATTATTTGATATTACAATTACAGAAAAAATATAAATACGTCAATTTAATAGAAGTAAACGATAATAACATAATTAAATGAGAAATGTTAGTAACAGAAAAATAAAAGAATGTAAGAATAAAGGCTGACAGTAACTATACAGGGTGTCTCATCACGAACTGCATCGATCGATGTAGGGAAAAGTACGCACCAGAAATTTAGGGAGCTACTAATGGCAGTGTGGCCAATCCAACTAAAATAATTACAAGTATCTGACACTTCCGGTTATACCGGAAGTCTACACCAACTTGCTTATTTTAAATGGAACACCCTATAGATATTTTAGGGTTTTCGAATTGAGCGTAAAATTCTGAGTCAAAAACATGCCTAAACCCAACCGTTTCAGATTTGACATTTTAAAAAAATTTGACATATGTAATGGTGTAAAATAATCTTTGTAACTTTCTTCTTGTAAAAGATACTCATTTGCTTTTTGGCATGTAGAAAGAACATAAGGAGAGCTGCACTAAGAAACACGCACAAATTTTAATATCAATAAAATTAGATTTTATTTTTATTAAAACAACAATTTTGATTATTAATTTCATTGAAATATGTTGAATTCGGCATAAAATTGAATTTGAAAAAGAGAAATTTTACCCACGCGGTAAAACGGGTGTGACGTCATTATTGAATTTTGACGGTTGACATATACCCCAGTGACGTCATATCGTTTGTCTACTTTTGACGGAGTCGTGAATGTTGTGATAAAGTAAAGCGTCGTGAGTGTTTATTTGGTCGAAAATTTGTGTAACTTTTGATTTTTGAGATAGATAAATCTGTAATGAAATACTCCAAATATTATTTAGTACTGTCGTGAGCAGAAAAAAAATAGGACAACTTTTTCTCTAATGTAAATCTGTCTCTATTTAAATATGTAATGAGTAGCCGAAATAAAACAGATATCACTTTTAATTTATTTTTTATTTTAATGCTGTAGTTATTGCTATAGTAAATGATGGATGGTTAATGAGACAAATTGCACTAAAACTAACTATTAATATTTCGTTATTGCACCATTTCTATTTATAACTTCTATAAGTCTGTTTGGCATAGAATTAAATAACCTTATATAATAATCATTAGTAATAATATTTTCCCATGCATTATTTACTATTTCCAGTAATTATTCGGCATTCCGTGGTCTCACATTTCGTTTTTGGATACTTCTTACGAGTAGTCCCCATACTTCTTCCACGGGGTTAAGATCTGGGCTATGACCGGACCAGTTAAGAACGTTGATGTTGTTATCTTGAAACCAGTTAGTTACGGTGTGAACAGTATGAACGGAACAATTGTCTTGTTGAAATATGAATTCATTATTAGGAAATAATTGTAACACAGAAGGGAGCATAATATTGTCTAAAATCCTAATCTACGTTTCACCATTAAACCTAAACCGTTCCTCAATATACCACAAAACACCAGGATCACGTGCCGATATCCAAGCCCACATATTGACGGAAAATCTATCACTTTTATCATTGTTAGATATATATTTCTCATCGAATCGAGTATTCGGAGGGCGGTAAACACGAATACGACCACGACCGCTGTGTGGACTGGAAAGTTTTTCGTCTGTAAAGATTACATTGTTCCAAAAATTTACATCATGCGCTAAAAATTCAAGCGCAAATCCTACTCGAGCTTATTTATGTTCAGCTTTAAGTAAGTATTTCTGTGCTGCTGCATGACAGCGTAGCTCCGATTCTCTTACTCGCCGGCGACCAGTACTACTCGATCCTGAAAAATTCGTTTCTTCAGCAGCCTGAATAACTGAGTAACAGTGTTATTGTAGAAATAAAGAGAAATTCTGACTAAAAGAGCATTCTATGACTTCGAGGAATTTTTAACGGCTGACTTTTCAGGTGATGTTTGATGTATAATTATTTCAAATAATTGTTTAATTATAATTTTTATAAACCTCATAATAATGTTAGTTTGTCTTATCTTACGTGCGTTTTGTACCTCAAAATAATGTATGTTGTTGTTTTTGCTTTTTCTAGCAATTTAATGTAATTATTTAATTAATTACGTAACTTTGTCTTGTGACAGCTATAGTACCTGTATTGTAGTCATCACAATTTATTTGCTATAATTGACGTATGTAAAACTTTATAGTTGGTAACATCAATAAATTATTTTTATTTCTATTTCATACAGAAAATGTTGGTTTTTCATTACTACATCACATGGTCGAAAAATATACAGGGTGATCCATTTGAAAAATAAAAATGAGAAAATTCTAAATTGAAAAATCATTTTTGGCCATTCTCTATAATTTCAGTAACTGAAAATGATTCAAAAACATCACACATATGTATCATAACTAGTATTTACAATTATCTTTCTTAAAATCTATAATGGAGACTGTAGTGATCTTTTCAAAATGCATCTGCAGATGGAATTATTTCAGCAAAAAAAATCGCTACATCCTAATGGTTGGTAGACAGTCAATAATAATAATAATAATATGGAAATGAAAGGAGTCTGGAGAGAGGCTTCTAAAAATGTACTGATATTTTTAGCACTCCATTAAAAAATAGCACTTGGTCGTGTACAATCATCTTGGTTCACCCTGTATATTAGAAAATAATTTCCAGTTATAGATTTTTTTATGTAGTTTACCTACCTGTATTTTTTATTAATTTATAGCTATACCTAGTATTCCACCAGATACATTTAATAACCACTTTGTATCTTTTGCAAGAAACCTAGTAAATTTACTATCTAACATTAACCACAACTTTCGAACCAACTTTACTTCTAACCAACCGTCTAATACGGAAGCTATTATCGCCGCTCCGCTAGCTGCTTTATATAATAGATGCATCGCCGATGGTGTTTACCCAGATATATTTGAAACTGCTCGTATTATACCCGTCTTTAAAAAGAGAGATGACTCATTGTTAGACAACTATCGCCCCAAATCTATCCTCCCCATTTTTGGGAAGATACCTGCTTAACCGTCAGCAGTGTGCTATAGCCAATGAAACATCAGGATTCCCAAACAATAATTAAGGTGTTCATCAAGGCTCTGTCCTGGGGCCACTGTTATTTTTAGTTTATATGAATGACTTTCCTCAATTTATGTTGCCCAGCAAATTCGGTTCGCCGATGGCACCACTCTCTCGTGTTCAGACCATAGCATTGACAATCTGCTGGAACTATCCTCTCACAATGAACTACAGGCAAAAAATTGGTTCACCTCTAAAGAACTAACACTTAATCAGGAGAAAACACAGAGACTGATAATATCCTTAAACAACAACGTATCTAAAGGCGAGCACGTTAAATTCCTGGGTATCTATCTAGATCATAACCTTAGTTGGGTACACTATACTGATCATCTGAATAAAAGGCTTTCCAGCATAATCTTCATTTTTAGGAAACTAAAAAGCATTCTAAAATTGGACGTATTAAAAAATACGTACTTCTCTCTTTTCGATTCAAGAGTTATGGGGTAACTCCCACCACGCATCTAAAGTCTTCCGACAACAGAAGAAAATTATAAGAGTTCTTGTCAACGCTAAATCTACGGAACACTGTCATTAAGCTGGGAATTATGCCCCTACCTTCGCTTTTTGTCTACAATACTCTTATCGAGATTCGCAGCACATCCAGTCTCTCTCTCTCTGCTGGACTTCTTGGAGTACCATGCCACAGGTTAACTCTAAGTGCAAAAAATTCCCCCAACTTAAATTTATATAAATCGAATCAAGTGGCAGAATATAGCCTATCCTAAACTTCGCCCTTGAAACACTATGTTATTACTTTGTTTTAATGAAATCGTTTATTATTATTATTATTATTATTATTATTATAACCATTTATCACCTCATATTAAACAGCCAAACTTTAGGTCCTTCAAAAATAATGTAAAACGTATCATTTTTAAGTTCTGTTTTTACTCAATTGATGAATTTTTAAGGACGCCATATTAGGCCATTCCACTTTCGAGTGTCTAATGCTCATACTTGCAGAATGCTCGTACTTTTTATACCTATTTTATACATCATACTTTTATATTTTCTTGTTTGACAGAGTGTAAATGTTATATGTTCTTGTTATTGTCCTTATTTTATATATGTACCTATTGTAGTTACCTCGAAACAATATTATTATTATTATTATTATTTGAAATGAGCTGCTTGCCAGCTGGTTTTCCGACTTGCTACAAATGTTCAATCATGTAACATATAGCGGTGAAATAAAGACTGTCAATCTATTGATGTCGGATGCACTATTGCCACACCCTGTATAGTATAGCTCTTTCAATTATTTTACATATTACATTGAGGACAGTGTACAAAACTGACTAATATTTCAGAACAGAACAGACGTAAGTTTTATGATTATAGCAGTAATTAAGTAGATGTATTTTTTTGGTAAAACAATATGATTCAGGTTAGGATTAATTTTTATCTACTATTTTATGCAAGCCGTGATTCAAGATAAATTCGCGTCAATGTTCTGATTCTTCATGCAATCTTGCAGTTGAATGGAGTATCTACCTTCGACCTATCTACACACAATGTTAAAATAAAAAACGGCCACGTATAAAGGAGACTTTATAAAACAATGCTCTTATTTCACAATTCTTGGAAGCCATAAAAAAGATATTTTTCTCACGGTAGAGCAAACTATTCGATCTTGTGCAACGATGTGGAGGTAATATTTAAATATTGTTAACGATTCAAATAATAGCAGGGTGCTCGCCGTTTAAAAAATAATTCCGTGGGCGTGGGTGGGTCCTAAAATGTTAAAATCTGGCATGTGTCAAAATTGAAGTTGTTTTTGGCCTTTTTCTTAATATTGCTGGAGCTGGAGCCTGTTCAATTTAATATCCTATTAGGAGCTCTGATGTTATTTGTTGCTATTGTTATTTACAAATCATTCGTGAAATATAGTTTAGAAAAATATATTTCATCACAACAATTAGTGCATAAATCAAGTAATGAGCCGGTCTAGAAAAAAATATTGACATTAATTTGGAAATAAACAGATATATTGTTACGTCTTTACAATTTCCAGTAAACACCTTGTATTTAGGCTCAATAATTGCAACAAGAATCTTCACAAACCACTGATTTATTAATCACTTAATTACAATAATTAAGTCCTTATACACATTAGTACACACTAATTACAAGTTCTATCTACTATAGTCTCACTACTATAATCCACAACTAATTACTGTTCTTATTACATCTGTTCATCGCTTGTCTCGTATCCAACTGTTTGAGTGCACCGATCCAGTCCTTATATATACCCGCGTCGAATACACTAGAACATTCCAGGACGTTCGGGTATAACATTTGCGCCTTTTCTGGCGCCGTTTTCGAATTTTCTATGATTCCAGTAGCGTAGTCTTATACATAACAATATTATAGGCTCATGAAATATTTATAATAATAATCTCTTTATTTTCAACAGGTAAGCACCCAATTACAGGAAATACATGAAAAGAAATATAATAGTGAATAGTATTGAATAAAGCAGAAAAATAGTATTGACACTTTAGTTACAAACAAAATTAAACCCACTATTCAGTATTAATTATGACTTAATATATTGCCTAGACTATCAAAATGAATATCACATAGATGGGAGGTTTTATTAAAATTATTGCACATTACATAAATTGGAGATTTAGCCATAATTTGTCCTGGAATTATCGACATAGAAGGTTGAGTGAAAGCGGGTTTGAAGTCTGGGTATGTGGAAATTGATTTTGTCCAACAAAAAGCGACAGTCAATAGTATTGTGAATTAAATTGAATAAATATTTAATGGAAATTATTTCGCGGCGAATTTCTAATGAAGCCAAAACGGTTCGTTAAAATGGACATATTAATTCCTCTCAGCGGGTAAATGTCATCCTCCTTAATAACAAATATTTTATTAACTTCCTCTGAACTGATTCACGTGACATATATACCACGGATACCATAAGATAGCGCCATATTCTAATTTTGAGCGAACAACGTTAGGCCAGAAGTTTTGCTAAAATAGAAAAACTTTGATTTCTGTACATCTGATAACACTTTCTGAATTTATTTTATAATCAGGTTTATTTTTCCGAGAAAAGGTGATAACGTAACATTTTTGAACATTAATGCATAGATGGTTCGCATTACACTAGTTAGGTACGATTTTAAGGTCTTTCTGGATCATTCTACAATCACATATCGTCTTTATCTCTCTCTATATATTTTCAAATCATCCACGAACATTAATTTTGAAGAGCTATTAACATCGTTAATATCGTTGATGTAAATGAGAAATAGAAGTGGCCCTAAATTGGAAACTTTTGGTACTCCGGACGCATTAATATAGTAATCCAAACGAAAACCCTCGTACTCGACAAATTGCCTGCGTTTAAATAAATAAGACGCAAATAAATTAATTAAGCCGTCGGAAAATCCACAAAGTTATTTAATTTTTTTATTAATAAATTTAGGTCGATTTGATCAAAGACTTTCTGAATATCCATGTTTATTGTGTCTACTTATCCTTATTTATCGAGAATTTCAGAGGTAAACTGAGTTAAGCAAGTTAAGTTTGTGATGATTTTTTGATCTAAGAATCCTTGTTGATGCAGGGAAATAAAGGTCTAATTATATATCACTATTTCGAACAATTCCGCAAAATTACTTAAAATAGAAACAGGCCGATAATTTTGAAATACATCTGGGTCACCTTTTTGGGAGTAATTCGAGCAATTTTCGACATGGCTATTCTCAAGATTAAATTATATAGGAACAGTAGGTTCTAACAAGGCACGACAACAATCTTTAACAAAGAAGCAGGAAATACCATCAATGTCTGAATTGAAATTCCACTAAATCATGAGAACTATAGTTCTTCGAAAATAAAGATGCAATTAACAATGATTTGTATCCAGTTCGTTTTTTCTTTCAGACCGATCCTCCGAATTTTTCAAACGGCAAGGCTTTAAACGCCGAAGGACAACTTAAATTTGGATGGATTCAGGGAGTCTTAGTAAGATGTCTTCTCAATATTTGGGGCGTGATGCTCTTTATTCGATTATCTTGGGTCGTAGGTCAGGCTGGCATAGGTAAGTGAAAATTCAATAAAAGTCGACTACAACGGCGATTTTAGCAAATTTTTTAAAACAAAAATCATATCTAGGTATAGTCCAAGTAAGGACTTCCTGAGACAAAAAAAGAACTAAACAAAAACTTTTCGACATCATTATTATCGCCGCGGGCCACCGGCGGGTATGCCTAACATCAAACTATCAAACGACTCGCCGCACATTAAAAACGAGCGAGAGGCTTTGCGGTCGAGGTAGCAAAAAGAGTAATGGTATTTTAATGAGGTCGTAAAGTTTTTGTTGTTTTTTCTGCCTCAGTTTATTCCTACTTGGACTATACTACTGTTCTTCAGTTATTACTCATATATATTTTTTTGTTTTAGCTCAGACGATTATTTTAATATTGACGACAACCGTTGTAACTTCTATAACAACACTATCAATGTCCGCTATCAGTACAAATGGAGTTATAAAGGGAGGTTTGTATTAGATAAGTTACATTAATAAGCATATTATTACGCTACAATAACACATGTTAAGTTTTGGACAACGTGATTTATTTATTTTACATTCTGTAAAAGCGTCTTGATTAAACATCAAAAATCAATTCAATGCGTTACATTATTCAAAAATGAAATATAGTGGAGCAGATCTGGCTTTGGAATAAGGAAAGTCCGATTGTGATTTTTTTTTTTACAGTAAATAGAGTTGGGTCCCCCCAACATTCCGACATATTTATGCAGCGGATTTCAAAGGAGGGGAGGGAGAAACGACATGTTAAATGTATATGAAAATGTTTTTTCGAAGATAATTCGGCGGCTTTTGATCTGACGAAAAAAATCTTCAGACCACAAATGAAAATAAGCAAATTTTGTTCCCAACCGACGTCAGACCATTGATTCGCGAGATATCGCGAATCCAAGGTGCAAAAATTTAAAAAATTGAATTCATTTTTTATCATGAAGAAGTGGAGTTGCGGACTCAATTTTTTTTTTTAATAGAAGGGTTTGGCAGATATTTTGTTGGGCCGGAGGCTGAGCGCGGAGGGATAATTAGAAGGGGAGGGAGAGGGGGGGAAACGAAAATATTTCACATGCTAATAACTCCCTGTGTAATTGACCTTCGCGATCAGAGTATATTTTTTTATTAGCTAGAAGATAGCACTCGCAAAAAATGATTTTTTTTGCAATAAACGTTTGGTGCGCGAAATTAAAATTGCACCTTTTTTCAAACAGTCTTTTTTCCGTCCTCTATTAAACGTCAATAAAAGGGCTATCAAGTGGCGAAAAGGATTTTCCCCCTACCCTTTCCCTTCGTGCCAAAAAAAAATTGTTTAAAAAAACGTGCAATTTTTAATTCGCGCATCAAGAGTTTGTTTGCGAAAAAAATCATTTTATGCGAGTGCTATTTTGTAGCTAATAAAAAAATGTACGTCGGTCTGATCGCGATAAGTCAATTACATGGGGAGTTATCAGCATGTGAAATATTTTCGTTCATCACCCCCCCCCCCCCCCATTTATCCCACCGGCCCAACAATATATATTGAACTATTTTCCCATACATTTAACATGTCGTTTCCCCCTCACCCCTCTTTGACATCCGCTACACAAATGTGTCGGAATGTTGGGGTGGACCCAACTCTATTGGCAAAAAAAATCACAATCGGACGTTTCCTTATTCGAGTCTGGTTTTCTTCCAGATCTGCTCCACTAATAGGATACGTTTTATAACCAATTTTCTTAGTTATAATAATATGTAAGGTCCCATCATTATAAGAAGGCGAAATGTGTATAGTCGAGCTCAGATTTACGGTGCACTCAAAAAATGCAACAAAAATTTTCCAACCTCATTATTATCGCCGTTGGATTATTCGGCCTGGTATCATCAAACAAGCCGACGCACATTAAAAACCTATAAAGATAAGCGAGTCAATTTGCGAACGAAGTAATACAGAGCCGTGCTTAAAATTCGTATGTATTAGAATGCACATATTAATAATACTAGACCGTAATGCGCTGTTAAAATTGAACGACTGAGTCTTTGAAGCTAGCCAGCCCAAATACCTTTATTTTCACAAACAGAGGGTCGTGTTCGTGTTCACAATGAAGACCGCGTCCTTGCCTCACACATCTTCCAGCGACTTGTATATCAGTGTATGCGCGGAGGCTATGCAACCTTAGGCGAGGGTTGTATAGAGGATATACCATCCTTCTGAGGGGATGTAAAGCCGTCGGTCCCTTGTCTATTAAATATTAGGCAAGTAAAAGATCCTACTCTTCTTAAGGGAAGAGGTTCGGCAAAATTCCTAGTTGGGGGTAGCTCGTCTACAGGCGTCGGTGTTAGGCCTCAGTAACGGAAATAGGCCGACGTTAAATAAATGTATGAAAAAAATATATATATATATATATTTTACGTTGTAACAAAGGTGAAACATTTGAAAATTTTGTTAAGAAAATTTATTTATAAAGTTAGCCGTTTTTGCACAATATTCCGAGGGAGCACTAACT
Source organism: Leptura quadrifasciata (assembly GCA_963675555.1). NCBI lineage: Eukaryota > Metazoa > Arthropoda > Insecta > Coleoptera > Cerambycidae > Leptura > Leptura quadrifasciata. The sequence goes on from OY776675.1 coordinate 144,055,034, forward strand.
GGACACCCTGTATATAAATTAGTTAATAAAAAAATGAAACTATTTATAAAATACAGGTTAACAAAATTATTGTCTTTTTAGGAGGGACGTATTACATGATTTCGAGAAGTTTAGGCCCGGAGTTTGGCGGTTCCATTGGCTTAATATTTTCGCTAGCCAATGCTATGGCTTGCGCTATGTACGTCGTGGGTTTCTGCGAGTCCTTCCAAGATCTGTTGGAATCGTTTAACGTTAAACCTATGGTGGACGAAATAAATGACATTAGAATTGTAGGATCAATAACCATCGTGATACTGACTATTATTGTTGTCATTGGAATGGAATGGGAAGCAAAGGTAAGATTTAATATTAGAGATTATTTTGCTTCTGTATTCTTGCCTCAAGTTCTTAAAAGATTTTTTATTGGCAATTGCCTTACTTGACATACTAGTTTTGATATTTTTACAATTATACGATATTTCGGCCATGATTTACACCTCATTTTACGTTGAGAAAATTGACCAAATTGATTAAGTAAAATGACTATTATAATGTGATAAGTTTATACCAGATATATAATTATTACATATTTTAGGCACAAATAGGCTTGCTAGTAATCTTACTTACGGCTATTGTCGATTTCTTCATTGGGAGTTTTATAGGACCAAGAAGTGATGATGCCAAAGCTAAGGGATTCCTAGGATTTAATTGTGAGTAGAAACAAGGCAAATGCTGTTTAATTTTTACACTGCTTGAGATTGGGATTAGCTTGAATTGGCAATATTATCAGGTTTTTAGTTATTTTTAATAATCACACATTTAGAAACACCAGAACACAACTCTGCACATTAAGGCTGATACACACAAAATACAATAGCTCTAATTTAAAACTCTGTATATCTTATTTTCCTCTGCAAAATGGTGAGTTTATAAAACCTCTAAACACAATACATACAAAATTTTAGAGATATCCTAAAAGTTCATACAGAATAATTGATAATAAATACTAACAGTTATGGTTAATAAATTTCTAGATTTGTAGTTTATAATAATAAATATTCTGCTAAAGTCTTTAAATAAATTGATTTAATTTTGAAATTTACCAATTGTGTGTATCACTAAAGTTAAATATACAATAATTGATTTTAAAAAAGGAAAATTCGAACTAAAAGGAAATAAATAAGGTTACCACCAGTACCAAAAAGTGATAGCGGATATACAAAGATCTTGATGGCATTTGATGTCCCGGGATGTTACTCTAGTTATACTTAAAGTTTTATATATTCACCATTATTCATATACACACATGCAACCAATAACGTTTGAGTACAGTAGTTACCTTAGTATAAATAGTTTAACAATTTTAGCAACTCTGGCACATCAGAATTTATATTCCGACTACCGAATATTTGACGGAGTTCAACACGACTTCTTCAGTGTTTTTGCTATTTTCTTCCCTGCTGCCACAGGCATTCTTGCTGGAGCTAATATATCTGGAGATCTTAAGGTACGTAAACTTTACTTACACTGTTGAGAGATATGATTTACATTTCAAATTTTAATTTTCATCACCTACAATACCACTAGGCCTAAATTATATTCATAAATATTCTCGAATTCACGAATATTTTGAAAATTATCCCAAGTCGAAGACGAGCATTAATTAAAAAAAAATGTATATGTAAAAGTTCATAATTACGCTTATAATGAACTTATTCCATATACATATGGATCTCATATTGTTATGTTCACGCTCACGCCCTCTTTCAAATAGAGGCTTAATCTCGTAATAGGAGGATGCTAGACATAAGATGAGAGTTTGCAAGTCGGACCAGAGATGGCGCTGCCCCATAGAGTAAAAGGGAGGAGAATTCATTTGGAACAGTCTGGAATGAAATAGATAAATCGAGAATAAGCGCCACGGATATATAAGTAGCAGAGAACAACGCGCTGGAGTCAGTTCAGTTCAGTTCTGAGATGAGCCAAGTGATCAGATAAGATAGAGAACAGTAACAAGTTGTGAATTATAGTAGTGAGTCTATGATAGATAAAAGTTATATTAGTATGTTATTATAAGGACTAATTGTTGCAGCTTAAGTGATAAATAAATCAGTGGTTTAGTGAAAATCCGTGTTGCAATTATTGAACCTACGTTTGGGGTGTTTACAAAAAGGTGCAGACACGTAACAATTGGTGTCAGAAGCGGAATTGCAACAGAATTTCTGAAGAATTCGACGGAGTTCCAGAGTGTTCCATTTTGAAACAACTAATTGGAAAGTGATATAGACATTAAATAAGACCTATTTGAGAAAAATTCTAGAACATTATATTTAGAAACTAGTGCAGTTAGCTAAGTTTTGTCAACTGGAATGTGATATAATATAATAAACACCACAGAAATTAGACATAGACATTAAGTAAGACCTATTTGTGGCATTATGAGAAAATTTCTTGAACATTCTATGCTGGACTTTATGGAAATATGTGAATTGTACATAATATAGACATTAAATAGGACTTGTTACTGCCGTCTCGAGAAGTTTTTGATGGAAAGAAGAAGCATGGCCGCTGAGAAACAAATGCAAGACATGTTCGCAGAATTAAGAAAAATGATGCTAGATCAGGAAAAGAAACGTCAAGAAGAAAGAGAAGAACAAAAAGGAAAGTGAAGAAGAGGAAGAAGAACAAGAAAGATGACGTCGGGAAGAAAAAGAAGAGCAAGAAAGTAAACGTCTAGAAGAGAAACAGGAAAAAGAACAAGAAAGACGACGTCAGGAAGAATTGATAAAAATGATGGAAGATTTGGAAATAAAACTTCAAGAAGAAATGACACGCCAGCAAGAATTAAGAAAGCAAGAGATGACACGTTAGGAAGAATTGAGAAAAATTATATAGGTACAACAAGACGCTATCCTCTCAGCTACTGATGAAATCAAAAATGAAATTAAAGAGGATATAGGCAATGTAAAAGCTGAAGTCAGTAAAGTCAAAGAAAAGGTTGGTGATATTGAAGGGGACGTTAATGGCATTAAAGGAAAAGTTACCAACGTCGAAGGAAAAATGAGTGATATGGAGAGCAAATTTCGTGCAGTTGAAGGAGAAATAGAACAGCTTAAACAACAGTTGAGGAAAAAAGGAGGCCAGCTAGTATTATCATCATCAGGTCCTCGGTTACAACCGCCCTGCTTTGATAGCTAAACTTCATAAAGGATATATAAGAGACATTTTGAGACAGCTGCATACGCAAACAAGTGGAATAATGAAGAAAGAAAGAAAATTTTAGAAGCTGCATTCAACTTAAGATATAGTGACCAATACCTTGCTCAACTATACCGGACCCAGCTGAAATAGCGTACACAAAAGGCTGGGGAGGGCTCACAAAAATTTGAAGCTGTGGTGGAGACACTGGCATACTTGGCTTACCCAGATGCACCAAGGCAGTTTCAAGAGCAATTGGTAGTTGAGACCTGTATTGATGGCATAAATGACGAGAAGATCAGGTGGGTCCTTAGACTATCTAGGCATAAGACTACTGGCGAAGCACTGATCCATGCACTTGAGATAGAGGCCACCAATATGGATTTACCATTGCACAGAGTATGAGCTGTCTCTGTGGAAGAAACCTAATTAGAGGAAACGAATTTGGGCACCAAACTAAAGGACATACACTTTACTCAAACAAGTTTTCCAGGAAAACAGGGCAACCGGCAAGGAGGTGTAAAGCCTAATGGAGGTATCCTATGTTACTGGTGTTACAAATCAGAGCATATATTGCGAGATTGCTGGCAGTGGAACTTGGAGAAGTAAGTGTTGCAAGGAAAGACACTCCGATAAGATGATATTGATGGTTATGCTAACGGACATACACAGAATTAAGTTCGTGACCGGGGCCGAAACAGGAACCGCAATCGCCGAAACAAGAGCAGAAGCAGCAACGAAGTGGTGAAAAACTGACAAAAGGAATCCACTGTCGCCTTAAGGAAGGCAATTCCGAGGATGTAAAGAAACAGCAGGATGCGACAATAATGAAGACTGTTCCAAGTCTAGGTTCCAAACGACTAGACAAATGAAATTGTAAGAAAGGAGCAACTAAACGATGAAGAAATTGGAGCAATACTGAAGGCGAAAGAAACAGGAATTCGCCCGGAATGGAAGGACGTTTCTAGCAAAAGTGTTGGACTGAAGGCTTTAGGGGCGCAATGGGATTCCTTCCCTAAGGCTTGGAGATGGACTATTACGGAGAGCGTGGAAGAGCTCTGATGGGAAGGAAGTTACTATGCAGCTGGAGATATCCAGGTGCCAGATACCAAAAGTATTTCGGGACGTACACGAGGATCTGGAGAACATTTTGGTAAAAATAAGATTTTGACTATAATACAGGAACGATTCTACTGATAAATAGCTGTTAGGATGTAGAGGCTCGGTGTCGCAGATGCAAGGTTTGTGTGGATGCGGCCTCCAAGAGGTCACCTTTTAGTTTAGCAGGAATCAAGGTGGGGGACTTGGTTTGGCTGTACAACCCACAGTGGAGTGAAGGAGGATTCTCGAAGCTTCACTCACCTTGGGAAGGATCGTATTCTGTCATCACCCGGATTAACGACGTTTTTTATCAGGTTCAACGTGGTAAGAAGTCCAAGATGGACAAACTGACAAAATATGATGAGGATTCTGAATAGCCTCACTGGGACGTCAAGGCTTGAGAGGGCAGTGTTATGTACACGCTCACACCCTCTTTCGAAGAGAGTGTTATATAATCTCCTAATAGGAGAGAGCTAGGCATGGGATGATAGTTCTCCAGCCATACCAGAGATGGCGCTGCCTCATAGAGTACACTAAAAGGGAGAATTCGTCTTTAACAGCCTGGAGTGAAATGGATGAATCTAGAATAAGCGCCACGGATATATAAGTAGCAGAGCCAACACGCTAGAGTCAGTTCGGTTCAGTACAGTTATGAGATTAGCCAAATGATCAGATTAGATAAACAACAGTAACAAGTTGCGAATTATAGTAGTGAGTCTATAGTAGATAAAAGCTATATTAATGTGTTATTATAAGGACTAATTGTTGTAATTTAAGTGATAAATAAATCAGTGGTTTAGTGACAATTCGTGTTGCGATTACTGAACCTACGTTCGGGGTGTTTACTAAAGAGTATAAACACGGAACAATATGTTCTACATAATATGATTGTTTTGCGTTTATTTACATATAACCCTTTTGTTATGTTTTCTACACTTTTTTCTTTGCTCTGATTAAATTGAATTGCCTTTTGGTAAACCTCACCTACCTTGAAGATTGTTTTGTATTCGTAAATTTCTCTTTAAATACACTTTATTTTAGGATCCTCAGACATCGATACCTAAAGGAACTATACTTTCTATTTTGATAACAACAATGTCTTACATACTTGTGGCTGTCGTCACTGGTTGTACAGTCCTTCGGGATGCTACCGGAAATAAAACAGACTACCTGAATGGCTCCTGGCCTACTACTGACACATATGTTTATGGATTACACCATAGTTTCCAGGTAAATAAATATGATACTTCACAAATTGAAATTACATCGCAATTTATATTTGATACTTTCAAAGAGGTGTTTTGGACTAGTGAGAAATTTATATTCTGAATTTGTTTAAGGTGGTTGAGTTGGTATCTTGGGTTGGTCCGATTATATATGCAGGATGCTTTGCTGCTGCACTATCATCCGCCTTAGCCTCCTTGGTTTCAGCCCCAAAAGTTTTCCAAGCTCTCGGCAAAGATAAATTATACCCAAAGATAGAGTGGTTTGCTAAAGGGTATGGATCAAACAATGAACCGCTTAGAGGATACGTTTTAACATTTATCATAGCTGTAGGTTTCATTTTAATTGGTATGTATACATGAAAGTGCTATATATTTTTTATTTATTTATTTATTTATTTGTTTGACTATTGTAAAATTTTCGGAACTTTGATAGACGAACGTACGTCCAGTGGCGTCGCATAAATGTTCATAAACATACACATAGAAAATGATAATAGTTTTAATATTTCACAAATTCATAAAATAGATATAACAATTAAACTCATGTTCATGTAGCTGATAACATTCTCGAAGTTACGATTTGCAATAAGAAGTCCTAACAGCTGAAACATCTATTTAACTAATTTATTTTGTAGCTAGATTAAACCTGATTGCTCCGTTAATCTCCAATTTCTTCTTGGCCGCATACACTTTAATAAATTTTTCAACGTTCCACGCTTCACTCGCAAAACCTGTTGGATGGCGCCCTACCTTTAAGGTAATAAAAAGTTTGCATATGTTAATGTAAGAGAAATATTTAACAATAGGCTTTTGCAGTATTACAATATGTGGCTGAGTTTATTAGGAGCCATTCTGTGCGTGCTAGTGATGTTCTTGATATCATGGGTTACGGCTTTGCTGACATTTGCCGCAGTTTTGGCCCTATACCTTATTGTGTCTTATAGAAAACCAGGTGAGATAATCTTAATTTTTTAATAGTAACGTATTATTAACTTTTACTTTCCCGTATATGGAGTGTATATGATTCGATTTTGAGTGTATTTTTAAAGAATTCCTATCTGCTCTCTGTGGTCACACTTAAAGCTCAAACTATTGGATTGATTCTGCTCAAATTTGGCGAGTGTGTTCAAGATGACCACGGCTTGAGGCAAAATTGCAAAGCCAGTCATAGCTCAATTGTGAATTAACCCCTAATACCAGTAATAAAATGGAAAATAATAATTTTTCCTTAAAACAGTTCTAACTGTTTCGATAAAATTTGTTTCGTGGATGCTCTGATCTGTTGCTGGGTCGAAGTGTATGTATGGTGTGTGGAGGCTGCGGGAGGGGTGTAGGTAGAGTGTAAAGAATTAAATATTCTCTAATTTACTGCTTTTTAGGGGTTCACTCCCCACACATTTGAGATAGAACCGATTTTAGATTACCCCTCGAGGTGTGACCATATACGTTTAGTGTAAACCACATTAAAAGAAACTTGTGGGCTAAAATATCTTGTTGGATAGTAGTAACATTTACGTTAAAATCCATTCCAGATGTAAATTGGGGATCAACAACTCAGGCGCAAATTTACAAAAATGCACTGCAGGCAGTTCACCAGCTAAACGCCGTTGAGGACCATGTGAAGAATTACCGGCCACAGATATTAGTCCTTTCCGGAATGCCAAGTGCTCGACCGGCCTTGGTAGATTTTGCACATCTACTTACCAAAAATTTATCTATGTTAGTTTGTGGACACATAAATATGGTAAACTAATCTTATAAAATATTAATTGTTCATTTGTAGGTAAAGTATTACCATTTTTTTAGAGTCCCCTCCCACAAAGAGTACGGAATGTCTTATATTACAAAGGAAACAGTTGGTTGCGAGCGCATAAACTTAAGGCTTTCTATATGCAAGTAGACGGGCTGTCATTTGTGGATGGAGCAAAAGCTTTGCTGAAAGCATGTGGCATTGGCAAACTGAGACCAAATATCCTGTTAATGGGGTTTAAATCTAATTGGCAAATTTGTTCTACAGAAGAACGTAACGAGTACTTTGACATTTTACAGTAAGTAGCTTTGAATATTACAATATAATACAAAAAAAATTTGCAATTTATAGTGAAAGAAAAAAAAACAGATACAAATACTTCTTCCTCGGATAAATATATTCCGAGGTGTCACAACTACAAAGGATTAGTACATGCGAAAAAAAATATTATTTTTTAATCATTTTGCAGTTGTGTATATAGAGCACCTAAGTGATTAAACACTTGTATTGTGCTATGAGTTAGTGTACAATTAGTGAATGATATACTTATAGGTAACAATTTCTACTACTTAGAGAATATAGTATTTATATTAAGTATACAATTGTCTAAAATTTCTTTTACATTTTTAATATGCTTGATCTCTGTTGGCAAAAGATTGCAAACTTTTGGGAATGTATATATTGAAAATCTATGACAAATATTTTTATTGAATCTTGGGATGGATAGAACCTCATTAATGGTGCTACTCGTGTGATATGTTGAAGGTATGTAATTCTGAAATGCCTTGAATGCATATTTTTTTAAATATCATCGTATCAGATCTGTGCCGGCATAAATATTTGCGTTTGGGGGTAGTTGGGGAGGGGTGGGCACCAATTTCTGTCCGATTTGAAGCTATTTAAAAGTATTTCGGTTTTTGAGGGCAGTTTCAACCCTTAGAGTTGGGCGGCTTGTGGTCGATAGTTGCTCAATATATTGAAATTGAGCAAAAAAATTCCGATTCGACAAGACCTCGCACGCCCAGACCCGAAAAACCAGAAAAGGGGGTGGTTCTTCGCATAAAGGGGTGGTTTGCGCTAAATTGGGGTGTAAACCATTATCGTATCCCTCACCATTCCTCATCCTCGAAAACGGGGGAGGGGGGAGGGGGAGATATTTTTTGCTGTGTTCTCAGTACTTTAATATTTTTCGAATTTTTCTCCAGTTCCAAAGGACTGGACCAAACACTTGAATACACTATTTGACGTGCAATTCGCTAACCATGTTAGCATCATCAGAGGATGATAACTGTAAACCAATTTTAATTATTTCCCGATGGTTAGCGAAACTCGCGTCAAGTAGTGTATTGTTCAAGTGTTTTCGGACGACGGTTCTCTAACATACTGATTTATTTAAAATGAGTTTCATACAAGAATGGCTCCACCCTTGGAATACAGACCCGCTTGGCGTGGCCTTCTTATTCAAGAAAGACGGTCATATACAAGTTGAAGGCGATTCTCATTTTTTTTAACTTCAGTGTAGCTCTTGGTCTTTTTATGCCTAAATATGGAATACAAAGCGTAATGATATAATATATATTTTTTAATTTTTACATCGCCATACCAGAAATGAATCAATAAATTCGACTTTGGATTTTGGCGGATTTTGAATTAATAATATCATCCTAGGAGCACAGGAAGTACGCTCGACGAGATGATTATTACCATAGACATAATAATTACCCTCCGCCTACGGCGCAACAAGCTTTCGGTTCATTATTAGAAAATATTATCGCGTGATTATCAGTGCCCTTGATAAATTACAGCTGACAATTACCCCGGCGTCTTTACTCAATATGCTCCTGATATTGAAAAATATATGTTAGGAAAAATACCTGCGTATTAAATCTTGGTATTATTGATTATTCAAATATTAGAACAGAACATAATGAACACATTACTTACTAGGTATTAAGCAATATGATATTTGTGTTCTGTTTGTCAAATTTTAATGTTTACTGATATTTCATATTGTCTCATACATTTTAAATTCGTTTTTGGAACAGCTAAAATGTTAAATATTTTAATAAAGCAGAACCTACCTACTTCATCAAAATCAGAAAAACATATAGGTATTTGTTAAAGATTCATAAAATTATACCTAAATAGTAAGTTTAAAACTGAAATTCTAGATTAAGCTCACCAAAGTACATCACTCTGATGTGCATGTATAGTATGTGTACGAGAACCAATAGCCTCTAAAATTTATTTTGGCATTAGCTACCCCCTCTACCCTCTACCACCCCTATTGCCACCTCCACCCTATTGTTTAAGGGAATAAAATTGGGATTCAGCGTGCATAACGAGAACAAAGAGCCTCTAAATTTTTTTTTTTATTTTAGCCGCCCCCTCTACCCTCTATTATTAAAGGGGATAAAATATTACATTGGGATTTAGTGTGTATAAGACTTGGATACAAAATTTGGATGTGGAGCAGCGGTTTATCACTTGCATATTTAAGATAGAGAAATAATGTTTCTTTTAAAAGAAATTGTATTACTAGCCTTGAACCGAGAGCTCAGAAGTTGTCAACTCTACATAATTTCAGTCCATGAAAAAGTTGAAAAAACCCCAACAGTTCTGTGGGAGGGATGAAACATGGGTGCCTCCCCATTCTCGAGGGCGCTGAACACGATGATATTTCGAACAAAACTTGAGATTCAGGGAATCAGTTGAACCAAATGAAACATTTTGACTTTTTAGTATTTCTTATATAGTGTGTCACCGGATAAAGTACCACACTCTTGTAAACTTCCTTATATTGTTGGTTTGCCGGAAAAAATCTTTCTTTATAAAAGCTTTGCTTATCTTAGGAAGTCATAAACAGTTGTTAAACTTAAGATAAATTATACATTGTGTTCTGAAAATTAGATAATATGAAATCGACTTGTATTTAAGCAAACTACCTTTTTTACATTTTTAAAATTTTATTTAACAAAGTGTTTCAATTATGAAGAAAAGCTTAAATACGAAATTTAGTTGCAAAATAAGGAAAAACTGCTGCAAAAAAATAACATTTTGTTCGACTAAATTGAATAAATGAAGATGTGATCTCATCTGTGTGTGAAAAATTTTGAAAATAAAAAAATATATATAAAATTATGTGCTCAAAAATTTGTTACTCAAAGGTGGTTTCTATAATGTCTGGGACTCTTTAGACAGATAATCTGATGCCTTTAAAAATTAATTTATTTTAATATATTTAACGTATAAATTTTGTTTTTACTGTTGTATACTTATGTTTGCTTTTACTCATATTATCAATCTCTAGTTAAATATACATAGCCGATAATTTGCTTGGACATAATTGTATTACAGAAAATTGTTAAGATTTTATATTGTGACCTTTGAAGTTGTTTTTTAATTACAGCAATGCATTTGATTTGCATATGGGCGCAGGGATATTAAGACTGCAGCAAGGATTAGAGATCAATATTGTTAAGGAAGATGACGAAACAAAAAGTGGCCATAAAAATAGTCCAGAACGCATGCCGAGAAATATATCCTACAGTCAAATGTCACAAGGTACAATAAAACAATTATTAGTCTCCTTCTATAGATCTAGAAAGTTGTTATTATTATATGTAGATCCAGCCTGGATATTTAACATTTAAGGGTACCTAACAATGTACTATCCTGTTATATGTTTCATTCTTCACCATATTTTTTAGTTTCTTTAGTCACTTTTATAAGTCGAGCCCCTGTAGATGTCTTATAGAAAGCTTCTAATATTCTCCTTTAATATTTTGTACGTCATCCAAAGTTTAATATTCACAGATCTACCTCATAAAACATCTAGCCGGATAAGATAGTGAAATTGGCCTCAGAACCTAATCAAAGAAAAGTATATCCATCTTGTAGGTATTGCTGAGAATGAGAAGAACTTATCCTGAAAATTTTAGACACTCATTCATCACTAAGAATCATAACCTCAAAAATACTATTCTTCCGAATTTTTCAATTTTCTCAGTTATTTTTCAACCAGTGAACAAAAATCAAAGTTTGTTTGACAGATAACGCTTAAACCTACAAGATGGCATTTTTTTTCATATTAAATTCGAAGTGGAAAATTAACATCAATGTTAATTTCTCTAAAGTGAAATCCCGTCTAGTTTCTTGGCTCTTACTCTTGCACCAACACGAACCACATGATTCTAAATTTGGCATGTGGGTAGGTATTCTAGTCTTGCAAGGGATCACACTTTCGAAAAATCAATTATTAAACGTTAATTTCCTTACATTTTCTAATTATTCAGTTCAAATTTCGTGCCAAAATTCCTGTTTGCAGATTTAAGTCTTACCGTTCAAAGGAACTTTGATTTTTTGATCAGTTAAAGACTAGCCGAAAAACTTTATAGAAAGAATACGAAAGAGGAGAATTTTTGAGATTACGGTGCTAATGACATGGGGGGGCTGCAATTTACAGGGAAAGTTCTCTTTAACAATATCAAATACTTACAAGATGAATACTATTAGTTGATTAAGTTCCTAGACCGATCCTACTATCTTTGTACCAGTTCTCATTTTTACTAATAACTCCTTAAGTTAATGTACAGATACTAACACACATGTATTACCTAATTACTTAAATGAAAGTTGTCACTTATTTATAATTGATGTTTTAGTTCCTTTATGAAAGTTTATAGACACATCCTGAGTGAAGCTTTCCTGTATTTTAGCTAGTAGCGGTAGTGATAGATCTCTCCCAAGTAATTTCATACGTGATACAGTAAGCGCAGCCCCCAATCCTAATGATTCAATAAAGAAAACAAAATCCATTGCAGACTCACTTGGTGACACATGCGATGACCATTTAGAGCCTAAGGATCAAATCTCCCAATCTGAGAAGTTCTTTTTCCAAAGAAAGAGACGGGTTGGAACTATAGATGTTTGGTGGCTTTATGATGATGGAGGTAATTATTGTCCCGGTAAATGGTATAGTAGAATACGGTCACGGTAAGGCGGGAGGTCGAGAAACTTTCATTGGTGGGCCAATAATATAACAATCATCTGTCTCGCTTTCACGTAGGCGATGTAAAGGATAGACTAGGTCCCTCTCCGTGACCGCATTCTACTATAGTGATTTCCTCGACTATACAACTCAGAATAAGGGAATTCTAAATTGATAAGGAATAAATGTGGAATTTCGTCGCGATCCTGGTAGGTACAGCTTTAGCCACATTTTCGTTGGTTTTTAGTTTTGCGCTATTCCAGTGATATACCCAATGCTGGTGATTTCCAGATAGATAGTTCACTTCAAAATTAACATGCTATTTCTAGGTTTAACATTACTGTTGCCCTACATCATATCCACAAGAAGGAATTGGAGTAGTTGCAAGCTTAGAGTCTTTGCTTTGGCAAATAAACGAGACGAACTGGAACTTGAGCACCGAAATATGGCTAGTCTACTAGCTAAATTTAGGATTGACTACACCGATTTACAAGTCGTGCCAGATATTACAGCTAAGCCATTGGATTCTACTCAAGCGTTCTTTGATTCGCTCATAGCAGATTTCATCAATGGTGATGAAAACGAAGAATCAGGTAAACATTTAATAAGTTTTATATACATATTTCTTATCACACTGTCAGAAATCACAAAATGCACCATAAAATAAATAATGATCGAAAGTAGGCTATATAATAATAACTTTCGGTACTAAGTAGCTGCTATCAACTCGCTAAGTCATCACCAATGCAATTTAATGAGACTGTTCTCCTATACACACTACTAAGTAGCTGGTCGTCAGTTGTTTGTCTTGTCCGAGAGCAGAGCAACTTCTCAATTCACTGCGAATTTGTTTTTCTTTTGTTTGTTTGATATTTATATGAATATATGGTTATCTGGAATTGAACTAATTATAAAAAATTATAGATATAATAGTCTCAATGTATACCATTCACCGAGTTCTAGTGATACGATTTTTTTAGAAAGATTGGAAGAAATACTTGAAGTATATTCGGCAAAAAACGAACTATTTATTTTAGTAGGAGACTTTAACATCAATGTAGCTAAAAATACATATTATTCCAATAGATTAAAAAACATAATTAGAAATAATGGTTTGTATCAAAAAATAGATAAGTTCACTAGAATAACAAAAGAGTCCGCTACAATTATTGACTTAATAATTACTAATGAGAAGGAAATTCCATTTACAATTCATCTGACGCCTAAAATAACAGACCATTGTATTATAACAGTAGATATAAAGACTAATGATAAACAAGAATCCTTCACAAAAAAATACAGAAATTTTAAACATTTTAACGAACTTAACTTTCAATTAGACTTGATGGATAATGAATGGTTACCAGATTGTACAGATACTAACGTTTTAGCAGAACAACTTGCCAGGTTCCTAATTAATGTGTTAGATAAGCATGCACCTATAGAAGAAAAAGTACTCAAATGTAGCTGGGCCAATAAGATGTGGTGGACAACAACAATAGGACAAGAGATATTAGAAAGAGATAGAATGTATAGAAGAGCAGTCATTACACAACAAGAAGTAGATTGGAGAAATTACAAACAAAAAAGAAATGCGGTTGTAAATGAAATAAGACAACAGAAAGAAATATTCTATCGGGAAAAAATCGATGAAGTTAAAGACAACCCTGTAGAAATGTGGAAAACTTTAAAACAATTAGTCAAAAGTAATAAAAAAGGAAGCAATCGAGAAGGCATTATATTTAACAATGAAATGGAAAAGAACAAACAAACTATAGCTAATAAATTTAATGCATATTTTTTGAATAGTTTAGAAGAACTGGTGACTTACCCGAACCAAAGTCAAATTAATGATGTTATAAACAATATGATTGTATGTAACGCAAAATTGGAGAGATTTAAAATACTAGAATTTTATGAATTAAGGAAAATAGTAAAAGAAATGAAAATTAAGAAAAGCAGTGTAGACGGAATAACAACATCTATTTTACAATCTGCATTCGAAATAATAGGGGACAGATTTCTACAGGTAATAAATAGTAGTCTAGAAGATGGATGTTGTACATACTTCGGTATGCGATGTAAAGCAACGACAGGCGCAGTTAGTACTTGGATTGGTGACCATTCCAACGGAAACCGCGTTCTCGCCTCACACATCTTCCAGTGGCTTGTATATCAGTGTATGCGCGGAAGCTATACAACCTTAGGCGAGGGTTGTATAGAAGATATACCATCCTTCGGAGGGGATGTAAAGCCGTCGGTCCCTTGTCTATTAAATGTTAGGCAAGTAAAAGATCCCTACTCTTCTTAAGGGAAGAGGTTCGGCAAAATTCCTGGTTGGGGGTAGCTCGTCTACAGGCGTCGGTGTTAGGCCTCAGTAGCGGAAATAGGCCGACGTTAAATAAATGTATTAAAAAAAAAAAAAAAAGATGGATGTTTTCCCATAACATGGAAGTTGTCTACGATTATACCATTGGAAAAGAAAATAAATACCATTAAATGTGAAGAACATAGACCTATAAATATGGTGCCAACATATGAAAAGCTGCTAGAAATCATAGTGAATGATCAAATCAAAAAATATGTTGAAGATAACAATTTATTGACCAAATACCAAGCAGGATTCAGAAATCAAAATTCTTGTGAGAGCGCAATACAAACCGTGTTATCAAAATGGAAAAACGCATTGAATGAGAAAAAGTTATAGGTGTTGTATTTTTAGATCTTCGTAGAGCTTTTGAGACCATAAATAGAAGTCTACTATTATTAAAGTTAAAAAACTATGGGTTAGGTGATACAATCATTAAGTGGTTTAGTGAATATTTATCAAATAGAACTCAGGTGACAAAATATAACGATACTATATCAACGTCGAAACAGAATATATTCGGAGTACCACAAGGGGCGGTACTGGGTCCTACATTATTTTTATTATATATGAACGACATAGTGCAATATGTACAAAAGTGCAATATTCAACTTTTCGCGGATGACACATTGTTATACTACGTAGATGATGACATAGATGAAATTATAAACACTTTAAATGAGGAACTTAAGACCCTACAAACATGGTTAAAAATAAATAGCATGTACGTGAATATAGAAAAAACAAATTGATAACAAAATTGATACAAGCAACCATATGGGCATATATATAAATGAAGAGCAAATAGAACAAGTTATAGAATGTAAATGTTTAGGTATTATCATTGATGAAAATTTATCATTCTCTAGTCACGCTTCGTATATCACCAGCAAAATTGCTAAAAATGCAAATTTATTAGGTAGATTAAGGCATGTCAGCACATGGACTAAACTATTAAGGTTATTATTGAAATACGAAAAAATTCTTTAAATTTCGTTTCATAATCTTTTAGATGATTTTTTATTCAAATTGATTGGAATCCTTCTGTCTGTCTGATTTTAAACATGAGTAATTCTTTCTTTCTGTCTCTCTTATTTTCTAGTGTTAAGAGTAGAAGTAGATTTTCCGCTTGAGCTCCTAAAGTCAAATCTTTCATAACCAATTTTACATGGCCAAAAACTCGATGTGTAAACAACTTCCTGGAACTCTGGTTTAACTCCCACCATGAAAGACTGGTTGTTAGGTGTAGTGTTATTTGTGTTTAATAATTTTACAGCCACATCGCTTTCCATATGTGTTGGTTCTGGGAAGTTTGCCGTCTTTGTGTGAGTTTTAATATAGTTCATAATATCTTCAGCTCTTACATCATCGGGTACTCTGGACACAAACAGCCAAATTTTTCTGTTATTCTTGGGATTCCCATGAAATTTGTCATCTCCTTTGCCGTTGCCTATATTGGTTTTCTTTTTTCTCCTATTGACAACTTGATATTCAGCATCTGTGTTGACAAGATTAACTTATGTATTATCTTCGGTAAGTTCTTCATTTGTTGTGGCTGACATGGAATAAACTGCTATTACCAACCAAAAATTAGAACTGAACTGATCAAAATATTGCATCAAAGGAGGCTGAGGATATACTAAGCTGGACTGTCAGACATAAAAAATAGAAACTAGTTTTCCAGCGAAGACACCAGTAACGAATCTTACCACTTGCTGCATTAACTGTGATAAATACAAAATTCAATTATTTTTCGAAATTCTTAGATTGTTAGATATTTCTCATTATTTCTTTTCATTGTTTATTATTAATTATATCCATAAAGAATATTAAGTTTAAGCAGAATTATTATCTTTTAAATGGCATTTTCTTCCAGTTTCCATATCAGAAGCCGAGCTGCTGGCCGTTAAGGACAAAACAAACAGACATTTACGATTAAGAGAATTACTTCTGACACATTCCAGTGAAGCAAGTATGGTGGTGGTGACGTTACCCATCCCAAGAAAAAGCATTGTATCTGCGCCTCTTTACTTGGCGTGGTTAGAATTGTTAACCAAAGATATGCCTCCAATTTTATTAGTTAGGGGAAACCAAACTTCTGTTTTAACATTTTATTCTTAAATTTTAAACTAATTTCTTTAGAGAATAAACCATTTTGGCTAGCCAGAGGGGTGATAGTACAATATTAATATTTAAATAAGATTGACAGAATGATTTTATACTCTTTACAAATTCAATGGGGAATGTTTCCGTATTCTGTTAAGTATCATAGTATTAATATGATGGTAGTACGTTTAAAAAACTTGTATATAAATCTACAATTATGTTTTTATTAAGTATTTTAAAATTGTCTAAATTGTTTACCTCTTTCATAATTTCAGAGTTTTTAATTTTATACCTCACACCGAGTAATATCAAAAATCTAGGTTTTTGCAATATTTAATGATCAGAATATCAGTATCATTATGCTCTATAACGTATACTAAATAATTTTCCCAGTAATTTCATTGTGTAACATAATTTTAAGAAAAAAAATCATGGCTTTTCTAGCAATGGTTGTTTCCAATTTTGTATTAAATTTCTGCCACTATCTTTTGTAATATTTTACTAATCTTAAAACAATAAGAATTATGTTAAAAATCTTTTACTATATGTACCATAAGTAGTGTGAGAATTATTTTAGGGTAGTTTTTAATTGGACAGAAGGCATTTTGTTTGTAAAAGCTAGTCGGTATTTTAATATACTTAGGAAAATAATAGCTAGTTTTTATTTATATAGTATTACTAATTTTAGTAACAGGTATTTTTTTTTAAATAACCGATTATGTAAGTACT
Source organism: Leptura quadrifasciata (assembly GCA_963675555.1). NCBI lineage: Eukaryota > Metazoa > Arthropoda > Insecta > Coleoptera > Cerambycidae > Leptura > Leptura quadrifasciata. The sequence continues at coordinate 144,072,481 of OY776675.1, forward strand.
GTATCATTCATCTTGATGTTCTATATGTAAATAATTAAGTATTTATAGGAGTTTTATAACCTTTCATATTTAAAAAAATAAACATCTGAAAACACTAAATTTCTTTTTTTTAAATATCGATTTTAATGGCATATTGCTATAGAACAGTTAATGCGATAGAATTTTTTCAATAATGCTATTGAATGTTTTATGGGGCGATCGGATCTTAAAAAAATAAAAAATAACTCAAAGTATATACTTATATCTACCATATCAACTTTCCATTCACTGCCAAGTCTATTCCTGACAGCTGTAAATGTCAAAAATTTCCAATTTTTTAATTACGAATTTTTACGTCCAAATTGATGTAGCACAGTAAAAAATTGCGTAACACAGCAGGTGCTAAAGTATTTTCCGAAAAATCGTCCCTAAGTGCTGAAGAATTTTGTTGTATTTTTAAATAATAAATATTTTAAAATGTCCTAGTGGAATTTTTATTACAATTTTAATTAATTAAAAAAATGAGAGTTGGTCACCAGTGAGCGCTTCAGCATTCTCTCTTGGATATAAGTGCCTACTAGTGCCTAGATAGCAGTTACAAGGCAAGTCGCAATTTATTTGCCAAATCATTCAAATCATGTTAAGGTCTTATAGATGGATCGGCGACTGTCGAGGATGTCAGTATGAAACAAATTTAAATAAATAATTGAGTAGTAACTAGTAACTCAACATAAAACCACTGGTGTGCCTAACTTCCTATGGCCTAAATTATGAATAATAAACTACTTCCGGTATGCAGTATTGTCTGCTATACCGTTACTGTGGCAGGATTAAATGATCAATTTGTTGCAATTACTATTTGATTCCTGAACCAGCTGTACTATTTCTTGCACAGATATTACAGCAGCTCAATAAAAACTATAACAAATTTGGTTGCAGAATGTATTTTTACATCTAAAAAAATGCTGTTTGGAAGCCAAAGCTATGTTTTCCATATTTGTAGCTTTGAGTTGGCTTTTGCAGCTGCAGACAATAGCAAGTAAATAGGTTACAACCAGTTTGCTGTTGAATAATAGTTAAGGAGGTAAATAATTGCTAATTTATCAATTTAAGTAGGTATCCTTTTTAAACACAGTCTGCAAAAAGGTATTTCTGGGCTTTTATTGTATCCAGTTTTCGTTATTTTAGTAGTTAAGCATTAGACATCATGACGAAATAGTAGTGAAACGCGGTAACCATAGCAATATGGGGATGGTAGCTCACTGGGTTAGCGCATCAAGCTTTCTGTCTGTGCATACCTAGCGAGTTGGATTCGAGCCCCACCTGCTGCGAAGTAACTTTCAGGTATAAATTATCCCCAAGTGGTTCGGATCCCACTATAAATTGTAGGGCCCCGTCTCATTTACTCAGACAAATCTAGATCTCCTAGATTTAAGAGGGTTACTCATCAGGTGACCTGGACGGTTAATAAACATTTACTATTTATATGCTGGTGATTAATATATTCATTACATGATCCTACAACTACATCTGTTATTTTCTTGTTGTAATAACTAAAACATTAATATTTTTAAACTGGTATTATTATATCAACTTATATCAAATAAAATACAATTGCAGGGATTTGGCTATCAATTAGTAAACACTGTATACCGGGTGATCCAGAAAGTACCTACCTTCCTTCCCCCCCCATTTTTTTCTAGTTTTAAAAATAAAATTTTGAAATTTGAGAAATCAAATATAGGAATCAATGGCCACATTTTGACCATTCGATGGTAATAAAATCACTTCCGGTATGGCTGGAAATTGCCACCAAAAATACAATTTCCAAGGTTATTTTTCATCCGATTTTAAAATCTGAAAAAAGCATTGGACAGAGAAATTACAGCTTCAAGAGTAAAATGACTTAAATATACAGGGTGCTACTTAAAATAAGAAAGTTTTGGCAATTTCCGGCCATACCGGAAGATTTTTAACCTTTTCACTGCGGGATAACTTTTCAAAGCCGCGGGATTACTTTTGAAAGCCGTGCCCGTCGTGCGTCACTTTTTGCTCCTTCTCATATTTATACCCCCATAATGGTAATATTTATATGAAAAAAAAAACAAAATTTTTAAATTTTTTATAGGCTTATAATCTTTAATAATATACAATTATATTTGAAACACAATATTTTGCAAAAAAAATAAAAATAAAATAGTTTCTTTAGAAGAAATGTATATATACGCCGGTAGCAGTTTTGCACAAATCGTACGTATACGTCTGCAGCAGTTAAAACTGTAGAAAAAACGGGGGGGGGGAGTTTTATTTTTTCATATTTTAAAAAAGTTATTTTAACCAAACTCATCAAAAATACCAGTGAATGAATGGAGAATCTAATATGAACATAAAAGAATCAGTAAATGAACATTTTATTTTATTAAATATATATGTAAGTAATTATTTTCAATACATAGCTACATAGATATTTTTAAATGTCAACTTTATAAATTGGCTGACCGTTGTCTGAGTTCGGTTCTTTAATTTTTTATGTTATATCTGATTGTGTATTCTTGACAGATACATGTCCAATATGTTTTCATCCTTCAAGAACATTTTTAAGTCCTTAAACCAATCACATATGACGCTTTCGGTTATTGTAGCTCTTGACTTCGATATTAGGGTTTCTCTTCAAAAAAAGTTTAAACCATTTTTCGCCTGGTCTATCATCTTTAAAAAGATTGGGTACCTTGACACCTTTTAAAATACATTGTACTACATTTTTAACCTCGTCTGGATGCATATAGGCAATCTCAATTTAGCTTTTGACGTAATCTACTCTTTTAATTTCATTTCTTCGGTTTCATTTAGTACTGCCTGGGGGCCCATTTTTCGGATATTTGGAACTTTTTCTTTTATCTTGTTATGGAGTGTCGACTTTGGAATTCTGTGTTTTCCAGAGGCTTCACTTAGATGAACCAAGTCATTCTGGATCTGTTCCAAAGCAACATATAACGTCTTTTTGGTATATTTAAAACGTGAATAATTTGATTTTGATGAAGCAATCTGACATCACAATAATTCTTGTATGTATGCTTTTATTAACTATAAATAGGCAAGTTATTATAACAAATACATTCACAGAGTACAATGCGTTTATATAATTTGGAATACTCTGTGAATCATCACTATTTCCACAGAAAAACAGATAAATGAAGAGCCCAGTGAATAAACAGAATATACCAGTAAATGAAGTTTTCACCTTACCCACTTACTGGTTTCACAGCTTTCTTTGTATTATAGACACATTCAAAGAGATCATGTCTCAAAATATATTTAGGATCATTTTTGTTTATTTATAAAGAAGCGTTAAAATCCCAGTGAATAAAAACTCTGGTAGCTGAAATTTTTCTAACAATTTTTTACTATGGTCCATTGATTTAGACAAACAAATCCACAATTGAAACATTGAAAATTGAATGAACACTGAATATCTATTACACAAATAGATTTATGGTAACAAATGTAAAGGTAATAATAGACACTATTATTGTAGTCATAATAACGACTAATAAATATTCTAGTTTAACTTTTATTAAATGAAAATAATTATTTTCTCACGACCTATGTGAGAGAGATTGGATTATTAAATATAACAGATAAAGTCATATTCACAATAGGGATTTGGAATTAATGATTTGGATATCATGTCAGGCATAAAAAATAGCAATCACTTTTTGAAATATTTAACAATTATTTATTAAAACTTTATAGTAAATACAAACAAAATTTTCAACTAAAAAGAGAAAACTACGCTACGTGTATTGCTTTGATTTTAATGATTGTGTTGGTGAAGCATGACTAGAAAAAACTCCACAACCTTTAAAAACTATGACTTTTTAAACTTGCTAAAACTGATTTTGGTGCCAAGCTTTTGTTTTCGCGTCTTATACATATGAGACATAAGAGTATACATCCCCGGGATCATTATAAAAAGCAGATAAATCCTCAGAACAGTTGCAAAATGAAACGTAACATTGAAACGATTGGGCATTGCTATTGACCATTTCCCGCTATGCTCAACGAATATTAAATTTCTGAAAACGATAACTGCCTCACACATAAATCCTACAGGATACAGAATCATCCACGCGCTATACCTCAGCCACGTTAATAGACCATTCTCTTTTTTGTACAGCTGTGACATATAGTAAGGATACCTAAAACAATATTTATAATGGAGTTTAGAAACGTTGCTTAATATTAAGGTAGGAAATTAAATGAAGTTGATGGGGTTCAATAAAAAAAAATTATTGCCATATAGCCCAAATAGGAGGCGACCATAGAAAAGTGTAGTTTATTTATTAGAGAATGATACCTTCAGGATGGATGGTATTCGGTGTGATTACAGTTGTTCGTAAGGTTATCTTACAAAAAGTTGACAGTGAGGGCTGCCTACTTCCGGTACTGAATAAATATTGTTATTGATTTCAAAGAGTTAAAGTTTGAAATTTATATCAAATGTCAGTCATTTAGCTATCTATTTAAATATCTATGGATCTCTTTGTAAATCATGATAAAGAGAAACCAAAAAATCAGCGTCTTGTCTACGTTTCTTCAGAGATTGTAGGTTAGTGATATTTGAGATGCTTCCATAATCTCACTCACTCCAAATATATCCCAGTCTAAAAGCATAATGCCTAAGAAACTTCTTTTGCACTCTCTCCAACATATCAATATCACACTGGTAAAAAGGAGTCCATATTAACAACCATATTTAAGACCCGACCTAACAAAGGACGAATAAACCAATCTTATGTTATTCAGAGCTAGATCTATACCATTTCTCAGTACAAAACCAAGATTCTCAAAACTTGCAGATGTCAATTTTTTGATATGGCTTCTAAATGATAGCGTCTTATTCGTAACAATGCCAAGATCCCTGATTTCTTTGACCGTATTAAGAGTAGTTGATGCAGCAAAATTTGGAAGTATTCAAAGCAAGGGCATTATCCGCAGACCATGCGTAGAAATTATTTATATCAACTTGCAACAGGTCAGAGTCACTATCATGAGAAATTTTTTGATCACCGGCGAAAAGTAGATACTCAGAATGATTCAGAACCTGGCCAATATCATTAATAAATAAATTAAATTACATTGGTCCACAATGGGATTCTTGTGAGACTCCAGATGCTATGCACTTTTCTAAGAATTAACTAGTGGTGGACTGCAGCGTTGCACTTAATAGCCGATGAGGGGGGTTAATTATATTAGGGGAGCCACTGGTTTCCCCGTGCAGAAGACCATCAGCTGTGAAAGAATCCACCACCATAAACAAGTAAAATAAACGGTACCGATTTAAATTAAGACAATTTATTGTGACCAAAATTTTACACACAAAAAATTTGTTTTATAATTTATAAACTTTAAGTTCTATTTTTTTCTATATATATATATAAATTTTGTGGCCTAACAATTAGCATTCAATTGAATTTAGTAATTTCGAAACATTAAAACAAGGGTAAAAAAAATAATCAGCGTCTTTAATAAAAGGTACTAATGGTGCACTCATCTGGTTTTGCTGCCGAGGCAATCACAATCAGCCAAATTCAATGCCTATCAAGTTCCTACCAAACCAAGGACTCGGGCAGAGAGCTGGTATGAAAAACCTGGCCAGACGACCCTTAGGTTAGGTTAGGTTCCTCCACTGCGACTATCCGGTCTATTGTGGCTCACTCGTAATTTATATTTCACCCAATAGGTTCAGCTTTTTAATAAAGCTGATACCTTGTAGGGTGAGAGATGGTCCAGGTCCTCAGGCAAAAGTTATCCCTTGCCAAATAATGAGAACCGGGTTCTTTCTGCAGAAGACCCTTAAAACAAACCAGATTATGGGATATGTACAACAGTACTCACTTGTCCTTGAGGGCTGTTCTATCAAACTAAATAAATCAAACGATCATCCAAAATAGTATCTTTAATTTTGAGGAGATCCAAAATCCCTTTAAAAGGTATAGTAACCAACACCGCAACACAAGGTTGAAGTGAGCAACAAAGGGTAAATCCAACTTCTAAACGAAAAACATTCAATCTCCTTTTCTGCTTTTTTCCCACAAAATTATTTGTTCCCTCAGTTACTCATAACAAACATTTTATATTAGGCCTACTTCCAAAAATATATTTATATTAAATTTTCATATTAAACTACATACAACAGAAATACATTAATGTATTGCGAGTCACTAAAAATTTAAAAAATGAAACGTTACATAGATGGGACATAAATTAATTGCATTTGATACATAATTATTAATTTTCACCCATTGAATCCTATCAGATATGAAGTTATAAAACCAATCTAAAACTCCCTTACCTACTCCTAGTGCCTGAAGCTTATTTATTGTGATTGACTTTGTTGCCGGTTTCCCAATGAAAAACCATGCTTCTCTGGAACAATTATATGCTTTGATGATCAGGCCAGATAATTCTTTACATCCTTCTTCCTGCCAGATTTATGAATAGAAGTTATGAAACAATTTTTCCAATAATTTAGAAATTTGAAATCCTCAGAGATAAGTTAAATAAAAGATGCAAAGGGTTAGCCAGACTACTAACACAATTTTTCAAGAGCAAACTAGGTAACCCATCGGGAACGAAAGATAATTTAGATTTTAATTGATCTATACCATCACAGACATCTTGAACAGATATGTGAAAGCTATTTAGATCTATGACATTATTATTTATATAGTTGGGAGTAGCACAGTTTTCATCAAAATAAACTGAAGAAAAATGCTAAGCAAAAAGACATACTGAAGAGTAAACATCACTACTTTGTTCATTATCAAGATGCGTATATGAAGGATAATTTTTAAGGTTAGGTTAGGTTAGGTTGTTAAGTTGTCAAATTATTGTATTGTCATCGGTCCTTGAAAAGTGTGCAAAGTTTCAGTTTAATCTGACATATAGAAGTGGGTGAGAATCACGTTCAAAGATTCCGTTACAAACAAACATACAGGTGAAGCTAATAAACGTGTGTTAAAAATATTGATAGTCTGCTAAATTATTTGTTTCCTTGAATCTCTTATGAGCTATTTTTTTATTAAATGTAAGTTGCTTAAGGTATGGTGAAAACCAACTAGGAAAATTACTTGATCTGAACAAATTTACAGCAAAGCGGCAAAATTAGTAATTAAAGTTTATTTCTTCTACTAATAGAAAAAAAAATAGGTTGTCACCTCTCACAGTGGTATAAGTTTCAAGCTTTAAGGCCCGCCGCATATTGAATCCAGCCAAGCACAGCGCAGCCTCTGCTCACGCGTGGGTGAATTCTGTGATACATAGTAAAACGAACCTCACACACGTGGTGCAGATCGCCGTGGGCTGGGTACAATATGCGTCACTTCTTGTTTTACTATGTATCACAGAATTCACCATGCGTGGGTGTGGGCTAAGCTGTGCCGGGCTCAATATGTGGCGGGCCTTAGGCTTTAAAATCAATAACAATGTGGATTCAGCACTAGAAGTTTTCATAAGACAACCCTGGCGAGCAACTGCATTCACAACGAATACTGTCCATCCTGAAAGTATCATTCTTTAACACATTAACTGCTGATGTGATTTTGTTAGGTACCCCCTCCCCTGATGCTGAGTAGGTTTCTTATTTTTTTTAATTGACAAAACTTTTTATAACAATCCAATTAGAAATAAGAAATGTAAATTTTGTATTAAAATTAAAGAAAAAACAAAAACGCCATACGGCAACACCAGCATTGTTGATAGAATTTTATTTGCAGTGCTGATATCGCCATATGGCGTCACACATATAAAGGGTAGGTTTTGTCAATCTACAAATAACAATGCTCCTTTCTGTATTAAAACTTTATAAAACCAAATTAAAATACATAAAGAGCTTTGGGAGTCCTCTTAGGCCTTTTAGAAGCTGAATGGCCTGCCTGGATATCACTTATCGCTAGAGGTTGTAGATTTCCAAGACTTTTTACAAAGCTTGTGATTTTCCTGGGGGCTAATTTCCCTATGTCTTCAGGCGTTAATTCCGCCTGTTCTAGGAATTTTAGCCTAATGCGGACTAACACCTTGCATTCACAAAGTATATGTTCCGCAGTTTCAGTTGCAGTATTGCAATATCTGCATTTGTTGTCTACTGCCTTGCCCATATTCTTGAGATGATATCTCAAGGGGCAGTGACCAGTTAGGAGACCTGTGATTAGCCTTAATTCGGACTTCTCAAGTTCGAGAAGCCTTGTGGCATTCTTTGTCGAATAAGTTATAAACTTTTTCGCTTGTCTTTGACCTGGAGTATTCCTCCAGTAGGACTTCTTCTGGTCCTTTTCCCATTCTTGGATCTCCTCCGCTATGTGTCCCTTGGCCAGGCCACAAAACGGTTCGGGTCCAATGAATGGTGCTTTAGATCCTTTTTTTGCAAGGCTGTCAGCAAGTTCATTTCCTTGTATTCCCTCATGCCCTGGCACCCACATCAAGGTAACCTTGTTGTTGTTGGCCAGTTGCTTCAGGGATTGTCTACATCCTCAGGCAGTTTTAGATTCAAAGGTATAGGACCTTAGAGCTTTTAGTGCTGCCTGGCTATCAGATAATATATAGATCTTTGCCCTTCGGATGCCTTTATTTAGGCATTCCTGGGCACACAGATCTATAGCGTAAATTTCTGCCTGGAAGATGGTTGGGGTGTTACCGAGGGCTTTGGATAGCCTACATTTAGGCCCTGCTATGCCCACTCCTACCCCTTCAACCATCTTAGATCCATCTGTATACTAGATGAGTGACCCTTGTTCCAATCGCAGTGCCTCTATCTTGCTCGTCTGACGGTTTTCAATTAGCACGTCAAACGGGCAGTCAAAGTCTTGTTTGATTGGCATTGAGTCAGTGGGTTTGGTCATGGACTTCAAATGGATTAACTCCAGAATCCTTAAGTGACCAACCAGATCGCCTGGTTTAAATTTATATGCCTGGTGCAGTCGTAAAGCACTGAGTGCTGCCTCCTTCCTTACATGCAAGTGCAAGGGAAGTAGGTCAAGCATAGCTTCCATAGCTGCTGTGGGACACGAGTGCATTGCTCCTGTAGTCCCTATACAGGCAAGGCGTTGCAGTTTCTGCAACTTTCCCTGTGCTATTTTTTCTTCTGTTTTTGGCCACCATACGCATGATGCGTAGGTTACCATAGGTCTGACAACCGAAAGATAAGGCCAATGTGTCATTTTCGGTCTTAGACCCCAAGTCTTACCAAACAACCTACGGCACGTCCATATTGCCGCTGTTGCTTTAGTAAGAGTCCTTTCCAGATGTGAGTTCCAGGTAAGTTTTTGATCCAGGATTACTCCCAGATACTTGACTTCACTGGAAAAATTTAGTATTGTTCCATTCAGTACAGGAGTTCTAAGATTGAGTTTTCTCCTTTTAGTGAACGGGACAATAGTTGTTTTGCTCGGATTGACATTGAGCCCCTCTGACGAGCACCATTTGGATATTATATTTAAGGCAATTTGCACGAGGCTGGAAATCATGGCCTCATTTTTGCCTCTCACAGTGACGACCAAGTCATCTGCATATCCCTGGACGTTGAAGCCTGAATTACTCATTTTATGTAGCAGATCATCGACCACCATTGACCACAGCAAGGGCGATAGGACTCCACCTTGTGGACAACCTCTGACTGCAGTCACCGTAGCCGACTCATCCCCCACACTTGTGGTAATAATTCTGCTTCTAAGCATGGATTGTATCCATTTAATTGTAGGAGACTGTATTCCCCTTTTTTCCACGGCTTCTTGTATGGATTCATAAGAAGTGTTGTCAAAAGCACCCTCTATATCTATGAAAGCACACATAGCCACTTCTTTTGCTGTAAATGTCTTTTCAATGCCTTGAACCAGGCAATGTAGAGCATTTATTGTTGATTTGCCAGGTTGATAGGCAAATTGTTTTGCATGAAGCGGTGTTCCTGTAAGGATTTCACTTCTAATATATTGTTCTAAAAGTTTCTCCATTGTTTTAAAGAGAAATGAGGTTAAGCTAATGGGGCGATACGACTTAGGCTCGTCTGGTGGACGTCTAACTATTTTCGGAATAAACGCCACCTTGACTTCCCTCCAAGCTCGGGGAATATACCCAAGTATATAGCTAGCTATAAATATACTTCTCAGGCATGGGATAAGCTCCTCAATTCCATGTTGAAGTAGGGCAGGGAAGATGCCATCTCTGCCCGGTGATTTAAAGGTCTTAAAGGTAGATACCACCCATTTAATTTTATTGGGGGTGAATATTTTCCTAGCCAGGCTTCTTCCTTCTCTGGTAGGACGAGGAGCATCCTCATCCAGATAGTCCTGTGGAAATTCACCCTGAATTATGCGACAGCCTGGGAAATGAGTACCTAAAAGCACTCTTATATTTTCCTGCTGACTCTCTGTGTATTCGCCATCGGGCTTTTTGAGTAGCCCTATTCCATTTGAGTGGTCTTTTGCAAGGACTTTTTGTAGGCGGACTGCTGGGGCTAGTTCGTCTATCCCTTCGCAGAACCGTCTCCATGATCTTCTTTTAGACCTTCTCAATTCTTTGTTGTACTCCGTAACGGCTTTTTTGTAGTCCTCCCAGTTTCCAGTGTTTTTGGCTTTGTTAAAAGCTTTCCTAGTCTCAGCCCTGAGACGGCTGAGATCTCTGTTCCACCAGGGCACATCTCTTTGGATTGCCCTTTGTTTAATGGGACAGCTTTTTTCATAACATGATGTCATGATGTTTTGTAGTTGATATGAGGCTATATCCAGTTCCTCTATTGTGTCGATGGAATGCGTTACATCTTCGACCTCCGTCCTCAAGTGTTCTTTATAAACACTCCAGTCCGTCAGTCTAGGTATTCTACATTCCCCGAGGCTTGTTACAGCTGCTTCCAAGTCGAATCGTATGTGTCTATGATCCGACATGGAAGGCTCATCTGAAACATGCCAATTTTTAATTAAGTCGGTTATGAGTGGATCAGCAAGGGTTATGTCAAGAACCTCTTTTCTAATCGCATTCATAAAGGTGGGTTCATTGCCCTTATTGATAATGTCGATATTATTTGCCAACAAATATTCAAACAGGCACTCACCTCTAGTGTTTGTATCAGTACTTCCCCACATATGATGGTGAGCATTAGCGTCGCCACCTATTATGTAGGGTTTTTTCCTCTTCTTGCACCAGTTAATGAGGTTTCTTACCTCTTCTGGGGGTGGATTGCCTTCTTCACCGGGGAAATAGGCGGAGGCCACTACGACCTGCCTTTTTCCCCTTTCTGAGTAGAGTAGAGTAGAGTAGAGTAGAGTAGAGTAGAGTTTATTGGTGTTATTGATTATACAATCATTACACAAGTCAGTAAAATACAATGCAAATAATGAAATACAGGTACACAAAATAAAATTAAAAGTACACAAATAAAATTACAAATATACTGATATATGACAACATATCACACTGAAGACAAACATTATAAATAAGGAGTGGAAGTTTACAGATCATAATTATGAAATTCATTCAAGCTATAGAATGCCTTGGAAATAAGAAATTTTTTTATCTTATTTTTGAATTGGTTTAGAGGCAGTATTCTAATTTGGAGAGGTAATTTATTGAAGAAAAAAGGCCCATAGTAATCAGTAGCATGTCTTGATTTTTTTAGTCTGAGATATTCAATAAATAAATTATTATTATTACGTGTGTTGTAAGTATGAATATTAAAAATGTTTACATACTTATGGATGTTTTTTTTGATATAGAGCAAACAGTGAAATATGTATAGACTCGGGACCGTCATGAAGCCAAGGCTAGTAAAATGATTCTTTACATCTTCTCTGTAATTTAAACTGAGTAGGATTCTGACTGCTCTTCTTTGCATACTAAAAATTCTTGCGCAGTGAGAAGAATGACCCCATATTAGTATTCCATAGCTAATGATAGAATTAAAAAGGGCATGATAGGCCATTATAGTTATTTCTTTTGAGGTTGTTTGAGTTAAATTTTTTAAAAGGAATAGGTTTTTAGCTAATTTACTACAAGTGTAATCTACATGTTCGTTCCATTTTAAGGTTGGGTCCAGCATAATTCCCAAAAATTTTACTCTGTTTGGGTTATTTATTTGTTGATGCTTTAAGGTAAATACCATTTTATCAGTCTTGTCCTCATTTAGCTCATGGGAATTAGCTATAAACCAGTTAAGGGCTAGGTTTTGGGAGGTTTCCATATTGTGTGTAAGAATTTCATAATCACTATTGACATCTATTATGGTAGTGTCATCAGCGAATAGCACGAAGTCACTACACAATCCAGCTGTGGGTAAATCGTTGATGTAAATTAAGAAAAGGATTGGACCAAGCAGAGAGCCCTGTGGCACACCATGATCAATCTTTTCAAGTTCGGAATATTTGTTTTTAAAGTAGGTTTTTTGGTGTCGGTCAGTCAGGTAGCTCTTTATTAAACAAAGGCTGTCATGTTGAAAACCATAATAAGTCAGCTTGTCAATTAGTGTCTCGTGAGAGACACAGTCAAAGGCCTTACTTAGGTCACAAAAAGCTGCCCCAACGAATTTTCCTGATTCAAAGCCCTCGACAATGACCTCTATCCAGTCATTTAAGGCATAAGTAGTCGATTTACCTAGTTGAAAGCCGAATTGATGAGAATTTATCAAATTATTTTGTGTAAAAAAATCAGTCATTTGATTTTTTAATAAATATTCTAAATATTTTGAAACCACAGACATTAAAGAGATTGGCCTGAAATTATTTAAGTCCTGGGCAGAACCTTTTTTAAATACGGGTATAACTTTAACGATTTTAAAGCAACTTGGATATATTCCGTTCTTTATACAGATATTGAAAAGTTTAGTTAAAGGAGCAATTAGAATATTTTTAAGGGATTTTATTAATTTCTGTAGGCACTTCCACAGCTGCTGCCACTAAGTCCCTCGTTATGAACTCTGAAAGGAGAACAAAGTTAGTATCCTTGTTGAACAACAGAGCTGTTCTAGGATAGTCATGCAAGGTTGAATAAATTAACTTGCATGATTGTGTAGGGAGTCCTTTGATACGTCCTCCAAGTGCCCAGGGCTTTTGGATTAGCCCGATATTTAACTTCCTCCTAATAAATTCCCTGCTGAGCACACTCGAGGCTGCTTTTGCATGGTGGAGATTTATTTGGAGGCACTTCAGATTATTTAGGGCCATTATAACGGCGTGGGGCCATTCTTGTGGCCCCTTTTAGCTGTCTTTTTGCCCATATTATTGATAATTAAATCGGGCTTCATAACAGTCCCACGAGTAGCGGAGGAAAAGCGGTTTACCTGAGGCAGTGCCCCGCATACCACAGGCAGACATTTATTTAAACCAGGGTGCGTCAGGTGCCCTGGAGTCCGCATAATAACGACTAAGCTTCCCCTTAGCCACGCAGTCATAGACTTATGCTGTTCCACCTTTGACTTGAGGGGAGTTTTATTGTGGCTCCCATCCACTTGGTCGGCTGATTAAGGCAGACCCCCACGTGGAGCAAGCAATCCTCAACAACCACCCACTTGCTCCACACGGTTTATACCAGGCAGGTTTCCACGACAGAGCTCCAGCCTCTCGCGCGCCCGAACCTCGGATGGTTCCGGCACCCGAGCGACTGAGTCCCCGTCTCCACGCTGTTGATCCTAGTATAGCTCCAGGACGTTGGGTAATGCTACCTCCCATACTGCATCACTGCAGCCTGTGACGGAGCTTGTTGCGACCTGTGATACCCATCCACAGATGTAGATAGATGTCATACCCATCCACAAACGTACACAGACATCCCAGGGCGTCAGTACCGGTGCGTGAAACCCAAGCTCATGCTGGATTTACCTCCCTGGTCGCTTGTGGCGAAGAGGAAGATAATTCCGGATTAGTACCCATCGCTAGAGGTTAAACTAAGTCACACTGTGTATGAAAATAATCTTTAAACACTTTAACTCCACGCTGATTCGATTACATGCATTCGCCATCAATGCTGAATACAGACTGAGCAATATAATATACATAAGAACAGATCGTCATATGGCGACACCAGCACTGCGCAATATACTACTGGGTTGCCATATGGCGACGTCAGTAGTGAATGTGTTAATAAATAAACTGCACGTTTTTACAGTTACCTCTTGGTCTAAAACAAAGCTACAACTATGGATATGTGTTTCAAAGTTATTCTACCTTATCAGTATAATACAGATTGTAGAATGTGTTTTATTGAACCTCCTCAACTCTTTCATCCTTTTGTTGTTTATATCTTGCCAGCTCAAAATAGAGCAGTACATATGTAGAGCTCTACTATTTGAGGCTTTAAATATGGTATGTGAGGATTGAAACTGGAAACAAAGTACTTTAAAGGCAGTAAATTAAAATCCATAAGGGTGGCTGTATTAATTTTTTCAAAATGCATCTGTAGATGACATTATTTCAACAAAAAAATCCCCACATCCAAATGGTTGGGAGATAGTCAATAATAATATAGGAGTGAAAGGAGTTTTCTATAAATGTACCAATATTTATAGCATTCCATTTCAAAAATGGCACTTGGTCTTGTACAATTGTCTTGGTTCACTCTGTTCACTACCCTTTAGACCATCCATTTGAATGTTACACCAATTCTCAATGTCACATTCAGACGATTTCTTTAAATTCAATATTCAAATCTCATTAGAGTTTAAATCCTAGGGCATAAGAACACAATTTTCAGCTCTATTTAAAAAATTAACAAGATTGATACGGTGTTTCAGTTAACATTCCCACAGGCGATAGATATCTAGGAAACTAAAAAACATATTTTTATTATGTAAATGGTAATAGATTTCTATGGTCAATGCTTTCTTCAATAGAATTTATATTTTTCCTATAATAAGGAGACCATATTATAGATGCATATTCAAGCTTGCTTCACTAGTGAGAAATATAAAATTTTTAAAACCTCATTAGTCGTGAATCCTTTACAAATTCCTAAAGATACATCCTAAGATTTGAGTGGCTGATGAAACAACATTTTGAATATGAATATTAAAATTCAGTTTAGGATCTAACGTAACTCATGGTCCTTGACAGTTTGCGGCCTATTTAAGAGAGTACCATTTATTTGTTAGTTGTAGTGAACCTGATTAAATTTCCGTGTAAAAGATAGTGCTGAGCATTTTGATATATTAGGAAGCAGATCATTTACGTCACACCAACTTTGAATATTGACCAAGATTTTTTGAAGTTTGATACAATCTTCAGCAGAATTAATTCTATTATATACCTTTAAATCATCAGCAAATAACTGACATTTGACATCTATTACAGAAATAATATCATTAATAAAGATTAGAAACAACATTGCTCCTAGGTTTGAGCCTTGTGGCACTCCCAATATTGCCCTGAACTGTACCGACCTGTAGCCGTTGTATTGCACAAATTGTATGTTTCATTTAGGTACGCTTTGAAAAAATTTATGAGTCCTTCACTAAAATCAAATAAGTGCATTTTTTGTAAGATGATTAGTGACTGATTTTATCGAATACTTTCGAGAAGTTGGTAAAAACCACATCAACCCGGCCTCCGTTATCTAACACCTGAGCGGTATATTGAGTGAAGCAGGCCAGGTTGATGGTTGTTGACTGACCAGTCATAAAACCATGTGGGGTAATGGGGTAGTGAAGCGCAAGTTATAGCCTCTCCTACTCAATTGTTAACCTCACCTTCGCGATGAGTTCAATTTGAACTTGGTGCACCCTGTTTTCACTAACGAGGCTCTAACGACCGAGTAAGGGCGGAATAACCCTTATCTTTTGCCGTGAACACATCCACCTTCTCACGAAGAGTGCGGTAAAAATAACCCACCGCACATAAAGGTTGCTTTTGGAATCGTTTGGTTACCCCATCGTCGCAGTCTCCTTCTGTGCCATGGGACCACACCACTCGCCTTCCGCAACCGAGCTGGTCAGTTGCATACCTGCTCCAGCTAAAACTTCAAATGCAGCTTCGTTTTCAGTCGATTAAGGCTTTAAAAAATGATGGAGCGTTCAAGTGGGACAAAATCATCCGGAGGTAAAATACCCTCCCGATCGGATCTCCGGGGGAGGGTGCCCACAGGGACACCTCATCGAATGTCGAAAAAACACCGACAAGTTAAATCCAACAAAACGAATTCTTTCATTTACGGCGCTTGGAATGTTCGTACTTTGAACGACAGCACTCGCACCGATCGGCCTGAAAGAAGAACTGCTCTAATAGATAGAGAACTTCACCGACTCAACGTTGACGTTGCAGCTCTCAGCGAAACTCGATTTTTGGAGGAAGGCTCTCTCACAGAAAAGTACTACACCTTCTATTGGAAAGGTCTTCCCACCAATTCAAGAAGACAACATGGAGTAGGATTTGCCGTTCGGAATCAACTTGTATCCAACTTAACACAAGTACCACAAGGCCTATCCGAGCGTCTAATGCTGCTACACTATGAGCTATCAGATGGCAACGCGGTAAATCTAATAAGCGCCTACGCTCCCACTCTGGATGCAAGTCACGAAACCAAGGAAAGCTTCTATCAACAGCTGGAAGAAACCCTCTGTAGAATACCTAAAACGGAACGACTCGTTATTCTTGGCGATTTTAACGCTAGAGTAGGGAGAGATGCAGACATCTGGCCAGGCATCATAGGCAAGAACGGTTTGGGCAACATGAACGCTAATGGTCAACTACTCCTAACTAAATGCGCCGAACATGATCTAGTTATAACAAACACCATTTTCCGACAAAAGGATAAATTTAAAGGCACCTGGCGTCACCCCAGATCAGGTCACTGGCATCTACTGGACTATGTTATCGTACGTAGGAAGCATCTCAAGGACGTCCAAATTACAAAGGCGCGCATTGATAGCGAATGTTGGACCGATCATCGTCCTGTTGTCTCTAAAATGAAAATTGTTATGAGACCCAAACACCGAAGAGCTCAAGTAAAACGTAGACCCCGTCTCTGTATTAGTAAATTGCGTGACCAACAAACCGTCGAACAGCTAAAGCAAAAAGTTCAAGAGAATTTGAGTGCACTAGAAGAAACCAATTCTGTAGATGTCGCTGCTACCTGGACACAAATTAAAGACAGCTTAAAAAGTGCAAGTGAGGAAATTCTTGGCACTGTAGCAAGTAAAAAACAGGAGGACTGGTTCAATGATAATGAAGCTTTTATACAAGAACTTCTTGACCGCAAACATATTGCCTTCCAAAACGCTATCAACCACCCCAACGACTCATCAAAAGCAGAAGCTTTTACCCAATCTAAGTATGAAACGCAACGCGAAATCAGAAGAATAAAGAACAAGTGGTGGGCAAGCAAGGCCAGAGAAATTCAAAGGTACGCCGATTCACACGACTACAGGAATTTCTTTCAAGGAGTAAAAGCAGTGTACGGCCCCAGTCGGAAAAATATGTGCCCTATTAAAGATTTAAATGGAAATCTCCTCAAAGAAGACCAGGAAATAAGAGCCCGATGGAAAGAACACTACTCTAACATTCTTAACCAGCAAAGTCAAGCCGATCACGATATTATAAATCTTATCCCTCAATACGACACCTTCGAAGACTTAGATAAGCCACTAACAACGGAAGAGATCTTAACCGCCATTGGGCAGCTAAAAAATAACAAATCTCCCGGCGCTGACTCACTCCCAGCTGAGATCTTTAAAGCTGTGTCGTCAGAGCTCATACCCTACCTCAAAAAACTGTTTGATGTCGTGTGGGAAAGTGGTCAAGCTCCGCAGGAGTTTCGTGATACACTTTTAATTAACCTCTTCAAAAACAAAGGGAGCGCTGCGGACTGTGGAAATTACAGGGGTATAGCTCTCCTGGCTGTTGGAGGGAAGATACTCACTAAAGCGATGGCAAATAGGCTAACACCTGTTATGGAAAAGTTACTTCCTGAAACACAGAGTGGCTTTAGACCAAACCGAGGCACATCGGATTTAATCTTCACACTTAAACAGCTTCAAGAAAAAGCACTCGAACATCAAGGAGAAATTCACATGGCCTTCATTGATTTAACCAAGGCGTTTGACTCGGTGGACAGGGAAGTGCTCTGGAAAATTATGTTCCGCTTAGGTATCCCTAGAAAATTTGTGGAAGTATGTCGCAGTCTACATACAAACAACAACGCCCAGGTTATGTATAATAATGAGGCAACCGAACCTTTCCAAACCCTCACTGGAGTTAGGCAGGGATGTGTCCTGGCACCCCTACTCTTTAATTTGTTTACCACTGCTCTAACAATTATTGTTGACAACAAACTGACTGTCAGAGGAATAGGTCTCAGATACCGTTTTGATGGCGGTCTCTTTAACATAGGGCGCTTTAGAGCTTTCACGAAGACACGCACACGATTCATTTGTGATCTCCAGTATGCGGATGACTGTGCACTTTTAGCCTCTACGCCGGAAGAGCTTCAAGACCTTTTAGATGTGTATGCCCAGAGCTATGATTCCTTGGGACTTAAAATCAACATTGGAAAGACTAAGATTATGTCAACTCCTCATCAAGTGAACCAAATAGACATTACACTTAACGGAAATTCTCTTGAAGTGGTGGATCAGTTCAATTACTTAGGCAACGTTGTTAATGACAAAGCAAACATGGACAGCGAGATTCGCAATAGAATTAACGCTGCATCTAGAGCACTCTGGGGACTTAGAGAGAGAGTATTTGACAACCACGACCTTGCTTTGTCAACGAAAATGGCTGTCTACAGAGCAGTTGTCATTCCAACACTGCTATATGGATGTGAAAGCTGGGTCACTTACCGTCGTCATGTGAAAGAATTAGAACGTTTTCAGCAAAGACATCTCAGAAGTATGATGAAAATCCGTTGGTTCCATCACATATCAAACGTGGAAGTACTCAGGAGAGCAAACAGCCTTGCAATTGAGGTGCTTATTTCAAGAGCACGCCTAAGATGGGCAGGTCACGTTCATCGTATGCATGATAACCGCCTTCCTAAATGCACACTTTATGGTGAATTGCTAAGCGGTAGAAGAAGGCGTGGCGGTCAACGAAAGAGGTTCAAAGACGCTCTCCATGAAAATCTAAAATCCTGCGGTATTGCAGACGAGCAATGGGAACAACTTGCAGCGGACAGAACCGAATGGCGAGGGGTTGTGGCCAGCTATCAAGGAAATGTTGCTGCAAGAAGGCCGAATCCAAGACCTAACCAGGTCTATGTTTGTCCTGACTGCGGTCGACATGTGCTCTCCCGAATTGGCCTCTATAGCCATAGTCGTGTGCACCGTAGATGAATGGGAATTACAATAAACTGCACCTGTTACTTGTTTTTTATTGTACACAATTTATCGACTGTAACATTTTCATACTCGGACTCGAGTAACGGCTAATAATAATAATAATAATAATAATAATAATAATAAAAAAACCATGTTGCTAAATTGACAGGCGGGGCTCAATTTTTGGAAATATATAATCATGAATTAACATCTCAAATAATTTGGAAAATCCACAAATTAGTGACACAGGACGATAGTTGGATATATCCGACTTATCTCCTTTTTTAAAGATGGGCAGATTTTGGCAAGTTTCCATCGAGTAGGGTAAAGGCAAAGCTTCAATGATAGATTAAACATTTTACACAAAGGTTTAGCCAGAATATTTATACATTCTTTAATGAAAAAAGTTGGAATACCACCTGAACCGTTAGACATTTTCGGTTTTGATTTTTTTGAGATAGATATGATATCGTTTTCTGTAATATTAGGTATGTTTATCACAGCATTAAATGATGTAGCTTGATCAGTCAAGGGACCATGTGAATCTGATAGATTATTATACTGCCAAAATACTCAGCGAATACTTCTACAATGGTTTCCGACTTGTCAAAGACCTTATCGTTAAAGGTCATCCGGCTTGGATACTGGCAGTATTTCTTTTTTGTTTAATGAATGACCAAAAGGATTTAGAGTTCAGTTTAATGCTATTCTCCATTTTTTATAGATATTCAGAAAAAGCCTGTTTTATTTTTGCTTTAATTGAGATCTTAGGCATTTATAATCATTATGGTAAGTTTCATTGCCCGTTTGTTTATATTTTCTATAAAGATTGTTTTTTTTCCTTAAACATTTAATTATATCCCCGTATACCAGGTTGGAAAACTTCTTTTGTGGTTTTTTTTGTAGGGATCTTTTACTTGCCTAACATTTAATAGACAAGGGACGGACGGCTTTACATCCCCTCCGAAGGATGGTATATCCCCTATACAACCCTCGCCTAAGGTTGTATAGTTTCCACGCATACATTGATGTACAAGCCGCTGGAAGATTTGTGAGGCGAGGACGCGGTCTTCGTTGGTATGGTCACCCATCCAACTACTAACCGCGCCTGACGTTGCTTTACATGGCATATCGAAGTATGTACATAGTAAAGACGCACCTACGCTCGCCCCCATTTTGTGGTTTTTAAATAAGGGTACGTGTCGGTCTGTAATCGAGTATATAATTGATAGAATTGATCACATAGTTCGTCTAAGTCTGTAAAATGTTCCTATTGATGCCAATCAACTACTAGCATTTCATTGTACAACATTACAAAGTTTGCTCTCCTAAAATTAAACATCTTGTTTTTTTATTGATAATATCAACATCTAAAGCCGGATGATGACCATCCTCTGTCATCATTGGGTTCTCATCTCTATTAACTTTACAGTGATAGTTTGACAGAATTAAATCCAAAAGCTTATCATTTTAAATATCCCCACACGAAAAAGTCCAGAAGGGTCTAGTCCGGAGTATGCGCGAGCCATCAAACCGGTCCTGAGGTGCCAATCCAGCGCCTTGGAAACGTGTTATTCAAATAATCCACAACAATATTAGAGTTGTCAGGTGGTGTGCCCTCTTGCTGAAACCAATTTTTAGCTCTGTTGTGGAGAACATTTTGTAAGAGACTTGATAACTCATTTTCTAAAAATCTTAAATAACACACACCGGTTAAATTTTCATGGTATAGAAATGAACCATAATATAAAAATTTAAAAAACCACATCATACATTTACGCTGAACACAGTTTGGTTCCTTGCTTGAATCATCCATCTTGGGTTGTTTCCTGACCAATATCTACAGTTATGTTTTGTAATTGTGGCGTTACTGTCAAATTTACTTTCGTCACTCCAAAGTACACTTTTAAGGAAATTACAATTTCCTTCATAAAGAACAGAAAACTCAGCAAGAAAGGTTAAGTGACGATCATAGTCTGTAAGCAGTAAATTATGCAATAAGTGTGGTTTATATGGAAAGTACTTATTTTCATTTAAGATTCTTTGGCACAACGATAGTGATATATTGGTGGAGGCTCTTATTTGTCGCAATGATGAGTGAGGATCACTGTTAATGGTTTGTAAAATTAGAGCCGTATTCTCTTGGGTCCTTGCTGTTCATATTCTTTCACGTTTTAACTTTTTAAAACTACCATGTTGTAATAAATCATTACACAAACTGGAAAAAGTCTTGCGATTGGGCTATGGTCTGTTTGGAAATTGTAATCGATACATATGTTTGGCTGCTTTTGCATTTTTACTGCTTTTTCCATAAATTAATCATAAATTAATAACATATTAACTTTGTCAACATTGGTATGGGCCATATTTTGGAAAAATTTTACAAACGTATTCTTAAAATGACACACACACACGAAAATTAAACTTCTGACAGTTAATAAATAAACAATCAAAATTTTTCCATGGCTAACGAGAGTTAAAAGTCAGAACTGAACTTAAGTGGTTAGCGATCCCGTTTTCTGTGTGAGAGTTCAGAGATCGAATCTCGGATGGGGCTCAACTTTTTTTTGATTTATTATTTTGCAAGTAATGTAGTAAGATTAAAAATGTAAATAATACATCCAAGTGATAGAAAGTGCCGATCAAGAATTTTTCAATTATTTTCATTAAAATTTCTCAATTTAAAATAATTTCCTGTAAAATCGGAAGTGCTATTAAAAAATTTCACACCAGTAAATAATTCTCTTATAGTAGGCAAAAAAATTACTAAAAGCCTACATCTGAAAACTAAGATTAACAAGGTTACAGCAATTAAAAAAAATTACAACGCTTCATAGTTAGACAATAAGATAAAATTATCTCTAAAACAACTGCAAATTTGACTTTTTGGAATAAGAACAATTTTGCTTATAATTCAATTCTTAATCGAATGGCATATGTTTCAAACCTTCCCCGATCGAAAAATATTTTTAAACTGCAGCGCCATCTCTGGTGATAATGTTATAACAGTAAATTGATCCCCTGAAGAAGGCATTGACCATAGAAATCTATTACCAATTACAGAATAAAAATACATTTTTTAGTTTCCGAGATATCGGCCGTGGGAATGTTAACTGAAGCACCCTGTATATTAAATTGCATTTGCATTGATTTTTCAAAATCGTAATGACCGCACTGATTTCATTTATCTTCAAAGGTAATAAATTGATTACTTTCCAATGTGAGGCACTAAAGTTAAGACTTAGCCATTACCGTAGCTTGTGTCAACGTAACATTTCATTATTATATAAATAATTGTAAGTTTGAGTTGAATTAGTGAATTAATTAGTTAAAGAAAATCATAAATCATAGGTGGGACATACTATTTCAGTTAAGAAACTAAAATGTGTTGGGATTTACAACAAAACAACAGCGAATGGTTGACAGAAATTAATAATGCAAAAAGAAATTCAAACAACGGATGGCTTTCAATTGGAGAAGCAAACTAAATATGTTAGTGCAACCTACCTTCAATAATCCTATACAACTGATATAAATCCTACCTTATTATTTCTATTGCTGACCACGCAAGGAACAAATAGAAAACCACAGGCATTTTCTGTATCCTCGGTTCATGCTCCAACATCAAAAAGAGCACAAAAAACCTACCACTTATTTGTAAAAGTGGCATCATAACTCCACCTTTGACATAATTAAACAGGGGGTGCAAGACTTCCAAAAACTGAAGCATCTGCATGAAGCACATGGCAGGGCCGACAGTTTTGTAGGTAACAGGAAAGAAATCTGCGCCATCTCTCATATATCTGATGCATAAAACACAGACGATATACATGAATCCCACATACATAAATAGGTTATAGAGGGTTAAGTACACTTTCTTGAAGTCCTCTGAAAAACAAGAAATGTATCTGTATTTATGCATTAGCTGGTTAGAGGAAAAGGATGGGGAAAAGGATTTGAATTTACCAAAAACACTTTTTGCGAAGAGAGGGACAACGAAGTATTACAAACTACTTTTACTTGGTTAAACTCTCATTAAAATTTGCATCCCCTTTTATTTTAAATAAAGTGTTACTCCCCTAGTAATAGTCATATTATTTGTACTTATGATAGAGACAATAGATAAATAGATAGATTTATTCCGTTTCGTTAGACACAAATAATATAACGTGTAAAACAAGTCATTTTAAACACCACAAACTAAAATAGAAAATAGTAACTGCACAAGCGAACAGTTATTGTAAAAACATTAAAGTATAATTTTACATTACAACTTACTCAATTGGTTAATACCTAAAACTATCAATATTAAAAGTCAAGAATTCTTGAACAGAATATGATTCGATATTGCAAATGTATTGCATGTAGTTTGTTTTTTGAAGACCTTTGGAGGAGTAATGTCTTTAAGAGAATTAGGAAGTAGATTAAAATATTTAATTGCTGAATAAAAAGGTCCTTTCTCAGTGATAGCTAGACGATGTTTAGAAAATGCATAACTGTTCCTGTGTAACCTTGTATAATTAGTGTGGTCAAAGTTTGAAATATTGAATCAGCTTGATGATTTTTTAAATCAACAAACATGAGTATAATAAAAATAATAATAAATTTATTAATTAAAATAATGTATACAAACAATTACACTTATCGATACATGATAGTATGAAATAATAAACAGAAAATTCCACGAAAGTACTGAGTACCTGCGTGTGGAAGAATTTAATTGGTATTTAAATTAACTTAATTTAGTTTGATGCAAAACAGAAAATACTGTAAGTATTTAAATACAGTCGGTAATACAAAAGTATATAGACTTTACGGGAGAAGATATTGTACAGTACAGTCCTAAATAATAATGCAAATAGATAATTATAATAACTAACTATATTTATTACATATACATATTATAAATTTACCTTATTTTGATGAGGTAAGTTAATATTGATAAGCGTTTTTTGAATCGATAGTTTGATGCAATAACAGTATGGGAGTTTTTTTAATCCATGATTTAATTCCTTTTTTATATTTTTTCAATGAGGTTATGGGTAAATGTCACATAATGGGCCAATTCGTGTCCTGAGTTTGCAGTTACTTGAAAATAAATAATTATGACCTGAAATAATTTTTTTCACTATTGTATACATGGCCTACTTTACATTCAAACTGAAAAAAACGAAATTTGATCTAATTTCTATTTTTTTTTAAGCTCAATGTATGCATTTTGTCATTTCGGTAATTGTCCCTAATGTCAAGTTGGTATCGTTTTCGTGTTTTTAATAGCATCTCGAAACTGTTTTACAAGTTAATTTTCAATTTGTCTTATAGAGAAAAATGTGTTAATTCATATTTTCACAAAAAACATCGTAGTATGATGTCAAATATTAAATTACATATGTATAAACTTTGTCCCCGAGATTTTCCATCATTTCGGTTATCGGTCATAGTTTCAAGCGCCATCTCTGTTACGTAACTGTTGATTTTATTATATGTGTCATAAAGTGAAGTGCTATCTACGTGCTCCTGATAAAATAATAGTAAGTATCTTTAATTAGTTTGAAAATTGAGTTATAACGAAACTAATATGAAAAATAAGGCACGTACCTTTAATCTGCGTCAACCCGGTAATCGATTATATTAATATATTACAAAATATTCAAAGAGATTTTCTAGTCTTTACAGTAGGCGGACATGTTGCATTACACAACCTCAATATTTTCCAAGGTTCATTTATGCAGGAAGGTGCGCTTATTTAGGATTAATACTTAACTCGTCATTTCGGTTATCATCATTCCGGTAAGCTGCTCTGTAAATTAGTATTACCGAAATGATGGTCAATTACCGTAATGACGGCAGATTAAATTAATAATGCCAGTTTTAATCAACTAATACAGAAACTATATTGTAGTAAAATATGGACGATAAGGAAAATAATAAGGCGGGAGGAAGTACTCAACGCACAAAAAAAATGCCTATAAAAGACGATAGGAAAGAATCACATAATAAAATCAATGAAGGAAGTCGTAAAAGAAAACAAATGTCATCAGTTCTGTTAAATAATATAAATAAAAATAATGTTGAATCAGGTTCAAATGAGATAAAGAATACTATTTCAAAACCGAAGGATGAGTTGGGCGATGAAAAGAAAAATTTACCCAATAGAGGGGTAAAAGATAAGGACACAAAGGGAATACGCAAGGGTGCAAAAAATAAGAATAAAACTACGTCAGACCGTGAGCTAGATAAAAGAAGGGAGAGAGTGAGAAATAATGTTCGAAAATACAGGGAGAAGATGACAATAGAGCAGCTTGAAGAAAAAAGAAAAAAAGACAGGGAAAGATATAGACTAAAAAAAGAACAGGGTTTAGTAAAATCAATTGCAGATTACAGTGAAAGGGAAAAACGTCATAAAAGAAGAGCTTGGAAAGTGAATAGCCAGAGTTATAGAAATCGCATCACTGCTCAGAAACGTTCCGTCCAGTTTATGGAAAATGAAACACCTCCAATTTCGGATGCGGAAGAAGTGTGTCCAGAGCCTGTTGCTGATTCACGAAAATTGAAGGGCAGAAAAAAAGTTAAGCGCGATCGAGCACAGGCATATAGAAAGTTAGCTAAAGCAGAACAGCAAATTGAAATGTGGAAGAGAAAAGCTGAAAAGTACAAGAAACGCACACAACGCCTCGGCACTGTGAGCACATCGAAATCTAAACCTTCCCCTAAAACAAGAGTAAAGAACATTCTTCAAGGAATTGCAGTCCCTTTACATCTGAAGAAGAGTCTTTTATATGGAGAGGTTCTTCAAGATGTATTGAAAGAAAACTTGAACTCTACAAAATGTGACAAAGACAGACAAGTGTTCAATAAAGTGGTTAGTAGCAAGTTGTTGAATAAATATAAATTGGTTGGAAAAGCTAAAGGTATTATCAGTTATAAAATGCACAGTAAATTTAAAGACAATTTAAACGTCACTGTCTATGAGAGGAAGAAACGAAACTGTACAGAAATTCGAGAAAAGGCCAAAAAAATCCAAGAATTTTCAGAAAATGATGAAAATTCAAGGATGTGCCCTGGAAAAAAAGATTATGTAAGAAAGAAAAAAGTAAAGAAGCAGAAACGACTTTTGTTAGATTCCATGAAGAATCTGTATAACAAATTCGTACAATCTTCAGGTACATTTACAAAGTCTCTGTCGTATACCACTTTTTGTAGATTAAAGCCGTTCTGGATAGTGAGGCCAAAAGATAGAGATAGGGATACTTGCATGTGCATAAAACATTCAAACATTACTTTAATTGCGGAAGCTTTGTTCCATAAGAAACTGATACCCACAAAGAAACCTGATGATGTTCTTAAGCAGCTAGTCTGTAATACCGAATCTAGAATGTGCATGTTTAAACTATGTCGACTTTGTAGGAATAAAAAATATTTAATAGGAAACCTGAAAAGCTTGAATGACGAAATAAAATATCAGCAATGGAAAATAATTTATGAAGAGAGAACAATTAAAGATAAAGTAAAAAAAGTGAAAATAACTACTAAGACAAACAACATCACTACGGTTAGTGGATTATTTCGTATTTTCAATCAACAATTGGGTATGTTTCAAAGGCATGTATTTACAATGAGACACCAGATGAAGCAGATGCAAGAAATAAAGAAAAATACTAATGATAAAACATTGGCTATACATATAGATTTTTCAGAAAACTATGTAGCAAAATTTAGTAAAGAGATTCAGTTTGTACATTTTGGGGCATCTAAGAAGCAAATTTCTCTACATACCGGAGTATATTACATTAATGAACAATCTAAAGGGTATCCATTCTGCTCTGTAAGTGACAATTTGGACCACCAAGCACATGCAGTGTGGGCACATATGAAAACATTGTTGGAAAAATTATCATTAAATTATCCACAACTGAGCAATATTCATTTCTTTTCTGATGGACCGACATCTCAGTACAGAAACAGATTTAACATTTATTTTCTTCTTACACTAGTACCCACAATTTTTCCCAAAGTTAACCAAATCAGCTGGAATTTCAGTGAGAGTGGCCATGGCAAGGGACCAATGGATGGGGTTGGAGGAGTGTTGAAACGTTCTGCTGATCGTTGTGTATTGCATGGGCAGGATATTACCTCAGCCTCGGTATTTGTTGAAAGAGTGAAAGAGGTGTCAATAGAATTGTGGGAAGTTCCTCAATGCGAAATTCATAAGATGAAACAAAAAATACCAAAGATAAATGCGATACCAAAAATAATGTCCGCAAATCAGATCATATGGTCCATTAAGAAGCCATCAGACATATTCCTTAGAGAATTAAGTTGTTTTACGTGTGACGTTTCGAAACCATGCACCCATTATTCCATGAAACCTGCTTCCATAAAGTTTTTTTCAGAAGAACATTGTATCCTTTAAAAAATACGTTAAAACATAATATTATTGTATATGTTCTAGTTTACTTTTTCCTTAACTCAATAACAGCAACAGTGGTGAATGCACGAAGAGATGACTCAGATTCTTTTTCTACATATTTGTCCAAAGAGAAACATATTGTCAATACGTCAAACGAACAACCCTCAACATCCAAAACATATTCTGCAGAAGAGAAACGTATCCTTTGATAACATTTATTATAATAATTTTGATATGCTGAGAATTATAATCTATTATTATTTCTTAACCCAATTTAGCATTAAATGAAACTTCTGGAGCAGCTGCTGGTATTAATAAGAAAATTAATATTATTTCAAACACTTTATTGTCTGATGCTGTGAAGACTACTTATTCATCTAGTATTTCATCAGATCCTAATATATACGATTGCATTACAACTAAAAGCCTATGTTATATTTGCACTCTTAATTTGTCATGTAGTAATGTTGGGATAAAATGTAAAAATTGCCCAAGAACATATCACGTATCTTGTGTCAAAAAAAATTTTAAAACCTATTTCTTTGAGTATTTTTTGTGCAAAGTTTGCCAAAAATGATTTTTGTTACTGTGTTTTAAAACAATCTAAAATAAAAATTTCTTAAGTTTTAAATAATCTTATCATTCAACACGGCGTAAAATTATTTATTGGGCTTACATAATTTCGGTAATCGAAAGTCATTTCGGTAATTTACTGAAAATCATACTTTCAATAAAAGCTGCAAAATGACATTTTGTGCGCGGCCAATCTAGCAATCGGTCATTTATATAATACAGATATGGTATTCCATAAAGAAAACAACTCTATGACAACTTTTTTTTCTTTTTTCTCTTGAGTGTAATTGGCCCATTATGTAACATTTACCCTTATATTCTTTAATTCAGATGGAAGTAAGTCATATATTTTAGGACATATGTAAATATAGTTTCTTTGATCGATTGTTTTGTTAACTTTGGCTTTAACTGTTTGTTTGTTGCGAGTACTGTATGTGTGGTTTTTATATTTAATTATTTGTTTGTTCTTAAAAAGATTGATGAGAATTTTTTGTGAAAATAGTTGATTAATATCCATTTTATTTGACAGGTTGAACACATCGCCTGTACAGGATGTGATGTTTATATTGTATATAATTTGTAGGAACCACTTCTGGATTATTTCTAATCGTTTCAAGTGGTTATTGTTTACTCCCTCCTCCCCCAACCTATGATGCCATAACTGAGTTGCGACTGGACCTAGTATATACAGTATGTTTAGTTGAGGTAAATCAAGAAATTGCTTTAAATATTTGAATTTAAAGAGCAATGGCATTAATTTTTTATTATACTATTAATTTGCAGGTTCCATCGAAGATGCCTATCTATTATTATACCTAAATATTTAATACATTTGGTTTCGTTGATGAGCATAGTATTATTTTCACCGTTATTTATATTCAGGCGACCGAGCTTTGGTAGGTTATTTTTGTATGAAGTGAAAGGAAGATACATGGACTTTTTATAATTTATCGTCAACATGTTATAATCAAACCAATGTTTTATGTCTTTGAAATTATTTTCCGCTTTGCTTTTCACTGCTTTCCAATTTTTATCTTTATATATTATTACAGTATCATCGGCAAAACTATATATATAGTCCTGGTATTGTAAGTAATTCATTTTTAAGTAATTCATTTTGCCTAAAATAGCCCCTGCATGAACCGTTGAGCTTTATTTTATAAATTATTCTTAATGCCCTTTTTTGTATTTTCAATATTTTATAAAGGTCAGAGGAACCACCCCAAATTTCAATTGTATATTTAGAGTAAAAATTTGCATAGTAAAATATTTTCAATATTGATGCATCAAACAGTTATGACAGTATCCCAAGCGCGTAACATGATTTGTTAAGTTTATTGACGGTTTCATTTATATGCAAAAACCATTTCATATTGCTATTGTGTGTTACACCTAGTAACTTTGTGGAATTTACATTTAAAATTAGTACTTCCTTTGACAGTTGATCTGGTAATATAAGATGATCTATCAGTTCTAAAAATTACACAGCTCTATTTAAACTCGTTTAATATAAGTTAATTAACATAAAACCAATTCTTTACAGTTTGCCATAGTTGAGAGAGCTCTTGGGCTATATCTTCTAATGTTTTACCTCTTATTATCAAATTGGTATCATCAGCGTAATTAATTATGGTTGCTTTAATATCATTATATGTAACATTCACAAGATCATTTATGTAGATTATGAATAAAAGTGGTCCAAGGACACTGCCTTGAGGCACTCCATAATTTTGACTCAGAGTGTCAGAGTCATATTTATTACCTTTAACTAATATTACTCCTTTGTTTCCTGTTTTGCAGATATGAATTGGAGAAAGAGGTTCTCTACAATTTTGATACGGGAAATACCCCTCTACGATGTTTAATTTTTTTTATCAATTTTTTAAGATTTATTTGCCAAGTTGTTTTCGTTTCAGCTATCTCTTTCCTCACACGTTTTTACGACCCTCAAAATGAATTGGCGTCTCTCCTCTCTTGATGACGTGTACACGGGCGGATTTCGGTAAACGTCAAAAATTTCCGTTTTTTCTTCATTCCTGGCGCCTTTAAATTTCGATTTCGCTCGTCAAATTTCCAACATGCTTTCATTGCTATTCTCGCCCTTTCCATATCGACACGGCGTTCCGCGAAGAGGTTTTCGTGAGATATGAGCGTTTCAAGATTGCAAGTTTCTTGTTTTTTGCAATTCCGGCGAAAAATGCAAGCCAAGTTTCAGGATGCGCGTGCAGCACGCGCCGTTCCACCATGTCACAAAGGGGCGTCGTGACAATAGTCAGCTGACCAAACAAAAACAACTTGGCAAAAAAAAATATTAAAAAATTGATACAAAAAAAATTAAGCATCGTCGAGGGGTAAGTATTTATCGTATCAAAATTGTAGAAAATTTGTTTCTCTATAACGTGATATTTTCTATTTAATTATTAGAAGAACTTTATGGCCGCCGTACTGTGCTAAAGTCGAGTGCGGCCAATTTGTTGACAGTTTTTATTTATTTACAAAATTGCTACAACACCCAAGTCTTAAACATTTTAATTTGTTATTCCTGACATTTTTCCCCATTGATTGATCATAAAATTGTCTCCTGAGAGGTAAAATCCAAAAGATATGAAAAATTGGTCTAGATTTATTGTACTATTTCTCCTACAAACATCTTTTCATTTTAATCTGGCTTTAGCACAAGTGACTTTAATTTAATTCAGATGACAGTGGAAAGGAATACCATGTATCTGGTATAAAATCAAAATAAGCTCAAGTAGAATTTGGTGTTTTTTAATTTTTGCAATAACTATTTTTTCTAAAAGAGTCACCAAGAATGAAATATGGACTGTTGTCTGCGGTTTAATTTTTGTTAATCTGGGGGCATCTGCTACATCTATTGACTTGATTTGCAAGTTCACGAAATTGTTTGAATCTATGGCATTTTATTTGTAATGATTACTGTTAAAGCATAAAGTCAATTTTTGCCCTCCTTGTATATTGTATATTTTATTTAATTAATATTAGTATGTGGTTAAATAGAGAATCAATATACCTTCTGCCTTCTGGAAATTAATTGAGCGGGCCATAAAACTCAACCTGTCTCTGAATTTTTTAAAACCATATAACTTTGCAATAATTAATTAATGACATACATTTCCGCAACATTGTATATAATTAATTATATAAAAAAGTGTGATTGCAATCAGAGCTGTCCAACTAATTTTCAATAGTTATTAAACTAATTAAACCAATCGATAGTTTTTTACATTTTATTACCTGGTAAACAAGTATAGAAAATTACAGTATCAGCATTTTTTCAAGTGAAATTTCCACACTTTTATTTATTTATTATACTGCAACATTTTTACAAGTTGTACATTTTTTATAATTATATAGTTAATATATTTGTTATTAATTTTACAATCCCATCTATTACCATTATGTCTTATGACACCTGAGGGGACCTCGTGTTGTGTCTAGTAGTATTTATCATTTTGTTCATACGTTAATATTTGTTGCATTTTCTAGGAATATTACGATTTACAAGTTTGTAGTTATAATGTAATAAAAAGTGATATTATAATATAAAGTGAAATAATTAGACAGAGGAAGACATGGACAATATATAATTAATTATATTTAAATTTGTTATATTTCATTATCTTCATTTGCGACTTGGTTAGTTACAAGAGTCGAAAGTTAACGGGGGAAGGATTTATTTTGTTGTTAACGTTAAAAATCACTGAAAAAATTTTTGTCAAAAAAAAACTGATGGGGTGACAAGAAAACAGTAAGAGTTGGTTATAAAAAATCCTAATCGGGTATGCGATGGTGTAATCATCCTCCCTTAAAATAAGTTACACAATGAAACTCTTAAAATTCAAAAACAAACAACTGCAGCCGCGTAATTTTTCATGAAACATGTTTGTCTCAACAGTAATTTTTTTTCCGACTTCGAAATCGCTACAGAAGCTACCCTTATCTACACCCTTAAAACTTTTTTATTTTTTGGGGC
Organism: Leptura quadrifasciata; assembly: GCA_963675555.1. Taxonomy (NCBI): domain Eukaryota; kingdom Metazoa; phylum Arthropoda; class Insecta; order Coleoptera; family Cerambycidae; genus Leptura; species Leptura quadrifasciata. Next base: position 144,104,728 of record OY776675.1, read on the forward strand.
GGCAGGGGTTGATTGTAGCCGTGTAATTTTTGTAGAATTTTATTAGTCTCGATCGGACTATTTTTTAAGATTTTTTTCTTTATAACGCTACAGGAGCCTACATCATTAAAATATTTGAATTGTAATAAATAATTACTAAATTACAATGATTATAAAGTGAATTTTTACTATTATGGCATTGCTGATTTTTACGATTCAATGATATGAATTGTGGTTTTCGTTAAATATTAAATATCAACACTATCAGTTAAAATTTTTGTGACATGTTTTATATCGTTCAAATGTGCTTTTAAAGGGCGGAATATTAAACATAATATTTTAGTTCCTTATAGTAAAATAAGGATTTTATAGAGGAGTTTGCGGCTAAAATATTATGTTTAATATTCTGCCCTCTAAAAGCACATTTGAACTATGCTAAGCCCAGTCAGGCTATTTATTTTTCTATTGCAACAGACACTGGACCGCTAGATGGCGCCTGCTGACTATTTTACATGTCGCTATTGTAAAAATACCGGGATGTACCAAATAGTCAAAGGATCCTCGTGCCGGTCGTCACACGCCTACCTTGCACTGACAAGAGCCAACAGCTCGAAACTGCAGTCTGCAAGTGGTGTGTGACGACTGGCAGGAGAGCTCCTTTAAGTAGGATCAGTCTTTCGGCTGGTGTTTGTTGCAATCGAAGCATTAGCGTTTTGATGGTAATATGCAATTATTACACTTAATGCGCCAGACTTGTAACTTGTAAATCAGCGCTCGGCGGGGCACATAGCCCGGAGAGTAGCTGTTGGTTGCAGTCTGGTTACGTTCCTTATAGTAAAATAAGGATTTTATAGAGGAGTTTGCGACTAAAATATTATGTTTAATGTTTTATATCGTTGAAAAGAGAAAAAATAAACGGAATTAATGGTGTCATGGCCTACTTTGAGACTTGTTCTTTTCATTTTTGCACAAGAGCGTATGTGTCTTTGCAGTCAACTTTCATCGCTTTAACTTTTTTCGTATCTCCTCAAATAAGGAAGCTATAACAGTTTGCTGTTGGGATAACTGTTTCTAAAACTATTCTTCTACAATAGATATTAAAAGCGAGATATTTGGTGTGGCCCTCGTAAAATAGACAGACGGTATATACCTATGATCAAAGCTGTGATAAAAGTATACAATAAACGACAAATACACAAAAGTTATATGTGTTGTTATTTAACTCGGTCAACCTCGGATGTTACACCTACGATAATTTATCAGAACAGTACAATTTGCAATTTTTGAGAAATTCTAGGTTATGTATCACCTTGAAATTTGGCACACTTTACAAGCTACATCATTCCTCGAAATTTCAATAAAATCATTGGTTCATTCCCTGAGGAGTTATAGGTAGATAAAAATAAGAAAATTTAGATTATATATTTTTAAGCGATTTTAAAATTATATTATATGCACTCACTGCTATGGTTGCAATCAAGCAACATCTTGTAAACTAACCACTAATTAATATTTTTCCTAAATTGAAACGTTTGTAGTTCACACTATGTATATATGAATGCAAATTAATATTTTTTATTTATATATTCATAATGTACCTATGCTATATCTCATTTCAGCCAAACCTTGAATTTAACACGTACTACTGATAACAATAATAGCATAGTTTTAATATACAAGATCTAATTAAACTCAACTACGACAGGTGCAGGTAGTTGAATACGCCTAAAATATATTTTTTCTTCAAAAGTCAAAAAAATCACTTCATGACACATTTTTTTAACTTAAAGTTAAACTTGTTTTTCAAGCATTTTTGTTAAAAGTTAATACATGCTTTTATTTTATTTTTGTAAAAAGGAGTTTAGGTTAAGTTTATTGTATTGTTGTTTCCACCCACCCAATCCTGGAATCCGCCACCACGTCAGCATGGTGGTCGCACGATCGGTTCCGGAGCAGGTCCTGGTGAGGCAACTGTTTGTACTATTAATATTAATAAAGACTATTTGAATTGAACTGAATTTTTAACTTAAACAGTAACTTTGTAGTATCTTATTGCGGCTAACGAGCTATGAGCGGAGTTTTATTTCTACAGTAATGTGATTTTTTGGCTCAGATGATTAATTTTCTGCGTTTTGTGCACAGTTGTAAGGGTTTTTTTGTGAGAGTTAGTAGACTGTAAGTAGTAGTCTCGCGAATTTGCAGGTAGTTTTGAGACAGTCTGTATCGATTCAAGGAGATAAAACACGAGGTAAAACATTATCAGCACTCCATTAACTATAATTATATTGTGTAAGGAGTAAATTCATCCAAATTACAATTGCTACACTTGTTCGTTTTAATGTGTATGCCAAAAAATAAATAAATAAAAGGACTAAATTCTTACCTTTCCTGTAACCAATTTCTTCCTTCTGTAGTTTATCATACAAATCTGGATAATCCTCTCGAACATCTCTTACATCTTCATCAATTAAGTCATCTTCTGACTGCCAACGATCAAAGTCTACTTTAAGCCATACAGGTTTCTGGGGTTGAGTTGTCAATCGAGGCCACCACCCCTTCTGCACCTTTGTTAAAGTTAGATCAATTTTGTGGTCAGTAACTTTAACATTATTTTTCTAGAAAAATACAAACATACCCTAAGTAATAAAACAATATCTTTATGTAAAGCTGAATCTGTAGCCAAAGTTACTGAATTTTTAGATTCAAGTGGAAAATCAGATAACAACTTACTGTAGCATCTATTTCAGAATGAAAATCAATAAAAAACTCATAATCCTTATATCCTTGGGCTCCAGCACCCTTTGTTTGAAACTGCAATTTCCTTTTTTCTAGAACTACATGAGGCTCCTATAAAATTCATTTTAAAATTCCAATTTATATACTCTGAAGTATATCTTTACCTTTACGTCTTTTAAATCGACTTTCAAAAACACATTATTTTCGTTTTGCGCCCAATACACGAATGGACTCAAGACAGTCATGTTAACAAATCAAGAACACAGTAATCTGTGTCGAGAAGCAACACTCAACAGGCAACAAACATCCACAGATCGTTCGTAATCATTCAGTTATTTAAATTTAAAAAATATCGACGTAAACTATAACCTATAACACAAAATACAACTGTCACATGTAGTCTGTGGTCACATTAAAACGTAAATAAACCAGAATCATTTCAGGGTTTTAGTTCAAATTTAGGTCTGTTCTATAGGCAACCAAATATACGAATGTATAGGTATACTGACACAGACTGGCAACTCAATGTTAAATTTTTGTCCAGAAATCTATCTCTCTCTCTCCGATTTGCAGAAGCCAAATTCAGAGGGCGCCACAGTTGCAGACGCGAGAGATTTGACCATTTGTTTACTTTAACTTACAGTTTATGTACATATTTGACATTGAAAATTTGTGACCAAAGTGCAATGCCGTTTCATGCTTAATCTTTGATCACAAATTTCAATGTCAAATACGCCATATTATATATATATACTATAGGAAATTAAAAGTCAAATTTGTAATACATCATAGAACTTTATTTTGTCAGACATAAATAAACATGTAATAAAAAGTATGACAAAGGAAAAATACATAGTAAAAGAAAGCATAAGAATTAAAAACACACATATCCTTAACCTAAATAGATACTTTAAAAATTACATCATAAAACTTGTATTTTTATGTGGTCGAGTAGAAGAGCAGCTTTGCTGAACTCCGCCACAAATAAAGACAGTTTATTATTATTATTAATATTTAAGGCACTTTTGTTTTATTATATTCAATTAAATTATCAATATCAAGAGAACCATATTTATATTTTACAATAACTCTCTTGCTAATTTCTTTTCGTGTGCATTTATTAATTGTAGTAAATACTCGCCTTGCAACCTCTTACATGATAACAATGTTCTCCAAATTCGAATTTTCAGTGATGACAAGGTTAGTACCTCAATAAAAAAAACTCAAGGCAAACATGACTACAGTGGCCGGATTCTAAGTTCCTATCGAATCGAATCGATATGATAGTAACGAATTTCAAACACGTGTCGTTTGAAATTCTAAGTTGTTATAGAGTAAACTGTTATAATATCGTAAGACTGAAACAATAACTTCTTTGGTATCGAGCATATTCTGTCGATTAAGAGTTAAAATTGTTATAAGATACGTACTTAGAACCAGTAGTATCGTATCGACTTAATACGATAGCAACTTAGAATCCCGCCGCTGGACCTGATGAAATATATGGTTTTGCACAGTGTAGTTGAGATATTAAAAAGTCAACAGTACTTGACTTTAGGTCCTTAAAAATATTTCTGACTACATCAGAGTTACTCAGGTCACACATTTCTTTTATTTTATTTGCTCGCTCTTTACACAACTTTTTTAATTTTCGTATGTGATCTGCCTTTTTTGAAATTACCTTAAACATAACTTTCTTCCTTGAGGTTGTATCTCTTGACACAATTTTTTAAAAATTGAACTTTGGCCTCTGAATCCCCCAGATTTGGTATACGATGGTAGAGGTGTTGATGAACGATCAACTGGAGTACTTGGCACACTACTAGATATGTCTGGATGCGGGTTTTCTAATTCCTCATTATGTGCAGAAGAAACACGAAGACCACGTGATGTCGATGGTAGACATATATCTTCTTTGGGTAATCGGTATCATTTGAGTATGACTCTACTGTGAAGTGCTTATTACAAATTCTAAGATGGCGTATAGTATTTTCTGACACTTTCATTCCCATTAAGTCCTGCCACATTTTCGATCTGAAAATGATAATATTTATTTATTTATTTGAAGTAGATACTGTGGTAAGGCAGAACAATAATTTGAAGTAGTCTTACGATATTTAGAAATATATATTGCACTCTGCAAAAACTAAAAACAAAGACTGGAGCAAATGCACACTTACTTATGAAGGTTCCTGGGAAAATAGTGCAATTTTTGCACATCAACTTCTTCAGTTTCACAAACAATGCAGAAGGCAGAAGATATTTTAAGAAATAATCTGTAAAATGCAATATTATATATTACTGTAATCCAATGTATATTTGCACAATAACACTCACCTAACTCCTCTTTGGAAATAGAAATTTTTAAAGGGCACTAAAAACTACGTATTCTATGTTAAAAAGTCAAGTTTCTACAAAAATAATATCACCAGCACAACACAATCACAGTACACAATATAAATAACATAATAACAATGGACGACGTTTGACGTTTCAAACGACATTTGCGTTAAGAGCGACATCTGAATTTGGCTTCTGTTGCCTCGACCTTGACCGGATAAATTTCTCAGGGAAGTTGCCAGTCTGGTAGTCTGTGATACTGGTATAGAAATCCTATATGATAAGAAGTGTACATAATTCATAAGGCAGTATAATATCCATACTTTTCCGAATCAAAATTTTGAAACAAATGTATTTTATTTATATAGTATGGAATGGAGCACTTGTGTAGCAACCTTCTTGAAGGATGTGCAAGTCATGCAATGATTGTTAACAGTCGTTGCGATCTGCCCCTATATAATATTTTAATCACTTGACCGTGTAGTAAGCACTTTTGATCCAACAATTCGATGTAATTACCGAACGTGCTTGGATTACATTGGTCGCGTTCATCACGCGGTAGCGCTAACTGAGCGACGATCACATATCATTATGCAAGAAGCCATTGGTCACGTTCATCACGCGATAGCGCTAACTGAGCGATCACGTATCTATGCAAGAAGCCAATGAGGACAATGCAAAAAGCGTAGTTTAAACATGTGATCAGTGAACGCTACCTGATCGCTCACCGTGATGAACGCAACCAATGAGGACAGCGCAAGAAGCGTAGTTTAAACATGTGGTCAGTGAGCGCTACCTGATCGCTCACCGTGATGAACGCAACCAATATTTGATGTTTGACGTTTTCCGTATTCCATATAATTTAATTATTTAATTTTGTTCGCTACAGTTTTGGTAGTGATGTGTTTATTATAAATTTTTAGGAAAGAAAGACAATTTTTAATTAGTATTTATATTAATAGTAATGGCATTTACACTTTGGAACCTATTCGAGGCAACATTACTATGTTTAAATGCCGTATGTATTTTAAATGAGGATAGGTTTCTAGCCAAAGGTAAATATTTACGTGTCTAACCTTAAATTTTCATAACTTTATAATGTAAGAATGTAAATAGGAATCTGAATTTAATAAATATATTTTAACTGCAATTTAAATTGCGATGGACATTCAACATTTTTGTGAAATGATAGCTTCGTTCTGTACAGATTTCCTTGTAATTCAACATTATAATCACTCCGGGCTGCGGCCTGTTTTGCAAGCATTTAACTAAAGGGTGCCTACTCATTTTGGCAGTTTACACCTTTATTTGATTGTGTCCCGTACCTTAAATATGTGCTAAATCATATTTTTCGGCATATTTTCATTACACCACTACAGATAAGAGAGACTAACAGAATAGAATTTAAAGTAATGTGTCTAAAATTTGGTTAAATTAAAAGCTTTTAATCATCTTTTAGTTGGCTGGAGTGCGAAAAGCGGTAACGTTCAGGGTTTTGGCGAGCACCCTTCCACGAAAGCCCAAGTGTTCAATTTATTGCATGCAATAAGAACAGTAGTAAGAAGTAAGTATATGTATATTTCTTGCCAGTTAACAATCTTTTGCCAATAATTTCTTTCTTGTTTCAGTTCCACTTATATTTTTTAATATAATTACAATTTTGTTTAAATTAATCCTTGGATGACATCTGCACATAATAAGTTAATGTTTTTTTATACTGTATTATTATTTAGTATAAAATATGAGGAATAAAATACCTATCGATTAGTAAAATGTGCTCAATGTACTTGGAATATGTTTTTCTTTTCACACGGAAACAGTTATTTCAAAATTATATATCTATGGAAACATAAGTAGTTCAATGTCAGGTACATTTACATTTTAGATATAATTTTCAATACAAATGAATTATTATTAATGACCTAGCTAGCAGTGGCGGCTCGTCAAGGATGGCAGGGTAGGCCCACCTAATTACATAAGCTGTAGTTGTAAAGTTATATTTATATTTTTATAGTTAAGTAAATTGTCAAATAAAATTTTGCAGTTTATTAATTGTAACATTGAAATTCAAAAAGTTAATTTTATTTGATACTATTTTTACTACATATTAATCCGCCTTATATAAGTCCACATACGAATCCGCTTAATACGGAGGGTAATACTGTCGAATTCCAATTAGGAATGCCATGCACCAAACCAAGGCAGTCTAGCCTCTCTCTGAAATTGTGATTTCAATTATACTACGTCTACGCATATGTTGGTCTTTCACTTCAATCTTACGCTTGTAATATACATCAATACGAGATGTACGTATTGCGTGTTTAAGCAATTTACAACCCAGAGTGGGCAAGCCATCCCGCAAGCAAAACTACAGACTTGTGATAAACAATATGAATATCAGATATCAAGCAGGAAAAATAACTAATGTAATAAAATTGATTAATCAATGTTTCTTATGAATATCAAATAGAACACGAATTTCCAATTTGATAATAAAGGGGTTCAAAAGGGATAGATAAGTAATGTAAAAACGTTATACTAAGCGATTGAAGAATACGTTATATTGAAAGATTATACTGTTTCTAGTCTAAAATATAAATTATTCGGCCATCAATATATCCAAGCTTCACTAAATACTACCTAGGTAATTTTAAAGAAGGCCTTGAAGGTCTATGAAATGAAGTCTACTGTTTCTAAAATTGCTGGTGTGATCAATCGAAAAGCAGTTATATTATTGTTCTCTCATTCATATTTTGGATTGTAGAACAGTAGAAACTTCATTTCAAAGGCTCATAGATTGTGTGTCAATCAAAATGGGTACGTGGGGCACTTTATCACCATATGATGTAGGAATGAAAACCAGCATTTTTGTGTATGTACATCTCTATCGCCATTTATTTTGAAACCATTTCGATTTATTGAGCAATAGTAAAAAATTCAAAAATAAACTTAGGAAATTAGAGGTTTTTGCTTATTGATTTTTTACACCCACTAAATTTCTGTAGAAAACTGTAATTACTATTCAATTCTATCCCATCCTGCTCACCCACAGCTAAAACCCACGGGCCGCCACTGCATCAAGACCTCTGACTATTGTAACTAAAATATTTATCAATGCCGTACTCGCGCTAATTCAGGCTCTGAAACTTGATTGATTTTCTGGTGGCATCTTATATTTATTAAAATACTGCGTTAATTGAAAATTGACGATTTTTTCTAAAATTTTACTTAAAATAGAAATCAAGTTATACTTAATAGGGTGTAAATCATCAAGTGCTTTTGGATTATTTTTCTTAGGGATACGGAATTCAATAGAAATTTTCCATTGCGCCGGAAGAAATTCTGTTTCCAGGCAGCAGTTAGGGGCAACGTATTTTTTATGACCGGAACATTTGAAGGATTATTTCGTCATGGTCAGGAGCATTTGATTTATATTTAGAAAGTATTTTTTCTATCGCCCCCTTCGGAGTAACAAATTGAAATGAACATTTTATATCAGTATTGAGTTTACCAGTAGGTATATATTATAGAAACTTAAAGTTTGGTCGGGTACTGGGTCAGTATTAAAGGTTGTTAAAAGAAGTAATTATTTAGACCAGAGGGATTTTGCAAATTTTCAGGCATATCAAAATCTTCTCTGGTCTGAATGTTCATAGTTTTTAATTTTCTCAATAATCCTATAACATCATTCCTGGTAAGTTTTAGGTATACTGCTTTTTCTCCTCTTATTACAGCTGATGCAGACTTATGCATATTTCTGTAATGATTCCAATTTTCTTTACTTTTAGACTGTTTATATTTCATACACAGAACGTCAAGCTCACTTATTAGGTAATATAAATTCCTATTGTCTAATAATTCCGGCTGTATAGAAGTGATTATTATCATAACTATGTAACACATTTTACCCACTAACTGCTAATTATATGGTTCATTTAACTTTGAGTAACGCTATATCGCTATATATATCTGCCTAGATAAAGGTAATGAGGTAAATGAAGTATCAGCAATTAAATATGGATGAATAAGGTCGATTGATAAATGTTAAAAGTACCGCCTCACTTCTAGAAAATATGTACATTGTACATTAAGTAAATTGAAAAAGAAAACATATAGAATTAATAATAACGTATTACGTATGCAACATGTAAAGTAAAAATCTGACACAAAATCAAATGTGGATAAACTTAATTAAATGTCAAATAAGATGAATATATTATTTTGTCAAAATCTAAATACAGATGAAACTATGAAACGTAGTAAATTTCTAGAATATTGCAGAACACACAAAATGTAAAACATGTAAAAATTATGCTGCGAATCTATGAATTCTCGTATGACGTAGAAAGCTTTATTTAGCAAGTATTTCTTAACTTTCATTTGAAACTGTTTCGTATTAAGATATTTTATTTCAGGGGGTAAAATATTAAACAATTGAATTCCTAAATAGCCAGTTCCATTTCTAGTTCTAGTTAAACGTTAGAAATTGTTGTTTAGGTTATCTTTTGGTTTTAATGGTATATGAATTATCCTAATTATTTTTTACATATTGCAGACAATGAAATATGTATGTACATGGTACTGTCATGATTTTTATTTGACAAGCTGGTCTTTACAATCATCTCTAAATCTGAATAAATTTGAAATAATATATATCATATTTCGTTGGGCAAAAAATAGGTAAGTCTAGTGGCTTCTGTGAGTCGGAAAAAACCTCGAAAAAAGAAAATATTTTCTAACGCAACGAAACTAGTTACCCCCCCCCCCCCGTTTTCGAGGATGCTGAACACGATGGCGGTGGTTTAAACTCTTTTTGAGTTGACCGTCACCCCCAAACGGCCAAAAACAACCCGCAAAAGGGGTGAAACACCGTCTTATATTGAGAAAAACTGCGTCACCTCCCGTTTTTGAGCATGCTGAACACGATGGTGGTGGTATAGACTCCTTCTGAGTTGACCGTCACCCCCACCGGCCAAAAACAACCCCTAAAAGGGGTGAAACGCGAAAACCCCGTCTTATATCGCGAAAAACTGCGTCACCTCCCGTTTTCAAGCATGCTGAACAAGACGGCGGTGCTTTTGAATTTCTCCGAGTCAACCCCATCCCTTCGTCAATAAAAATAAGTAATTGTATGCTTCAAATACACATGTTCATAAGTTAAGTAATATAATAAAATATATGAAATTTACCACTGATTCCATACAGCAGATTTCCCCGCCTGAAAATCACCAAATAACCTAACCCGACCCTATATATGCGCCTATTTTTTAGGGCAAGAGATCAGTCAACAAACGAGGAATCATCATCCGGTTTGTATTCAATGGTTTGTTATTCATTTTGTCATATCGGAATTTTCTTATCCACTTCATAAGGCAGGGTCTCACGGGGTAGTTTTTGTCCGGTTCAGGGGTTGCTTTGCTTCAGGGAGAAGATCCAGAATCCCCATCATGTTCAGCATACTCGAAAACGGGAGGTGACGCAGTTTTTCTCGGTATAAGGCGGTGTGTTCGCGTTTCACCCCTTTTAGGGGTTGTTCTTGGCCGGTGGGGGTGACGGTCAACTCAAAAAGAGTTTAAACCACCGCCATCGTGTTCAGCATGCTCGAAAACGGGAGGTGACGCAGTTTTTCGCGATATAAGACGGTGTTTTCGCGTTTCACCCCTTTTGGGGGTTGTTTTTGGCCGTTTGGGGGTGACGGTCAATTCAGAAAGAGTCTATACCACCACCATCGTGCTCAGCATCCTCGAAAACGGGGGGTGACGCAGTTTTTCTCAATATAAGACGGTGTTTTCGCGTTTCACCCCTTTTGCGGGTTGTTTTTGGCCGTTTGGGGGTGACGGTCTACTCAAAAAGAGTTTAAACCACCGCCATCGTGTTCAGCATCCTCGAAAACGAGGGGGGTAACTAGTTTTGTTGCGTTAGAAAATATTTTCCTATTTTTTCGACTCACAGAATCCACTAGTCAGCGGATGTCGTAGTGTGCCCCCAGACCACGGTGTAGTATATTAGGTGAGGTGATGCGACACGCGCCAATATCCATTGGCTGGATGTAGGTCTCGATAACTAGGGCCGAGTAGGACTACTACTCTTTGCTCCTAGATTATCTCTGTAGACCTGGACCGGCCTTCGTGATAGGTGGGTCCGCTTACTTCTACCAGACCCAGCTCGCAAATGCGAGATGTGTCGTGGTATTTTCTGCGGATCTCCCCTGGTCCTGGCTGTTGAACCTCGCTGGCTGAGGTCTCTTCTGGCGCTCTTCTTGTCTTGATATTTTCTTTCTTCGCCAGCTTGTCACCCCCGGGGGTAGTCATCGGTCGAGTTGGGTTTAGGAAGTTTTGGCTGGGACTGACTGCCGGTACGTAGGACATCAATTGATATCCTACCCCGGATCATCGGAAAGGTAAGGATACGAGCTGTGTAGCTCGGGAGTGTGGAGACCCTAAGTGCTTATTTTAGCACTTTCGGACTCCACGGAGCAGATGGGACAACGGGTGTTGGACGGTATGTTGTCCGACGCCCGCAAGGAAGTTGGGTTAGGCTAGAAAAACGTCATGTCTCTGGTAGTGGTGGTCCGTCCTGGGGTATCTGAAACAGATCGGTTAGCGGGAAATATAAGTTATACTCACCCGTTGTCCAGTAGCTGTACCCTCGGCCGTTTATGCCTCGGGGCGTCGGCAGGGTCATAATCAGTGTGATGCGACAAGACCTGTACGAATGGCTTCGTAAACGTTTAGTTGTGTGTAATGCAATAAATTGCAGGACAAATAAAGTCTCGCCGTTACTTACGCATAGAAATATTAGAAACACAGTTTACATAATATACAATAGTTAATGCTCTGTAAATTTGTTTTATTTATATTTAAACAGCCTTTTAGTTCGTTCTTTTTGTCTTAGTTTTGCCGTTTAGTTGTGTATATTTGCAACGCTACATGCATCAAAGGAAATCCATCTATCTATGCAGGGTAGGGGTAATTGCAGGGATATATTCCGGGCGCCATCTACTGAATTAAATAGAAACCAAGCACGTGTGAAGCCGTCGATTAACATGGTAAGTGCCGTGTGTCGGACCACCTAATATACTCTACACCGTGCCCCAGACTAAGATTGCATATGATAATGTTGGGTCGTTGAGGCTGTGGTATGCAATTAGTAATTAAGTTAGTTTGTGACACATTTCCAACAAGATTTCGTAGCATATAAGAGCATGTCGTGGTTCTACTTACTACAGACGATAGTTTCGGGTCTAAATTGACTCCGAGAAATTTGATAAAATCAGGGTTGTTTATTTCTCGCATATTGCGCAAACTGATGAATACAATAATCTAGGCCTAGGAGGTTTAGCAATAAGATATCCTTAGGATATCTACGACTAGAAAAAAGTAGAAATGGAGTCAACTACTTTGGCCCCTTTTTCTTCAACAAACTCCCACTACACATTATCTCTTTACCATATAATCAGTTTTGTAGCCAGGTTAAAAAGTTACTAATAAATGGAGCTTATTTCTATAATTTTCAAGATTTTTCATTGACTCAATATTCAACTGAACTTATGTAAATTGTATATTGATTTCAAATATTTTAATGTTATATTTTAAGTGTTATTTTAATTTGTTTGTCAAATGTGTAATGTTATACGAGCAATTTGTTTTTATAAACTGAATATTACTAATCATCAATATTCCATATGATTACAACTAATGTGTAATATGATTAATTTGACTTGTGTAAAACTGCTGTAGTTCTTAACACCAATAAATTCTATTTCTATTTCTAGGATGCATTTAAGCATAATTTATTTGAGGCAAACCAATTTTGCAAATTCATATTTTCGTTTGAGATACCTAGTTAAATTTTTGTCATCAGCACCAGTATGACTAGAATGTTATCTGAAAGTGCCCTGGAAAAGTGTTACATGGATACATGGCCTATGTCCATTTAACAATTTTATATAATAACTGGTAACTTATATTTAGCACGATCTGTATAGCATTTTGATTCAGTTTTTGGAAGTGAGACTGTCTCAACTATCAGAAATTTTCCTTGTATAACTGCTAAATTATTTCACATTGTTTTTTATGTACCTATTTTTGTGTCTTAGGAACTCAGTCATGTTTTTTAACACTAAATTATGTATCTGTTACAGCTTTAGAACCCACTATCGATGCCAAAAGCCTACAAAAACATTTATATTAGTTTTTATTTCATTTTTATACTTTGTTACTATGTACATGTAGTTATTTTCCTTGCATGTGAAACTTTCTAAGTCACCTGTTATACAGGGTGGGGCAATAATGCGTCCGAACTCGATATCTCGAGTTCTACGATAGCTAGAAATGTTTTAAAAAATTGCAAGTAAACTAGATAAAAAGTCTATAACCGGAAATTATTTTCGAACATACAGGGCGAGCCAAGACGAAATTACAGGACCAAGTGCCTTTTTTAAAAATGGAATACTATATGTATATCAGTAAATTTTTTGAAGCCTCTTTCTAGGCCCTATTCATTCCTATGATAGCATTGAATATCTGTCAACCACTTGAATATAATAAATTTTGTTGTTGAAATAATGCAATCTGCAGATGAATATTAAAAAAATCGCCAGTCACAATTATGGGTTTTAAGAAAAACCTATGCGAATATACGAGACAACTAATTAATGTTCTTGAATCATTTTCATTTCCTAAAAATGTACAGGGTGGCCAAAAATTATTTTTCAATTAAGAACATTTTAAATTGAATTTTCTCAATTTCTTCAAATGGAACACCCTGCATATTTTTCGACGATGTGATGTAGAAATGAAAAACGAACATTTTTTGTAAGCACTTCCCTATGGCTAATTGCAACCATTTTCATTTTATAAATAAATAAGTGTTTATTAAACATAGTCAAGCTTCTCTCTAGGAATTATAGATTGCCTTTATCGATTCTATTAATCGGTTATGTAACTTGCTAGTAAGGAAATCTAACTTGAAAAGAAGCTGGTGCGCTTAAGTCGCCCATCAACAGATGGCAACACCCATACAATCTTGCAGCTTTAATTGTTAGGAAAACTATATTTTATAAATTTGTATATTGGTACTATAGTGTAGATTGTAATATAAAAAAGCTTACCTTGTAAGTTAAAAACGCCAAGGTATCATTTGCCGGCCAATTTTGATCTGATTTACACTTTCAAACGTTCACTGTGAAATCCCCAGTAATTTATATTACAATGATATCCACATTTCGTGTGTTTAATACAACCAGGTAAATTTTATTAGTAGTAATTTAAAATTCCAATAATTTTCAATTTTGTCCTTTTTGCAAGTTCAATTTGTTTTAAATTCATTTTTTAAATTCATCAATAAGAAACTAAAATACTACATGTTACCACATGGTAATAAAATATTCTTTTCTCTTTCATTTTTGGCAATTTATAGTTTGCAGAAGTCAGAATTAATAAATTGACTGATTCATTAATTAATTAATAAATTAATTTGTCTTTAAGTATTAATTTATTTCTAAGGAGAATTGATTTTTATGTATTAATTGATTTTTATACATTTATCTACCTCTATGTATTTAAGTACTTCTGTACCGCAGTTATTTTTATGCATCATTTATTTTCACGTATAATTACTTTTACGTATTGAATACTGTTACGTATTAAGCAGACTCTTTATTAAGGAATCTTTACACATCAATTTGTTTTGGAATCAAACGTTTTCTTGCAAGGATCAATTGCCAAATTATTTAGATTGGATACTCTACCAGACAATGGGGTCCTGAACTGCACTACCAGAGCTTTCCATTTTCATCTATACCGACAAATTCATTTTTTTTTCTTGTATTAAAATTACTCCTTTTTCATTGATATAATTTTATTAACAAAATTTCACCTAAAGTTAAATTTCAAATCACGTACATATTTTTCCCAAGGATTTATTGTGGAAATCAAATTTTAATATTTTATATGTAACATCATATTATAAAATTTATTTATTTAGGTATGTAATATATTTCATCATTCATTTTATTCATATTTTTATTTCTCTGGTCAATGATTTCGGTCTCGTCTATTATAGGAGACTGGTTTTACGGGAAAAAGAGACAACTCAACTAATCATCAATTATAGATGGTGCCCACACAATATAAATTTTTTCATTGTCTCCTTTTATCGAACAAAACAAAAATTTGTCTTTTATGTCATGCATCCAAAGAGAGTAACGTCTCTTACAAGTGCTCTGAATCCTCTCTTTGCTCCGGCTAAAACCAGCTAGTCGTACGTATATGTTGCCTCATTTGTTTTCAAAAAATGAACAATAAGGGAAAGGAGGTACAAAAGGTAATGTGAACAATGTGGCAATAAAACTGTTTAAACCGGAAACTACATTTATTACAATTTTAAAGTGTCCGCCCCTGTATTTTATTAAACAATATTGAATAAAAATATATTCCATGCATTTTTTCCAGTGCAACCATGGTAGCAAAATCCACAAAAAATACATTTTATATTGATTACATTCACTTTAATGAGAATAACGACTTCATAGGCAAAATGAAATCATAGGACCTTTTGGAATTATACAGGGTGTTGCATCATGAGAGGGACATAGCTTAATAGGAGGTAGAGAACATCAGTGGTAACCGGAACCTCCCATAGAAATGTCTCATTGGGCCTTCATTACGAAGTTACAGGGTGTTAAATAATTTTTGGCCAAACCTGCTTTTTGTCATAACTTTGACAGGGAATGAAATAACGGATTCATATTTGGTACGGCTAATGTACTAACGAGCCCCAAGAGGTACATGTATAAAAAAAAATATATTCAGTTCCGGACTCACTATAATTTATGTTTCTTCTTTGCATCAATAAAACATTACCCTGTATATATTTTTTTGAAATTTCGATACGATATTCGAAAAGAGCAAGAAAAAACAAACAAAATGGCCTATTTCATTTTTTTGTTACACCTTCGTGGTTATTTAAATACGTTGTTAAATGTGCAAGAAAATGGATTACAGAACCCTATTAAATGAGAGGCACGTGAAATAAATAGTTTTATAACTAAAATTTGCAAAAATTCTATTGAGCCTAGGTAGTCTGTGTGAATCCTAATTCCGGCACGTTTTAAAGGTCCATTTTGGTAAAAAACTGTGGTCCTAATAAGTAATCGGGTATGAAATAACAAAATTTTTAATCAATCACAGTAGGCTTGTTCAAAGAATAAAAGTGACAGATAATTTAAACCATTTAGGCCTAAGCAACCAGTTACTTTGATCAAGAAAATCATCAACATTTTATACTTAATAAAAATTGGAAAAGAGAACAAACTAAAATCTAAATAAATAAAATATTTTCCATTCAATTAACAATAAATAACAAAACAATAACTAAATGTGTTTAAAAATAAAACGTAATTGACACTAAAGTAAATTTTCAAAATGTCCTCCTCAACATTCTGTGCATTTTCTTGCGCGTTTAGAAAGGTCACCAATTGCTCGACGTATCATTTCTAGATTATTCCGTATTTCGTCGCAGGTTGTAACGATGCGCTGGATTAAATGTTGTCTACTTTCAATTTCAATGCTATAAACCTCGTTTTTTAAGTGACCCCATAAAAAGTAATCACAAGGGTTACAATCAGGAGATCTTGGTGGCCATTCATGTGGACCCCGCGTCCAATCCATCTATTAGGATACACATTGTTTAAGTGTTCTCTTACTTGAAGGTTAAAATGTGGTGGGGCCCCATCATGCTGAAACAACATGCCTCTTATACCGATATTTTCTAACATATTCGGTAAAATGTTTTGAAGAAAATCAAAGCAAATTTCACCATTCAATCTTTCTTCAAAAAAATGTGGCCCTATCAAATGTCTATTCACAAGTCCGACCCAAACATTTACAGAAAACCTGTGTTGCGAACGGCGTTGGCGTACCGTATGTGGGTTTTCCTGTGCCCATTTATGATTATTTCGTGAATTGTTTACTCCATCCCTTGTAAATTGTGCCTCATCCGTAAATAAGGTTCTGTAAATGACTGGGCGATGGTTAGACAACCAATGACAAAATGCCAGGCGGGGATATCGTCGCCTTGTTGAAGACGCTGTACCTGCTGGATATGATATGGATGGTAACGTTCTCTTTTTAGGGTTCTCCATACTCGCCAATGAGGAATACCAGTTGCCAAACTGATTCGTCTAGTGCTCATATTTGGGTTTTCTTGAACTACGTTTATAATATTGTTTTGTTCCTGCACACCTTGTTGTAAAACACGCTCCACAACTGCAGAAGTAGGAAACTTTCCGTGTTGTCTTGCATACTGGAACACCGTACTAAAGGTTTTATGATTAGGGCATCGACGACCAGGAAAACGCAGCCGATATTCTCTTTCCGCCGACCTACCATTTCCATTACAGAAACCATAGATGAATATTATGTCAGCATATTCCACGTTTGTAAATTTTACTGGCATAGTTAAAATATTTTCACAAGTTTTCACTAACTAAATGCGGATTATTGACACATTAAATTACTAACAAACAATTATTCAACTGTTTAGGAGATTTCTTTTTATTATCTGTCACTTTGAACAAGCCTACTGTGATTGATTAAAAATTTTGTTATTTCATACCCGATTACTTATTAGGACCACAGTTTTTTAGCAAAATGGACCTTTAAAACGTGCCGGAATTAGGATTCACCCAGACCACCTAGGCTCAATAGAATTTTTGCAAATTTTAGTTATAAAACTATTTATTTCACGTGCCTCTCATTTAATAGGGTTCTGTAATCCATTTTCTTGCACATTTAACAACGTATTTAAATAACCACAAAGGTGTAACAAAAAAATGAAATAGGCCATTTTGTTTGTTTTTTCTTGCTCTTTTCGAATATCGTATCGAAATTTCAAAAAAATATATACAAGGTGATGTTTTATTGATGCAAAGAAGAAACATAAATTATAGTGAGTCCGGACCTGGATATATTTTTTTTTATACATGTACCTCTTGGGGCTCATTAGTACATTAGCCGTACCAAATATGAATCCATTATTTCATTCCCTGTCAAAGTTATGACAAAAAACAGGTTTGGCCAAAAATTATTTAACACCCTGTAACTTCGTAATGAAGGCCCAATGAGACATTTCTATGGGAGGTTCCGGTTACCACTGATGTTCTCTACCTCCTATTAAGCTATGTCCCTCTCATGATGCAACACCCTGTATACAATACTGACAATATTGGCATTTATTTAGACATTGTTTTATTTAGTTTTTGATTGTCAAAGTATGTGTATTTTGTTAAATTGTTTATAAAGAACCCTTCATAGACATGGCTGACAGGCTGACCTTTATAATAAAATTTATGCAAGTGGTTGGAGATATCAATAGGAATACACTACAAAGTTTGTGTAGTTGAGATATTGAATAGATTCTCCATGTATACAAACGAATATGGCAATAATTTCGAACACCTTCCATAAGTTATTACTTGTTAGTTTATTTTTTGTTTTTATTAAATAAAATAAAAAGAAGTTTATTATTTTATTAATATTTCCTTTATTGCTAAGTTACACTACTATGGTTGCACTGAAAAAAGCGCATGGAATATTAGACCAGGGCCGATCCTGTTTAAGGCAATAAAAATTCTTAGCATTATACGAATGGTCGGAAAATGTAGTTAATGGTGTAAGTAATTAAGGAAAAATAGTCCAGACTGAGTAAAAGTTCTGGAAGGGGGGTTGGGGTGGTAATATATACATTTTTAGGGGTTGTTACTCGTTTTTTGCAATTTGCGGCTAAACTATGCATCCTATTGAAAAATGTTGAATGTAAAAGTTGTAGATAATGAAAAAATCTAAAACTTTCATTATTGACTATAACCTCAAAATTATCGAGAAAAATGCAAAAAACCCTTTTTTCGGTTTTTAATTTATGACTATCGCAAAAATGTTAATATTTTCATGAAAATTGGTGAAAATGTTCTGTTTTGTGTTTCAAACAAGCCCAAATTTTTTCAAAGCGAAATATTTAATTTTCGATGTTTTATGAAGAAAATTTAAAAAAAAAACTAATTTTCAATCGAAAAATTTGGTTAGCAAATTCTCGATTAATGAACTTTACTAGTGCTCATTTTTTTCGTTGAAATCTCAACTTTAATATAGAATTAAAATATAATATTGTTTATATACAAAAATATCGTTAAAAAAGCGAAAAACCGAAAAAACTAATTTTTAAAAATCGAGTTTTCGGTGAAAATCATGAATGTCTTTTTCTTTATTGTAAATAAACGTTTACATTCATAAAAGGCGTTAATTCTCATACAATACTATGTTATACAAGTAATGTACATGTACCTAATTATTCTCGGCTTTCAAAGTCCCGAAAACATTATTTAAACTGCAATTAAATAGGTAAAAATTTAAAAAACACAAAGGCTGTGAATTGAGAAAATTTGTTAATTATTTCTTGTGATTCGTAAGTATTTACAAATTATCACGTCAAAATCTTATATTTGATTGAAAATACAAAAATTAGAAGTAAAATAATTTTATTGAAATCTTTTTTTATTCGTGGGTAATTCTTCATCGCCAGAATCGATCAAACTTTCGATTTCTTCACGTTCATTTTCTATATCTTCAATTTCTTGGAGTTCTTCTGGATTGTCCAGTTCAGTATCGTTATTTTTATTATTATTTATTAGACAGTGGGTACTGTCTTCGTCTTCGATGTCCTCGAGATTACAATTTTTTTCGTACAACGATTTTTCGGCATTAGAACATTTATCAGAACCATGACAATTTGAGCACAAATTTGTGCACTTTAAGCCATGCTTGCGACACCCACATTTGTTATTACCGCATCCTGTTTCGCAGCTTATTTACAATAAAGAAAAATAAATTCATGATTTTCACCGAAAAAAGTAATTTTTTTCGGTGTTTCGCTTTTTTAACGATATTTTTGTACATAAACAATATTATATTTTAATTCTATATTAAAGTTGAGATTTCAATGAAGAAAATGAGCACTAGTAAAGTTCATTAATAGAAAATTTGCTAACCAAATTTTTCGATTGAAAATTAGGTTTTTTTTATTTTCTTCATAAAATATCGAAAATTAAATATTTCGCTTTGAAAAAATTTGGGCTTGGTTGAAACAAAAAAAAGACATTTTTGCGATAGTTATAAATTAAAAACCGAAAAAACGGTTTTTTGCATTTTTCCCGATAATTTTGAGGTTATGGTCAATAATGATCAATCAGAAAGTTTTAGTTTTTTTCATTATCTACAACTTCTACATTCAACATTTTTCGATAGGATGCATAGTTTATCCGCAAATCGCAAAAAACGAGTACCAACCCATAAACACGTATCCCAACCCCCCTTCCAGAACTTTTACTCAGTCTGGACGATTTTTCCTTAATTATTTACACCATTAACTACAATTTCCGACCATTCGTATACTGCTAAGAATTTATCGTCTATTACGATATTTTAAACGATTTGGCCCTGGTCTATATAGTTTTATTCAATATTATTTAATAAAATACAGTGGCGGGCGCTTAAAATTGTAACATGTAATTTCCCGTTTAAAAAATTTTATTGCCACATTATTCACATTATCTTTCTATGAAGAAAGTTTCAAACGAACTATCGTCTAAAACTTAATGTAAGAAAGTTACGGAGATTTTAGTTTTTGAAAAACTTAATATTTTAAAGAAAGAAAATTAGTGCCTTATTCCTCAAAAAGAAACAATAATGCAGCTACGGACACGTGTTTCGGAGGAGACCTTTATTTAGTTTTGCTCAACTCTTAAGATATATTCGCTATGCTACGCTACGCTGATGAGGAGCAATAACTCCGAAACACGTGCCGGTAGCTGCATTGTTGTTTCTTTTCGAGGAATAAGGCACTAACTTTCTTTATTTAATTTTTTGACCTCATAAGCCCCTACATCTTTTAATATTATAAACTCAAATTTCTCTAAAACTGTTGGATTTTCGTTTTTTTTTCGTATGACGAAATCCAATTGAAATTAAATTCACTTGAACATAGATAGCATTTCTAAGTTCCTGTCATCAAAAAAATTCTTTGTAGCGCAGTGCCATGTACCCCTTACCATATTAAAAAACTATTTGTATTCAAAATTAAAGTCATTTATATGTTCTAGCAATTAGCTGTTACACAACTAAAATAAGCTAAGCCCATTCAGACTATTTCTTTTTCGATTGCAACAGACACTGGACCGCTAGATGGCGCCTGCTGACTATTTTACATGTCGCTATCCCAAAGATACCGAAATGTATTAAATAGTCAAGTGATCATCGTGTCGGTCGTCACATGCCCACCTTGCACTGACGAGAGCCAACAGCTCGAAACTGCAGTCTGCAAGTGGTGTGTGACAACTGGCACGAGAGCTCCTTTAAGTAGGATCAGTCTTTCGGCTGGTGTTTGTTGCAATCGAAGCATTAGCGTTTTGATGGTAATATGCAATTATTACACTTAACGCGCCAGGCTTGTAACAAGTAATTCAGCGCTCGGCGGGACACATAGCCCGGAGAGTAGCTGTTGGTTGCAGTCTGGTTACATTCCTTATAGTAAAATAAAGATTTTATAGAGGAGTTTGCGACTAAAAATATTATTTTTTACAACTCAAATATATTTCACCTGGGACTTTTTATTGACACACCCTGTATAAATAACTGCTATCAAAAGGCATGCAAAACTTAACACCCTTAATATCTCTGAAATGAAGCAAAAGATGTTGAGAGGAACTATTTGTCATATTTTTGAGTCAGAAATCTCCGCTTAAGCGACAGCATATGTTTTTGAAACACCCCGTAAGTTATTTGATGAACGCTAAGATAATAAAAGTTAGGCAGAAACATAACTCATTATAATTAAGAGCCACAATAGTTGTTTCATCTCCTAGAAACTCATTACATGGCGGAACAACTCATACATACATTCCCATATGAACGGTTCTAAAACTAATTCCATGAAATATAGTTTTAAAAAATAAATATACATCTAGTCCAAGCATTATATAAAATGTTACAAATATCTATTAATGCACAAATATGACGATTACATCTTTAACATCTGCGATTTGTAATTTCCTAGTACTTCGCTGTTAAATAATCACCAAGTGGGGGTTCATTACCATTACCAAAGAAATGTTCTGGTTATCCGGTAGAGAGAGAAAGTTATGGGGGATAGGTGCCTTACGCATGGTGCAGTTACCAAGAAATTCAGTCCGTTCACCAGCTATTCTTAAACTTGTCGAGCGCGATATTATTTTTTTATAACGAGGACAATAATACTTACGCAAAATAAAAAAATAAAGATGAAAATCTTAAAGGCACTTTTTGTGCTAACTTACGCAAATTATGTTTTGTCAAATTCCACTACCGTTTCGGACCTAGATCGGGACTTGAAGGAGATGGAATATAGTGAAGGAGCTTCTGTGGAGGCAAAATATTCACTACCCCCTGTGAACGTTAGTGTCAGTGGAAATAAATCTACCCATACAGTGACGGCGAGTTTGGCCAGAGTGTTGGACTTTTACAACACGGAATTGCTAGCGGCAAATTGGGGGAGGTTTAAATATTCTTTAACCTCAGGTTGCAGGAAGGATGTGGATGCTTATATTCGTGGACTTGGCAGAGCTGATAACTGGGCCTTGAAAAGTAAGTGTGTTAAATGATTAGTTGAGCGAATCATGTATCTAGAAAACAGGAACTGTCTTAGAAGATTCTGGTTTTTTTACCACAGGTTCAATAGGCTATTGACTATGTCATAAAAAGCAGGAAAATAAGGAACTAACACGTTCAAGGGTCTTTATTGCATAAATCGTTCAATTGGCCATTTAAGATAACCGCGGAGTGCTAGTAATTAGAGGGTGCAAATTGGAGATAGGGGTGAAAATGCAACTCTTTTAAATATAACTCGAAAACGAAGCTAAATTCAGGTACAGTTAATTGGAAACTTTTTGTAGAGAATCAAATTTTCCATCGAATTGGCTTATTTAAAAAAATAAAAAACAATTTTTTGTGCGAAAAGTATCCAGGAAAACAATTTAAAAAGCCGTTTTTTTCTATTTTTATCGCGTTTACCTTGATATTGTTTTAAATCTTATTTTTTATAACAATATTGATTTTTACCCAATAAAACAATGTATTTCAAGCTAATTTGTTAGTAATGAATAATTATTTTCACAAATATATAAAACTGTGATGGTTCTTTAAATAATGTGACAATTAATTATACTAAATATTGATTTTTTAGATAGATAGATAATTTATTGGTGCTTGCAACAAGAATGTTTTACACACGTCAGATATACAATGTAAATAATAATATTCATTCTATCGGAATAATGTACAATTAAAACTAAATATAAATATAAAACAGAAGACATACAATAAATAAAACCACATTAAAATATCAAAGTTAAATGGTATCAGGTACATTGCAGTCTAAAAATTCATTAATATTCATTAATAGAATTCATTAGTAGTGTAGGCTTGTTTTTTTTTTTTTTTTTTTTATACATTTATTTAACGTCGGCCTATTTCCGCTACTGAGGCCTAACACCGACGCCTGTAGACGAGCTACCCCCAACCAGGAATTTTGCCGAACCTCTTCCCTTAAGAAGAGTAGGGATCTTTTACTTGCCTAACATTTAATAGACAAGGGACCGACGGCTTTACATCCCCTCCGAAGGATGGTATATCTCCTATACAACCCTCGCCCAAGGTTGTATAGCTTCCGCGCATACACTGATATACAAGCCGCTGGAAGATGGGTGAGGCGAGGACGTGGTCTTCGTTGGAACGGTCACCAATCCAACTACTAACCACGCCTAACGTTGCTTTACATCGCATATCGAAGTATGTACATAGTAAAGACGCACCCACGCTCGCCCCCGTGTAGGCTTGTGATAATAAGAATTTTTTAATACATTTCTTAAAAACATTAACTGGTAGAGATCTAATTGAATTATGTAATTTATTGAAAAACTTGGGGCCATAATAATTAGGACCATACCTACTAGATTTTAATCTTAAATAGCTCATTCTAATATCATTTCCGTTACGATTATTATGGTCGTGTAGCGATTTTTGAGTAATATATTGTTCATGGACTTTTTTGACATGCATGAGATAGGTGTATATGTACGTATCTGCTTGATAATCCATATTAGGCAGTTAGTAGTACCTATCTGGGAACTAATTTCGAGAGGCTCCTTATTACAAATATATTCTTTGACAACTTTTTGGATAAAAATTCAATATGTTGTCCCGAATTCAACTTCGAATCTAACATAACACCTAGAAACTTTACAGTAATTGGATTACTAATCTCATAAGTAGATCTATGTGAGAAAAATACATGAAAAGTTTTACTATCATTTAAATTTAGCCTTTTAGCAACAAACCAGCCCTGGGCAGCAGATTGTATAACAGACATGAGCTCTCTAACCTTACTCAACTCCTTGTGCCCTGTTAATAGTGTGGTGTCATCGGCAAACGTTATAAGCTCAGCACTGGGAACACTCTTTCTAAGGTCATTTATATAGACCAAGAAAAGGATAGGTCCCAGGACCGACCCTTGAGGGACACCGTGTTTAACATTGCGTAAATTAGAACAGATTCCATCCCTAAATGTATATTGTTGGCTGCTGGAAAGATATGAAGATATTAGTTGACAACTGGTATTGTTAAATTTGTAATACTTAAATTTATCCAGTAGAATATAATGCGACACACAGTTAAACGCCTTTTGTAAATCACAAAAAGTTACTCCGGCATACTCTCCATTTTCTTGTTTATCAATAATTATATTATTGATAAGGTGAATAATGGCGTCATTTGTGAATTTATGTGATCTGAACCCAAACTGATAGCAATAGAATAAATTATTATTTTCAAAATGCTTGGTAATTTGAATTTTTAATACCGTCTCAAATATCTTCGATATAATAGGTGTTAGTGATATGAGTCTGAAATTATTTGATGTTATAGTTCCACCTTTATGAATAGGTATAACTTTATAAATTTTCAAAATATCAGGGAAAACACCATTGTCGATACATTCATTTATAAATTTAGTTAACGGTTTTAAAATAATATGTTTTATATATTTTATTATACTTATTGACATGCCAAAATGATCGAAACTACTTTTAAATTTAATTTTATCAATTATATATCTTAATTCATTAGGAGTGACATGTTCGTAATTTAAAATCCGAATAATCAGTATTTCCAGAATAAAAATTAGTGAAACAAGCATTAGGAGCAGGTAAATTATTGATAATATTTTCAGCTGCGTCAACAAAATTATCGTTCAGAATTTCGGGATGTATCTCGTTGCACTGATGGTGATTAGTATTCCTATGTTTGTTTATTATATCCCAATATGCTTTAGGTGTATTTCCCTTTTATCTATCTGATATGTAGAGATTTGTCTTTTTTCCAATAAAAATATAATGATTTTAGTTTTGAGGATTTTATTCAATAAAGCTTATTCAGGTAAGAATATTTTATTAAACTATTTGCAAATTATAAACATTTCATTCCATCTCTTCAATAACATTTTCAAATTGAATATCAATATCTTCATCCACGTCTTCAAGGACATCCTCTTCTACTTCTTGTATATTGCCACAACGGGCATCCATACATTCTTTGCAAAACATAGAACAAGGCAGTCCTAGTTTCCTACAACCATAGCTTCCGTGACAACCTGTGGTACATCCGTAAGCCATTTTTTTGAGCAAAATCTCTGGTGCAAGAGATTTATTCGTGGAATTAGCTATCAATCCATATTTTGATTTTTCCAACCTTGTAGACTCAAGAATTCATTTCAAATATATTTTTACAAATCTCCATATTTAAGATAGAGGAAAAAAGCAATATTTAAGAATAATTTATTTTTATTTAATTATTGTTTTAAAAAAACAATCGCAGTTGTATACATTTGTGAAAATAATCATTCATTATTGACAAATTAACTAGAAATACACTGTTTTATTGAGTAAAAATCAGTTTTTTTATATAAAAAATAAGATATTAATCAATATCAAGGTAAATGCAATAAAAATCGAAAAAATGGCTAAGTTTGAGCGACTATATCTCTTTTTGAGACCACCATTTCAAAGGAACTTTCATCAACTTTGTTCCCTATACAACAATGCCTATACCTATCTCTACTCAAAAAAAGTTATAGGCAAAGAAGTAAAAAAAAACAAAAGATTGCTTTTTTAAATTGTTTTTTTGGTACTTTTCGTACAAAAAATTGTTTTTTGTTTTATTAAGTAAGTTATTTTGATGGGAAATTTGATTTTCTACAAAAAGTTTCCTATTAACTATACCTGAATTTTGCTTCGTTTTCGAGTTATATTTAAAAAACTGAAAGGGTTGCATTTTCATAATTTAATCTTGATCGTAAATGACCAATTGAACGATTTATGCAGTAAAAACCCTTGAACGTCTTAGTTCCTTTATATATGACATAATCAATAGCCTACAAGGCATCAAAGTAACTTTACAATACAATTCAATTTTGTAGAATGAAATTGATCAGAAATATATTTTTTAACAATTTTTGTTGAACTTTGCGGTGCTTCGTAACTGTGTGTGTTGTTTTTATTGATTAAATCTAAAAATTGCAATAACTGAAAATTATATGATGAAAGGACACCTTACACGTCTGTGTTTTTGTACACCGACAATCTTGAAATTTTAATATGCTGTTGGCAACCAACCCTGAGCTATACAGGATGATGTAGATAATTCAGTTCAGTGTGAATTATCAGTTGTGAGATATCATATTCCAAATTAGCTTAATACTTTAATTGATTTATTATGTTCTGTTTAAAAAATATGTTTATATTATTTTAGACAGTGGCAGTTTTTCGGTAGGGGGATAAATCAGTTTTCCCAGTGGTCCAATGACAATGATAATTAATAAATTTCCGAACTATATGATTTGACTCATGCATATTTGTCGACTTAGCCACATCCTTGGATACGGTTTGCCATAACAAATTAAAAGGCTCTAGAAGAAATTGCAACTAAATTTGTGCTGAGCTATTTGTCAAATAGGAAACAATCCGTTAAAATGGGAAATGTAAGAAGCTCAGAAAGAAATGTAGAATTTGGAGTCCCGCAGGGAACCGTTCTGGCTCCGTTGCTTTTTAATATACACAGCGGGTCCCATTTTGCTTTTAATTGTTCTATTTATTTATTTATATATTTTGTAATATTTTTAGGTTAACTTTTTTTGTCACTTCTTTTTAATTATTTGTTTATTAGTCATTATAGTGTGAATGTGAAAGGATAAAAATTGTTTGATAAATAAAAATTTCAAAATGAGCGTCACCGTTTTTTAACAATAAATCATTCAATTGATAGTTATTTCAGTCAAGGCACTCATAAATACGCAATCCCATGTAACAGTTAAATTTCTTCGGAAATTTCTGATTTTTTATTTATCTCAGGAAAAATCCTAAAATGCGACTTTTTCAACGAAATTTGGTACAAACACATTTGGAGGGTTGCTGACTCCAGTAGCGTACTCAGATTTGAAATAAAAAATCACTAATAAGATTTCACCATTTTTTTACCCAAAAAAAATCATAGTAGGCCACGCTGTTAACAAAACACAAAGATGCGTTTCTCAAAGATCTATATTTAAAATAGGACATTAAATAAATCAAGCAAAATGGGACACGCTGTATACATATTTCTTTAATCATTGATTACCTTTAATTATGATTAGTGTCTTATTCTCTTCTATATACTGACAGTTTAACTTACATTGGTTAGCTACCATTGCCGATCTTTTGAAATAAAAATTCCCTATTTTACTGACAAACTTTTTATTACGCCCTTATAACTAAGGATTAGCTTAAATAGAAAAGCTTAGAGGGGACTGCCAAAAATTAAAAAAAAGTCAATCAATAAGTTAATCTATTTTATTATCTTTATTGGTATTTTCATTAAAATATAAAAAATGACAGTACATTCTGTAAATTGTGACTCTCTTTTCCTACATTGTCATTTGTGTTGGCCTTTATCTTTTTTTGTAAATAACACTTAAATTCAACGAAATTCTAACCTCAATAAATACTCTATTATTTAAATTTTTTAAAAGTGCTTAGTGCTCGTGAATTTTAAGCACTTTTTCAGAGCGCTTAAAGCGGCCTATTCACATCGGATTTGTCCGACGGACGTGTTCGTCAGACAGATCCGCATGAGTGTATCCACGCGCTCGACGTACATGTCTAGCGCGCCGTCCGTGGTCCATGATGACGAGCACCGACACCGAGCCAGGCAGATCCACATGTGTGTAGTCAATTTCGACGGATTTGTTTGCCAGACGTAAAATTAAAATTGCATGCCACATTTGTTTTTAGGCAACTGACTCAAAAAATGACGTTTATCGGACCTGACAGCATTCCTAAAGTGTCATCACATTGTACTCATTTGTCAATCTTATTTTTTTGGCCGCTTTTACTTCACGGCCGCATTTATTTCACAACCTCATGTATTAATTCATCATCATTAATATTTGAAACGGATTTAGGCTTAAAAATAAACTACTAAAAAGTAAGCAGTAGTTTCAAAGCTTTATTATGCATATTACAATTAATAAACTGAGATTACATATAACAAATTTTATAACCGCACGTCTGTTGAGATTTGTCCATGAATGTGTAGCAGCAACGAATCTGTCTGCAGACAAATCCGCCTGTATGTAGCTCACCACAGATCTGTCTATTGAACAAATCCGCTGGACATGCTCGCATGTGAATATAGGCCGCTTTAGTAATCGCGAGCATTTGATTGTCAACAGTGCTTAGTGCTCGAAAAATAAAAGCACTTTTTTGAGTGATTAGTGCTCGCGAGCAATTCTTGTCAGTGCTCAACACAACTAGCTCAATAAAATGTACATATGTAATTGACTAATTGGTGATTACCTGTGCAATTAATGCAGCTACCATTATCAAATTACGCTAATTACTTATGATTATGGAATTAGGTAGTAATGAAATAATTTAAATGATGTAGATTATATAACTTCAGGAAATCTTGTTAACATTAAAATCATTTCTAATGATATCAGTTAAATTAGCGAAATCATGATTTGTGAAACATTGTTACCGTAATGATTCAAAGTAAAATTACTTCAGATTTTGCATTACTTCACTTTCTCCTTCGGGTCTAATTTGACTATAATTAAAGATACTATTACATTTATACTTAATCAAAGTCTACAATAAAAATATTTCCTTCAACTAAGTACAGTTATATTTTGTATTAAAAAAATCATTATATTTAATAGGTGATTATAACTGATATATGAAACAAAAAGAAGAATATACAAACATTATTGTACAGTAAGTGAGGAGAAAAAAATATATTGATGAAAATAAAATCCATTGCAAGTATAACCCCAAATTAATGTGGAATGCGTTAAAACTTTTAATATTGGGGAGAGACTTAAAATTGAAGTATCTGATTCAATGGAAATGACTAATAAGTTAAAAAAATTTTACATTAATAACATAAATAATATGTGTGTATAAAACTCAATCTGTAAGTGTATTTTGTTAAATTATCAAGGATGCAATCAAGGAAATTAACGCAATTCAGTCATTCTAAATTCTTAACTTACTTTAAAGTGTATATGATATAAGGCGTACTTTTTAAGACTCTACTTGGCTTGTACTTCTGCACCTATTCGGAGTGTCTCTGAATGCTCCTTATGTCTTGTATTTATGTACCTATATCCTATATAATGAGTTATAATGAGACCAATTATTCGTGAATATTTCAAACTGAATCGAGCAAAAATTGATATAGTATCTAGTTACAGTACGTTAATAGTTATTTAACGAACAAGTGCATTAATCGCCCTTTAATATACGAGTTAGTTACAAAATTTTTCCGTCGACAGTATTTTTGAGAAAATGGAGAAAATCTGATTTTAAATTTTTATTCAAATACAAATTCAATTATTCATTAATTTGACAGTGACAAATATTAACGACATGACGTCTTGATTTTTTTTAACATTTATTTAACGTCCGTCTATTTCCACTACTGAGGCCTATCACCGACTCCTGTAGACGAGCTACCCCCAACCAGGAATGTAGCCGAACCTCTTCCCTTAAGAAGAGTAGGGATCTTTTACTAACCTAACATTTAATAGTCACATACACAACCCTCGCCTAAGGTTGTATAGCTTCCGCGCATACACTGATATACAAGTCGCTGGAAGATATGTGAGACGAGGACGCGATCTTCCTTTGAACACGCACTGGCCTCGGCGGTTGGGAAAGTAAAAGTATTTTGGTTGGCTAGCTTCAACTGAGACTCCCTGAGGCCGTTTGTGCTCTTAATTTGTTTAAAAGTTAGGTCGGGGTAGTATGTCCTTAAACGGAAGGAATCGGCCAATAGACATCCTGTATAAGTTTCAGAGCGCAAATATGCCTTTTATTTAATTGTAAGGGTCTAAAGCTTCACCCTGTATAAGCTGAATGTGATTTATTCACTTTTTGGTTTATCGGGTAGGGCCTACGTGAGTACCCTGTAGGTATTTTTCTTCCAATAATAACACTGTATTTAGAACACGAATTTAAAACTTTTTATTTATGCGAAAAGCACAGAGTTGAATATTTATATTATTTAGATTAAACAATTTTTCTTTTTTAGGTAACGTATCGACACTTAGAATTTTGCCTTAGACGGTGCGGGTTTCGTTTTAATTTATTAAATCTGAGATAATTCACTTAAAAACTAGGGTCACGAAGACGATTTTATTTCACTAAAAACTAGGGCCGCGAAGGCGATTTAAAATGTAGCACTAGGGCTGAACAATAATATTAAAACCGATTTTTTACTAGGGGCTGCCTAGGAAGAGGACGCGGGCACAACTTATTTCGTTAGATACACCGGGAACACAACTTGCCGGGGGCTTGGCACGTTCCTCCTTTTAAAAAAATGACGGGGCACGAAGTGGCCGAGAGCTGGATAAAAATTAAAAGGGTACCCGACATTCATTTGGGCTATTATTGTGAAATGTGGTGCAATAGTTGCTTAAATTTTTGAATTTCTCATTGAAAGTTATAGTACTAAATCGGCTATGAAAAATGTAATATTTTGATATCAAAATGCCAGCGGAATCTAATTTGGTTTTTGAAATATTCAAGATAATTGTGGGTATGACCCATGTCTGGAAATGGTCCCGTGAAGTAACGTTGAGGGTTCTATTTTAATCCATATTAATGTTATATTTGATGTTATATTAAAGTCATGTTAATACAACGTGATGCTATGTGTGGTCATGATAAATTTATATAGGTCATGATAAATCCTATTTAGGGTAATGAAGTGATGTTGGCGACGAGTTGCCAGCATGCAAAAGGGAACTAGCAAACTGGACTTAGAGTTTTAATTAGGAAAAGAAGCTGAATGTGGAATAACTAAATGAAGATAGTGACGAGTGGCCAGCAACTCATGGGGAACACGTAAACTGGTCTTGATTTGGAGAAGATTGTTTTATGGGCGGCTCGGGTAGATAATTGAACGCTGTTTAAAGATAATTTTTGGAAATTGAATTTGACGTGAAAATTAAGAGAAGGGGGCTCGTAGAAGGTTTTAGGTAGTGAAATAAATTATGATGGATTGAAGTTTGGAGAGTAATTTGAAAGTGGCTTGAAATGTTGAGGGGACTGTATTTTTGGAGGGTGTCGTTTGTAAAGTTTTGTCGATAATTTGACGGAATTGAGTGTTTTGACTGATTTGATGATGGAATATGTATGTCGGTGAATTATCGAAGATACTTGAATTTTCTCAGACTTTTTATTGATAAATTGTAGTTTTTTGATACGGTAGGTGTCTTAATGACTTTTTTATGGTGTTTGCCAGGTTGACCTTGACAAAGGATTTATTTGGCAAATTTTGAATATTTTTTGGTCGACCATTTTGGTAGTATGGTGAATATACTACAACACCTTGAGACGGTCGCCCATCCAAGTACTAACCCCGCCTAACGTTGCTTCACGTCGCATATCGAAGTATATACATAATAAAGACGCATCTACGCTCGCCCCCACGTCTTGATTTGGATTTTTGATTTTATGTGTGTTTATACTGAAATCGTTTACTAATAACAAAATCATCCATTAATAGGGGCTATTATTAAACGATTTTGTATACATGGTTCAAACTCTTTAATAAACTGTCGACGGAAAAGTCATTAGTCATGAGAATACCTTATTATACATCCGAATGGTCTAAAGCTCCAATTGGTTCCAGTGTTTGTATGACAATTAAAGAATATTTTTGGTATTGATATTGTATGTTGCGCAGATGTCGGTGGACGTGTAAGCACTGAATCTTCTAAACAACAATTAAATTCGACTGTAGTATTCTTGAATTAGCCATCGCCATTATTTTCCAGATTTGTGCCTTCAGATTAGGGAGGACACCACAACCCTTTGAACGACATTCGTGGTTGTAGAAATATTTACTATTATTTTCCGCGAATAATTAAATGTGCAACTAGGAGAAAGTGAAACATATTAATGAGATAAACAATGATTACACTTCGTTATTTTAGCTAACACGCAAATTACAGTATCCATTCCTTTTTTGCGTGACAACGCACCTACATGTAATTACTGAAATGTAATTTAATTCAGTAACTTTCATTGTGACATATTAGTCAATATAAACCACTTTCAATCTTATATGTTATTAATACGAAATGAAATCTAGAAAATAAATATTTGATTGAATTTGAAGATAATATTAGCATTGAGGAAGCGTTGTTCCAATTAATAATGATTATGATACAAGTAATAACGTGAAATAGTTACGCCGAGCCCACTGCTTTCATGTCCTTAGAATGTCCTATTTTCTTTTCATTATATTACAGGAACTATTTGGACATATATGTTATAAAACTGCAAATAAAACGAAAGTTTATATTTTCAAGGGTGAACGTGATCATACAGTAATTCTACAACATTACATAATAGTAATATTATCTAGATTTCCATTGAAATGTTGAATGAATACAAACCTAAACCATTAATGACAAAAAATTTAACACAAAATGGTTCTGAATTAAGTCAAAAAGTTCCGGATCCGTTAGTTAATCAAATATCAAAACAAAATACAAGTTTTTCCACTGAAATTGTACAATGTTAACCCGTGTCAAGGTTATAAATTATATTAATCATTACCATTCCATTTTTTCCAACGTTTACTTCCTTTTTAAATTTTAAAAAAGAACTCAAAAAAGAACAAATTGTCTGAAAAAGGTTAATTAATAGCCAAATCAAGGCTCGGAAAAGAGACAACATTACAAACAAATGGATTATGATGCAAGTTTTTTTAATAAGACATTAGGTAAAAGAGCAAATAGATTTGGATTATTTCGATGATGTAAAAAAATTGAACAAGATTTACAAAAAAATACATAGCGATTTTAATCCTAGTTTTAAATGAACTAAATAAATAAAAACATCATCTGTAATGTCCTACAGAATCGAAGGATTTGATATTTGTGAAGTTTTCGTTGACGTTTTCTCCTATGCTTTTGCTGAAATATATTATATCAAAGATATAATTTAATTTTTAATAAGAACAAATGTTGCAATGTAATTATATGCGGCGACCTTAATATAGATTTATTTGATAAATCAAAAGACACCACAGAATTATTAGATCTTGTAAAGTCATATTGTTTAACTACTGCATTCGAGGAAACAACAAGAATCCACTATAATAA
This sequence comes from Leptura quadrifasciata, assembly GCA_963675555.1. Lineage (NCBI taxonomy): Eukaryota > Metazoa > Arthropoda > Insecta > Coleoptera > Cerambycidae > Leptura > Leptura quadrifasciata. Next base: position 144,138,580 of record OY776675.1, read on the forward strand.
AACTGAAACTGCTATTGACTATATTCTTAGAAATTTTGATAGTCATATAAAAGTAAAAACAATGCTTAGGAATGGACTATCGGACCACTTTGGCCAACAAATAATTTTTTCTGGAACTATTATAGAAAATAATCTGTATACTTTTAGATCTTTCTCTAAGAAAAATACTAGTGTGTGCGAAAATTTTTTGAGGGCTGAAAATTGGCAAGATGTTTTCAACGCCAATTCAGTTGATGAAAAATTTCAGACGTTTATAAACATTTTGCAATATTATTATGAAATAAGCTTCAAAATAGTGACTAAAGATATACGAAATTCAAACTCCAACAAGGGATGGATAACTTTAGGTATAAAAAAATCTAGCATACGTTTAAAAGAGCTATACAATTTAGAGCAAGTCGGGATAATTTCTAAAGAATATTATAAAAAATATAAATCTATTTATAATAAAGTATTGAAACATGCCAAGAAAATGTATTTCGACAATATCATTTTAAACTCCGCGAATAAATCCAGTACTGTTTGGAAAATTATAAATAATACAGTAACAACAAGAACAGACCATTTTAATCAGGATTGTATGTTAATTAATGATAAAATCTCGTCAGACAAAATAGAAATTGCAAATGCATTCAACTCATATTTCGTTAACCTTCCTAGATCATTATTACAGAATCATAATATTACCAGTGTCAATAGTACAAATACTTACCCTCTAGATCTGCCATACTTGAACCCTACAAATGATCCAAATTTTAAATTTATTTTTAATCCTGTAACAGAATCTGAAATGGTTGATGTTATAAACAGTTTAAAAAACTCGAACTCGGTTGGTCCTGATTTATTTTCAACAAAAATTATTAAAAAATTTGCTCACCTATTAGCTGCACCATTATGCCACTTAATAAATGAATGTTTTTTACAAGAATGTTTTCCTGATATACTTAAACTCTCTAAGGTTATTCCACTTTTTAAAAAAGGTGACGTTATGCAGCTTTGTAACTATAGACCAATTTCATTGTTGTCCATTTTTTCAAAAATTTTCGAAAAATTGTTAGTAAATAGAATAGTTCATTTCCTTGAAAGTTATAATATCTTATCTAAAAATCAACACGGTTTTCATAGAAATCGTTCTACTTTATCCGCTCTTGCGAGTATTTTAAATAACATTTATAAAAATTTGGATCAAGGAAACAAAGTGATGGCAGTATTTGTGGATTTATCGAAGGCTTTTGACTGTGTGGACCATGACATTTTATTAAAAAAAATAGAGCGCTATGGTTTACATGGTCAATGCCAAAAAATTCTCAAATCCTATCTGAATAGTAGAAAGCAATTTGTTGATTTTTGCAATGTTAAATCAAATGAGCTATCGGTTGATATAGGAGTCCCACAAGGGAGTGTATTAGGGCCATTATTATTTTTGCTGTATATAAATGATATAGAAAGTATATTCTCCACATTTTACAGTGCATTTGCAGATGACATTTCTATTATTGTTAGTGCCAGAAATGAGCACGAAGCCATTAACAAACTAAATGAAAATCTATCTGCTGCTGCAAATTATTTTCGGAAAAATAAACTTGTTCTTAATCAAGATAAAACATTCTCATTGCAATTTCACCCCATCGCATCGAATTATTTGTCTAGCGTTTTATTAAAACTAAATGGTAAAAGTATACATCAAGTACAGCAATTTAAATTATTAGGAATATATATTGATCTTTCCCTTGATTGGAAATTTCACGTCAATTCACTTTGTAGTAAATGTGCTAGTAACTGTTTTGCGTTGAAAAGGTTGTGTCAAATAGCCAGTACTTATGTTGTAAAAAAATTCTATTATTCTAATTTTGAGTCACGTTTAAGATACGGTGTTATTTTTTGGGGAAATTCCACAATGTCTGATCGTGTTTTTATACTGCAAAAAAGGGCCATACGCGCTATGTTTGGACTTGGATATCGGGAATCGTGCAAACCTTCATTTATTAAGCACAAAATCTTAACTCTGCCATCTTTGTACATCTTAGAGATACTAACATTTGTCAAAAAAAATCTTTCCGACTTTACCTTCCAAAACGTTTCTCATTAATATTCTACACGTCACGGTTTTGATTTGCAGTATAATATACACCGGCTGGAACTGTACACAGCAAATCCCTATTATATTGGTGCCATACTGTATAATAAATTAGATAATGTTACTAAAAATATACTTAGTGTGAAAAAATTTATATCTACTATTAAAAATATGTTACTTAAAGAAGCTTACTATTCTGTGAGGGAATTTGTATTGTCATAAATTCTCCTCTTTTTTCATTTTTCTCTTGTTTTTGACTTGTCCCATATCATTTTGTATGATCTCTTGGACTAATAAAGAATTATTATTATTATTATTATAGAAACATTTTTAACCGACAACATTTTTTTAATGCGTGTATGTAAGTATGTGTGTGTGTTTGATCATTAGTTTTGTGATTTTCGTGAAACTTATTGCGGTTAAGCATTCTGTAACTTGATCCCACTAAGGTATCGATATATAAATATATACCGTTTTGCGTACCCTTCTGTTCGGTAGTTGAGTTTATCTACCTGTAAAACAGTGTTCCAAATAAATAATTAAATAAATAAATAAAGGGGACAAAAGAATCAAATTTGGTAGTATTTTCCAAGTTAGAAAAAATGGTGAATGCGCTAGTGATACGTCGATTAAAAATTTAGTTTTCGACTCGATAATCAAACCATAGGTTACCATTGCAGTTTTTCTTTTGTTATATTAAAGATAAATAAGGCGTCTGAAATATAATTTTTACAAAAATTTAATGTTTCAGTTTCTTTTACTAAGCCTTCATTAGAGCTTATATAACGTAATATGTTAGAATATTTTATGAAAAGGAAAGTAATCTCTGGTAAAAAAACATATAACATTTCTACTTTATATTCGCCTATTTTCTTACATTTCAGGTTTATTACTCTGATATCAATCGCATAAGAATATTTTGGGCTTCAAAAATATATGTACTTTTCTGATACGCTTACACGAATCTTCTACTTACCTGCATAATATTCGCGTTCTAGAAATCGAATCAGAATAACAAAATGTCGGTTTTTTCGCAATGAAAGTCTGAACCGACTGAACTCGTTTGAAAGATTTTTTTCTAAAAATATAAGAATATGCGGAATTATTTTGTTTAAATAATTTTTTAAATAAAATATTCTAAACCTAATTACTGCTGAAAAAACACTACAAATGTTTCTACTCACTTTTTCGATTAAAGGGATCGTTAAAAATTATTTAACAATAAACAATTTGGGGCACATTTTTCGGCCTCTCTGTCCATAAGTTTGAAAAGGAAAAGTGCAATCTTTTCCACTGATGCATCGTTCGTCTCTATTCGACAGGGTGGAAAATCGACAAGTTTCTGGACCAAATTGTGAGGGCTTAAAATATCGGGCTTCAAAAGGTACTAAAAACTATTATACTTGATAATTTTGACAGAAATTAATAGGTTTTGGGGAAAACGCGGAAAACAAGTTTTTTTGTACTTTGGAGGTGTTCGAAAATGTACTGGAATATTAAATAAAATCCTATAAGCTGTAAGGATGCCACAGGACCTAAAAAATAGAGCTTGCAAAATACGTTGGAAATACTCCAGTCGAATTAGCATTTTGACAAAAAAAAAAGTTTCTAGGTATAAGCCGAATCCAGGATGTTCAGAATGATGGTAGCAACGTAGGATTTCTTAGGCTTCAATTTTTTTGCGTGGCAAAATTTTTTTTCGCCGATTGAGAGCAAATTACTAACTTTGCTGACTAACGTCAATCAGCAAAGTGTCACTTTCCCTGCCTAGGCAGGAAACTGAGCACTTTCTTGCCTAGGCAGGGAAAGTGGCACTTAGTTTCCATGGTAACCAACTAGTAACAACTGCGATTTTTAATGAATTTTTATTGAATTTATTACAACAAAAATAAATAGATTGAGAATTGTAAAAATTTAATTATTTTAGAATATATTTAAGAGATCGGCGAAAAAATTATATGTTTGACTCAGCAGCAAAATAGATTAACTGCCTTGGCTAAGTTCCTAGCCTAGCCTCGCTGTGCTTGGCAAGGAATTATCAGCCGCGGCAGTTAATCTACTATTTTGCTGCCTAGTTAAACAAATAACTATTATTAAACAATTAAAGTGTGAGAATAGTTATTTGTTTAACTAGGCAGCAAAATGGTAGATTTACTGCCGCGGCTGATAATTCCTAGCCTCGCTACATATAATTTTTTCGCCGATTCTTTAAATATATTCTAAAATAATTAAATTATTACAATTCTCAATCTCTTCATTTTTGTTGTAATGAATTCAATAAAAATTCATTAAAAATCGCAGTTGTTACTAGTTGGTTACCATGCAAAATAAGTGTCACTTTTCCTGCCTAGGCAGGAAAGTGCTCACTTCCCTGCCTAGGCAGGCAAAGTGACATTTTGCTGATTGACATTAGTCAGCAAAGTTAGTACTTTGTGTCAATCGGCGAAAAAATGGTTTTTTCGAGTTTTAGAAAAAAACTTTCTTAAAAATTGTGCGCCTTGAAAAAAACTACAAGACGAGACCAATTTTATTATTTTATTTAATCAAAATGGATTAATTTAGTTATGAGTCATTACAAAAAACATGCTAAAATGGCTTTTTTCAATTGTTAATGAACAATAGAAAACACGTTTCATATACTTCTTACCACATGAAAAAAAAGAAGGCTCTTGTAGCATAGAAAAGGCACGCGAAATCGGGAGCCATATGGTCGAATAGTTTTTGCTCAATCAATTTGTTAATAACTTTTTGACTTTTTTTTAACGCTCATTTCTCAGAGACATGGCAGTTTTACAGCGATCTGCGGATACGTAGATTGAAGTTCACGATTTATACTATCAATATCAAAAAATAACCAAGAGTATTGGTTTTAAATTGTTGAAAGCGATTATCAAAGTTAGCATTACTTTTTTCGTTATAAACGAATGCATGATATAGAAATGCCGATAAAGCATCTGACAGCCAGGCCTGAATTGGTAAATTTTTTCAGCCCGAATTTGATTTCTTATATCAGCCCACCAGTGGAAGATCTATAACCTGTGGTGTTCCCAAATGGCGCCGCAGGCGAAAACTGAATATTTTCAAGGTCACGCGTTCTCCTGGCACCTTAGAATTTCAATGAAAAATCCATTTATACAAAAATATGGACTTTCACAAGGATAATTTTCGGAATAAATCGTTAAGGGAGATCAGTTACCGAATAAAAGCGAACTAAACTAAACCATCAGCCTGCTAAACAGCAGATAAAAATTTAAAAACAAATAAAAAAATTATTGACATGTTAATAAACTATTATAAAAGTTTCAAGAAACAAACAAAAACTAAAATACTCGTAATAGAAACAATGTGAAAATTAAATAAAGTTGATTGAAAACAAAATACTTATACCTAAGTACCTAACTAAAATAATAATAAACTTCAAAGGCTAGAACTTCTTTGAGCAATCTCATCAATGATTTGATCATTTTCTAATTCTACAAGAATGCCCTTTTCTATCGACATAAATAAAAATGCTTCCAAGTGATCTTGCGATAAGCAATTTCTCAGCCTATTTAAAATATATTTTAATTTGGAGCACGTTGTCTCGGATCTCACTTGGGACATGAAAGTGTCAACAGATATTTACATACCCAATATAAGTTTGAGTATGCCAACGTATGTAGTCTATACTTTGTCAGCACTAAAAAACATCAAAAGTTTTCGTGCATTCAGTTTTTGAACTTGTATTTCCATCATGCTCAACATCAATATCCACATCCACAACGTCTATTTTGGAATCGGAATTATCTATAATTGTTTTTAAAGTATCCCACTTTGATGCGAAGTCTTTTAATTCAGTTTGAATAACATGTTTATCAATTTCAGAACTCACATATTCCTTAATTTTGGAGGCGAGAAACTTAAATGCCGTTCTTGGCATCTTCTCCCCCGCATCGACCACATCATTAAAAGAGTTTGGGTCCAACGACACGATATCTTTAAAAAGCTGTTCGTTTGCTATAAATCTGGATTCTCTACTTGTTATAATACTATCATATATTACGTTGCATACAGTTATTGTGAATTTTTCAACTGGATTCGCAATCGGTTCATCCCTCGATTTTTCTCCGGCTATTAGTTTTTCCTTGATATTCTTTTTTGTGCAAATTTATCATCTATAGTTATTGAAACGTCTTTTTCAAGAAACTTATTATAAGTCCAAGCGACAAAACTTTTCAATTTTTCTAATGTGGCTCCAAACTCTAGACTGTTCTTTTAATGTCTAAAGTGTTTTTTCTACCATTTGATAAGCTACAAGTAAATTTAAACCTTTTGTTTGTAAATACAAAGAAAGCAGAGTAGTGCTACTAAATATTCTCAAAAATATATGAGCCGTAAACAAAATATCAAAATATTGGAATTTTTCAAGAATGGTGGAAGCTTTTGTAGCGTGCATCTGCGTTGAACTTTGCTGATATGGATATTTCTTATAGAGTTTCCAGTACATAGATTTTTCAGGCATTTCATGTGGTCCAAATATTTTAGACAAACATTTATCTGGCCCACTACCGTGGTTCTCCAATAGAGTGTGTAAATTTAAAATTGCTGATCCACACCATTATTATTATTATTATTATTATTATTATTATTAGCCGTTACTCGAGTCCGAGTATAGAAATTTTACAGTCGATAAATTGCGTACAATAAAAAACAAGTAAAAGGTGTAGTCTATTGTAATTTCCATTCATCTACGGTGCACACGACTATGGCTATAGAGGCCAATTCGGGAGAGCACAAGTCGACCGCAATCAGGACAAACATAGACCTGGTTAGGTCTTGGATTCGGCCTTCTTGCAGCAACATTTCCTTGATAGCTGGCCACAACCCCTCGCCATTCGGTTCTGTCCGCTGCAAGTTGTTCCCATTGCTCGTCTGCAATACCGCAGGATTTTAGATTTTCATGGAGAGCGTCTTTGAACCTCTTTCGTTGACCGCCACGCTTTCTTCTACCGCTTAGCAATTCACCATAAAGTGTACATTTAGGAAGGCGGTTATCATGCATACGATGAACGTGACCTGCCCATCTTAGGCGTGCTCTTGAAATAAGCACCTCAATTGGAAGGCTGTTTGCTCTCCTGAGTACTTCCACGTTTGATCCACACCATACCTAGTAAATAGATACTTAAGAAACGTTTTGAGAAACAAAATTCCAACCAACAGTAAAACTAAACTATTTAATTTCCTACCTGTAAGGGCTGTAAGAACATCTCACTTATATTTTTACATGTGTTTGCTTCATCTTTTAGTTTTTTCTTTTTCTTCTCTCTTAATTTTTCCGCTCCACCCTTACATTTACCTTTTTGCCACGGCAAATTTACAAATCGACACGACAAGATCAATAAAAATAACTAAACCAAATTCGATATTCGATTGGTTTAATTCGGAAATAATATAAACTATTTATTTAGATTCGCTCATTTACTGCCTACAGGCCTACCGACACTTGCCACTCCCTTGCACGCACGACTGCAATTAGACTTCATGCATGTATATGTAGTTGTAAAGTAAACACAAAACAAAAACCGAAACAATTTTTATTTGTTCATATTAATAACTTGGACTCTATAATACCAATACCACTCCAAGACTTGGAAGTTTATGTGTCCGTGGGGGACCGCCAACAACAATTTAAACTAGTACTTAGAAATCCTACATTCCTAAAATCATTTTGAATATCCTGGATTCGGTTTATATAAACATTTTTTGTGAAAATCACCTCATTTTCGTCCTAATTCGATAATAATAATATTATGAAATAACTTTACAGTCCATTCTTAACCTGAACATCTGCAATTATAAATTTTCTATAGTTATAAACAGAAACAACTAAGTAGGTCCACGATAAAATTGTTCATATTATCAATTTCAGCGTCACTTATTACATCCTAATGTTAATTAATTCATGTTTCTGTTATCTCGTATAGTGTTTACGCTTAAATTTACCGAGAAAATTCTTTTCACTTTTTATTTACTTTACAATATTCATATTCATGCATACCATGATGAGTTAAACTTATAGGCGTATTTAACAGATGAACATTATGTGAAAGTTAGCATTAATATTTCTTTATATAATACGGTGTGATTCAGTACGAAGATGTACAACCTACTAAATGATCATTAAATTTATGTGAGGATTATGTATTTTGATGAATACCAGGCATTCCTTTTCAAATAATATTGTTTGCAACGTGTGGTAACCTTTACATCGTCTCTTGTAGGTATTGAAAGTTATCCAGATTATCCCCGGTCATTACTTTCTCAAATTTAACTACCCCAGAAATGCAAAAGTAAAAAATACTAAATTGTATAAGATTGTATATTTTACAAAGAAATTCAAATGGCGGATTTTTGTAGTTTCCTAAGTAGCATCATTCATAGATTTATCCAAGGCCTTTGATTGTCTCACATGACATATTATTATTAAAGTTAGAGATGTATAGTATCAGTATAGTTATAAAAGACAACACATCAAACAGATATCAATGCGTATAAGTAAATGGTCAGAAGTCTTCTCTTAAACCAATTAATCATGGAATTCCTCAAGGATCCCTTTTAGGCCCAATACTATTCAGTCTTCATATAAATGATATTTCAAAGTTTCTTGAATGTAAATCTATCGGATATGCTGATGACACAACTCTACTATCAGTAAGTAATGACATGAGCTCTCTTATGCATGTGTCCGAGAAAACGCATTCAAAAGCAAATGTCTACTTTAGGAACCTTAAATTATCTCTAAATGTAGAAAAAACACAAACTGTAATTTTTAATTTAAACACAAACTTAAATACCGACACACATCCTGCAAAATAGCTAGGTGTTTTTCTTGATAGCAAGTTGACATGGGAAGCACATTCAGAATATTTATCGTAGTGTTTATCTGTTAAAAATTCCCAAAAATCTCATAAATGAAAATACACTTCTGCTAGCCTATCATTCCATATTTCACAGTGTAATGTCATATGGTCTTTTATTGCGAGGTGGCTCAGCACATGTTTCTAAAATATTGCGTATCCAAAAACGAGTGGTAAGAGTTATTACAAATGCTAAATATGATGAAAGTCGATGACCGTTATTTAAAAAGCTATGAATACTTACCTTAAAAAAATCAATATATTTGCATATGCTTAAATTGCGCTAAAAACCGCTGCCTAAGGAATCACTACTTCCACATCCAGATTTTGTATCCAAGTCTTATGCACACTAAATCCCAATGTAATATTTTATTCCCTTGAATAATAGAGTTGGGGGCGGTAGAGGGGGTGGCTAATGTTAAAAAAATAAGAAGTCCTTGGTTCTCGTATACATACTAAATCCCAATTTAATTTTTATTCCCTTAAACAATAAGGTGGGGGTGGTAGAGGGGGTAACTAATGCCAAAATAAATTTTAGAGGCCCTTGGTTCAAATCCCAATTTAATTTTTTACTCCTATTAATAATAGGATGGGGGTGGCAATAGGGACGGTAGAGGGGGTAGCTAATGCTAAAATTTTTTTTAGACGTTTCGTTCTTATATACACAGTAAATCACATTTTAATTTTTTTCTCCCCTTTAATAATAGGGTGAGGGTGTCAATGGGGGTGGTAGAGGGGGTAGCTAACGCCAAAAAAACTTTTTTAGACGTTTTGTTCTTATATACATAGTAAATCACATTTTAATTTTCTTTACCCCCTTTAATAATAGGGTGGGGGGTGGCAATGGGCGTGGTAGAGGTGGTAGCTAACGTTAAAAACTTTTTTAGACGTTTCGTTTTTGTATATACACTAAATCACATTTTAATTTTTTTACTCCTTCATAATAGTGCCCTGGGAGTGGTACTGAGGGTGATAGTGGGAAAAGGGTGGCCAAAAAAAAATTGAGACCTTAACTTTTCGTACATGCCCTAAATTGCAATTTTATGGACTCTTACTTGCTTGTTTTGCCTATTTACCCTTATTTACCCCATTTACCCCCGAACCTTTCAACGGGATTAGATCAAAATATAATCTAGTTCCGGATCTCGTTACAATACATAAGTGTACCAAATTTCAAATCAATATCATAAACGGTTCCAGAGTAAACGCGGGCACAAAAAAAAAGTTACAGACAGACAGGAAAATTTTTTTCGCTCAAATTTAAAATCTCGATGTTTCATGACTTTTTAAGCCTATTTTTAAAAAAAATTATTTGTTTTTGCGTTACTATACTTCCACTGGACGTGGAAGTAAAATTATACAGCTAGTCTAATCTACACAGAAATGAGACAAGAATGAACCTTATAATTGAACCATATTTCCGTCTGACAAAAAAATATAAACTCTTTCAGATATATCTCCATAAACATATTACCCATCGAATGGAAAAAGTTAACCATAAATTTCAATGAATTGGCTTAGACATTTTGAATATTTCCCGTCATAACTCTTAAAGTAGGCCATGGATTTCAAATGTCTTTAAACCATTTTGTAGCTTATAAAGAACCGGGACAATTTTCGTAGCAACAATTTGTTTGCGCTACTGATATTAAGTGAAATATTGTCGCGGGCCCTGATAAAATGAACAGCCTGTATATTCTGACATAGAATTTAACGCTCTATCGTACTATTATATTGCAAAATTATGATTTTATTTTTTAGAAACAGAATACTATTTCCTTGTAGACCAATAAGTGACATTTAAAATTTACATGTATATTTTTTACTTCTTTTTCTTTGATGCTCACTTGTGTTTATTTCTTATTGGCATCAGATTTCTCGGCAAAAATATGTCAGACTAGCTTTTCAACAAAAAATTATCTCAAACGCTAAATAAAACCGTAACGCGTTAACTGGGACACACCGTACATACAGGGGATGTCAAAAAACGAATGTAAGATTATACAATGAATATTAATTGTTGGTAGAGGGATGTCCTAAATATGTCCATCGAATATCCCTATGTATGAAAAGATCCATACAAACATTTTATTGCGTTTTTGGTAATTGATAACTAAAAGATCATTCAAAACGCACATCTTAAGGAAAAAATATATTAGGTAAAGAGGAATACGGCGAAAACTTGCCTTGTGCATTTATTGGGTGTGCCTCCCAACCATCATAATTTACATAAATAATTGTCCGATATATCCCATCCAACTTACTCACAAGGATGTACAGAGAACATTTTGTAGACGAGAGAACGGCGATATCGGATTTTCTGAGGATTTTCATGGAGGTATGAAATTATCCGTAGTATGGGTTTACCAAACATCCTCACGTGCGAAGCAATCCATGATTGTACATTTGAAATTGGTACAAAGAAAACGTTTGATTTGCATTGGTCTGCCGTTTACATACCAATATTGTAAGACATTGTTATATAATTGACATTTTGATGCTACCGTTTGCTTACATTCATTGGATATCTTCATATGGATGTCCACCAGGACTTTGAAAGGACATCAAGTGGATGTCTTGATATGGATAACCCGAACGAAGTACACAAACATTCAGTGGATTTTTTTGTATACATCCAGTCGAGATTTTGATATGAAATTGCCCACAGTACCTATAAATAAAATTTTTAACTAAATAAGTCTGGAATAAATAATAAGGATGTATAGGCTTTATTTTCTTAAAATATGCATTTTTTTATTTTCTTTTATTTGAGTTTTCTACCACATGTATTGTCCTCTTCAAAAACAAATCACCAACACATACTAATAGATATCTAAATTTTAACTCAAATCGTCAATGAAAGTTAAAAGGAGTGTTATAAAATGTTTATACGATAGGGCCAAAATAATTTCATCTATAATGAAATATGAAATAACAAGAAAAAATGTATCAAAGAGGTTCTAGTACAAAACCAATACCCTGAAGCCTTCATTGAAAGAGTTTTCATAAATGTTGAAAATAGGGGCAATCAGGTACGACAAAAACCTGAACGTTATTATACAGCAACAATTCCTTATGTATACGGACTATTGGAGAAGCTAAGCCGTATAGGTGACAAATTTGATGTTAGGACGGTATTTCAAACGAGGAACACTGAGATCTATTTTACCAAAAACAAAACCGATACACCGGGAGCAGAATTCAAAAAAATGTATTTATAATATCCCGTGCGAATGTGATAAATGTTATGTGGGTGAGTCATCCAGACCTATCAGTCTGAGGTTGGAAGAGCACAAGAATTACATTAGAAAGAATTAAATTCAGAAATCAAAGATTTGTGAATATGCTTGGGAAAACGGACATGGAATAAATTGGGACTCGGCAAAAATTTTAACAAAAGAGTAGATAACAAAAAAAGGAAATTTAAAGAATCAGCAATAATATTATTAAATGAAGATAAATGCGTATCGAATTGTTCTCTAGATATTTGTACAACCTGGCTACCAATGTTAAAAGAAGAACTTAACAAACTCAACATTATCCAAAAGAAAATAACATCAGTTCTGTGTAAATAGTACGGCATCGATGGAAATAACATAAACATAATCTTAAAACTGTGTATTTGACATACACAGCAAATAAGTGTCCTTCGAAAAAAAAAAGCTACGAAAACGGAAAGAGACTACTTTCTGAAACGTCAGCAAAATACATTATTTCTGTGTTTAAAATACATGTGGTAGAAAATCCAAATAAAAGGAAGAACACTATGCATTTTTTGTAAAATGGCTCACTTTTAACAATTTCTGAGGAATACTGGCAATGTTGTTCTTTTTAGAAATTTATTTACGATGAATCTACAATGTACACAAAATAAGAACATCCTAAAGTTGACTCAAAGTTTAAAAAAATGACCTTCTGTAATCCACAATAGGAATTAGATTATACTGATAACATAATCCTGAGGAAATTTACATTCGAGAGGTATCTTTTGCATATTTAGAACTCGGTATAATATACATATATAAAAATATACAAGGATACACAATTCAAGTCAATTGTATAAGAACGTGCATTTTATCTATCATGATATATATTTACATGTCTTTCTGTGATATAATTATCATCTAAGGTTTGTGTGTAATTAGCTTTTGATTGATTTTTTAGCTCTAACTATCTAAACTATTATATTATTGTGTTAGGTACAGGTGCTCAGTAGCCTTCATTGCGGTGGACAAGTTTTGCCTTTCCCTTGCCGTTGTAGTTTCAACAGAAACACAAAAGAAAAACACCAATCCAACCATATATTGTGTAATAGTTCTATACAAGTATAAGAACATAAAATCAAATTATAAAAACATCACATCAAACATCAAATTTTACGATATCAATGTATTTTTTAAAACATTTTTAACGTACTTGTGATATTTAAATTTTTCAACATATTTTGTGTAATAATAACAGAAATTGGAACCATGTGTATAGAAATCGCGTAACAAAATAAGAAACTACATACAAAATCTCAGAGAGAGAAAAATGGCTGTATGCGTAATTTTCCTGTAATATATAGGATAGGTGTATATGTTAATCTAATAATAGATCGATAAAGAAATGCATATAAGGCGATAAGTCGAGAAATTCTATTACCAATCTTAAATCTTGAAATGGACTTGCTTCAGGTCTTTGGGATGGCCTCGTGAAGGCTCTCTTTTATGTACTTCAACTGGATTATCTCCACACCAACAACAACACACGAACAATAGTACAACAGCGATAACAATTTTGCTAAACATATAGTTTTAAAAAAGATTAAGTTTAAATAACAATAATTGCGGAGCGAAAATGGCGAATATCGTTGCAGGGTACACACATGCAGATCTGCATTTTTACAGAGTTTTTTTGTTTCTTATTCCTAAAAAAGGTTAGAGAAAACCTAGTCTCTCACATGCGCGGACAAATAATGAAAATAAACGCGTACAATTTAAAAGTAGATTTGGTGCACTTACAACCAAACAATAAAATTTAAACTAATAATAAAAACAGAGAATATCAATGGAAACTAAACATGATGACGAAAACTCAAAAACTTTTTTGTGTCCCTATAAAACTAGAGAGAGACGAGTCGATGAAAAGCTAGTGACGAGTGCAGACCCTGATTCGAGAAGCTACAATTTTTTCTTACTACTTTCTGCTACTTAGTGCATTATATATATTTTGTATATTAATTACCCCGGCCGGTGGTTACTTCGTGCCACTGGAATTTACACATATTACGAAAAGGACTGCGACACGCCTGGATACTTCCCGGTCTTCCCCTATAAATTTGGTAAGTGCAAGACCATTTATTATTCATTTGCATTTATTATACATTACAAAATTTGCAAATGTGTAAACAGGAGTTCTAAGAAACCCGGTATAAAAGAATCAGCTATAAAAATTAAATACAGTCCACTTATAAAAAATACCAAAAATTACATGGTTTGAGTTTTTTCTATTACCAACTAGAAAATCAAACATTAGACTTATCACCACTTGCTATTAAAATATTTCGTGATTATCATATTTTTTCATGGATCGCTTCTCCAAATAGTTTACCTGGAAGATAGTCCATGGAAAAGTTGAAAAACCCCAAAATTTCCATTACAGGGATGAAATATGGACCTCCCCCCATTTTCGAGTACGCTGAACATGATGGTGATATCAACAACTACCCCTAAACTCGAAAAACCACCCCTATTTCGCGTTTTTTTCCATCGTAGGCATGCGTATCGTTTTCTTGGGCAGGATTCGGGTAGGCCGTATGAAATTTAACCATACAATATCTTATCCACCCCTGGGGTTCAAACTACCCCCTCCCCTAATACTAAAATATCCCCAAAAAAATCAAAATGCATGAGAATTTGTCTATCTCCGTTTTCGAAGGCGTTCAATACGATTGTCATATTCACTTCTCCCCACCCGCCACCAACCACCGCTGAAACCACCCCCTTTCCATGTTTCTTGATACTGGGCATGTGGGGAATCGAAATATGCCCAGTTTCATAATAAAATCCTATTCAACAAAGTGCTCGCATGCCCAGTACCACTAAATGTGAAAGGAGGGTGGTTTTAGGGATTTGGGGGTAGTTGATGGAGATTGGGGAGTGACATAGTATAGACATCGTGTTTAGTGGCCTCAAAAACGGGGAAAAACATTTTCCACTAATTTGTATTTTTCGGTGAATTTCATTGTTAGGGGTGGTGATAGTTTCAACTCCGGGATTGACGGCATGTCTCGTCACTCAACTCCCTTTACAATGTCGAAATCCTCTTAAATACGCCGATCTAATGAGTCCCCACATGCCCAGGATCAAGAAATATGAATAGGGGATGGTTTTAGGGGTGATTAGTGGAGGGTGGGAGAGAAATGAATATTACCATCGTGTTTAGCGCTCTCGAAAACGGGGAGAAAACATTTTCCACTATTTTATATTTTTCGGTGGATTTCAATGCTAGGGGTGGATAATATGTTGAATGGTTAAATTTCATACGGCCTACCTGAATCCTGCACAAAAAACCGATACGCATGCCTACGATGGAAAAAAACTCGAAATAGGGGTGGTTTTCCGAGTTTAGGGGTAGTTGCTGAGGGGTGGGAACCTTAAAAATATCACCATCATGTTCAGCGCTCTCGAAAACGTGGGGGAACCCATATTTCATCCCTGTAACAGAACTTTTGTGTTTTAACCCTTTTTTTGCAATTTTTTCATGGAATAAGATGCATTGCTGTTTGGAATCAACAAAAATTGTTCTTGATTGAGAACTAAAGTGGTGTTTTCTCAAGTCATTCTGTATATTCGTAAACAAATTATTAATTAAGAAATGTTTCTCCATATCTGAAAAGAAAAAGCCACGCTGTGGTCTATGCAGACATTGGATGCAAAAAATTTAAGGTTGTAGTAAAGCAATAATAAACACCGTAGTGATTAAACGATCAATTTATATGAGAGTTTTATAAGTAGATGACTATTTTTATTCCGTTTCATTACTTTTGTAATATTTGTAAGTGAAATTTATGCCTTGTTGTCTTATGATGCGGAACGAAATAATTAATGCATTGAATACTAAAAATATTTAAAATTGTCAAATGCTAGAAGTACAGTGCACAAAGGTGTAATAATATCTTAATTTGTGAAAAGTATTCTGGGCTGCTATTTAAAGTTTTCCTTTCAGGGTATTCTGAAATATGGTTCGAAAATATATCAAAAAAAGGAGTCACCGTCCTGAAATTGATAAGAAAATTCTCAAAGAAGCGGTTAAGAATGTTAGTCAAAGAATGTCGATACGACTATGGGCATCAACTTATACTATATCAAAATCTACTTTATTAAAACAATATTTCCTCTATACAATCCTTATTTTACTATAAGGAACGTAACCAGACTGCAAAACAGCTACTCTTCGGGCTATGTGCCCCGCCGACTGCGGAATGACAAGTTACAAGCCTGGTGCGTTAAGTGTAATAACTGTATATTACCAACAAAACGCTAATGCCTCGATTGCAACAAACACCAGTCGAAGGACTGATCCTACTTAAAGAAGCTCTCGTGCCAGTCGTCCCACACCACTTGCATACTGCAGTTTCGAGCCGTTGGCTCTCGTCAGTGCAAGGTAGGCATGTGACGAACGACACGAGGATCCTTTGACTATTTGGTACATCTCGCTATCGTTAGGATAGCGACATGCAAAATAGTCAGCAGGCGCCATCTAGCGGTTCAGTGTCTGCTGCAATCTAAAAATAAATAGTCTCACTGGGCTTAGCATAATTCAAATGTGCTTTTAGAGGGCAGAATATTAAAACAATATTTCAGTAGCAAATCTCCTTTATAAAATCGTTATTTTTCTATAAGGAACGTAATCAGTTAAAGTTTTTATTGCCGCGTCCGTAGTCTACTAGATTTACAAAGCCTCTATGACTAAAAACATGTATTCTGATAGCCTTCTTGAGATGCTTAACTATGTAAAAAATTTACTAAGAAAATTCAGAATCTAGTCCATGTGATGTGTTACGTGAATTTGGAAAAAGTTACTCCAAAATCAACGAATGACTATAGGTCGTATAAATTATTACCGATGCAATACCTTACAGAATATCACAAGCGAAAACGGTTAGAATTTTGTCAGCAGATGCTCTAAAAACTGTAAGCTACCCGTAATTTTTTAAAATATATATTATGGACAGATAAATAATAGTCTTTCATAGCAGGGGTTTTTCAATAGGAAAAATAGACGTTCGTGCGAGAAGAACAATCAACGACAAAGAAAAGTTGTTGAAATTAAGAAGAAAGTTAGTTAAAGTTTGGCGTGTCATTTTGAAAGGTATAACTGTAGGGTCAATTTTATTTTATTTTATCACGGGAAACATATGTGCAAGTAATTGTGCCAGATGTAGTAGAGCTTTTGAGGAACACTTCTCTGATGAGGAACGTAATGAAGCAATTTTATAGCAGGATGGAGCGATTCCACAGTGTTTTGGAGGCTAGAGTGCATTTAAATGGTCAATTTAACAATTGGATTGGTAATGGCGGGTCAATTCCATGGCCACGAAATAGCCTTGATTTAACACCATTGGATGCATTTTTGTGAGCGTTTCAAAAGGACAAAGTAAATTAGATGAGTCCGTAAAACCTATCCTCTCATTCTACGCCGCTACGCCGGTGCCAGGCCGGTGCACAAATCTATTGCATTTAGTGTTCTCAGTCTCCAATATAAAGTATCGTATAAGTATTTTCAATACTAAATTGTGTAGGATAAAACTGTGTAGGTTAAACCGTATGTAGAATAATTTGAGGCGCGTGTAAAAAAATAGTTTGTAGGGTTACTGCCTTGTCCGAAGTACTACTTGAGGGCTATATGTGGACCAATTGCCAATTAAAAATATTTATTCAAAAATTATGACATTTCATTTATTTCATTGCTGGTTAAACTAAGTATTTGATATACATTCCTGCACTATGTGCTACAATAGTAAAATTCCCTAACAAAAAAAAGAAACGCCGATTAGCCTCATCTTGATAGGTGGCTGGTGGCGCCCGAGTCCAACATTGTGAAATATTCAAATTATTATGATTCTATTTCTGCTCCCCATAATGTTTAAGCGAATTTTGTGGTTTAATTCTTATAAAAGATTATGATAAATGAAAATTAAAAGTTACAGTGTGAAAAGATTAAATATTTAGCTATACATTTTGCAGGAAACTAAATTAAGTAAAAACCTGCTTTAGATTAATTTAAAAACAAAGTAAAAATATGGGGGGCGAGCGTAGGTGCGTCTTTACTATGAACATACTTTGATATGCGATGTAAAGCAACGTCAGGCACAGTTAGTAGTTGGATGGGTGACCGTTCCAACGAAAACCGCGTTCTCGTCTCACACATATTCCAGCGGCTTGTATATCAGTGTATGCGCGGAAGCTATACAACCTTAGGCGAGGGTTGTATAAGGGATATACCATCCTTCGGAGGGGATGTAAAGCCGTCGGTCCCTTGTCTATTAAACGTTAGGCAAGTAAAAGATCCCTACTCTTCTTAAGGGAAGAGGTTCGGCAAAATTCCTGGTTGGGGGTAGCTCGTCTACAGGCGTTGGTGATAGGCCTCAGTAGCGGAAATAGGCCGACGTTAAATAAATATATTAAAACAAAAAGTAAAAATATGTTCTTGTTTAAAAGGACTATGTACATTAAAAATGTTTAAAATAAATAAAATTCTATACACTGAAGGTGTAGGGAAGAGGGGGAGTAGGAAGGAAAGAAAGATGTTTTCAGATCTGGACCATGCCCATCCCATTTTATTATACCAGACACTGTCAGGTTTCGCTAACTATCAAATGAAGAAACACTCAGCAGAATCAGGTAGAAAACAAATAAATGAGAATAGGTCTGTCAATAAAATTTAGTTTTTAATTGGAAAAGATAGATTTATAGGTGTTATAAACCTCTACAAGGTTTTCTAAAAAAGTATACCTTCAGCGTTCTTTGTAATAAAAATTACCTCAACGCGTCGAGGCTAGAAAATGCTCCATTGGTGCGAGGTTAGGCGGGTGACGTCACATACCTGCTATGCGATAAGCGCTGCGATACTATAGGTGGTGCTATAGTGATATAATTAATTTTGCGACAGTCATGAGCTAGGACGGGCGGGATATTTTTATTGATATTTGTCATAGTCATATTTATCTGTGCTTTGAAAGAAAATCGGATACCAGTAATCACGTCTACGTTCGGCAAATTATGTGAATCTCCTTTCTGAAAACCCTCCTCCATATTTGACAACAATCAACAAACTCTATTTGACGTTCTAAATAGCAAAGGCACTGTTACTACCGTGAATTCAACCCTTGTTCTAACGAGAATGACACGGAATAAACCTAACGCAGCGTACAGATGATTTGGCGCTTGTCGAGCCAGCAAGCATGTGACGTCATACGCGTTTATCTGACTGAAATAAAGCAAGCAATTTCTATGGCCGCTGCTGTTGTTCTACTATTAGTTAAAAATCTTTATATTGCACTACTTTTAATGCATATTAATTATTTTGTGGTCAGACCTATTGTGTTATTATAAGCATTATTATATGAAATTTTAATTTTCTATGAAAGTAGTATATGACTTAAATTATAGTTTTAATATAGACTTTTTTTTCCCATTAAAATAATGTCACGTACGAAGAAGACCGGAACACTATTCATACAATGCACTTACTGTTACCGGCAATTTCATAATAATAATCTCACACTAATAAGCAAATAATGAAAGTAAGCAAAGTTGAGAGAAACCAAATTAGGCGCTTTCTCGATAACATAACTTCGGTTAATGGTCTATTGGTTCAGTCAGTGTTCACATGTAAATATGAAGGGCGGTCATTAAAAATTTTAATATGAAAGCTATGCTCAATAACGGCAATTAACTTTAACCTCTTATAAAAGTTATACGCAAGGTTAAGTATTACAATTTCATTACTTGCTGCCTTCCTGCATTTTAATTAATTTATGTATCAATGACTAGAGTGCAATTAACTGATTGTTATTGCATTTATTTCTGCCTTTATCTTTTATTGCAGTTACAAGTGGCTCATTGCTCTAGATCCGGGATAGCGATATTTCAGGGTTGGTAGATGAGGCAGTGACATTATGATGAAAAAGAAAGGGTATGGTAGACATAGCTTAAGATCTATATTAGTAAAATCAAAGATTCTGCGCCCAAAATTTCATAAAACTTCTTTTGTATCAAAATGTATACTGATACATTTTGACTAGCCCGTGACTCAATACTTGATCTTTCAAAAAAAAAAATTTCTCGTCAGAAATCAATGAGAAACACCATTGGTCTTTGCTCATTCAGTTTGAGCAACAAAAAGCAACAGTAAGCAACTACCTGGGAGACCCTGAAGATGACAGATGCGATTCTGTCGAAACGTCGCTCAGACAACCAGGATTCCATCAGGAGCCTCCATGAGTTAATATCCTCCCCTTGTATATAACTTTTTCATGAAAGATTTATAACCTAAACTGAGATTATGAGTTTTTTTTTAATCCAAGGTGCAAATTATTGGTTTTATTGAAAAAAAAAGAATACAATCAAATGACTTTGAAAATATTGCTAGAGGTCAAAGTCAAGGCCATCACAAGGTAGCTTACTCATTTCCTACAACTTTTGTTTTAGTCAATTCCTCTGAAATCTCAACACAGAGTTACTATAGCACTTGGAATGTTAAAAAAATTTAAGTAAATGAATAATCATTATTTGCCTTCAAGTGTCCGTAATTTTAAATCTATGGACTTTTCTGACCTACTGCACATAAGAACTTTTGTTCGGAATGGTCCAACGAATACATTTCAGCTGGTTTTAGCTCAAATGACTGTATAACTTTTACCGTGTACTTTGTGCGGGGCCTTTTCCTGTGGTATAAAAAATTTCCCGGCATGCAGTAGCAATAATCTAACCTTTTATTTTCATCACGTATATATAGAAATATATTTAGAAAATTTGGTTTATAAAGCTTATATTATGACGTCTGAAACATCTTCTAATTCTCTCCTTATCGATGTTCAGTTGAGACGCTAAATCTCGTAGATTTTTGGATTCGCTTGATTTGAAGCCAAGGTCATTCGCAGACCAGGATGTTTTCAGTTAAATTATGCGGCTACTTCTCTGCTACTACAAGCCTCATCACAAAATAACCTTATTATTTCGTTTTTTTCACTAAAATTCAGAGGCATTAATAATAATAATAATAATTTTATTGATTCATTTGCCATTAATACAATGGATATAACAGGTCAAAATCTTAAGTAATATAAAGAGTACATACGGTAAACACAATCACTGAGTTAATTAAAACGTTGACGAATCACAATTATAAAAATCGCAGAATAAAATTTATAACATATAATAAAGAGACATTATTGCACAATCTTGCTGTCAATAACTTCATTCAATAAATGTACGGAAGTAGCCTCAAAATTATGAGTCGCGCAAATATTCACGCAAGCTATAGTGGCACTTTTCAAATAATATTTTTTTAACATTCAACTTGTATGGAGTTTTTCTCTCGAATCGATTGAGGTAGATTATTGAATAACTTTGGGCCCATATAATGAGGCGATCTTTCAATCAGAGTTGTTTTATGCTGAGGGAGCTTGATCAAAGAGCCACAGTGAGTGGGACAAGTTATGATTGTAAACTAAAAAGTAAAGTTAACTTTATTTTTGATATACCCCCACAAATAATAACCGAGAGAAGTCAGATCAGGTGACCCAGGCGGCCAGCTTTGGTACCAATGCGTCGTTCCCCATAAGTGTCATTTAGGTAATTGCGAACAATATATGAACATTATGAAATCCTGTTCCATCTTGATGAAAGTACATATCATTTTTTAAATTCTGGGATAGGTTGTTAATTTCATTTTGAATTTAATTTTGGAACACTGGACCGTCAGATGGCGCATGCCGACTATTTTGCAAGTCGCTATCCTCAAGATACCGAGATGTACCAAATTGCCAAAGGATCCTCATGTCGGTCGTCACATGCTTACCTTGCACTGACGAGAGCCAACAGCTCAACAACATTGCAAGTATATCCACCACGACTAACTTAGTAGCCGTTTTTACGATTCATTGTTGAATCAATCGACATACAGGCCCAAACTGACACAAATTCGACAGCCTTCACTAATTATTAATACATTAATTGTAAATCGCACAGAACCAGTGCCTCCGCCAAAATATAGGTGCTATTAAAACATAATATGTTTAGTCGCAAACTCCTCTATAAAATACTTATTTTACTGTAAGGAACGTAACCAGGCTGCAACCAACAGCTACTGTCCGGGCTATGTGCCCCGCCGAGCACTGAATTACAAGTTACAAGCCTCGGCCGTCACATGCCTACCTTGCACTGACGAGAAGCCAACAACTCGAAACTGCAGTCTGCAAGTGGTGTGGGACGACTGGCACGAGACCTCCTTTAAGTAGGATTAGTCTTTCGGCTGGAGCTTGTTGCAATCGAAGCATTAGCGTTCTGTTGGTAATATGCAATTATTACACTTAACGCGCCAGGCTTGTAACTTGTAATTCAGCGATCGGCGGGGCACATAGCCCGGAGAATAGCTGTTGGTCGCAGTCTGGTTACGTTCCTTATAGTAAAATAAGGATTTTATAGAGGAGTTTGCGACTGAAAAATTATGTTTTAATCTAATGGATAATTGAGTTTGTATATGAATAAAAAATTAAAAGTCGATTTTTTTCAGTTTTTCCCAAGTTTAAATTTTTTTATTGTGCACCATCATAAAGTGCATAAAAAAAGCTAAATTTTTTTTTAAAAAAACCTCATACGATGCGATGCACAAAAGTAATTGGCCAGACAATTTTAAAATTTGAAGTCAATTTTTGAGACTTGTATTAGATATTTTGACTTGAAATTTTAACCAGTTATTGTTCACATTATAAAGTATAATAACCCTATATCATAACGGACAGCCTCAATTTTTATCGATTATTTTGGACCTACACATACTGAGAAAGAACGACCAAAATGGGCGATTTTTCACAAAATGGCCGGTGACTTGCGCAGCGGCGTTTGCTAGAGGTAGAAAATGTCCATTTCGTATAGTATTCGATGTAACTAACATGTTTTAAAAAAAATTTGACTCTAGAAACAGTTCCTTATGTTTTGCTTGCCCGACTCCATTAAATGGTTAAAGCAATTAACAAATAATTGCAATAATTGTTAAAAAACAACTTATATGTATATTTTTTTGATAAGATATATAATACACTACAAAACAAAACATAATAACATAAATTACTCACATTCAGGAACGTTTTCCATGTTAAGATTAAATAAATAAATACATTTGCAAACAGATATTTGGATACAATAAAACAAACAGACGGATAACAGTAGAGTATCAAATGGTCAAATTCAGAATGACAAGCGTATTTAGTTGATATTGATATGCTGTTTCTTTCAACGATAGAATTTTAGGAAAACAACTCAAAAAATTATGGGTTATAAAAAAATAATAACATTAGGCTATATTTATTTTGTCAATTAATAAAGTAACTTGAGTTTAGATTCTCCACATCCGGTCTTTTTTTTATTCATGGAATTGTTGTATTTTTTTATAGATATCTTTTAATTTAACAATATTTTTTAAAAAATTCTTTTCTCTACCTATAATTTCTGTTGCATCAAAATCAAACTGGTGCAGATTGTTCAGGCTATGGTCTGCCAATGCCATAGGATTAATTTTTTCTTAGGAGCGTTATGTATATTCTGTTCATCATTTTATGTTATTTTATTCTTGTTTTTAGATATCTACCCGTTTGACCTATATGCACCTTTTCACAATTGCTACATGGTATTTTATAAACAATGCCCGATTCCAATTCTTGTGGTGTCTTAGCTTTCACATTGGTTAAAAATGTTTTGTTTTTGTTTTCACTATTTTGTGTAATTTGAATAATATAATTATTTAATGTTCTACGTATTTTTTCCAAATGATTCCTTATGTATGGTATTTTGTAAAGTTGTTTTAATTGTATATTTTGTTTGTCTAGAACTTGTTCATTTCCTTTCTTTAATATTTTCCTTACTAGGTGAATGGGATAATTATTTTCAGTTAAGAATTCTTTTATTAAGTTTACATTTTTTTCTCAAAAATCTTCATGTGATCATTGTAACGCTCTGTATTTTAAGTTGTGAATTATATTTATTTTTTGTGACATCGGATGTTGTGAATGATAATTGAAGAATTTTTCAGAAAAGGTGGTCTTGTGATACCAATCAGTGATTAAAACATTATTCTTTCTTATGGCCATTGTGTCTAAGAACGGTAGTTGGTTATTTTTCTCTATTTCACTTGTGAATTGTAACCTACTGTGAAACTGTTAGAAATTGTTAAAATTTCTTCCGTATTGTCTTTGGGTATAGTAGTATTTATGTCATCGATATATCTTTTGAAAAAGGGTATATTACAATTTAGTTTTTTAATACAATTTTCTTGTAACTCGGACATAGGAATTATGCAGTTATAAATCAAAACGGCGAAGTTTAGCATGTTTATTCGTTAACATACTATACATAAATATGTGTAATTACATATAATTATTAAAGAAGTGTGTGCTGACATTTCAGCGAAATTTGCTAATAGAAAGTTCTGTCTGACATTGGCATTAATTGAAGTGTATAATTTGGCTGCATTAAAAGTAAAATTCTTTGGACTTGCCGACGTGCGTTGTAACATGATAGCGCATATTTTTAGGTTTCATATAGTCTGTTATATAATGATATTAGGTAATATATTTCTGAATACTAAATTTTCTAAAAATATACTAGAACTTTCGTAGTCAGTGGTCCATAAACAAATGTAAGGAGAAGATGAATAAAGATAAGATAAATAAATATATTTACCTTTTTAGTCCTATGAGTAGTTTTAAATATGGCAAATACGGGAATTTTAGTCAGATACAGGAGTGCATAATGATACTGGTAAGGGTACTGCAAAATAATTAGTAATTTTGCCATGATTAATATATTCTTACTTTATTGACAAATCAAAACATAATTTTTAAAAAAAATCATCTAGATCAATAGAATTTAATTTAATTTAAAGTGAGAAAAACAGCTATACGAGTGAAAAAAATCGAGAAAAGGGTATGTTACTTTATTCGTAGTAGCCATGTGCCAAATTAAAAAAGTCAAAAGTCATTGAAATTATTAAAATCTGACATTTTGCATTTTCATCTTGATTTTTGTACACAAAATGAATGATAAAACACGATTTGGTGATAGTTCACAAGAATATATTGACGAAGCTATCAATGAGTGTCCCAGTTAACAGGAGAAACACTAAGAATTCTATATGGAAACAATTTAAAGCTTTTTGCAAAGAGAGGCATTATTCCCTCGAAAAAGATACAACTACCGATGAACTTGCAAATATGTTGACTGATTGTGGTTATAACATGAAAAATCAAATGGAGAGGATTATAAAGAACCTGTCATTAAAATAATGTGGAATGTAAAGCAAACTTTATCGAGAAACATATTTCGAAAAATAGGAGTTTTAACCCATTTATTGATTTGGAATTTAAAAACGCTAGGAATGTAAAAATGCCAATAGAATAGAAGAGAAGGCTTCAAGCTACTCCAGAATTGATGTAAATAAAGCTCAGTTGTCATTGAAAAAGAATATTTAAATGAAATAATACAAGTCTGGGATTTTACCATGTGGCGGCATTTGAACTTGCATGGAGAAGCGGAGAGGCTGTTAATGTAAAATCTATCACTTCACATTTGAAAGAAAAAAAACAGATGGAAGTTTAACTAACTAACCTTTAACTTTATCATAAACTAGATTCTATATTCCTACAAAGCGTTCCTAAAACAACTCGTAAAAATTCATCATATCCCCATGGTTCACTGGAACTATTAGAAGAGCTATTAAGCAGAAATTCCGTCTATGGAATCTATATAAAAATAATAACGAGGTGCTTTACCTTGATCAATTCAAAACTCTGCGTTCCAAAATAAAAAAAGACAGTGAACTTGCTCACAAAGTTACATTCAGCGCACAGAAACGCACATTAAAACTAACCCAAGCAACTTCTGGTCTTTTGTGAATACTATGAAAAATACAACTAGCATACCAAACTCCATGTGTTTCAACAATAATTCCTTAAATGATGCCCAAGTCGATGAGTTTGCCAAGTACTTTCAATCGTCTTTTATCACATCATCCACGTATAACAAAATAACAAAAATGAACAAGAAACCACGGGACTTGTTCCTTAACTTAATATCCCAACCATTTCCGAAAAAGATGTCTTAAAGGCTCTAAAAAAATTCAAAAATAAACTCACTACGGGCCCCGATGGTATACCAGCTTTCTTGTTAAGAGACTGTGCCCCAATTTTCGCCTTACCACTGTCTATCATCTTTACCTTAGCACTACGAACAACTACTTTTCCCCACATATGGAGACAATCTAAAATCTGTCCTGTTTTTAAAAAAGGTGACAAGACTCTTATCGAAAATTATAGACCCATAGTTATCTTGAATAATTTTGGCAAACTCTTTGAAATTGCTTTATACGATATAATCTCTTTCCATGCAACATCTCAACTCTCCTTCAGTCAACACGGATTTTTGGCAGGTAGATCTACAGTTACCAACTTGGTAAGTGCTACATATTTCATCGCAAATACGCTGGATCAAGGTGGTCAAACGGATATAATTTACACAGACCTGTCTAAAGCATTTGACAGACTGGGTCATGGGCTCCTATTGCAAAAGTTGTCAGTCTTTGGCTTAAGTCTTGACTTTTTAAGTTTCTTCGAGTCATATCTTTGTAACAGAGCATTAAACGTCAAGTATCATGGATTCTCATCTATCGAAATACTAGCGACGTCAGGAGTTCCGCAGAGCTCTGTTCTCGGCCCACTGTTTTTTATAATTTTCATCAATGATATTTGCCGAGATTTGAAAAGTAATGTCCTTCTATATGCCGATGATCTTAAACTGTTTGCATCTATTAATTCCGAAGAAGACCGCCGTCGATTACAACATGACCCCTCAAAAATAAATTCGTGGTGTGAAATCAATAGGCTACCTTTAAATATATTCAAATCTAATGTGATGACTTTTACGAGGAGTATAACTCAATAAACTTTTCCGACAAAATAGGCAATGAAATTGTTGAAAGATGCACTCAGTTCAAGGATCTTAGAGTCATCTTTGTCTCAAAATTAATTTTTGCTCCCCATATTGATTGCATAATTGCTAATGCCTACAGAAATCTAGGCTTTATCTCGTGTAACTCAAGGTACTTTAAAGATATTTCCACACTTTCTCTCCTATTTAATGCTTTTGTACGGCCAAAATTGGAATACGGTAATATTGTTTGGAATCCACATTACAATAATCATATCCTTAATTTGTAACGGGTTCAAAGAAGTCACGTTAAACATCTTTCTTACAAAGCTGATGGATTTTATCCTCCCAGGGGCACACCACAATTTGACTTGCTAACCAGATTTAAGTTAAATGACTTAGCAACGCGTAGAGTCTACTTTTCTGTACTGTTCCTATTTAAACTTTTAACAAGTCAGATAGGCTGCCCGGATATTCTTAGCTCCATCCAATTTAATATTCCATCTTTTCAAACTCGCTCATACACTCTATTCTGTTTGGATATACCAAGAAGAAATGTACTAAAATCTTCTCCTATTCACAATATGTGCTCAAATTATTTAAGCTATCAGGCGAACCTCGATATTTTCAATTTTAGCAATAATATATAACAATGTATTTTAAATCACTCTTAAGTTTACCTTCAGTTTTCAACTACACCACCGTTTAAACTATGTCTTCATATATATTTTTCTTTTTTTTTTTTGTTGTTTCCTCTCTTTAGTTTTAGTAATTAATAATTTAATAATAATAATTACTATTAAAACTAAAACTAAAGAGGTTTTAGTTTTAATAGTAATTATTCATCTGTAAATTATTTAGTATTAAGTTTCTATTTCTGTACTGTATATATATTTCTTTGTATATTTCCTGCCCTGTAATTGGATGCATATCTGTCTGGGCAGCCGTATTCGTAAAATGAAAAAAAAAATAATAGAATAGAATACAATCCTATTTTTTCAAAGACGCGGCAAAGAGATGAAAACAAGCTTAGCGATAGCAAGCGCCGTTTATTAAAAAATTAATGAGTAAGCGGTCGAATTCAATTAAAACGATACATTATTTTTGACAGTTAACTGTACTTGAAGCCAAGAAAACTCAAGCGGATGGCACAAAAATATGTCCGTGGAGAGAATACTCTTGGAAAGTGGACTTAAAGAAGCAGCCATGAAAATTGGGTTCGATGTCGAAAACAAACCATTCTAACAGAAGCAGTACAGTTTCAAATTTTGCTAAACCTGGTATTTCTAGTGAACGTTTAATCAAAATAACTGGTCATGTAGGTACCAAATCAATAAACCCATATTTTCAGCTAGATAAGGACCATCATTGGTTAATTTCGAATTTAAGAAACCTACAAGCGAATTACAAATAATTCTGTTAATAACTTAAAATTGGTAAACCATGAAGAAGAATCTAAAAGTAATTGCATTGATTATAATAATTGTGCATTTCATATAGATACAATGAATATGTTTCATGATAAAATATTATTTATTGTAAATTGTTATGTTTTAAATTTTAAATAAACAGTTTTGTTGTTGTCATAATTATTTTAGATGGGTAATATTTTTTAATCATATTTTAATCTTCCGTAATACACAAGTGGTTGAAGTTCTACTCAGGTAATTTTTTTTGAGTGACTCAAATCTGTTTTCCATAAAAATTTTGCTTGAATTAAGGGACATAGGAAAAATAAAAGTGAAAAGTATTCTAGTTATAAAATTAGAGTTTTCTTACCTCTTTCCTCTAAACCATTGACGAAATTCAACCCTGGGCTGAAAATTCATAGAAAAATGTCTAACTGTCTGTAGATGGTAAGCATAAAGTAACTGTTCACGAAGAATTTCCCAAACATAGCTTTCCGAAATGCCTTCTTGGCATTGACGAAGGCTCGGTGTTGCTTCCATATTTGTTCTCAATCTACGAAGTATGGTTGGAACTCTTGTTATTCGCAAATGGTACTACACTTACCAAACATACTTGTATTTCAAGTCGAAATTGTTTCAAATGCAGGGAGAATAGAAGTAAACAAAGCAATTGTCTGTCCAACAGTATTTATAATAATATAGACCACGGAAAATCTTCAACATCAGATGGTTTCACTTTTTGGATACATTCGCAATATTTTAGGCATTATAATTCTGAGTAACCGAATTACTCAAAATATTGACGTTTTTGTTCTCTGTAGTTTTGTACATTAAATATTAATTTTTATGCAGTCTCCTATGTATTGTATACAAAATAACAATTGTTGAATTGTTGAACATACAAGTCAAAGTTTAGTGCCCTTTTAATTCTATTATCATGCTTTTGTATTATTATAATGTTACCCATATAACCACAATTCACAACATAAATAGAAATAAAATTAAATAATTGCACATGACATGCTAAATTTACCAAACCGTTATTTTCTATACGCTTTCGTATCTCGAAAGTGAAAACAAACAGAAACAATTTGAAGTTGAAGTTATTGTGTTATTATTATTGTATTATGTTTACAACTGTCTATGAATAATAACACCTTTATTTTTATCCATTAATAATTACACCGTTAATTGATTTAGTTGCATTATATGCAGTGATATCGTGCCAAGTTATTTTTTTTCTCTATTAAATTGCACATTGGGACATGCAAAAATGTTATTGCATTCTAATCCTATGCAATCATTTTACATATATCTTTTAGCATTAGTTATATATTTACATTTTAATGAAACAAGTTAGTACTCGACATGTAGAAATATTGTAATTAGTAAAGAGGAATTTAAATCGAATTTTGCTTAATAATACAAAAAATCAAACGTAAATGCAAGAATATGTTTCAGTAAGCTCCGGATTTTTCAGAATTGGTGGCTTATTAAAAATTAATAATAAATAATAAATAATATTTTTTTATCGCAGTTGATATAGGTATGGATTTGAATGATATTTTGGGAAAAATGGGAAAATTCAAAACTGATTCGCTGAAAGCTTTTGTGGAACGTAGGCCAGACGAATTTTTTAAATTGTAGCCTTTTCATGTACCGTACTATGGTGAAAAGAATATTTTATAAATCATTTTAAAAATGGATTTTTTGGTTTCTTTTCAAATGTTTTCCGTTTTTTTTAGATTTTTAATTCTCGCACAAAATGTTTATTACAACAAAAACCTGCTAACTCATTAACAATTTAAAAAAAGTAAGTTGCATGTGTAGAAGCCGATATATTCGCTAAAAGGAAACGGTCATGTGAAAAAGGATTAAATGATTATAGAAAGAAAAACGCGCTCCAATATATATATATATATATATATATATATAGCACCATGAAAAGACTCTAAATAAGTTATTAGAAGGATAAATGCAACCGGTTTCGAGGTAAAGTGGAACAGAACGTAAGCTATTTTTATTATAAAAAATTTTAATCATTGATGTATTGTTGTTGGCAGTATTTGTTATATTTTTATTATTTGACAAATCTGTATTATTTATGTATTACCCTTGTGGCCTGAAGATAAGGTACACTGTACCTCGAAACTGGTCTCACTTTAACACAAAATAAAAAATAATTCAAAAACTAGTATCCATTTCATTAAAATCGTCTGCGAAACTTTATAATTAAAAAGGAATCCATCCATATAAAGCGAATTTAGTTCAAGAGCTTAACGACATATAGGTAAATTTGTTGATATTGGTCAGATGAAAATCCACACTGAATGATGAAGATACATAAAGTTGGAATTGTTGGGACTACAATTTTGGTTCCATTTTTTATTGAAGGTGTTAGTACAATTTCCTAAGTTTTTCCTTACATCCCCATCTGTTAAAACGATTAGGGGTTCGGGGCTATGTTTCTTCTATCCTCTTCCTTTGTCCTCATTATCCGATTTATTGTATATGCTACACTTTCTCCTCCAATTCCAGCATGTACCTAATTAGGTTATCAGTTAAAGCACGGTATGATCTGCATCGTCGTTCTCCCTCACAGTACACATAGTCCCATGTGTCAACCTTTCCTATATCAAAGATATATTCCACAAAGCTACCATGTCCCGTGAGAGCCAGGGTGAGGTGGAAGCTCATCTCCCCATCCCCCTCTCCATCCAGGTTCTTATATTTAAAATAAGCCGTCTTGTCCACCTCCCTTTAATTGAATTGTTCCAGCTAGTCTGGCATCTCTCTAGGAGTCTCTCTCTTGTTTTTTACTTCCCCACCCCTTCACATACCTCTCTTCTCTCCTTGGCCAGTAGATATATCGAGGGGACTCCCGCTAGCACCAAAACTACTTCGTACGACGCAGTTCTGTATGCACAGCACTCCGCTGTACTTTTTCAATCCTCCTCGTGCTCTGTACAGCCATCGAACTCTCCCATACTGGGGCTACATACAGTAAAATGGAATGCACCACATTGCATAATACTCTTCTTTTGCTAGCCTTTGGCCATGCGTGTTGCTCATAATTCATTCATTCATTGATCCTAAGGCAGAGGCGGCTTTCCCCGCCTTTTCTGTTGTCTTCAATGCATGTAGCCCATAGATTAGCCGCGGGTCTAACCACATTCCTAGATATTTTAAGCCCCTGATAGGTCCGACCTCCACCTACCTTAATCTTACTGTATGTGGGTGGGAGAATTATTTTCCTGGTGATGATGATGCACTCTGTTTTTTCTGGGGCTAGTTCTAATTGCATTTCATTTAACCACCGCTCTATTCTCCTAATGGTTTCATTTATCCCTGCCCCTACCCCATCCACCCAGTTTCTTGTAGCTGTTATGGCCAGGTCGCCAGCGTACCGTGACGCCGCCCGTCAGGGGCAGCTATAGAATGCCATTGAACATTAAATTCCACGGGGTCGGACCCAGAACCGAACCTTGTGGAACCCCGCAGGTCATTTTCCTCCAGTGTGCACCGCTTTCTACCTCCCACCCAATCCTTCTGTTCCCCAGATAGCTAGGCTCTTAATGATTTTAAGCAATTTTGTCACTTGCTTTGTGATGATTTTAAGGAATTTGTTCCAACATTTATGTGCTGACTGTATAGTAACCCTGAGTAATATTTAACAAGTAACATTTTGCGAGAGTTACCTTACTATGGATTGGCTGCTATACGTTATTGTTACGCATTAATAATTATAGTATTTATTGAGCATACCCATATAATAAATATATAATACTTTTATTTTAATATAAAACACTTGCTTATTGAGTTGTAAAAAGTGACGATATTATGCTTATTTGACATTTCCGTGACTGTTTCCTAGTTGTTAATTATTGATGTTGCTTTATTGTAATATACCTATTACATAACAATTTCTAATGCCTGCAAAATTGTATTATTGACTGCGTTTACTTATTAAATTTAAATTTCGTTTCAAAAATTAAATAATCTTAGAAAATTGGTTTAACACGATTCGGACAAATTATCCCATTTAGGAGTAGGAAGGACTAATTATCCCCGTTCTGGCATATAAAAATGATGCTAAATAAATTTTACTGTTAAAAATTTTACTTCAAATTATTTTAAATCTGCCAAGTCAACATGTCCTTTTCCCCTCAATCAATAAATTTATACATCCTCACATCTCCGTTACAGTTTAATCAATCTTGATGAAGTATTAAACATACAAAATAATAATATAATTTTTATAATTTTTTAAATATTTCTACTTTTACCAATTTTTTAATTATTTTTTAGATACCTCTTTTACTTTCTTATGTACTGTTGTGACCAAAAATTAAAAAAAAATGAGACAAGTCTTATACCGTATCTTTGCTAAAATCTAGTTGTGTACATCTAACTTTAATTTTTCTGAAATTGTCATTGATTGTCATTTTCGGCTACTTATTACATATTCAAATAGCGACAGATTTACATTTAAAAAAATAGCTATTAGCGTTGTGATGGTAATATGCAATTATTACACTTAACGCGCCAGGCTTGTAACTTGTAATTCAGCGCTCGGCGGGGCACATAGCCCGGAGAGTAGCTGTTGGTTGCAGTCTGGTTACGTTCCTTATAGTAAAATAAGGATTTTATAGAGGAGTTTGCGACTAAAAATATTATGTTTTAACTAAAAATTTTGATCAAATTTAACACCTGAATACTTCCTTAGTACTAGAATAAGATGACAGTTCGGCTCAAAAAAATGAAGGGATGAAGGCTGTGGGCGGTAATGTTAAAGTAATACAATAAATTTTTTCTCTAAAATGGTTGTAACGATTGTGATTAAATTTGACACCTAAATACTCCCTTAGTATCAATATATCAGGACTACTTGCTTCTAAAAAAATTCAGGGATAACATCGATGTCCTATTGATAATTTTTGGTTTGCTCCTTTATCTTCCCTATCTAAAGTGGATTTATTTGTTGTTATCTGTCTGTTCCAAGAGCAGCCTTCAATGAAAGCTTACCCAGGGCTCATTATCCATTTTTTATGTTCATTTTGTTTGTCCTTTTTCATGTGCATGTTATTCTATAAACACGCGTACATGTATCCACAGATACTTATTTACACTGAAATACACACGTATATACTTATAAATTCTTCTTTCTGATGTCTGAAGATTTGATTCAGTTGTTGTCCTGCTGAGATTTTTCTGGGTTACTTTCTTCCTTCAATTTCTTGGTTGAGTGTTGCAATTTTGCGTATCTCGTGTACACATTGTACATATGAACATGCACACATATATATGTACATTTTTCAGATATCTGTGATTTAATTTAGTGTTGCTTCTCTTTTTTCTAAAACCGCTTCTTTTAATCACTCGTTTATGAACATAAACATTGCTGTTTTTCTGTGGCTTTTATATTTCATACTGTTCATATTATTTTTCTATATTCTTAGTGCTTTATATAGACAAACTCTATGACTATCGATCTTTTTATTTCAGCAGTTGATGTATTTTAGTCCCGACGCGACGTTTTGAAATGAATCCA
The DNA here is from genome assembly GCA_963675555.1 of Leptura quadrifasciata. NCBI lineage: Eukaryota > Metazoa > Arthropoda > Insecta > Coleoptera > Cerambycidae > Leptura > Leptura quadrifasciata. The sequence goes on from OY776675.1 coordinate 144,172,701, forward strand.
TTGCTTTGTGTTCTTTGAGAAGATATAATTATTACTATTATTATTATTCTGAAAGAAACTTTAACTACATACTTGTCCATTGGAGAATTTTATTTTTTTCAACAATGGGTATTTGTAATAATTATAAATATTCAAAAGAATAGTTACAATACGCACTTGGTTTATTGTTTCATTAGTTTTGTTCAGATTTCTCTGACGTATGTTTCGGCCTTGCGACCATTATCAAAGAGTCTTAAAAACTGACCTGAAAGTGGTGGTTCACAGTATATATCTTACAAATCCTCTACCCACCTAGAGGGGGATAATAACTTGATTTGCTATTTCTTAAAATTTAACAATACAGGCCGGAACTACGAACTTAATTTTAATTTTATTACTGTGTCTAGTACAGGATTGTTCATAAATTCTGTTTGTGTATTTGTAACGTTGTAATGGTTTCTTAGGGCCTTCTTAATTTCTAAAATTTCAAGTATGTCTAGGATTTTTCCTTTGTTTGCATTATGCAAAAGTTTAACACCATTGCCGTTAAAAACGTGATTTTGCTCAATGCAATGTTCGGCGAAACCAGTTGATTTTTTATTATATAAAATAGATTGTTTGTGTTCTCTTAACCTCATTTATATGCTACGGCCAATCTGACCTATATAAATGGCATCACAGTCGTCACACTTTATTTCATATACCCCCGATTTTTTAATATCTTTTGTCTTTTATTTATTACTAACCAAGCGACTTAAATTATTTCTATTCGATGATATTGTATTCATACCTAATTTATTTAATCTATTACATACTGAGTTGCTAACCTTATTTACATAATTTATACCATGCCACTTTTTGTTATCTATATTTGGCACATTATAAAAATGTTTTTGGAATAATTTTCCCTGTTTATTTTTTATTAATTTGTCAATAAGTAACTCATCATAGCCATTATTTTTTGCTAGCGTTTTAAGAATTCTAACTTCTTTTTCAAAGTTAACCCTATTTAAATTCAGAGATAATAGTCTGTGTACATAGGAAACGGTGACATTTTTATCTTCCAAGATTGATTACAATTTGCATGTGTAACAGTGTCAGTAAAAGTTGGCTTTCTGTAAATATCAAGTTCTAACCCATGTTCTTTACGTATCAGCGTAATATCTAAAACATTTATTGACCGTTCTTTTTCCATTTCAGGTAGTAGTGGTAAACTTTTGCATAATGCAAACAAAGGAAAAATCCTAAACATGCTTGAAATTTTAGAAATTAAGGAGGCCCTAAAGAAACCATAGAAACGTTACAAATACACAAACAGAATTTATGAACAATCCTGTACTAGACAAGTAATAAAATTAAAATTAAGTTCGTAGTTCCGGCCTGTATTGTTAAATTTTAAGAAATAGCAAATCAAGTTATTATCCCCCTCTAGGTGGGTAGAGGATTTGTAAGATATATACTGTGAACCACCACTTTCAAGTTAGTTTTTAAGACTCTTTGATAATGGTCGCAAAGCCGAAACATATATCAGAGAAATCTGAATAAAACTGCACTTAAAAAAAGTATACTACTACTTGACCCTTTATGGTTTTTTTAATATCGGCCTATTTCCACTACTGAGGTCTAACACCGACGCCTTTAGACGAGCTGCTCCCAACCAGAAATTTTGCCGAACCTCTTCTTTTTCGAAGAGTAAGTATGATTTACTTGTCTAACATTTAATAGACAAGGGACCGACGGCTTTACATCCCCTCCGAAGGATAGTATATCCTCTACCCAATCCTCGCTTAAGATTGTTTAGGTTCCGCGCATACACTGATATACAATCCGCTGGAAGATGCGAGACGAGGACCCTTCATTTATGGTTATTTTTTGTTCTTTCAGTTGTTTAGAAAACTTGCATAGTTTTAACGTAGGTACATTATTTAAATAGTTTCATCATTTGTTTTTAATATTTTTGCTGGAGCACAATCAATTTGACGTGGTATATCCAATTGCGTACTGAAAAACAATACACTATACTACTATACTATATATTTCTGTATGCATAATACGCGCTTCTATCATAATATAAAAAAATCGAATATCATCTCTATGGTGCCGTCTTATCGATTAACAAACTAATATATTATAAATTATACACCACATTTTCCGTAATATTATAAATTATACAAACCTGATTATTATGTAAAGTTAAGTGTAAGTATAGCTAGATATACTAGCTAAACTTCGCCCTTTACTCAAGTTACTGTGTATGTTATTCCTGTATCTTAGTGTAATAAAGACGTTTATTATTATTATTATTATTATTATTATAAAGGAACTACATAATATGGACATTAAAAATGTTTCAATAAATGTGTAACTTTATGACAATAATATCATCAAAGTGAAATTATATAACCGGTATAATTAATCAATTGTTTTAAGTAATCCTTCAAAGGAAAGTACAAATTGCTAGTTTCAGTGACATAATGTAAGCAATGCATTCAGAACAAACGGTACCAGCCTAAGAAAGTGAAAATATGAAGCATGTTTCATTATAAACACGTGGTTGTGTGCTGGTGACCTCCTTTTTGGAAGTTCCTCAATTGATCAATAAATTAATAGCTGCTAGAAAATTACAGAGTGGGTTGAAAATATTTGAAACAGTTTACAAATAGTATTCATTTGTATTTTAATAAATTTTTACTTTAATAGTATAGAGATAATTTGAAAGATGTACGAGGGTTCGTTTCTCTCCGTAACAGTCATATTACTGAGTTATTAAGAAAGTTTTAGACTTTTTGATTAAACTTTTTCCACGCGGTTCTATGCAATATAAGCGAATATACGCACTTTGGGCAGTCTTCTTCCATTAGCGTTTTGATTAATATGGTTTAATATGTAATGATGTAGCTTCAATGCTTTTAGTTACTTAGTTGTCTTAATTTTATTGTCCAATCGTTGGCAGACATTGTTTTAACACAAATGTAGAGCAAACAAGAAGATACTTGGCATACGCTCTGTGTACCAAGATAACTGGTCGAATTTTAGCATTATTAACATTTCCGAAAATACTTTCACTAGAAGTTGAAGGCGGACAGAAGAAGGAACCGTCATGTTATTGACATCGAGGCCATACTTTATTCATTATTATTTGTGAATTCATTGAACCTTGTTAAAAAAATAACATATATTTTAAGCATGCTTTAGTAGATACTGTTTTAGAAATGGACAAAAAGGCCTTTACAAAGTAACTTTGTTCTTTATTTAGTTTTTGACGTTTGCTGATATGATTAATGCTTACATTCTATTGAAAATAGCTGGAGACTTCTATGATAAGTAAGACGACAAACTTTTATTAAATAAGATTATGATTTTAAATATGGCTCACACACTCTTAACATCATTTTGATATCAATATTTTTCTTTTATTTTGCCCTTAACATGATTTAAGTTGTCGATAGATTTTAAATGGAGGCTTAACATGTTATTAGAATTTTGTTTGTTGGAAAAAGCATTTTACGTTCGCATTGGCTACGAAATAAAAGCTCCTCAATATATTTACATTAACTTTAAGACCTTAAGGCATATTAGTTACCTGTTATTGTTTCAAATTTCAAGCCAACAAGTCTACCAGAAAGTTTACACAATAAATAACCCGACTTGGAGTGAATTTTTGAAAATGATATTAATTATCTGCCAAGTGTATCAAATGTAACCTTCATAGACGTTAATATTGAAAAAAACATAATATATTTTTATAATTACTCTATTTTAAGTCATACACATGGGTATTTTCTAACGAATACTGTAAAATATATAAAAGTATGTAAGTTATGAAAAAAATAACCATAAAGTCTTATAGAACCGGTTTTTAATAAAAGTGTTTATTTGTTGGTTTACCGTAGTGGTATACCCGCCTGTCTGTAATCGCGAAAGCTTGTGAATCCTTTTACCTATTTTGATGAAATTTACCTTGGGAAACTAATTGGCTGGCTCAGTGGTTCACTGCTTATGTATTATGCTTGAGACCAAGAAATACCCGGTTCGAATCCTAGCTAGGGTAGCAATGTTTAATGACGCTTTTAATGCTCTTCCGAGTTGGTGGCAGTTGACTAAACGGAGTTGTATGAGAGACAACACGGCTAATCGTTGTACCGCTCCTGAGTTCGATTCCCAGCTGGGACAGATGGCAATGTCGTAGGGAATGGTTGTTATGTAATTGTGGATGTGTATGCGCCTTAGTTGAGTGGTGATGTAGCCTAATACTAAAACTCCGACAGGACGTTAATCTTGTAATAAGGCTAATAAACTAGATGCAAACATTATTCTTCATGCTGGTTTTCATATAATTCTTGAATATTTTCTAGTGTATTTTTCCCAAGTGAAACGCTTGTCTGTACTCTGCATTATTACTGTTCATGTAAAATCTTAACAAAAGTTACAACACAATTCAGGTAAATTTTCTCCCTTAAAATGTTCAAACATTTTTTATATATTATACCTATCGATTTTGTTTGAAGGCCATAAGGTTTTTTTTAAAAAGCTAATACTAACCTACTGCCGAAGTTTCCCTTTAATTAAATTTTGACATCTTCAGTTATCGCATTTGCTAGGAACGTGACGGACGGATAGGCAGATAGACAGACAGGCCAGCAGATGAACAGACCGAGGATATTTTGAATAATCGCTCGTACCTACGCTTTTTTACTAATAACGGTTTTTTAACTTTTAGTAGCATTTTAATAGCTTTGATTTATGGAAATAAAAATATGAATATTGAAAGAACCCGCTTTAATTTTAAATCAACAGGTTAATTTGTATCTTAACATAATACTAAAACTCAAAAGTTGAAATCACAAAAAATGACTTTACTCAACATATAACAGCAAAATTTTTTACCTTTATTTTTTTATAGCTAATCGACGTTTGAAGAAAAAATAATATGTCTTATTCAGAGTAAAAGCCACTTTTGTGACTCGTCTGTAATTGGCAAACCTACAGACTCGCCACAAAAGTATCACTTTTACTCCTAATAAAACAATATACTATTTTCTTTAGACGTCAGAAAATCATGGCATATTTTAATCATTTCATGACATTAAAGTTTGGCATTTCAGGTGGCTGTGCGTTGCCATTAGCAAGGGAAGTAAAAGTACTTTTTCTTCCGCCTGAGCGGACTTTTCCTTCCGTTGTTAATGTCAACGCATCGTATTATAGCTTATCGACGTTTGACGAAAAAATAACATGTCTTTTTTGGAGTAAAAGTTACTTTTAATCCTTTTACTCCTAATAAACCAATATACTAATGTTTTCTTCAAACACTTTTAGTGCCGCTTGTGAGCGGCAATAAAATAATTTTACAGCGGCTCAGAGCCCGGGAACGACAATAACAGACTAAATAAGCCACTCGGATGAAATGTCAGAAAAATTACGGTTTAAGTTCACAAAACTTATGATAAAAAGATGTTATTTTGATGCTTGAAGAAAAAAAAAACACAATTCTCAAAAGTGCAAAATTTTAACAACAATTACATTTTACATACAGCTGATTTTAAATTGTACGTGGAGATTGTACTTTAAATATAAGAAGCTACATTTTCCCTTCATTTCATTGAAATTTACTCACTTTCTTCGAAAGAACAATGAAAAATAACCAACCTTGCAATATTTTCTATTAAATAATAATAACAATTGAAATAAATTCTAGTTTATATATATTTGTTGTGCAACTTATAACTAACATTTCTCATTTTGTTGATCTCCACGAGATCTCAAAATATTTTAAAAAATCGATAGAAAGTACGCTCTAAAAAATAATTGTTGTTTAAGTAAACAATACGGCGACCTCGACTTGACTGCAAAACTGACCTGTGAATTTAACTTGACCCCCTGAACACATTAAAACAAAGAAACTGCCTTGACCTGACAATTCATATTTCGCATCTTTCATGTCATAATATGACTCCGCTATTTGCATTTTAATTTGTATTAAACAATATTATTAGGAATATATTTCTATAGGATTCCTTGTTAGCAGCTTGCTTTTTTCATTAGGCCAATCAATTTAAATATGCATAAAGGCATTTGTTGAGATAGTAACGAGTTTTTGACGATTAATAAATGTAAATGTTATAAATGTTTTAATCGCCTTCCAGATCATTTGAATGACCCTCTTAAGTCTAGACTTGTATGAGTGAAGGAGACGGAGTTCTACAGTTTATAGTGGAATGCGAACCACTTCTTGGTGGCAATTTATAGTTGAAAATTTGCAGTAGGTGGGGCTCCAACTCACTTCGCTAGGTATACTCAGAGGGAAAGCTAGATGCGCTAACCACTGTGCTACTCCTCCACGTTTGATAAACATAAAACCCTTAGTCAAAGACCCGATAAGATCTATTATAACGAGGCCGACATTTTGTTTTTAGGCAGTTGATAACTGTTTTTGTGAAACATATAGTTTCTGTTTGATTTTTGCTTGTTGTAGCAATGATTCTTTGATGCTGCATAAGATGACAAGTGATCAAGTGAGATCTTCAGCATACTAAAAATTTCGAAATGTCTTATTCTACTTGACAAGATTCTTGGCACAAGCTAGGCTCGAACAGCTAGATTACCACTCTACTGAGAATACCATCTACGGCCTGGTTTTATGGATTATATAAAAATATTTCATGGAGTTTATTTAATCTCCACATCTGTATCTGTTCGTCAGTTGTTGAAACTGTGAATGGTTGGTGATCTTCGTTGTTAAATATATTCTAAGTCGGTCTGTGCTGTCATTCTATATGTATATCGATGGTTTTGGAATAAAAGTATTTCCTAAGGCTGTCAATTTATTGGTGACAAGCGGTCATCTCATCTATAATTTCCTTATCACCTCTTCCTATTGCTAGTGTGATACTTTCTGTTGATGAGTGAATGTTATATTTTGGCCCGAGTAAGCGCCGTTCCAATCTGTATGTTTGATGCTCCCAGATCTGCTCCTGGCCACTTTTCTATACCACAGGGTTATTGCAAAACAAGAAGGGAGTAGCTGGTGATTGCTTTTATATAAATCTACGAATTAAATCTGCTGTTCAAAATGCCTTCTATAAAACTGATCTATAGTATCTGTCTAGTTTGTCTAAGGTTGAACCTTATTAGTTTGGAGGATCCTTTTGATATATGAATCATCAGACATAGACTCAATATCTTCAATGGCAGTAAGAGTTATCAAATTATATGGTTAGTGAATTCTTCAGCTTTCTTGTTTTGTTATTATTATTATTTATTTATTAAGGAAATAATCATAAAAACATAGTAATTGTTAGATATTCAGTTTACAAGAGCTCAAAATATGACATGTTACCAAATATAGGCATATTATCAATGATTTCCCTAAAATTACATTCTTTATATGAGTATAATTACGGGGTTAACCTCCATATGAAAAAAAGTTTTAGGAAAAAGTTATAGATAATTTTTTTCTCTACAAGAAACAATAGATGGCGACACTCGTATAATATTACAGCTTTAATTTTGTTTAGGAAAAATATATTTTTAAGGTTTTTATATTGGTACCGCATTTTAAATTGTGATATAAGAAAGTTTACCTTATCAGTTAAAATTGCGAAGTGGTCATTTATCTTCCAAAACTGATCTGATTGACTCCACAAACTTTCGAGTGTGATATCCTCGAATAATTACAATTACATTCATATCCACGTTTCTTTGTATTTTAACACCATCAGGTAAATTTTATTTATTAATCATTTCAATTTCAATAATTTTCAATTATTTTATTAATGCAATTTCATTTTCTAAATAAATTAAATTCAATTTCTTCAATTCAATAAGTAACTAAAGTACTACATGCCACCACCTGGCCATAAAATATTCTTTTCTATCTCATTTGATAATTTAGTTACAATCAGCAAATACGACACAATAAAGTAAAAATGAAATAATTAGTCTACTTGAACAGTTTATTCTGAGAAGCAACTTTACAGCTTGATGTATCAATTATAATTAAGTAAATAATTATCAATTTGATATATTTAACAATCTGTTGTACACAAACTATTTATCTTTAATATTGAATAAATTATTTAACAAAACCACCAGGTTTGATATTTGTTTCGGTTATTGTTAAGGCGTTTCAACCTTTATCCCCTTATTAATCAATACAAGAATCGACTAGACTAGAGGCTACTTTGCAATCTTTATATCCAAACTTCTTTTGAAAACGAATGTTGCCTTGCAAGTAAATAAATTGCCAAAAATATTTAGATTGGATGCTCTGCGAGACAATTAGAATCTTAAGTGCAGTACCAGGACTTCCCACCTTCAACTACACTCAATTTGGAACCCTAGGAAATTGGTATTATATTCCCGATAATTTTTTTATATTAATTTCTTTTCGCTGATGCAATTTTCTTGATATAAAATTTCACCTAAAATTACACTTAAATAAACATATATATTTTCTTTAAGATTTAATATTAAATTTCAATTTTACAAATTACCTTTTTAAATTTATGTTGTAAAATTTATTCATTTATATAATATATTTTATTACCCATCTTATTAATTATTTATTTTCTTTACCATAAATTCTATGTCTTCTATGTTCTTGTCTATAGAAGACTGGTTTTAAGGGAAAAAGAGACAAAACAACTAATTAATCATTATGGATGGTGCCCAAATAACATCAATTTTTCATCGTCTCCTTTTCCCAAGTAAAACAAAATTTGTCTTATATGTCTCAGACACACAAAAGGGTAAGTTTCACGTCTCTTGGGAGTTCTCAGAACCCACGACTCTTTGCTCCGGCTAAAACCAACTAGTTGTACGTATATGTTGCCTCGTTTATTTAACAAAATAAACAAAATGGGAATAAATAGATAACAATACTCCAACAAATGTTTTATGTGATGAAATTTTGCATGTATAGGTTGGCCTACGATGAATCGATTATTTATTTATTATATTGATTTACTTGCAATATAACCCCATTTCAAATATTTCGTCCCATTTACTAATAATTCGTAATTTTCGCCCTTGAAATTCACTACTTATAGTCTTGCCATGCACGCAATAAATAAATAACATTAGAATTTTAATGTTATGTTTAATTCTATGTAACATTTCACACAACCATTGCAACAGCGTTACAAGACATGCAACTAATATAAAACTTATAAGAAAAATAAAAAGTATATTAATTGCAAAAGATTAGGTAAGATTTTTCAAGTGTTTTATTATACTTACAAATAATTAGTAAACAGTAAACGCAATACACTTTTGCGAATACAAACGACTTAAAACAAGAAGTTTCGTAAAATTTACTATTTCAATATTTAAACCTTAAAGCAGCTAAGGTATTTTTGTCTAGTATTTCAACAGATCTTATTGTTTTGTAGAGTAAATCTTCAGGAATATCAGAATGCTAAGTACAGTAAGCCATGTAAAATGGGAAAATTTGGATGAAATCATTCAGAACGGGCTGAAATTTTGGGAACATGCAGGCTTATTTTTTGATACTCTTTAATATATCAAAAGTCCTCACCCGTAGACGTCGGTGGAGAGAAGGGAGGGGGGTAGAAAATAGGTAAATAAAATTTATTGTAAAATATGTACACATGAAAATTATAGGTAATAAAAAACCGCACAATTTCGTTTCTTTTTAACTTCGTACGACCTACTGGAGCCGAGAAAAGTTTTTGAAATTTTGACAGTTTGCGACGCAACGGAAACGCTCGCGTTTTTCGTTAAAATCTCGAAAATGGCCATTCGGATCGCAAAATGTTTTAAATATAAAAGTTGTAGAGAATTAGACTATGAACAGTTACCTTTTATTTTTCATTTCCATTCGATCAATGTTAGCAGAGATACGAATGTTTAAACATCTTTATTGCGCGCTATCAGAACACTTGTTTCATGATAAAATCGATAAAAACTCGGAAACGATAGATCGTGCGCATAAAAAAAAAGTTAAAAAGAATGAAATTTTGAATATGCTGGTGTATGCACAAAATCGCTTTGATAACGAGTGAATTTTTTGTCTGGCTTTAGGCAATAATGACACTAAGGTTTTTTTGAAGAGAATTAAATAAATTATTTGTAAAATGAGATCCACGTGACCTTCATACAATGAATGGTTATAGTTACAGCTGTTTAAACCTATGAACAAAAATTTCTCTTTTATTATAAATTCAGGTTTTCCTGCAAGAACTGAGCATAACAATTTTTTAAAATTTTTTTTTTTATACATTTATTTAACGTCGGCCTATTTCCGCTACTGAGGCCTAACACCGACGCCTGTAGACGAGCTACCCCCAACCAGGAATTTTGCCGAACCTCTTCCCTTAAGAAGAGTAGGGATCTTTTACTTGCCTAACATTTAATAGACAAGGGACCGACGGCTTTACATCCCCTCCGAAGGATGGTATATCTCCTATACAACCCTCGCCTAAGGTTGTATAGCTTCCGCGCATACACTGATATACAAGCCGCTGGAAGACGGGTGAGGCGAGGACGTGGTCTTCGTTGGAACGGTCACCAATCCAACTACTAACCACGCCTAACGTTGCTTTACATCGCATATCGAAGTATGTACATAGTAAAGACGCACCTACGCTCGCCCCTTTTTAAAAATTGGTTTTGACCTATTTTTATTAGCTGATATATATATGAAAGTAATGCAATAGCACAAGTCGTTCGCAAGGTATGTTTCCTTTAAAAAAAAGTTTCTTGAAAACTGTTTTTGTTCAGGAAAATTGAACCAATATTATTTTTTTTAATTCCCTTTTTTGTATGTATCATCGTTTCTTTTGGCTTTACGACAAAATTTCATAAGAACTAAATGAAAGCTTACAAAATTTCCTACAAAAAACACTTTTTCGTGTATGATTTTCAATAAGTAGAGACAAGGAACTGACGATTGAAAATGCAGTTTATTTTTAATTTTTAGCTAACAGGTTAATTTTCAAATATAATATTTTTAGTCGCAAACTTTCCTATAAAATCCTTATTTTACTATAAGGAACGTAACCAGACTGCAACCAACAGCTACTCTCCGGGCTATGTGCCCCGCCGAGCGCTGAATTACAAGTTACAAGCCTGGCGCGTTAAGTGTAATAATTGCATATTACCATCAAAACGCTAATGCTTCGATTGCAACAAACACCAGCCGAATGACTGATCCTACTTAAAAGACTCTCGTGCCAGTCGTCACACACCACTTGCAGACTGCAGTTTCGAGCTGTTGGCTCTCGTCAGTGCAAGGTAGGCATCTGACGACCGATACGAGGATCGCTTGACTACTTAGTACATTTCGGTATCTTTGGGATAGCGACATGTAAAATAGTCAGCAGGCGCCATCTAGCGGTCCAGTGTCTGTTGCAATCGAAAAATAAATAGCCTGACTGGGCTTAGCATAGTTCAAATGTGCTTTTAGAGGGCGGAATATTAAAGTATAATATTTTTAGTCGCAAACTCCTCTATAAAATCCTTATGGAACGTAACCAGACTGCAACCAACAGCTACTCTCCGGGCTATGTGCCCCGCCGAGCGCTGAATTACAAGGTACAAGCCTGGCGCGTTAAGTGTAATAGTTGCATATTACCATCAAATTGTTGCAATCGAAGCATTAGCGTTTTGACATCGCTGCAAATTATATCTATCGTTGTTTATCTCCATCTCATTTATTCACATTGTGACCCGCTAGCTTGCCGTTAGTTTATATTTGTCTATTGATTCGTCCAGTGAAGAAGTTTAGTGTTTCACACTAAATATAAATTATTCGCGGGAAGAAATGGTGGACATGATTTTTATTCTGGGGGAATGCTCAAGGAACAGCCTCTTAGCATCCCGAATCTATAAAACCGCATATCCTGAAAGGAGACACCCTTTAGAACCTGCATTTAGTAGTCTTAAGAGACAGATTTATCGAAACTGATGAAGTGCAGTACAAACCTCATGAAGTTCCAGCAAGAAAAATGACTTAGGAAAATGAATATCGGGTTATGATATCCTTAGTTGAACATCCTACCACCAGTACTAGAGAATTGAGCAATAATTTAGACATAAGCGGGACGATAGTAAGGCGGATCGTAAAGAAAAATAAATTCCATGCTTACAAAATTCAATTACATCAAGAATTAGTTGAGGATGATTTTTTAAACAGAGTGAATTTTTGTGAATGGTATAATTTCATGCTCGATAATGATCCCGATTTCATAAGGTGTTTGATGTTTTCTGATGAGGCTACGTTTCACAAAAATGGTTATGTCAATAGACCTAATTTTCATTATTATTGAGATGTGAATCCTCATTTATTAAGAACAGTTTCCCAGCAGAGGTGGTCATTAAATGTATGGGGTGCTGTAGTAGGGCCGATTGTTATTGGACCTCATTTCTTTAATGGACCTTTAAATGGAAGAATATATCGCGATTTTTTGGAAAACGAATTGCTGGTTCTCCTAGAAAACGTTCCTCTTGATATACGGCAATAAATGTGGTTTCAACAAGATGGAGCTCCGCCTCATTTTGCAGCAAATGTCAGAGAATGGTTAGATCGTAACTTCAATGATATGTGGATAGGGCGTGGTGCAGCAATAGCATGGCCTGCAAGGTCGCCCGACCTGACAGGTATGGACTTTTTTATGGGGCTATGTAAAAGATATAGTTTATCGCGACACTCCTACCACTGTTGATGACATGAAAAGTAGGATCAGCCGTGCCTTTGCATCCATTACTCTGCAGATGCTGCAAGAAATGCGTCATTCATTTAGGAAGAGGATTCAGATGTGTCTCGATCGAAATGGCGAACATTTTGAACATTTGTTAAAATAATTGTTTTTTTATTATGAGCAAATTCTTTATTACATATGTGCTGGTATTAATTTCAATTCTTTGTCCAACAATTCTAAGTAAAAAAATAATAATTTAGTTCAACATTTCAGAAGGCTAATAATTCATTATGGAAAACTGCTTGTAGTACTACACAATTAGTCTGATCCAGACAATTAACCTTAATATCTATGCAACCCCTAAAGATAAATACCTACTATGATATATCAATGGAAAGATAATTTAACACTTCATTAGATGGCAGAACTGAAAATAGTACGTCCCATTTGAGAAAATTGAATTACGGCCTTTTTTATTAGCGAAAAAATAAACTCAATTTTTTCAGTACTCTGTATAAGATTAATGTTAATAACGTTTCTACCCTACTAGCTCTTAATATGCCCAACATAACAGTATAAGCAGAATTTTGAGAACTCTCTTGTCTATGAAATCAGAGGTACTCAAATACTTACCCGCAAACCTCGCTTTTTGTCAAAAAATCTCTTTTATTTCGTAAACTTCACTTTAAGTACCCATCCCCTTAATAGAGTTATGAATATAATTAGATAGGTAACTCGATAAAGAAAAAAAATATAGGGTGTTCCATTTAAAATAACGAAGTTGATGCCCGGCCAATCAAAACGGAATACCATGTATAATTGTACATATTTTCTGGTTATTCAGAATTGAAAACCAAGAAAATAATCTATAGACAATATCTTTCCACAATTTCAAATACAGCCGTAATCGACCAAATTCAGAACTTTGGCGCACCCTGTATACGTACGATATGTCGTTTTCGAGTTTTTATCCATTTTATCATGGAACAAGTGTTTTGATAGCGTGCTATAAAGATGTTTAAAAATTCATATCCCTGCCAATATTGATAGGATTGGAAATGAAAAATAAAAATAAATTATTCGTAATCGAATTCTCTACAACTTTCATTTGAAACATTTTGCGATCCAAATGACCATTTTCGAGATTTTAGCGAAAAACTTATTTCGGCTCCAATAGGTCGTACGAAGTTAAAAGAAAACGAAATTGTGCGGATTTTCGTTACCTATAATTTTCTTGTGTACATATTTTACAGTAAAATTGATACTTGCCGAGTTTCTTGCGAAAAACTGCTTTTTAAACCTATTTACAACACCCCCCCGCCCCTCCTCACCGTCGGCATCTACGGGTGAGGACTTATGATATGTTAAAAATTACCACAAAATAAGCCTATTTCCAAAAATTTCGGCCTGCTCTGAATTATTTCATCCATATCGACAAATTTCGTCCTATTTTATTGAGCTAAGTATCCTATAACGATGTATGTTCTTTTTTATGAGATTTAAAACACTCTGTAGAGGCTACTATTGGTAACAAAAATGCAAAGCCACATTGGTACCTTAGCTTTTCTCAATATTTTAATTTCCAAGCGCAGCTGAAACTGTCATCATCTATTTATGAAATATTTAAACCATTATGTTTGTAAGATTTAAATTGTGCAATCTGTCACTTTGTGATAGTTAACTATAATGATGTAAAGAAAATACTATAATTTTATTTTCTTTTGTAATGCAGTGCAGTTGTCTATAATAAATTAGTGATAAAAAACAAACTAAAACAGCGTTTTCATTATATCATCATTGGTTGATGGTTATTATAAAAATACATTGTATATCTATGTATCTTTGTAAATCAAATCCGGCTTCCACAAGAGCAAAATATTCCAGATTTTAAGCGTACCTCATAAGAAGTCTAATGTATCTTCGTCTCTTCTCTTCTGTCAGTTATTCTTGCAAGGAATGCATAATAAAGAGACCGATGTTCCATCTTGTTGCAAATGGATACAATTTTCATTCAAAGCTAAATCTTCTTCATGCTTATCCTTTCATTATTATGAAGCATTATTAGGTATTACTTCACCCGTTATTTCATAATAGATTGCACCATTCAAATTTGGGCAATAAATAGCAGACCAATGATATAAGTTAACAAAATATCTGCTCGGAAATTAAGTTTCTCAGGATATTCTTATACCCTCCCCCAATGGGATGGGTATTAGAACTCCAATAATGACATTTCTTTCTTAAGTAAACTAAACTATTTTTTAGTAATTGGGGCCCAGTTATTATCTTATTGGCCATATCTTTTTCATTAAACAGTGTTATTAAAATGAAGACATCAACTAACTTTCAAAATCGTGCTATTACATAACCGTAAAAAAATCCTAACTATTTATTGCTTATATTTGGGGCTCAAATTATAAATGAATTAGCAAATTTCATATTTCGCTACTTTTATGACGTAAATAACAGTTATGCTCGTTATTAATCTCTAAAGTAACGGTCCATTGTTCAGTCGGTGAAAGTAAACTAGTACTGAAGAAAGTACGCGTAACTTTTAAGTAATATAATGTTACGTCTAGACTTTTTTCATAACTTAAACAGCAATCTGGGAAATGACCTTGAGATCTAGATGATTGCTTTGATGTGTTTATCAGATTATTATTCAAGGCATGGTAGACGGTTCGTTGGATAATTTGTATAGGTTAGTAGAGTTTACAATTAATATTTAAAAAGCATTCTAATTGAATTATGTTCATTTTGTGTGTTTCGCCACTTAAATTCTTCGTGTGTTTTGCTTGCACAAAATTTGAAAAATTATTTCTGCTTTTCTAAATAGTATACGATTTCTATTGACAAATATAGAAATAGAAAAATGAGACTAAAGAAATGAGAAACAATGGGAAGCTTTATTTAGAGTGGTTTGAACAACAAGCTAAGTTGAAAAATATTTTATTGTTCATTCGTTCGTTCTTATTTTTATTTTTGTGTTCTTAATAAAATATTATTTTTGTTATATAATTTTGTTTTGTTTTGAGAAATGCCTTAACTTTCATTGACAATAATAAGAACTTTATTAAAATCATTGCAAAGGTAAGCAGGAAAAGAAATTTAATATGGAGTACCACAGGGTACAGTTTTGGGGTCCATATTGTTTACAGTTAACACAAACAATTTACTTACAGCACCAATATTATACCAGGTGCCAGAGTGATCCGTGTAATGCTAGAAAAATCGACATATCATCGAAGACATTAATAATCGCTTCAAATTAGTCAAGAAATCGCTGTTTTATGGAAAATTTTCCCACAGTTATGAGACCTTCTTGAGAAATGTATACATATATATATATAGATTTTAGCGTTTTTTCGCCTTTCTCTCTATTTTCAGGAAAAACTGCATTTTGGTGAAAAATATCAAGAGAGCAAAGTTGTAGAGCACTCAATATTTACAACCGTAGTTATCGCCACATTCTGAAAGACATCAAACCAGAGATATCACATCTAAATAATCAAACAAAGTGAGCAAATATTCGAGATATGTCGGCTAGGTTCTTCAAATATTAGATGTTAATGGTTTCATAGTAAAGGAAGATGCTCTCCTTTATACAGCATGTCTAACTATCGTATTAAGAAAATGCGCGTGGTAGCAATTAAATAATCCCTTCAAAGCACAAGTCGAATGAATACCTCTGGGAATCGAGCAGAAGAAGTGGCGGATAAGAACCAGAAGCTGAAGCTTACTAACCAGTAGCTTTAATATTTTAGAGATTATAATTAACCCTACACGCCGGGTATTTATTTTTTCTTACGCTAATCTGGGATTCTCAACGTTAGCCTAAGTGCATTTCCTATTGTAAGTAAGCTTATCATAAGTTTATACGATCTCAGGAGATGCCGATCTCCAAGAATAATTAATGCACCATTGAACACGATATGAATACAGTTTACTCGAGGTATGATAATAATAATAATATTTATTGTTCATAAGACCAGTTACACAATTAAAATTAAAAACATTAACACGTTAATCGCCATGTGAACCAACATTTGGTTCTCAACTCGAAGAATCGTCCAGGCCCTGTGACTCACATACGGGCTTCACTACTTGTTTCCACTTTATGCTCTGTGTACCTCCGTGTAGGTCACGTATTACATTGCTACTTATAGAATATTGAAATGTGGGGCCTGGTGGACTTAAACAAGTTTTGAGCCTGGAACTTTTTTGTTCCATTCCAAGGATAATGCAAACTAAAAAAAAAATAGGTCACGTATTACATTGCTACTTATGGAATATTGAAATGTGGGGCCTGGTGGTCTTAAACAAAAAAAATTATTCAAAAATAACTTTATTATTGTCTCGAGTACGTAGTTGAAAATAACAAATTATTTTTGGCATTTATGAACTTCAAAAAAGCAAGATAAACAGTAAAATTTTTTACATCGTTGACAATAAAACCTAGACTTCGGCGTCTTCAACTGTGCCTGTTTCCGACCTTCATTGTTGCTTATTTTTTCGTAGCAAATAACACATCTACGACGATCTTTAGAGAGAACTTCATCTGAAACGTGTTCTTCATTTTCACAAATAGCTGGTTCTGCACTATTCAATGCACTTTCAATTATCTGCTCTTTGAATGCTGTTATGGATATTTTATCTTTGGTTATCTCTTTGTAGAGAGTATATGCATTTACCAAGCAAGTTCCTAATAGCAACTCAAACCCAAGTTTACGATACCATTTTATCCCCTTTCTTAGGGGTTGTTGTTTAGTTGATCAGATAGATAGATGAAAGATTTACTGTTGTTATAATCGCAAATAATAGTGGGTTTGTCAATTTCTTCACCTCGCCTTTTTACCCTTGTTGTAACTGCTGTGTGGTAAGTACTAAGACAAAGTACATCTCGCTTGTCTTGCCACTTTAGCACAACTACTCCATTACGTTCCCTCGCAATAATCTCTCCTTTTTTTAGTTTTTTAGTTGTTACCTCAGTAGGATTCAATTTCCGATTTTTCCGGAGGGTGCCCACCAAGTGAGTTTTTCGGTTTAGAAGCTCTTGAGCAAGGGCAACACTTGTATAAAAATTGTCAGTAAAGAGAATTCTGCCTTGATGGAACAGTGGTTTCATAAGTTCTAATACAATTTTTGTTGATGCACTTACTTTCGGATTCTTATCATTTCCACAATAAACTCTGAAGTCATAAGTATAACCTCCTTTGCAACAAATTTTGTACAATTTTATACCAAATTTGAAGCGTTTATTTTTAATGTACTGTTTGAAAACGAGGCGTCCTCTAAATGGGACTAGAGTTTCATCTATGCAAACTTCACGTTCTGGGATACATACTTCTTTGAATTTATCAGTCAAAAGTTTCAGTAAAGGGCTCAGTTTCGCCAAACGATCAGTAGCGTTCGCATCTTCATTGTTGCTAAAATGAAGCATACGTAGAAGCAATTCAAATCGATTTCTGGACATCTCTTCAGGTATTCTACTTGCATATAAAAAACTTTTTCTCCAGTAGTCTACCATTTTAGGAAATCTTGCTATGCCCATCCACAAACAGAGCGAAAAAAATTTTCTTATTTCATCTGCATTAGTATCCTTCCATCTATGTAGTCGAGATTTTTGTTGGATCCCTGCAGCGATTTTTTGTTGTACATAGCGATTTGTTTCGGTAGCAATGAGGTTCACTACATCTTCATTGAAAAATATGTTGAAGAAATCAATAGGACGTTTTACTAAATAAGTTTCCCTAATCTCATCTGTGGGGCCTGTGGGGTCTACTTGGAAATCAAATTTTTTTAGAGTACTCCCTGTAACCGGTGACCAAACTATTTCTTCTATATTTCCGTCATCCTCACTAACACTTTCCTCTACTCTGCAATATTTAGCAATCACCGCTTCTATAGTATTCTCTACAGAGGATTCTACATTTTCAAATTGAGGAGATTGTCTAGACGTTGAAGGAAACACGTTCAAATATTTTTGGCTAGGTTCAACTTCTTTAGAAATATCGTGTAATGACCAAAAAAAAATACATATATTGTAAAAGTGATACCCAATTTCAATGAAAAATTCAAAATATAAAAATACAACTCAGAATTTCGAAACGGAAAACTTTTATAATTTTGTGAAAAACTAACAATAAATCTTACCTTCTGACTCTTTTTTGTGGTACAATTTCTTCATCTGAAGAATACTCCTCAGAATGTTCACTATCAGATTCAGGATTGTATTCATCTGAAGAACCACCTTCAAAGGGTTCTTCCTCTGATTCAGAGAGTATTTCATTCCACAATTTTTGCAAATGCGACTGACTCTTTTCGTATTCACCACTCATTTTATTTAGTACCGTCTCTTTCAAAGTATTAGAATGCACTAACCCACTGCCGGTAAATACGCTTATGTGTCGAGCATAGGAAAAGCAAGTCTAAACTCGCAAACACTTGAGAACTGACATATGAGTCACCGACCTAAACCACGCGGGCGCTCCGAGACCCAAAATCCCGTTCTCATTTTGAAAATATTTTTTCGCACCCAAACGTGGCTAAAATCAATTTCTACAACATTATTATATATCACCAACATATATTAGAAACAAATTATAAAAAATAGAACTGTGGCCGGTAGGAAAATTTTATTTTGTTCTATTTGGGCGATTAACGTGTTAAATGAATAAATCAGAAAATCTTGGAACTATAAAAAAACATCAAATCAGTCACCAGGTTAAGGAAAAATAAATAAATACAAACAAGAAACGTTAAGAACCTAATTAACTATAACTTTATTCGGCATTCATGCACCTTTAAGAATAGCCAGAGTAGCAAGCCTAAAGCGCCTTGGCTTACTGATAATATTAGGAGGATGATTAAAGAAAGAGATAAAGCTTTGTCAATTTATAAACGAACAGAAAACACTGCTGATTATGACTATTACAAACAATTTCGTAATCACACCTTAACATCAATATGAAATGAAAAGAAAGCTTATGTAAATAATATATGTAGGCAGGGAAATATAAAAAATACCTGGAAAACACTAAAAACGTTCAATGTAAAAAAATGTTCAGTGTATGAAATTCCATCTTCTGTTGGCAGTGCACCTGATATAAATAACCATTTTGCCTCTGCATTCATAACCAAACTAACAATGTGCTCACTGACTATTACAATAATAATTTCCACAGTGATGCACAGTTTTCTTTTAAATTATGCTCTATAGAGAATGTTAGTGATATTATTAGGAACTTTAAAACAAATGCTTGTGGAGTAGATGGAATATGGTTAATAATGCTAAACTACTGTTGTCCACATATTGAACCTTACATTGCACATATAATAAATTGTTGTCTTGAACTTGGGCATTTTCCAGATCACTGGAAGGAAGCCTTAATTATTCCCTTGCCTAAGAGTAACGACGTAAATTGCCTGAACGATTTAAGGCCTATAAGAATTTTACCAATATTGTCTAAGATATTGGAAAAAATTGTACATAAGCAGCCTCTTGAGTTCGTTAATGAAAATAACATCTTACATGAAAATCAGTCAGGCTTTAGAAAGGGTCACAGTACTTCAACGGCCCTCACTAGAGTTGTCGATGACATTTCAAACAGTGCTGATAAAAAAAAGGTAACTGCTGCAGTACTGCTTGATTTTTCTAAGGCTTTTGATACTATGAGTCATGAACTGATGTATGCAAAACTTAAATATTATGGTCTTGATTATAACAGTATTTCCTTCTTTAATTCATATTTAAACAATAGTTCACAAAAGGTATTTTTTAACGATTCTACTTCCCCGCCTCTAGAAGTTCATCTGGCGTGCCTCAAGGCTCGGTCTTAGGTCCGTTATTGTTTAGCATGTATACTTCTGATATATTACATGCCACCGAAAATTGTAAAATTCAAGCGTATGCAGATGGCACTCAAGTTTACAACAGCTTTCATACTAGAGACTCATTAATAGCTCAAAATGACTTAAATGATGACATACGTAAAATTAAACGAACATCTCAAGAGCATAACCTAAAACTGAATCCTAACAAATGCAAATTAATATTATTCGGACCTAAGAAAGATTTGGCTTCTGTTTGTGAAAATTTTAGATTAATTATAGATAATGAGATTTTAGCGCCTGAGACTATAGAAAAAAATCTGGGATTGAATTTAGATCAGCATCTCAAGTTCACCGGGCATGTAGACACTTTATTATCTAAGGTATATGGCTCTTTAAAATTATTGTACAGTAGTAGATTTTTTATTGGTCGCAACTTAAGGCAAATGTTATGTGAATCACTGGTCCTATCTCACTTCAACTACTGTGACGTAGTATACAGTAATTTTATCGATTCCGTAGAAAAAAGAAGAATACAAAGAGTGCAAAATTCTTGCTGACGTTTCATTTTCAGCTTAAGAAGATATGATCACATATCACACACTTTTTCTGGTTTAAACTGGTTGAATATGCAATCTTCTTCGAAATTGCAATTTCGAAGAAGATTGCATTTTTTGGTCTTCGTTCATCGCATCTTATCTATATCGGTACCATCTTATCTTTTCAGTAGGCTCAGTACTAGATCTACAGTGCATAATAGGACTATTCGCTTTGGGCACTTGTATCATATTGACAAGCACTTTACTGCTGCTTATCAAAATTGCTTTACTTATTGTTCTGCTAAGCTTTACAATGCCCTCCCTTATAAATTAAAATCACTATCGGTAACCTCATTTAAAACGAACTTAAAATTATTACTGCTTGAGGAACAGAAACGCACAAATTTTACTTTATTTTGAACTTATATTATTGAGTTTCTTTTGAACTGTTACTAGGCATGTCGTTTTAGACTCTGCTTTGACAGTATTGTTGCATATAGCTAAAATGATATTCATTGCAAATTGATAATAATTCCATAATAATGTATTGTTTTTTTTTCTTCTCTTACTTAAATTGTACATAATTTATTTGTAAATAAATAATGTGTAAAAGTCTACTTACTTAATTTAAATTAAACATACTTAGGTACTTTAGATTTTTGGTCTTTTTAATTGGGATATTATGTATGTATACGTTGTAAGGACACATGTATTTTGGTTATCTTTTTTATAATTTATTTATTCTTTTTTTAAATTTTGTTGGGGTCAAGTGGCAGAATAGCCTATGCTAAGCTTCGCCCATGAAACATTGTATATGTCATTGTTTCAATAAAGACGTTTATTATTATTATTTGATTTCACATACGTTACTATTTTCAAAATATAAATACAAGCTAGTGGCAATATTCGCAATTCTTTAAATATATTTCTACAGGAAGTTAGATGGTTAACTCCTCCTATACTACGCAGTGCTCTTTTTTGAAATGTAAAAACCCTTTCACTGTAATGAGAAGAGCCCCAAAAGATAATACCATATGTTAGTCTGGAATAAAACTGCATAATAATATGACAGCAGTGCACTTTGATTAGTGATATATTTTAATCTGTACAACGCAAAGCATAAAGATGAAAGTTTATTACACAATGTATCAATATGAACATGCCAATTTAATGAATTGCCAACGTAGATGCCTAAAAATTTTGTAGAATTGACTTGGGCTATCTTTAATCCTGAGAAGGTAACTTTGATTATAATTTATAATTCTGGGTGTAAAATATATAAAAACTGTTTTATTACTATTTATTAGCAGTTTGTTAGTATTAAATTTTGCAACAAAACTTTCAATTTTTTGCTGGGTGTCCGTTCTTAAATCGTTGAAATTTTTATTAGAATTTAGACAGGAGTTATCATCAGCAAACATTATTAAGTCACATTCATTAGAAACATTTGGAAGGTTATTTACAAAAAGTATAAATATTAGCGTACCCAATACCGAACCTTGTGGTACGCCACAAGTTACATCTAATGTGTGAGACATGACGTCATTTATTTCTACGACTTGTTTTCTGTTAGGCAGATATGATATTGGTACAAGCGTTAATTTTAGCGAACGTTTGAACGGGCTATTTGCTGAAAACCCGAATATGTTAACAAACAGAACTTTCTTTACTGGGAGATGGAAAATTCTCTTCAATTGCACGAAGACCGCTTCACAGCAAAAAGGTTACTGTGTGGTGTGCAGTATCCGCCTTTGGAATTTTTGAGCAGTTCTTCTTTGAGGAAAATTATTTGAAGGTTATACTGTTATGTCACAACGTTATCAACAGGTATTGCGTAACTTTAAACACCAAGTAATGTTGGTGTGGATATTGATAACTTTGCGAATCTATCATAACTTTGCGAAGAACGTTTCCTGGTCATGTCATTTTGAAATTTGGGGATATCAACTGACCGGCACGGTCACCGGATCTCTCAGCTTGTGATTTATTTTTAAAGTGTTGTAATCGACCGCAAACTATGGAACAACTAAAATATAATATTGGGACAGAGATTAACGCAATCCCAATTGAAATGTTGGAGTGGGAAGGAGGTTTTTTGATTGATGTAATATTTAAATAAAAAATAAAATTTACGTGTTTCCTCAAGAACTTTGCTTTTAATTTTTCAATAAAGATACAATTTATACTGTACAATATATACTAAAATATAATAGAATATTACACGTAATCCTATGTTGAAGTTACGTCTATACCACAAATTATTCAAAAATTAAAAATATCGCCACACATTTATCTTTTTTGACCGATTCGTGAACGTAAATCAGTAAATATTTAATTTAACACAACATACAAAAATGTCAATGACATTTTGAAGTACGTCCCATCTGAGGTCAATGGCAAGAAATATTGACTTCCTCATAAAATATTGGTTTGCTTTGGATTACTAAAAACAACAGGTATAACTACATTAATTTCAATTCAACCATGAGAAATATCAAGGGCCACTGAACATTTAAAAACACATATAAAGTTATGCATTACTCGAAGTGGTGTGAATATTTATTGTAATTTCTTGTTGATTGTTCCTTAATTCATATATTGTGTTTCTGTTCATATGTGTTGCAAAAGTGTAAATTATAACGTAAAAAAAATACATTTACTTAGTAAATATCAACACAGTTGCCATTAAAATAAATGACGTTGATGCTAATTCAGAGAGGACGAAACCCTGCCAAATACACATATGCTTTATAGTCCATTTAACGAGGTATAAAAAAGGCCAATACATCACAAGTTTGTAGGATTTTTAACAATACATTTCCTCCCCTGTTTTCGAGGGTGAGAAAAACAATGTTGATCATTTCGAGTTTTAAAACCCTTGCGTGCTACCCCTATCAAGGAAAAACCACCCCTATTTCCGGCTTCTCGGCTCCGGCTTGCGAGGGATCGTCGGATCGGGTTTTTTGGGGAATAATAATAAATTCAGTTAATTTATACTAGAGTAGCCCGGAGCGACCCCCCGGGGGTTGAACCTATCCCCGACCGTAATGGCAATATTCCAAAAAATAAGAAAATACGAAGCAATCTCCTCTATACAGGAAAATCTCGCGACAAGCTTTTGTATCATAAAAAAATTATATAATGTAACAAAATGATGGGTTTGATTTACTTCAAAGTTTATATTCTACATTTTAGAGCATTTAAAAAAAAAAACTTTTAAAATTTTTTTTTTAAACTGCAGATTTAACGCGATGGTCAAAATTAATTACTTATATACAATACTATAATTTATCCATATTTTAATTATTGCTTCTCATTAGTAATATCATGTAGCATATCAGATATTAAGAGATTACAAGTACATAAAGGAATGCGTGTAATATTAAATTGTGACAGATATACACCGAAGTAATGCGCACGTGGTTCCGAAGCGCTTTGTGGTGATGAAGATGGAGAGTTTTTGGTGAGGTAAAAATCCCACACACTCCTGACGCGATAGAACAACAGAGCAGGGGTCTGCCTTTTGAAGGTTTTCTCGCCCAGGAAAAAAAAATATACACCTATTTCGAATATGTTAAATGAACTGGGGTGGATTTTAGTGGAGGAAATCATTGAAAGAGTAAATTTAATCTTCCATCTTTCTCAGTTAAGAGCTAAATTGCACAATTATTCAGTGAGATCTGCTGAAAACTACAACATAGACCATACAAAATATCATTCTTAAAAAGTTATCTTTTAGTAATAGTTTACGCGGGTACAATGTTTTACCCACTGAAACTATCTTCTGGTAGTTTAAATCTGTGTACTAAGAATGTTACAAAACTATATACAGATGTTAGAGCACAATAATGGCTATGTGCAAAATTATGTTAGTATTGTAAATAACTTATGCTAAATAAAAATCTATTCTATTCTATTAAAATCAGTCACGAATTCAACATTTCTACATCAATTACGCATACATTTCAGTAAAATTTCGTAAATACGGTATTCATTTACTAAAATAATAATTAATACGGTAATGGTAGAAAACAGTGAATGATAGTGTACATGATCATAAAATTAAACTTTCACGATCACCCATTAATATGGGTACAAGGGTAAGTCAACACTTTTACGTATTTGGCCACAGGCCTAGTTTTATTTATTATCATCTACTATATATAATTAGTATTCTTCACAATACTTCTCAAAAAATAACAGTGATCGAAATTAGCACTTCACGATACATAAAGTAATAATTTTGAATAGAAAGAAAGCTTACACAATTAATTGTTATTTGTTTATTTGACTTGTTACCGATGAATACAATTATTTTAAAAAATACGTAAAAATGTAACTCATGTTAAGTAACATCCTTGATATGAAAAATAGATATAAATGTAAATACCATCAAACCAGAATAACAAAAACTTCTAAACATTTTATCAAAATTATACATATTTTCATTTACAGATAGACAATCTACTTTGGTTAATTGTTAGTAAAATGAAATCTAATATTTTTTAGGATAATTCACCAAAATTACAAAATGTTTATTCCTATTTTCTCTTTTGTTTAAAGTTCAACAAATAATAAGAACTGCGTATATATTACAGTTAGTACTTAAACAAACTTTCTATTTATTTACATTAAGATGATTATTGTATTTACTTATTAGTATAAGAATAACTTAAGTAAACACGGAACCTTTATAAATAGAAGGACTTTTATAATACCATTAGGTAAATATTTTAAAAATAAATTTTTTCGTTGTTGGAAACGTTGCGGAAGCATCTTTGTAGAATCTTGTTCACGTGCCCTGAAGCCTCTACATAGATAGATAGATATTAGAATGATAGCTTTATTTACTTCAACTCATACATATAGGCATTAGAAAGAGAACATATATATTTCAAGGAATACAACAATACAGAATTTAAAAAAAAATCCAAAACAAAAGTAAATATAAAATGGAAAACAAAGCCAAAACTACTATACAGAAAAAAAGAATTCATTCAATATACCGGGTGTAAACGAATAATAGGCCACCCCTGTAACTTCCTTGTTTTTAAAGATATCGGGTTAAAATTTTGTATGGTGAAATTAGTAAGATTTACAAATTTTTGAGACCTATCCTTCATATTTGTCACTTCCGGTTTCACCGGAAATGATCCCAATAGTCTTTTCTAAATGGACCATCCTGTATGTTTTACATTTTTGAAATAAAGATTACATTTTGGATACATTTATACTATTTTCAACAATGTATACAGGACTGCACGAAAAATAATTCGAATTTAGTTGTCAATCTAGATGGCTACGAATATGTTACAATTATTTTTGTTCCAATGTAATTCATATAAAAAATACGAAAACGTCAATAGCCATCAATCAGTATGGAAAATTTTGAAAAAGCATAAGTATAAAACTTTTAAATACCAATTACATCAACACCTCTATGATGATGAGGGTGCTAGAATAATGATTTTTTGCAATTGGGTTCTTTAAACGTATGGACAAGATAGAGACTTCCACAAAAACATATTGTTCTCAGACGAATCTGGTTTCACAAATAACGGGATGTTCAACATTTTGTTGAGAGGGAAATTTTCAGGAGCGTTTTGGTTTTAATGTCTGGGCGGGGATAAAGAATAACTGGATTATAAGACCTATTATTTTTGACGGCCCATTACCGGAGAAAGGTATTTGGAGTTTCTTCAGATGGCCCGCGAGATCTCCGGATCTAATTTGTATAGATGGCTTTTTATGGGTTCATCTAAAAAATATTGTGTACTAGACAGCTGTGTATACGAGAGTAAATTTAGAAAATCATGTGAGGATGACATTTGACAACATATTTCCTACAGAGTTGCAAAATGTTCAAGACAATTTTATTAAAGCAATTCGGAAGTGCAGAGATCAAAATGGAGGTCATTTTGACAATTATTAAATTAGGAATTGGAATAAACATTTTAAAAAAACAATTAACCTACTGTAGTTTTGTATTTATTTTTAGGGTTATTTGCGGTGAAACTGAAAATGACAAATATGTCAGGAAGGTCTTCGCAGGAGACAGAATGGGCCGCTGGCTCATTCTTGTTGCATATCACAAAATATTAACACAAATATACAGGGTTGATCAATATTTAATTGAAGTTAGATATAAATCATAAATTTCTTAAGAAAAATTGCCATTTCTGCCGGTAACGATTACACATTACGGAACTTTTGGTACCGTTTAACCCTTACAAAATAGAGCTTTCTGAATATCCGGGTGGCCCATATCATAATGTTTTTTAAACATGAGTTATTTTAATGTGTTTAGAGTACCCTGTATGATGTATTATTGGACATATTCACGTTTTCGTATATTTATATGAATTACATTGGAACAAAAATAATTGCATATTCGCAGCCATCTAGATCGACAACTAAAATTCGAATTATTTTTCGTGCGACCCTGTATAAATTGTTCAAAATAGTATAAATGTATCCAAAATGTGATCTTTATTTCAAAAATATAAAAACATACAGGGTGGTCCATTTAGAAAAGACTATTGGGGCCATTTCCGGTGAAACTGGAAGTGAAAGATATAGAGGATAGGTCTCAAAAAGTTGGAAATCTTACCTAATTTCACCATACAAAATTTCGTCCCGATATATTTAAAAACAAGAAAGTTACAGGGTATAACAAAAATTATGTAAAAAAAAAATTTTGTAAGTTCCCTTAAGACGTACTGGTTTGATGATTTTCAAATTTGTTGTGGTAGGTGACTAAATAATCTGCAGCCATTATATTGAAAGATATGACATGTAGGTCAGATCGAAGTTCTGATTTATGACGAATATACTGATCGTGAGAGGCTGCATTCTGTGTAAATATAGATCTGTTTTTAAAAACAAAGAAACATACCTGATGAATGTAAGTTCCAGCAGCGATTAGGATGTGAAGATGGCGAAAAGCATCTCTACAGGAATCGCGATAACCTAAATCTGCTAATATCCTAACGGCTCCCCCAGTTTATAATACTGTTTCTTAAAAGAGAGTGAAAGGAGGCAAAATGCAGGGTTCTGAGAATATGGATACTAAAGAAATTTTTAAAGAATCGTAGAGCTTAATAGGTTCTACTTAATTTTCCACAAAGAATTTGAATATGTGAGTTCCAACGCAAATGAATCTAAGGTGATACCCAGCATCTTAACATTATCATTAGTTTGCAAAGGGAAGTTATTGTTCAAAGTATGTATGGATCTCTATAATTTGAATAGTACACACTATGTTTTGTCTTGATTTATCAGTAAATAATTTTTCTGAGCCCATGTTATGACCATATCATACAATCTGGCAGAGAGTGCCATAAGAATTTCTATACTTTCAGCTGTTATCAAGATGTTCCTGTTATCAGCATATTGTATAATTGTTGGGGATACCTTACTTAAATAAAAGTGTAGGTCTTTTGTAAAAAATACAACAAATATGGGGCCTAAAAGTGAACCCTCAGGTACACCAGCTAATATGTCGCATGCTGAGCTAATTTTGCTATTTGGCAATTGAACTTTTTGTATGCGTCCCTGAAGGAATATGATTTAAGTAACTGTAAAGTACAAGTATAAAAATTCATTTAACAATTTTCTTTCCTTCTACAAAAAAAATCAAGGTGATGGTTACTATTATCACCACCCGGCATTTTATAAACTTTACGTCACTGATCTTAACTCTAACAGAGTAGATTTGTCTAAGTAAGGAAGACAGCGTCCTACAGTTTATAGTGGAAATCGAACCACTTCTTGGGGATATAATCAACAATTATTTCATAGAAATTTTAGTACTGAATACACTTTTTTATTTTTCAGTGGACGATGCAAGCGGCCGCTATTCAACAGGATGGTTTTGGGGAAATATTTACTGGACAGGATCTCAAAGCCTATGTGAACATATTACACCTCAAAAACTCATCGTTGTTAACTCACAGGTGGGCTATAAATTATCTAGACACATTTTTCTCCTTGATTGTATATCTAATAATCTAATATTGTACATAGAATATAGAATGAATCTGAAGCAATTATTATATTGTTCAATAAGCCAAGTTATGGCCTTCGAGAAACTATTGTCAACTGGTTTTCCTCTCACCTCGGAAATACACAAGATGTGGATGGAATGGACTTTACTTACATGTAAAAAGATTGGGATACGTACGAATTTATGCGAGACAAAATTTTAACCAATCAATCAACAACTATCTTTAGATAGATTAGATGCCTCCCATTGGTCAGGTTCATCGCGAGAATTTAATTGCAAAATTCAAATTAATCTGCTATCAAATTAATTTAAGGACAGTGCTTGATAAACAGGCATTAATTAATTTTATCATGCTCTCGCTCACCTTACACTTACATAAGCTGTATGTTTCTGAGGTGCTGGTCGAATGACAAAAGATATTTTTATCGCACAAAAGAGGACAATTAGACTAATTACAGTGATGGTAGGGTTGTGGAACGACTCTCTTGTTGAGAACTTTTCAAATTCCTTAAAATTCTTACTGTATATGGTATTGAAACTTCTCGTACTAGGGTGGCTTCTATTAAAAAATAATTCTTATTTTTATTTTAAATTTAGGTAAACATTGCTTTTACAATAACAATTAAACAGTAATTATCATTACAACCTGCAAATAATTAAATTCAATACAAAATTACAGCAGAGTTTCAAACAAGTTCAAGTTAACGGTTTCAGTGAAGTTTAAAAAATCGCTTTCAACATAAGATGTTAGCCCTTATCTAAAATCATGTTGAAATACTAAGCTATTAGCATAAAATAAGTAAAGTTCTTAAGTTTTCTACGAAACACGACATGCAAAGTTAAAATTTGGAAACACATTTAAAGTATTATATGGGCCGGCGCCATAACGCTTATCTTAATAACATAATAGGATGGACGAAGGGCGTTCAGAAATGAGAGATGTAGCGCCGCGTGCAAAACAGCATCTGGTCAGCGGTACTGTCCGTATAACCAATGTGCTAAAAGAATTAAAGGGTATATTTCGATTTCCCTCGTACATGCAAATTATATAAAAAGCTAGGAAACGTGTTGCATCGAGGAAGTCATTGATGTGAGCTCGCCTGCAACCTATCTCGAGCCCTATGATTTCTCTAACCATTACACTTCGGCAACTATTCCAGCTCAGTTTTTCTAGCTCGGGACGTCTGGAATCCCCGGAATATCTGTGAACGATCCATCTTAACAAGTCTGAAGGACTTTTACTACCCTTTCTAAAGTGGATATTAAAATGTTCACCTGAAGGGTCGGTTTATCAATGCATTGTTAAAACTGTTGGATAACTATTTCGCAGTTAACAATATCCAGAAAATAAAGTGGTATAGTTAAAGTTGGTAGCGTTTAGTTTCAATAATTTATTCGGTGTTTTTTTTTATACATGTATTTAACGTCGGCCTATTTCCGCTACTGAGGCCTAACACCGACGCCTGTAGACGAGCTACCCCCAACCAGGATTTTTGCCGAACCTCTTCCCTTATGAAGAGTAGGGATCTTTTACTTGCCTAACATTTAATAGACAAGGAACCGACGGCTTTACATCCTCTCCGAAGGATCGTATATCTCCAATACAACCCTCGCCTAAGGTTGAATAGCTTCCGCGCATACAAGCCACTGGAAGATGTGTGAGGCGAGGACGCGGGTTCCGTTGGAATGGTCACCCATCCAAGTACTAACTGCGCCTGTCGTTGCTTTACATCGCATATCGAAGTATGTACATAGTAAAGACGCACCTACGCTCGCCCCATTCGGTAAGTTGGCTGCACTAATAGTTCAGCAAATCCTTGTGATTGGCTGACAGTCCTTGGTATGATTTGACAAAATAACCTGTGCCGTTGAAGTGTGCAGATTGAATCTGTTGAAAATACCTGATTGTGCACCGTCCGAAACCCCCACGTACTAAAAATTTATGTTTACTGAAATTAAGTCAATGAAACGAACACAATATGACGAGAGGAGGGAAGAATTTTTTCCAACACAATTTGATAAGGACCGGGAGATTTTCTCAAAATTGAACTATTTTCTCTTTTAATTCTCTAGAAATATAAAAACTCATTATAATGGCTGAACTCTACGAATCCCCGATTCTTCTCACTGGGAATTAATCCCCAATTTTTACCCACGATCACTTGAAATTCCGCGGTATAAAAAAATTTCCCACCAATCGGCAACCCTGGACTGATGTTTGTTATTTTGATATTTGCGCTTGTGTTGTTGATTTACCCTTTGGTTATTTCATTATCCACTACCTTAAGTTAAGGTTATTTTATCCAGGACTTTGACTATCACTTTTGACATTTATAAACAGATTAATCTCGAGATCGACGCTATCTATAAAATAATGTAACTTATACAGTTAATAACTTGCTTATTTCCGGAATCTGCGTTAAAATTGAATTTACATTCTGCTTTCGGGGGGAATATGGGTATTTTATATGTTTGTGGTACTGAAAGGAATCTTAAATTTTTATGAATTATTTGATTTGATTTTAACAAGATAGTAGGATGAAATTATATTGCAATTTACTCAGTTATTATGTTCAATAATAAGAATGAGATTAGGTGAATGTTCACATGCAAAATATTTTATTAGGGAGATTTACGTTTGCTAAATAACAAGTTTATATCATTGAGTTGAAGATATGTTCAGAGTTAAGTTATGAAAAGCGACTTTAACTTCAATTAGGCTTACCGTGTGTCCATTGATACGTAAGATTTCACAAGAATGTTTTGCAGTTTGTGTGAGGTTTCTCACAAGCGATATATCTAGTTTTTTATGATTGTTCAATTACGATCCATCACTATAATTATTCTACGAACTATAAGCTGTGATAGGCTAACGGTCAGTTCTTGGGCGCATGGGCCTTGTACCTTGCTCATATTTCGAGGGGGTTACTTTTCGATGAAGTTCCGAACCGGGAAGTCTTGTCTGTTTAAATTACTTCGATCAACCATGGTTTACGTTGTTGGACTGTCATAAACAATTAGGTAGTTGCCGTTTGTGTAATTAATTAAAATATATTTTCTCGACATTCTATGATATTTTACATGAGTATTTAATTCTCATTGACCACTTAGATTTCGATAATGCACGAAGATTGACATTATTATTGTCATCTGTTTTGCATAAAGTTTTATTTTATCGTAGCGATTGCTACCGCTCTAATTTCTAACAATTATTTTACCGGCCATTGCCGCAACTCTAACTTCAACCAAAATAACACGGAAATTCTATTGCATAACATGGTTCTTGTGATTTACATAACCAACTCTGAAACATATACAGTATGGTTATTACGGCAGCAGCGTAAACTTTCCTATTAATATTTAGACAATTGTCTTAAATATTTGGATTGTTTAACTTCATGTTTGGCTATTTGCTACAAAAATTGTTATAAAATAAAATGGATTTTGTGACTATTGTCCCAAGTCTATAATACAGGATGTCTCACCGATAACTGAATCGATCAGAAAAATTTAAAAACTTAGATAATTGCTAATGTCGGTGTGACCAATCCAACTAAAATAATTACAAGCAGTTGGCACTTCAGCTTATACCGGAAGTCGATACCAACTTGCTTATTTCAAATGGAATACCCTATATATTTTAGGGTTTTCGAAAAGAGCATAAAATTCTGAGTTGAAAATATGTAGCATATCCTACACCTAAATCTAGCCGTTTCAGAGATATTTGACATTTTATAGAAAATTTGACAGGTGCAACGGTTTGCAAGAACCGTTATAACTTTCTTCGTGTAAAAGATCCTCATTTGCTTCTTGTCACATAAAAAAAGCACGAGAAGAACTACGTCCTACAACTGAAATAAATTCAATATCAGACACCTAAAAAAAAAAATTACCTATATATATATATATATATATATATATATATAGGTAATTTAATTACCGTTTAAATTTTTCTGACGAGACACCCTGTATATGTATTAAATCGATTACTGCTTTTTCTTTCAACACTAATTTTATGGTAATACAAGTAATAAACTAAATAAATGATAATAATTTAATTTCAATCAAATAAAATCTGAAAACAAACTTTAATCATAAATTCACAGTGCAATCTTGAGTGACAAAATCAAATAAATGATTAACTAGGTTTCTCAATTAATAAACAGTGTGTTCAAACTTACAGGGTACTTAAATTAAAAGGGGTAAATAACATCAGATAGGAAACCGTAATGTCAAACTTTGCATCAAGAACTTGGGTAAATATAAAAGGTTACTACAACACAACGTAACTTGGGTCTTAACTTTGCAAAAAACTAGATGCTCACATGAATTTGTTTATTTATGTTAACATAACATTGATACAAATGATTACTTGGTGGAATTAAACATGTTCTTGATTGCTTCACGATCAAGGATTTTTATTTTTAATTAACAGAGGGGGTGCGTGTTGCCGACTGAGCTATTGTGCCGCACGCCGGCGCCGTAGTATACAGTTTCAATAGGTGCGGCGTGAAAATTAATCATATGGAGTATTTGAGGGCAATTAAACTTATTACAGGAGAATTTCATACAGAATAGCAAATTGAATTTTCGTCCAGTATATGTCATTGACATTAAACCACTATTGCAAACGATCTTGAGCAGTCGCTGTGTCAGGATATGCAACATCGTTTCTAAAGGTTAAATTTGCAATGAATATTTTGAACCATATTAATTTGCAACTGATAATTTATATTTGTATCAAATATTGGCTACTTTTAACTTTTATTCATTCACGATAAACGTTTTTAAATATTCCTGCAATTAAAATACAATACTGCCAATGGAATTGCGTAACGATTCGCCAATGACGTATTGCGTGCTAGCGATAAATGAAATCGTTAAGACAAACAATGACAATATCTTTAAATATTTGAAGCGGCTACTTTCGGATTTAAATATATTTACTAAGTTTCAAAAGTACTTGATGTCGGTACTTGTGTAAAGTAGTGATTGAAAATATGAATGTGAGTTTTCCGTTTTACTTTCTTCCTCGAAACTACCTTCGAAAAAATGTTCTAATTTCTGCATGACTGAATTCTACTGGAGTAGTTGCTGAAATATAAGGCACAAAAATGCTTTATTTTATATACGATTTTAAGCATTTAATATTAATAATTTAATTACACAATTTAGGAATTTTATAAACTTAAACAACTATACTATTTATTGAAACGTATTGAAATGTTGCATTTGCCATTGTCACTAAACATTTAGTAATAAAATTTAACCTTCAAGCAACCACACGTAACGAGCAATATGTTATTTAAATAGAAAGCCTTTTTATGTAGCTACAGGAATTTTGAAAATTAGAATTTGCATATATTTATGCAATGACTTAGCACTGATATAGAAATCCGATAAGTATGATTATTTTATTGCCAAAGTATGTCTTTCCTTATGTCGCCAACAATAGCAAAACCTTGTCGTTTTCTCGAGTGTATCGTAATATTGGTGGAAAAGAGGCACGTTTATACAGCATGAAATAATTTTTCACAAAATTAAGAAAGTGCTTAGTTTTCTCTAAATCTTTACATTATTATTTTAGTTATTTCAATTGTTGTAAAGAGGGTTTGTATTTTTTGTAAGTGAACAAGTTGATCGATAATCAGATGTTTTTGTTCGTTTTTTTATTTAAATTTTGAAACCGAAGTATTGTACATTGCGCGGCATATAAATGTATACTATAAATATGTATAAATAAAATACTTCTAATAATTAAAAGAAATATATCACGTTGTAGAGAAAGAAATTATATACAATTTTGATACGGGAAATACTGGCCTCTACGATGCTTAATTTTTTCTTAAATCAATTTTTTTTGATTTTTTTGCCAAGTTGCTTACGTTTGGTCAGCTGACCTTTGCCGTCGCGCCCCTTTGCGATATGGCGAAACGGCGCGCGGCGACAAAGGTTAGCTGACCAAACGAAAACAACTTGGCAAAAAAATCTTACATAATTGATTTAAAAAAAAATTAAGCATCGTTAGGGGTATTTCCCATATCAAAATTGTAGAGAATTTCTTTCACTACAACGTGACATATATATTTTTTAATTATTGCAAGTATTTTATGGCAGTCGTACGGTCGTGAGCAAAAAAAAAAATAGGACATCGTATAACGGTATTTTGCTAAAATCTAGTTGTGTACATCTAACTTTAATTTTTGTGACATTGTCAGTTATTTGTCATAATTTATTGCAAGTGTGCAAAAAACTAATATGCCTCATATAAGCGATTTAGTTAAATCTGGAGTTATTGCTAAAGCAGAAGGTGGATGGTCAATGAGACAAATTGCACTGCGTTATAATATTGACAAAAATTCGATGTGTAACATTTTAAGAAAGTGGAGAATAAACGGTACGA
This sequence comes from Leptura quadrifasciata, assembly GCA_963675555.1. Taxonomy (NCBI): domain Eukaryota; kingdom Metazoa; phylum Arthropoda; class Insecta; order Coleoptera; family Cerambycidae; genus Leptura; species Leptura quadrifasciata. The sequence continues at coordinate 144,208,116 of OY776675.1, forward strand.
TTAGTAGAAATCCTGGATCAGGGCGACGAAGGATATCAACTCAACAACAAGATTTGCAATTGGTAAATGCTTTAGTAGAAAATCCATTTTACTCAGTTATTCAGGCTGCTGAAAAAACGAATTTTTCTGGATCGAGTAGTACTGGTCGCCGGCGAGTAAGAGAATCGGAGCTACGCTGTCATGCAGCAGCATACAAATACTTACTTAAAGCTGAACATAAAGAAGCTCGAGTAGGATTTGCGCTTGAATTTTTTGCGCACAATGTAATCTTTACAGACGAAAAAACTTTCCAATCAACACACAGCGGTCGCATTCGTGTTTACCGCCCTCCGAATACTCGATTCGATGAGAAATATATATCTAACAATGATAAAAGTGGTAGATTTTCCGTCAATATGTGGGCTTGGATATCGGAACGTAGTCCTGGTGTTTTGTGGCATATTGAGGAACGATTTAATAGTCAAACGTATATTAGGATTTTAGACAATATTATGCTCTCTTCTGTGCCACAATTATTTCTTAATAATGAGTTCATATTTCAACAAGACAATTGTTCCGTTCATACTGCTCATACCGTAACTAACCGGTTTCAAGATAACAACACATCAATGTTCTTAACTGGCCCAGTCATAGTCCAGATCTTAGCCCTGTGGAAGAAGTATGGGGACTACTCGTAAGAAGTATCCAAAAACGAAATGTGTGACCACGGAATACCGAAGAATTACTGGAAATAATAAATAATGCATGGGAAAATATTATTACTAATGATTATTGTATAAGGTTACTTAATTCTATGCCAAACAGGCTTATAGAAATTTTAAATAGAAATGGTGTAATAACGAAATATTAATAGTTAGTTTCTTGTTAAGTAGGATATCCTTTGTCCTTTGATCCAGGATTTCTACTAATCGTACCGTTCATTCTCAACTTTCTTAAAATGTTACACACAAAATTTTTGTTAATGTTATAACGCAGTGCAATTTATCTCATTAACCATCCATCATTTACTATAGCAATAACTACAGCATTAAAATAAAAAATAAATTAAGTGATATCTATTTTATTTCGGCTACTCATTACATATTAAATAGAGATAGATTTACATTAGAAAAAAAGTTGTCCTATTTATTTTTCTGCTCACGACAGTACCGCGTAAAAGTCGAGCAAGGCCAATTTGTTGATAGTTTTTATTTATTTACAAAATTGCTACAACACCCAAGTCTTAAACATTTTAATATATTATTCCTGACATTTTTCCCCATCGATTGATCATAAAATTATCCCTTGAGAGGTAAAATCCAAAAGATAGATTCATTTTATTGTATTAAAAGTCGAATTATTTTTACTTGTAATCATCTACTTCGTGATGCAGTGAATTTTGGGAGAATGGTGATTTTATCTAATGAAAACGTATTTCAGTCAGTCACAATGGGCATACTCGAGTATACCGGGTGTCAACGGATCATGGTAGACCCCTCCCTTCTTTTCCGTATTTTTTAGAATATCAGAATGAAACTCGATAGATGTTTTAAAAATGACCAAGAAGACACTTTGTGACATAACTATCTTTTTTCTCAACTTCCGGTTTCACCGGAAATGACCCCAGCTTTTGATTGTTAAATGGAACACTCTATATATTATTATATTTTTGAAAGACTCTGAGTACGATGATACCCCATAAGTGACATTTCGACTACATGAAAAAAATTTGACTCGAAATTTGTTGGTGCATTTAAGAGTGCTATGACCAGAAAAAATTGTTTGTAATGGACCGATGTGATGTCAGAAAAATCAAATCGAGCATAAAAATTTGAGAATGTGTATTTCGTGGGCCATCAAATTTAACCTGAACAGTTTTTAAAACAATACTTAACTTAGTAGAATGCAGGTTTTCACGGCCGTTGTCTAATGAAGTAGATTCTTCCGGGTCTTGCCGTGGTCGTCGAACTTGACTTGACGTTTCGCTGATCATCCTGTCAGCTTCTTCAGAAGGATTCTAAAGAGTCTTTAGAATCCTTCTGAAGAAGCTGACAGGATGATCAGCGAAACGTCAAGTCAAGTTCGACGACCACGGCAAGACCCGGAAGAATCTACTTCAATACTTAACTTTTTCAAATGGAACCATAATGGTAGAGCACTACCGTAAAATAGCAGATATTCGAAGGAATCCATGGATGTGCCCAAAAGCAAGTGTCACTTATTGGGTATCGCCGTACTCCAAATTTTTCAAGGATTTCAAAAATTAAAAATCAAAAGTTGGTGTTACTGTTAAAAAACACGCCGAATCCCTCGATAAACTTTTCGAAACTATAACAAAATCCACATGAAAAACGTTCTTCACGTATTTATATATAAATTCACATTTTCGCTCTACGGAGCGTTTTTTATGGCAAAATCTTGGAACTCATCAAGTAGTGTAATTTTAGAAAGTGTACTAAATGTCGCCGCACGGGGACGTAATGCCGCCCCGGTCACAAAATTTTAGAAAGTGTAACGAAGACCGACTTTAACTTCGGAAATTTCGAAAATAAAAACCTTTTTAAGAATCCACGTTGTGCAGCACTGCAACTCATGCGTCATGTTAAATATGAGGACACGTTCTCTAATCTCTAGTCAAAGTTTTTCGGGAGTTTTATCGAAAATAGCCCTTAGCGTCGAGATAGATACTGGTAGAGTCTAAAACTCTACAGATAAATTTAACCTCACGATTTAGAAATGACGATACACACATTGAATTTATTGCAAGTATATCCACCACGACTAACTTAGTCGCCGTCATAAGATTCATTGCTGAATCAATTGACACACAGGCCCAAACTGACACAAATTCGACAGCCTTCACTAATTCTTGTATCTCAATTGTAACCAGTGCCTCCGCCAAAATATAGAATTATATATTTCTAACTCAAAATCAAATGCATTATTGTATTCTAAATAATTTTACATAAAAATACTCTGTGTTAAATATCGTAGAACCAACCGGTTGCTATAAAAATTAGTTTAGAATAGTTGTTGTAGTCGAGGCAAGAATTCAAGCGATGTATGTCACAGATCAATTCTATAAATAATACAATACTGCTAAGAATCATGAAGCTCCATTAAACTGTACATATTTCCGAAAAAACTTTAATAACTGGGTGTCAAGAATTCCTCTTTTTAACGTAATTAATGATTAAAAATTATGCTGGTATTAAAAATTCTTTAATGAGATTACTCGTGACGTGCATCGCTTGAATTTTTGCCTCAACTTTATAGAGTTATTTTTCATGTTTGTTGTCTAGGAAATTAACTCAAACTGTTGTTAGTTTGAATTTAAGAGAATAAAGGAGAGCAAAAGACGTATAAAGCAAAAGACATATAAAAATAGATATTTTATACGTTTTTTGCTTCGAATAATAATATTGAGGTAAAAGCTGATTTCATGTGGACGTTTATTTGATGCAGAAAATTCTGCTGTAATACAAAATTCGCTACAATATTCTAAGCTGCTTCATTTCACATGATCTGGAAGTTCAAATTTAACACATATAGTTACGGCCTTTATTCAACGGAAAAAACCAAAATAGTAAATAGTAAAGTGTTTTTCATCTCGTATTTTATTTAATAATTTATAATTACTATCTGTCTCGTTAAAAATAAATATTACAATACTTTTATCTCTTGCTAAACCGACTTCCTCAATAACTGGAGGGAGTGTAAATATTCTCCATCAGATTATCTAGCAACATCAAAAATATTGAACTTTAGGGCTTCCGCAACGTATATCCGGTGGCAGAATGCGGTCCTCATATTTTACAAACTCACTACCTTTCAGATCCCGGTCTAATTATAATGCCCAAGAAGTTGAGGTTTGACGCTCATAGATAGTACTGGTAAAATCTAAAACTACAGATAAATTTAACCTCACGATTTAGAAATGACGATACACACATTGCATTTATTGCAAGTCTATCCACCACGACTAACTTAGTAGCCGTTTTTACGATTCATTGCTGAATCAATCGACATACAGGCCCAAACTGACACAAATTCGACAGCCTTCACTAATTATTAATACATTAATTGTAAATCGCACAGAACCAATGCCTCCGCCAAAATATAGGTGCAATTAGGTGGAAGTACTCAGGAGAGCAAATAGCCTTCCAATTGAGGTGCTTATTTCAAGAGCACGCCTAAGATGGGCAGGTCACGTTCATCGTATGCATGATAACCGCCTTCCTAAATGTACACTTTATGGTGAATTGCTAAGCGGTAGAAGAAGGCGTGGCGGTCAACGAAAGAGGTTCAAAGACGCTCTCCATGAAAATCTAAAATCCTGCGGTATTGCAGACGAGCAATGGGAACAACTTGCAGCGGACAGAACCGAATGGCGAGGGGTTGTGGCCAGCTATCAAGGAAATGTTGCTGCAAGAAGGCCGAATCCAAGACCTAACCAGGTCTATGTTTGTCCTGACTGCGGTCGACATGCGCTCTCCCGAATTGGCCTCTATAGCCATAGTCGTGTGCACCGTAGATGAATGGGAATTACAATAGACTACACCTTTTACTTGTTTTTTATTGTACACAATTTATCGACTGTAACATTTTTATACTCGGACTCGAGTAACGGCTAATAATAATAATAATAATAAAGGTGCAATTAAAACATAATATGTTTAGTCGCAAACTCCTCTATAAAATACTTATTTTGCTGTAAGGAACGTAACCAGGCTGCAACCAATAGCTACTGTCCGGGCTATGTACCCCGCCGAGCACTGAATTACCTCCTCGGTCGTCACATGCCTACCTTGCACTGACGAGAAGCCAACAACTCGAAACTGCAGTCTGCAAGTGGTGTGGGACGACTGGCACGAGAGCTCCTTTAAGTAGGATCAGTCTTTCGGCTGGTGTTTGTTGTAATCGAAGTATTAGCGTTCTGTTGGTAATATACAGTTATTACACTTGTAACTTGTAATTCAGCACTCGGCGGGGCACATAGCCCGGAGAGCAGCTGTTGGTTGTAGTCTGATTACGTTCCTTATAGTATAATAAGGATTTTATAGGGAAGCTTGCAACTAAAAATATTATGTCTTAATATTCTGCCCTCTAAAAGCACATTTGAAGTAGGTGCTATTTCCCAAAGTTGTGGCCTAGAAGTTAAATTTAACATCGGTGTTGCACATATAATACCTCTATTTAATTTCCTAAATTAATAATTGAGTAAATTTTTTTTTTCAGAACCATTCCAGGCTAACCCGAGCGGTTGATGTTTCCTTAAAAGCTTCTAGTCCCAGTGCGCCTACAGGATATACATCAGGACCTCTTATTTATACAAGTACACCACCATTTCCGGTATCATTTTTTATGTTGAGGCTCCATTTAAATTCTAGTTTTACAACTGAGGTGAGTCACAAACACATGAATATAATATCGTTTAAAGTTTTATTGCAAATAAAAATGCAACAACAACTTTACGAGCTAATTATTAACGGCTTCGAACCAATCGGTACGGTGTCATCAAACACGCCAATGTACCTAAAAACCTTACCTTAAAAACAGTAAAATTATGGTTTTAATGTGAATTGTCTGGTTAGGCAGCAGTCCAGGTGCCGTATTTTCGAGCTTGATCAAGGCGATGTCGTGCACGAAAATATGAGATTGTCGCATGAACATATACACTCCATATTTTCGAGCATTATGAACTCGCATACGAACTTTTCGCATGCGACTAATTTTGGGCGAGATGCAACGGATGTGGGTTTAATACACGATAAAGCGATTTCGTGCACGAATGTACCGTAAAAGGGGGTGCATAGAAACATATATTGAACTTTGCGGCTTTGGTGCAGAGAAACTATTCAGCTTTCTCAAAATGAAAATCACTACTTCCACATCCAGATTTTGTATCCAAGTCTTATGCACACTAAATCCCAATGTAATATTTTATTCCCTTTAATAATAGAGTGGGGGTGGCTAATGTAAAAAAAATTTAGAATTCCTTGGTCCTCGTATACACACTAAATCCCAATTTAATTTTTTATTCCCTTAAACAATAGGGTGGGGGTGGTAGAGGGGGTAACTAATGCCAAAATAAATTTTAGAGGCCCTTAGTTCAAAACCTAATTTAACTTTCTACTCCATTTAATAATAGGGTGGGGGTGGAAATGGGGGTGGTAGAGAGGGTAGCTAACGTCAAAAAAAATTTTTTAGGCGTTTCGTTTTTGTATACACACTAAATCACATTTTAATTTTTTTTACCCCCTTTAATAATAGGGTAAGGATGGCAATAGGGGTGATAGAGGGGGTAGCTAACGCCAAAAAAGTTTTTTTAGACGTTTCGTTCTTGTATATATACTAAATCACATTTTAATTTTTTTTATCCCCTTTAATAATAGGGTGAGGATGGCAATGGGGGTGGTAGAGGGGGTAGCTAACGCCAAAAAAATTTTTTTAGACGTTTCGTTCTTGATTTTGTGGCAGATTAAAATTGCCGTCAAAACTTGTAGTAGGCGCAATAGAAGTTTACGTTACCGTGTTTGAAATTAGCATTTCAATGTTTTCTGGCGTCAATTCACAAAAAAATAATGAAGTAAATGGAAAATGATTATACAAACGAAGATTTCTTTAACATCCATGATTTTTAACCAAAATAGTCAAATATATTTACCAACTTGTCGCAGTTTTAATGCAGAATATCCCAAGAAAAGAAGACTTGATCGTCGATTTAAAAAAAAATTACAAATTTAATAACTTCAGAGCAATTTAAAGTGAAACGAAACATAACTTGCTATGTGACGAGGCAAGAGGGTAATGAATTAAATATTCTATTAGCTATTGGCCGTTACGGAAAATCCAGGTATTTCAATTCGTCAACTATAAGTGCAATTTGACATATCATATTCCTCCATCCAGAAAATATTGAAACGATACGGGCAGCATCCTTACAAATACTCGATACATCAAAAGTTACTTCCTGGAGATTTTCACAGACGTTCTGCGAATGGCTCATGATAAAAAATGGTCCGAAGTTTCTGACGCAAAGTATTTGGAGTGACGAGGCCAGTTTTACCAATAACGGCATTTTCAATCGACATAACGCACCACTACTGGTCCACGGTTAACTTACGCTTAACTAAACCCAGTAACTTTCAGATAGTTTGGAATTAAATGTTTGGGTTGGGCTTATTAACAACCTACTGATTGGAAATATTGTTTATGATCAAAATCTAAATGCAGCGTTTTATTCCCAAAATATTGCCTTTCTTTGAAAAAATTATCTAGTTAATTTACCTTTGGCCTTTACTTAGAGAAATTTATTTTATGCACGACGGAGCCTCACTTCAGGAGCCTCACCTCACAATGAGAGGGTGGTGGACGGTCTTCTAGCAGTTATTTTTGAGGAGGATCGGAACCTCCCAGCCGATTAAATGACCAGCGAAGTTCTCGGATCTCAATCCACTGAACCTTTTTTTATGGAGTCACATTAAAGATAATGTTTATGAATTCGAACGCAAAACAAGAGCAGCATTGGAAGCACGTGTTCGTCGAACCCGCCAAGAGATGAACCTCCAGTTTATTGAAAACACAACAGAAAGTGTCAAGAGAAGAGTTGAAAAGGTTTAGAGCAAAATGGTGGCTTATTTGAAAATTATTTACGATAATTTCCTTGTTATTGCAGCTTCATGTTTAAATTTTGTCACTGTTTGAAGTACAAATGTTTATTGTTTTTTCCCCATTTTCTTCTCCAATTTTTTGTGAACCGACGCCAGAAAACGTTGAAATGCTAAATTAAAAGACGACAACGCAAACTTGTATTGACTTGACATGCGCCTGCTACGCATTTTGACCGCATTTTTAATCTGTCAAAAAACCATTCCATGGGTAACTCGATTATTAGTGCTTCCTATAACTCACCACACCTGAAACCTTACATTCGCATTATCTCAAAAACTTTCATCTCTAACCTAATACTCTTTTTACACATTCTAACTCAGAAAAAATCTAGTTTTGAAATTCAAAAGAAAAACAAACTGCTTTAGATGCAAAAACTGTCTTTAAGAATGCCTGCAAAATTTCAAAACTCTATCTTTAATAATAAGCAAGGAAAAGGTGCTGTACCAACTAATAAAGAGATATATATATATACTCGAGCAATCTTCTTCTTAATCAAAATATTAAACAATGTATTTTATGAAATTTTTATTTTAGGAGAGATTGCTACACGTAGGGTTGTGTTTACCATTCACCTGTACTGACCAAGACGTAAAGAAAATTATAGAAGAAACCTCAAAGTCTTCAACTAAAATTACAATAAAAGTAGAAGCAGTTAGATCAGAACACAACAAATTCAACATCTGGGAAGACAAAACGTTCTTAATTTTATGGTAAGGTAATGTTAAGGTATGCTAAGTCAAACACCAATCGGGAAATTGAATTGGTTTCAAACTAGTTTTTAAATTAAAATATAATATCCCACTTCTGATTCTTTAGCGATTGACTATCTAATGCATTGTGGATGTCTTTAATTTTTTATAGTCACGAATGCAACGCCTTTGCATTTTTAGGAATAATTTATATAGCGTGTCCCATTTTGCTTGGAGTTTATTTGTCCGATTTAGATTTTTTTAAACATACAGGGTGGACCATTAATAATAGGCCATATTTCAGGGGCAGATTCTTTGGGCCAAAATATGAAGATATAACCAAATATGCTTTAGTAAAATGTTGCTGTAGAAAAGGATGCAGGGTGTCAAAGTTCAAATTATTTTTTCGTTTTTTTTGCAATAACTCAACAGCCTCTTGACTGATCTTCGCCAAATTTGCTAGAGGAACTTTTTTTATTCTAAGAAACAACAATTTATGTATTACATCACGTTAGATCATAGAGGGCGCCGCAGGACCTGTATCTGATGATGAATTTTTTAAATATTTTTTTTGACGAAACGTTGTGATACTTCTGGCCAGATAATCTGATGGGGGTGTCATTTTCGCATATAAAAGGTACCCTTAGTAGTAGAACTTGATAACTCCAACCGTTTTCGAGGAAAGTGCCGTTAAACATTTCAATAATTTCATTTTATTTTGTTCTTGTGTTCCTCCAGCTAATTTCTTTAACTTCTTTATTTACAATTGCTAGACATAATAATTTTTCAAATAGGGAAATGAGGGATATGATATGTGTTTACGCACAAAATAATTTTAGCGGACGTGCTGCAGCGAGGAGATACTCATTGCAGTATCCAAATAGAATACAGCCAGACCATAAGATTTTCAAAGATCTGTTTCGTCGTTTGGGAGAAATGGGTTCATTTCGCCATACAAACAATGTAGGATGCTACGTCAAATTTTAAAACTATCTGACGTACCTAGTTGGTACGTCTTTTGACTAACGGTATTTGCCGGCCGACTGACAGTGGAAATTGTCGGGGTTCTAAACTTCTTTGATGTATCAGGGCGCCAAGTAAATTTTTTTATCCAAATACCAGCTCAAGTACAATGTAACCTTAAATTTACTAAATAAATTACTAGCGAGACGATAATGAAAAAATTCAAATTCAGTTTTATCATTTAATGACAATAAACGAAGTAGGTTAACTTATATAACATTCAACAGTACGATAACGTAGGGTATGGTATAGCAGACAAATACAACACTAAAAAATCGGCAGCTACTGGAAGCGGCTGGAACCTCCCCACTCGGTGGATCTTTGAAGCCGAAAAGAGCATTAAATTGTGTGACAAAACGGCACTAAACGTAATTCGATCTCATCCAAAACCTTTTCAGATCATCTGGGGCACTAAAAAACCCTCAACTTAATGAATTTACAATCATCTATGCGAGTTATTACCTACATTATCACTCGTTGAATAATATACTATTAGGATATTAATAACTTTAACTCACTTGAACGACTAAGAAAGTCTAGTTATCATAAATACTACAGATTTGTAAAGCAACAAACTGAAAATTGGTAAAGTGATAATCTATAATAAATTCACCAACGAAGGTACAGAAAGCATATGATATTGATATTGTTACATCTACCTTTATAGTTTGTGAAAATCCACTAAAATTACAAATATGCCGAAATATTATTAACATGACATGACACCAACGTTATCGGATGACAAACGATGACAATGACAATCGTCAAAATTTGCTCATTGCAATCCGATCGCTCGCGGCTGTCTTTGTTAAATGAAACATTAGCATTTCAGTAATTTTACTAGATTTTAGAGGAATATTTGTAGTTTAATTCTTCGATTTGTCTGTATATATATTTAAAAACGGCACTAAACGTAATCCTCTCTACTTCTAGAGCAGTGAAGAAACCCTCACACGTGAATTGACACGTGATGTGATGAGTTTCACGACGTAACGGCTACGCGCATCGATCATGTCATGCGAAATGCGATCTATGCCATATTTGCCTTGTTTTTAATTTTTTTCACGGAAACCAAACCGAAAGAGTGGAAGTGTGATATATCGTTGAAATCAGAATTTTAACTGCTTTTCAATGGTTCCATTGCAAATTGAAAGTAATTATAAAATAAACAACTTATTGCGTCAAAATGGCACTAAACGTAATGCGATCTCAACCAAAACCTTTTCAGATCTTCTGGGACACTAAAGAAACGCACACGCAAAGTTTCATTCAAATCCGTTCAGTAGTTTCGGCGCTATCGTGCTAACACACATACACACACAGACATTTTTCAAAAACCACTTTTTTGAGTTCCTAGGACCTCAAAACGTAAAGATTTGATGTTATCTCAATTTTCGTTTTTGAACCAATTTTAGTAACCTCTCACAATTTTATTGTGGAGAGGTTAAAAAAATGTATCTAACTGGGTATACGCGTCTTACGTAAGTGCTTAAACCCCCAACAAATATTATAGATGTTTTAATTAATTAACAGAATATTTTCATAGAACGTTTAGCAAAATTTAAAAAAATATATATACATACAGTGGTGAAAAAATTTTTTAAAGCAAAATATACAATATATTAAAAAAAAATCAATATATAGAAGGATACAAACTTGCAGGCAGCAGGGCTTCAGCTTCGGCTCAAACTTCAGGAATGGGCAACTTCCAGCCAATCAATTAACCCAGAAAATGGATGGCTCCTCCACAAAAAAATAAATTCCAGTCCAGCAAGGAGAAATAACATAAGTACGTGTAGACCAGTGGAAAAAAAAAAGTTATTCGTATCAGGGGAGACAAAAAAAAAACGTAGGAAAAACTATGAAATCCTAGGCGAAACCGTAGGTGGAAAAAAAGCCTCGTTTCGAAGGGTTTTCTTAGAAAAATGTTGTTGACCTTCGTGAAGAAATAAATCTGTGTTACCGATCGTCAGTACGGTTATAGGAATCTACTTATAAACTAATTAAAAGTTATTGGTTGCCTAGCTTATAAGAGTTACAGAAATAGAAAGCCTATGTATATGCAACACGCTACACAACAAAATGTATAACGCCATGCCTACACCTAAGTGCAACAGATTCCTTACAAATTGTGGGTTCATATAGACAACTAAATAATAAATATTACGCGTGACGACGGATAACACGAATTCGTTAGACATTAAATGTAAGAGATAAAGTAATGATTTAGAGATTTTTTTATAATGACGTATAAATGTTAAATTGAACTGTAACAAGGACGACCGAAACGAATTACTCCAGATCAAGAACTAGAAATTTTAGTTTGTGTGGATGAAGATCCTCAAATCAGCTCAAGTCGTTTAGCAGCGGCAACAGGGGTGAGTAAAAAATATGTCTTAAGAGTCTTATTAAAGAACGCTTCTACACATATCATCTCATTTCTGCACAAAACTTACTTCGAAGGGATCTTCCACAAAGGCTACAATTTTGTCAAGTTGTTCTAAATAAATACAACAGGGATCGAAATTCTTTAAGAATTTACCGACGAAGCAACTTTTACTCGCCGAGGCGTTTTTAACTAGAGAAATACCCATAACTGGGAAGCAGAAAATCCTCATGCTGTTAAAGAAAGGCATCTTCAGCAAGAACGTTTGATGTGGTATCATCGGCGATCAATAATTGGGACCATTTGTCCTTCCTCCAAATTTAAATGGACAGTCTTATCTGTTTTTTCTTCGAAATACTCTTGCTGATATATTACATGCTTTCATGCTAGACATACGGAAAAGAATGTGGTCCAGGCAAGATAGAGCTCCATTTCTCCATTGAAGTCAGGAATCTTGATGAGTCTTTCCCATGCAGATGGATTGGTCGAGGAAGTGAGTTTGCTTGCCCACCAAGGAGTCCTGATTATAATCCTTTGGATTATTAAGTGTTGGGACATATGAATTTTTTAGTCTATGATGCAAATATTATCGACTCAAGAGAAGAACTATGGGACAAAAAACAAAACGCAGCGAATTTTATTAGAGGATAGGAAAATATATTTTTCTATGTAAGAAAATCTTTTATGAATAGAATTAGAAAAGGCATAGAAGTAGGTGGAGTCCATATCGAACATTTACTCTATAAGTTGCAGCAATGGGGTTTTTACATGGGAGGAAAGTTTATAATGTCATTAAGTCAACTTTTACGTTATTTTTTGGTCTTCTAGCAAGATTAGATCCTTATTTTAGACAATCTTTTGATTTATGTATTTATCTCAATACCATGAAAATAATTCATTAGCTTATAAGAAAGTGGGAAAGAGTTTACGCTGTTACTACAATTTTGTTTTCCCTTACGTTTTGTACTTTTTTCAATAAATACACTTTGTTTCATTAAATTTGAATTTGTCTTTCAAAAAGTTATTGAAATGTTTAACGGCACTTTCCTCGAAAACAATTGGAGTTATCAAGTTCTACCAAGTGTAACTTTTATACGTGGAAGTAACGCCCTCATGAGATTTTCTGGTCAGAAGTATCCCAATATTTCGTAAAAAAAAATATGAAAAAAATTCATCATCAGATACAGGTCCTGCGACGCCCTCTATGATCTAACGTGACGTAATTTGGCGAAGATCAGTCAAGAAGCTGTCGAGTTATTGCAAAAAAACGAAAAAATAATTGACACCCTGTATCTTTTTCCACAGCAACATTTTACTAAAGCATATTTGGTTATATCTTCATATTTTGGCCCAAAGAATCTACCCCCGAACTATAGCCTATTATTAATGGCCCACCCTGTGTATCTTTGAAAAGCGCATCTTTGCAATATATTAAATTTTACAAAACATAATAGCGTGACCTACTATGATTTTTTTTCGGGTCAGAAAATGGTGAAATCTTATTAGCGATTTTTTGGATTTTTTGACATGTTAGTGTAATTCTGTCACACAGTTCCAGTTTATATTTTGTGGTTGAGATTTATAAACTTTACTTTTAAGAGTACCACGCAAATAAAAATCAAGGGGTGTTAAATCTGGCGATTTTGGAGGGCAGGCTATCAATGGACTACTACGTCCAATTCACCTACCAGGAACATTTTGGTTGAGCCACGTCCTGACAATTTGTCGTCTTCGTCACCTACTTGCAAAGTATGCAAAAATTTAGCTTTGTATGATTTTCGCTTATAATTTTTAAGGCACCTCCAAATGGTATTTCGAGACTTGTTTAAAGTTATAGCAGCATTTTTCAAGCTTGAACGAGGGTTTTCGTCAAAATATGCCAAAATAGCGAGATCATTAAGCTGTCTCTGGTGGCCAGATCTCTAGAATTTGTTTCTGAAACACTACCGGTTTCATTAAAACATTTTATTTTTTTTCGAATGGTGCTGCCGGTAAGTGGCGGCCGTCGACTTGGATTTCTTCTATTAAATTCTTGGGCAGCTTCTCTTGACGATCTTACATTATCACTAATAATTTTAATAACCTCTATTGTTTCTTGAAAAGTTAACTTTTGCGCAGGCATAATTATTGTGATAATAAGCAGGAATATAAATAAGCAATATCTACTCATCAACAATGAATCATTCATTTGACAGTTATTTCAGTCAAGGCACTCTTTTAATAAATACACAGTCCCATGCAACAATTAAATTCTTCGGCAATTTCTGAATTTTTATTTCTCTCAGGAAAATCCAAAAATACGACTTTCTCAACGAAATTTTGTACAAACACATTTGGGGAGTTGCTGAATCCAGTGGCGCTCTCAGATTTGAAATAAAAAAATCGCTTACAAGGTTTCACCATTTTCTGACCCGAAAAAAAATCATAGGTCACGCTATTATGTTTTGTAAAATTTGATATAACACAAAGATGCGCTATATATCTAAATGGGACATTAAATAAACTTTTTATAGGGGTGCTTCTAAGCAAAATGGGACATGCTGTAGAATTATTAAATTTATCAAAATGATGTATTGTGAATTTTTAATGTCTACAAAAACGTTATTACCGAAAAATTTTCGACAAAATTTAGTACAGATCCGTTTTGAGGGGTGCTGAATCCAGTGACGTGCATAGATTTTTTTCTAAAAAATCGCTAATATGAATTATTAAAATTTTACTCCTAAAAACTGACGTGGTAGGCCTTAGATGACAATTTGGCGCTTTTTGCCCAAAAAATGAGTTCAACAAGTAAAAAACGATGAAAATCGCATACTAAATAAATATTTTACAGGCTAACTCCAGAACAGTGGTTCGTCCTCAATGAAACACCCTGTATATGACATTTCCAAACCGACAATTTTTTTCTTCTTAATATCCAATTGTAGCATGTATTACCACTTGATTAGTAATTTATTTGCATCTTGCATAAATGAAAATAATTCGAAATTAAGATTTTCGCATGTTATATTAATATACTTACTTAGTTGTAGAGTAGGTTAAATAATTCGTTAAATTTCTATCAATTATTGTTTCCAGTGTTATAACAAGCATGGTTGTCGTTCTTCTAATTACCGGAACATCATTTGATTTCTACTTGGAACACTTAAAGGTAAAGAACCTTAAAGCGAAAAATGCACATTTTAGTACAAAGCTCGATATGAGGATGCCCGATATCAAAACCAAAAACGGTAGGTAGTCTTTTCGTATGTTTGAATCTCTATTATTATATTGCCATATTTCTAGGAAAATGTGGAGTTTATGTTGTAAACAATAATAACAATAATAATGACAACGAAATGTGTATCAACAACGACGGGCGCCTGCAGCCGCTTGAATTTAAGACTGGTAATAATCAGTCCCCTGGATCAAGCAGACCTATAATAAGTATGTATTTTCAATTTATTACTTGATTTTCCTTGTTGGCCTCGTTGATCGAGGTGCAACTTATTTATATGAATTTTGTTTTGGCTTTGGACCAAATCACTTTTTCTTTACAAAACTAAAATTATTTGATAGAAATGTAAAATATGCTGTTTAATAGTGCCAGATAAAAAAACACACCGCATATACCGGGTTTAACAGGATCATGGTATACCCCCCTTTTCTCCTTTAGTTTTGAAGATAATTGATTTAAATTTAGGATATACTACATACATAATAAGCTGCACTTTTTGACATACAATTGATTTTTTTTCACTTCCGGTTTCGCCGGAAGTGACATTAACTTTAGATTGGAATGGAACACCCTGTAAATTATTGCATTTTTGAATTCTGCATAATTTTCTGAATCCAACGATGCCAAATAAGTGACATTTCAAACATCAATTTTTCTTAAATATAATTTATAGTTTTCCACTTAAGTGTGCCATGACGGTTCCGATTTATTCTAAATGACCCGTGTAATGTTACAAAAATCGAAATCCGTTAAAAACACTAAATTACGTGATTTATGAGCAAATAAAATTCACCAAAATTATTTTTGGGGCAAAACTCAATTTTTTCAAATTGAATCATGTCGGTACCGTGATACCATTTATTAGTACTCACACACGCGTGATCGCGCGTTCGTCAACGGCGAGCTCTGAAATATTTTTGAATGCTCGATCGCATCTCGCTCGATTATGAACCGATTTGGGAAATTCGTTTTTCTCTTGAACCTTGAACGCTCAGAAATAGAAATTGCGCTCTCGGTTTTCATGCGGCGGCTGGTCGATTTTAACACATCTTTGATCTGATTATCAATCCGGAGTCGCGCTCTACAGCCGACTGCCGCTTATCTCTGCTATCTCGGGATGGCGCGGCATCCGGCGCGTCAGTAAAAATAATGGCAGATAAGACAGGCCGAGCAGAGGAATGTGACCTGACATTTTCAAAAGGCCGGGCGACTTTTCAATGCACGTGCGGGCATGCAAGATATATCTAACACAGGAGGGAGAAGGAAAATTTGGAAAAAGTACTCTTGCAGGCAGGACCGCCTGCCTGCCGTATGAAAGCGGAGAGCGCAATTTGTTTTTTCATTCCCGAGCGTTCAAGGTTCAAGAGGAAAAAAAGAATTTCCCAAATCGGTTCATAATCAGGCGAGATACGGGCGATCAAGCATTCAAAAGTATTTCAGAGCGCGCCGTTCACGAACGCCCGTTCACACGTGTGTGAGATCGAGAGCAAAGAGAGAGCTGGAGAGAGTAGGCTCCGACCCCGGCTGACTCGCCTATTTTCATCCCACTCCGAGTCCCCCACTCCTCTCCGTTCTCCCGTTATACAGCAAAAACTTTATCATCCTCTATTTCCCTTCCTAATCATTTTATCGCGATCTGCCCAGGCAGAAATTAAACGTTAATAAAAAAGCTATCAAGTGGCGAAAAGGACTTTTCCACCACCCTTTTCCTCCGTGCCGAAAAAAACTCTTTGAAAAAACGTACAATTTTTATTTCGCGCACCAAGCATTTGTTTGAGAAAAAAATAATTTTATGCGAGTGATATCCCCCTCCGTCCTTCTCTATTTATTAGCAAACAAAAAAATCACAATCGGACGTTTCCTTATTTCAAAACCAGATCTGCTCCACTAATAGTAGACAACCGCCAACTCCAAAGCCAAGGGTTGTCTAGAAGGGGTCTACACATTTAAAAAACGCAGACAACATTCATACAGACCGATATAACAGATAAGCGTAATCTGTTAAAATTATTTACTATAGTTACACTGTATATCCATCACCATTGAATAAAAAGTTTTAGTTTCGTAGCGAAAAGTGTTTTTGTTTTTCACCGAATAAAAAAAATTTAATATACATGGCGAGATAAAAATATCCAAAGAAATTAAATTTGCTATCGTAACTTTTGCAAAAAAAGAAATAGTTGCTCCCTATACACACTAAGTAACTTAAAAAATACCTACAATACATATGTGTATTAAAATTGAGTAATATCTGCCTGGAGAATTTTACTTAATAGACCCTGTATAGTTATGTGCTGTTTCAAGTCTCTATGCTATAAAAGGGATGCTATTCAAATTTTGGTGACGTAGGTATGTGATTTTGAAAGTACTTCATCGGCATTACTCATTACTTCAATTGAAAATAAATGGAATTTTTACAAATCCAATATTAACAAAGATACGGTTCGATTGAATAGCCGTCCAGCAGGAATCATTAAAAAACAAAACATTGGTTAGAAAAAAATCCCACTTGATAATGATAGGCAATGTTCACAAAGTGTATGAAAAAAAAAGAGTTGGAAAAGGCATTAGGACAGAAAGACAATTAATTAAAAAATATTTCACCAAAATTTCAATGGCATTGTCGGACTTGAAACAATCGCAGAAAAGTTTTCTATAATTACTAATGCTTTCAGGATTGGTCCTAAGGGAGATGCTCTTATCATTTTCTCTGAAGGCAAATATAAAAACTATCTGCGATCAAACTGTTGGCAGCGACACTATTCCTGTAATACATGGACTAAAATCCATAAGTATGGCTTGGGTTATCTTAGGACACACCTGCATAATTGCATTTAAATATTCAGGTATAGTATTACTTTACTTACTTTTATACCAGATGAAATATTTAGTTTTTATACCTGTTTGTTAGTTGTTTTTGCCATTGTTTGCAAAAGTTGGAAAAGGATTAACATTTAGTTTAGGAAGCCTGGCTCGGCAGGCGCGTCATTCCCCAGCCACAAGTAGACTGCTTTCTAGTTTCTAGCTACTGGCTGCCGTCACTGTGGTACAGGCCTGAATATTTCGGCTATATAGTATTTTGGAGGCGTATTTCAACGATGGATGGGCTGCAATGCTTGACTAGTAGTACACGCAAATTAGATGAAAAACCGTGAAGAGAATAAATAATTTATAAAGAAATAATATTTGAGATGTGTACTCTCGATAGGGTTAGAAATAGATATCCGAAAAGTTCCCGCCCCATTCAGGAACGGAAACACCCTTTTTATGCAAGAAACCACCCTTAACGAGAACTTAATGCTGGTTTTTCATTTCTATCTTGTAAATCGTTCGTTAGAAGAGAATAAAGTGTAGGAAATAAAAAAATTGCGGCTAAATTCTGTATAAAAATGTCCTACTGACCTTGTAGCTTATCCCCATCTATTTCGCTATAACAGTGTCCAAATTAAGGGATAGTTCGGAGCGCACTGGTAAAAATCGATTTTACACGAAGTTTCACAGCGAATATTTCAAAATCAGTTACTTTAACGAGAAAAATGCCTGGGAATAAATTTATAGAGCGGAATTTTCTTTATAAGTGTCTAGCGGGTTTTGACGCAAGTGATTTTTATTTATTTTCCATTTTTTCTCACGAAGATGCGTTTTTTAATTTGACCTCATTTCCACACCACCCTTGAAGTAAAGCTCTCGGTGGGTATTTTTTTAAAAGTAGTCTCCTCTGTAGGCCTATTCCACTAAAATTCTGTCCTGAAGTGTGGAAATTGGTACTGGTACCGTAATGAGAAAAATGTTCAAGAATGAATTTTTAGAGCGGAATTTTCTCTACAAGATGCATGATGTCTAGCAGGTTTTGACACAAGTAATTTTTATTTATTTTCCCCTTTTTTCCATAAAGATGCGTTTTCTAATTATACGTAAAATATGTGTACCTCACTAATTTACGTAAACCATTCATTTTAGACGACCTTAGGAACAGATGTTTGAAGCATTGTGATATATAGGAGAAGGAAGAGGCATGGGTGAGAATAGTCTCTTTGTTAAGCCTGAGAGTGCCTTGTCCCTCGAACCTTCAATTGTGGAATAAACGTGCGTGTAATAGTGTACGTCCGATAGAAAATGTTTAGGAAATACGGTAAAGATAGACTGAAAGAGAAAAAACGTTTAAAGAAGGTGAAACTGATATGCGTGTTGAAAGAGAATTGGTGAATTTAATAGCAGTTAACAAAGCTCGATAGGACGATAAATATAAATAAATAAATAATAAATAAATACACCATAGGTAATGACGACCCCCTTTATCCCGGAACTCTCTAGAAGAGCCTTGCGTGGGAGGGGGCTACACATTTACAGACAAGGGCACACACTCAATATCTGTGTATAGTGAAAAAAATCCCTCTCACGGTATTTTCCACTGCCACGGCCAGGGATCGAACCCGGAACTTTTGGGTGAGGGGCAATTTTACAATTACAATTTAAAATTCTTTATTAAATTATATATAACATGTCGTTTTTGTATTATCATAATATATCATTTATTTCATTAGTATATACAATGTTAGAAAACACTCGGTGCATTATTACCATCTGCTCATGGCAAACAAACGGGACGAGGGGGCTGATGTTATGCCAAGCATGATAAATATAATACAAATTTAAATTAATATATATTCAATTGTTTTTCAAAAAAAATGTTCGAACTAATTATATGATTTTATGTACCTGAGGGGTTTTTGAAAATGAAAATAAAAGAGATTCTAGCTAATAAAAATTAATTTAGAGGTAAAATTTACAGGAAACTTAAAAGATAAAACCTGCTTAAGCAAATTATGTACATGGTTAAAAATACACCGATTGTATAATGTATAAAAGAAAAAGAAATAAATGGTTTTGTTTTATTTACAAATTAACAAAAATTATAAGATTCTATTTACAATATGTACATTAAATTTTTATTAGCAAGTACGCTTACCTCTCGACCATCAGTCATATCATATAAACAGCTTCAAAATATTATGGCTATATATACAGGGTGTTCTACTTAAAACTCCCAACGCCAATTACTCGAAAACTGAAATAGGTAGTAAATTTCTGTAAATGGCAGATAATTGGTGTGATCAAGTGCTATATTTCGACTTATAATAGGTGCCGGCGCCTTTGACGGTTTAGGCGTCGCGACGACCGGGGCAAAATTTTCGATGGCAGGAATTTGGAAAACAAAAGAAGAATAGTACTTTTAACTCTGAAGTTTTTTATTATTAGAAATTTTTTATTTTTTCGTTCGTTTCGGAGTTATTTGACATTGAAAGTGCAAATGCCCTTTATTAAAATTTGCCAATTTAACAAATTGTCTGCATCTAATTGGCTGTGATTATTCTGTTAAACTAAATTTTCACTGTCAAAACAGACAGATTAAAAGACAGGTAGTCAATATGACTATTATTTACATAAGTAGAACAGTATCGTTGAAATATTCAAACAGAAAAAAATATAAGTGTTTTAAACATGGTAATTTTTTTTTCTAAAATCTAAAGTAAATAAAATATTTTATAGCAATTGTTCAAAATTTTTTCCACTTGCCCGAACACAGCAGTCATACCGGCGTTCTATTATTTATAGCAGCACAAGATGCAATTATTTTATTTTGGAGATCCGCCATATTCTCAATAGGTTCTACATATATAGTGTCTTTCAAGTGGCCCCAAAGAAAACATCGAGAGGGGTCAAATCCGGTGACCGTGCTCGCCATTGTAGTGGACCGTATGTCCCAGTCCAACGATTGGGGTACAGTACATTTAAATATTGTTACAATTTAAGCATTGTGAGGTGGGGCCCCATCTTGTTAAAAAATATTGTTCCTCCTAGTTTCAATCGGGACATCTTCTAATAGTTGAGGTAATATTCTTTGAAGAAAACTCCGATAACGATCACCATTTATAGTACCTTCGTAAAAGTGGGGTTCTATTAAATAATCATTGAGTATACCACACCATACATTTATACCAAAAACGCGCTGGTTACCTCTTGCAGTAATACCATGGGGATTGTTTTGTGCCCAGTAAGGGAAATTATGTCTATTCACAAGTCCATTGTAGTGAAATCTATTTTCATCGCACCAAAGTATTTTTTTAAAGATATTTTCATCACGGTAAAATAAATAATCAAATCTTGCCAGACAATTAATGCGCCTTTCGCTGGCTCTAACTTATGTACAAGTTTCGTTTTGTAAGGATGGTATTTATTTTGCTTAAAAAATTTTCTGGTAGAAGTTACTGAGATATTAATATTTCTCTTAAATTATCTTAAAGACATCTTTGGATTATCATTAATCTGTTGGAGAACCAATGCAACGTTAAAAACATTTGTTACTGGTTGATCGTTTCCGTTTTGGCTTTTCAAATGCAGCAAAATTCACTAAATTTCTACATAAATTCAAAATTGTTTTATGATCTGGCTTTCTTCTTCTATCAAGATAACGCTGTGCGTAAACACTTTTCACTTGCCACGCATTTCGCTTACACTCACCGTAAATGTCTAGCTTTTTTATTTCGTGTACTGACCATTTCTTTTCCAAAAAGTTAAACAGATATTAAAAAAACTACTTGAAAACAAACATCAAAATAAAAAATCGGCAGCTACTGGAAGCGGCTGGAACCTCCCCACTCGGTGGATCTTTGAAGCCGAAAAGAGCATTAAATTGTGTAACAAAACGGCACTAAACGTAATCCGATCTCATCCAAAACCTTTTCAGATCTTCTGGGGCACTAAAAAACCCTCAACTTAATGAATTTACAATCATCTATGCGAGTTATTACCTACATTATCGCTCGTTGAATAATATACTATTAGGATATTAACAACTTTAACATCACTTGAACGACTAAGAAAGTCTAGTTATCCTAAATACTACAGATTTGTAAAGCAACAAACTGAAAATTGGTAAAGTGATAATCTATAATAAATTCACCAACGAAGGTACAGAAAGCATATGATATTGATATTGTTACATCTACCTTTAAAGTTTGTGACAATCCACTAAAAGTTACAAATGTGCCGAAATCTTATTAACATGACATGACACCAATGTTATCGGATGACAAACAATGACAATGACAATCATCAAAATTTGCTCATTGCAATCCGATCGCTCGCGGCTGTCTTTGTTAAATCAAACATTAGCATTTCAGTAATTTTACTAGATTTTAGAGGAATATTTGTAGTTTAATTCTTCGATTTGTCTGTATATATATTTAAAAACGGCACTAAACGTAATCCGCTCTACTTCTAGAGCAGTGAAGAAACCCTCACACGTGAATTGACACGTGATGTGACGTGTTTCACGATGTAACGCGCATCGATCATGTCATGCGAAATGCGATCTATGCCATATTTGCTTTGTTTTTAATTTTTTTCACGGAAACCAAATCGAAAGGGTGGAAGTGTGATATATCGTTGAAATCAGAATTTTAACTGCTTTTCAATGGTTCCATTGTAAATTGAAAGTAAATATAAAATAAACAACTTGTTGCGTCAAAATGGCACTAAACGTAATCCGATCTCAACCAAAACCTTTTCAGATCTTCTGGGACACTAAAGAAACGCACACGCAAAGTTTCATTCAAATCCGTTCAGTAATTTCGGCGCTATCGTGCTAACACACATACATACACACATACACACACACAGACATTTTTCAAAAACCACTTTTTTGGGTTCCTAGGACCTCAAAACGTAAAGATTTGATGTTATCTCAATTTTCGTTTTTGAACCAATTTTAGTAACCTCTCACAATTTTATTGTGGAGAGGTTAAAAATTAACACTGTAAACTAATGACAACTGTTCTTACAGTTAAAATTTAGGTTAACAGAATAGTCACAGCCTATTAGATGCAGAAAATTTATTAAATTGGCAAATTTTAATAAAGGGTATTTACACTTTCAGTGTCAAGTACCTCTGAAACGAACGAAAAAATAAAAAAATTTCTAATAATAGAAACTTCAGAATTAAAAGTACTATTGGTATCTTTTGTTTTCCAAATTCCTGCCATCAAAAATTTTGTTCCGGTCGTCGCGACGCCTAAAGCGTTAAATGCGCCGGCATCTATTATAAGTCGAAATATAGCACTTGATCACACCAATTATCTGCCATTTACAGAAATTTACTACCTCTTTTAGTTTTCGAGTAATTGGCGTTGGGAATTTTAAGTGGAATACCCTGAATATATATAAAATTCAATCTTGGCGAGGAGAAAACTTGGAACCAACGGAATGGGGTTGGAAGAAAGTGGGCAATATCTTAGCACCCATTTATACCACCGAGTTACCAGCACCAATTTCCACCATTCATTAGTATCCTGCAGCTGCAATAAGAGTTGCGGAAAATATGCAGCTGTTTAACGTTGGATTGCGTTGCTCAACAATGTGTTCTAATTGCCATGGGCAAGGATGTTTATATTACAAATTTGAAGAACAGTTCGTCGATGAAGAACCCTCTAATGAGTAAAATTTAATAGAACTTTAGTGGGATAGGCCTACAGGGGAAACAACTTTTAAAAAAATACGCACCAAGAGCTCTCTCTACCTCAAGGGTGGGTTGGAGAGAACTCAAATAAAAAAACGCATCTTTGTAGAAAACAAGGGAAAAATCACTTGCGTCAAAACCCGCTAGAGATGCATCTTATAGAGAAAATTCCGCTCTATAAATTCATTCTTGTGCATTTTTCTCGTTAAAGTGACTGGTTTTGAGATATGCACTATGAAACTTTGTGTAAGATCGATTTTTACCTGTGTTCTCCAAACTACCCCTCAATCTAGACGCTGTTACTGCGAAATAGATGGGGATAAGCTACAAGGTCAATAGGACGTTTTTTATACAGAATTTAATCGCAATCCTTTTATTTCCTATACTTTTTTCTCTTCCAACGAATGATTTACAAGATAAAAGTGAAAGACCAGCGTTAAGGCCCCGTTAGGGATAGTTTTTTGCAAAAAAGGGACTTTCCGTTCCCAAATGGGGTAGGAACTTTTCGGATATCTATTTCTAACCCTATCGAGAGTACACATCTCAAATATTAATTTCTTTATAAATTATTTCTTCTAAAATGTCTAATTTGGGTGGACTATAGTTTAGCTGAAAAGAGGGGGACAATATAATTTTCAATATGTTCTCCACATATCAGCATTATAGCTCTTATGTTGTGATGTAATGAGCATTGATGTTTCAGTCATAATATGTATACATCTGTGTTTGTGGATCTAATAATATCCAGTAGTTGTTATGAGGATGTTGGATTATTTCTAGTAGAGGTTAGATGGGGACATCAGACAGAAGATGCCTACCGATGCGAATTCCTATTCGCCCTGTAACTAGTGAACAGTGCTAAGTCAGCAGCACCTTATAAATAAAAGTTGAATTACAACATTAAAATATCAATTTGAGGGTCATTTACATATCAACTTCAGAATGCTTTATTCAATCCTGTCAGGGACACTGCAAAAAATTATCTTGCATTTGTAAGATTTTATTTATTTAATGTCGCGATTATTCGAGTGAATTTCTATTCGGCAGATATTGGTGTGTTTATTAGAATAATTGCAGTTTATTAATATATATTCACAAACACAAACTTGATTGAAATTGATCGTTTCTTATGTAATTTTAAGATAATATGGAATACAGAAAAGTAGTGCAAAAGGAATTTTTATTTCAAACTATCTCAAATGGTACGTTTAGTGTGGATACTTTCTTCTTCACCAGTGGATTGCTCGTATCGTTCCTTTACTTCAGAAGCAACGCCAAGGGAAAACTTGATCCACTGACTAACGGAAGAAGCGGACTTATTGCAGGATTTTTGCATTTTATTGGACTAGTTGGCTACAGATTTGTAAGGTAAAAAATGTTTTTAAGGCAAACTTAAAAATTTTAATCATAATCTCCGCACGTAGGGGCGGGTCCAGAGTACGATCTTGGCGGAGAAGGGTGGTTGTTACCCTCGTCATTCTCTAGAATGAAGGGAGGAGAATGAATGTTAGCAAATACCATTTTTTCTCAGACATCAAAAAAACATGATTTTCATGACAAGCTTGGTGAATTTAAACTGCCATTTCATCTCACCCAGCAGCAAAAGTATTTTACTACCGCTCGCGAGCTCTGAGCGGCATTAACACAGTAAAAGTCTTTTACTTCCACTCACAAGCGGCACTAAAGTATTTGAGGAAAAAATAAATAACAAAATATATAAGCCAACACAAAGTGAATAAATCATTACAAAAATAATAAATGTGTAGTAAAGTAAAAATACCTACTACTAAAGTCCAGTATTCCACTGTTTCCTATGAAAGGAAATCGATTCATTGTCACCACAGTGTGCGTTTCCAAATCAATTGAAAATAATGTCCTATAATTTGCGACATACTACGTCTTCAATCTGAAAACACAAAATAAAATCTGATTGCAATAAGCTCCTAGCAGATAGATTAATCCTAAAGAAAAAACTACAGTGCAGGGCTGTTGTGCATTGTCAGTTGTAGACTAGTTTCGAGCTTGTTAGCTCTCATCAGTACAACATAGCAAAAATGCACAACAATGCTTCAACGTTCTACTAGTCATCAAATTACAGACAAAACAGGTGTCCGCAATTTGTCGATAGCTCCATTTTCGTCAACTTTGATTGCAATAAGTGAAGTGGCCACCAGATGGAGCTGTCGACAAGTTGCGGACACCTCTTGTCTGTAATTTGATGACTATAGGAACAGTAAATGTTGTCCATTTGTCTATGTCGTACTGATGAAAGGTAACAAGCTCGAAACTAGCCTATGGCTGGGGATGCACAACAGCCCTGCACTGTAGTCCTTTCTTTAGGATTAATCTACCTGCTAGGAGCTTATTGCAATCAGATTTTATTTTGCGTTTTCCTATTGAAGACGTAGTATGTTGCAAGTTATAAGACATTATTTTCAATTGATTTGGAAACGCACACTGTGGTGGCAATGAATCAATTTCCTTTCGTAGGAAAGAGTGGAATACTGGACTTTAGTAGTAGGTATTTTTACTTTACTACATATTTATTATTTTTGTAAACAATAAATATTTATTCACAATTCATATTTGATGTTTGAGGAAAAATTGCATTTTATATGTGGGGTAAAGTGATTTTTGGATTGCTTGTCTATCAAGTACATCCTCGACATAAAAACTATCTTTACCTTTACTCCAAATAAAATAGTACATTATATTATATTCATTCGATCGTACTTATACATATAATTCTAAATCTGATTATGCCTGTTACTTTATTATTTTTTCTCATTTTGTCCCCTGTTAAACTAATTATTAAAAAATACGTTAATGACAGATTTCTGAAAATATTGACAATAAAAAAAAATTGACAAGTCAGAAATGTTACAATTCTAATTTTTTTCGAGGATCGAATATATAGTGAAACCTAAATAATCAAAATAAAGACAGTAAAATGTCGCATTATTTATAAAAAATATGAAATATAATAACAAAAAATGATAATAGATAATAGTTTTAAAATAATGGTAAAACAAAATGTTTGTTACACAACTGAATAAACAAGTGATTTCATTTCTCCACTGAGATTAAAAAAAACTCCTTTGCGATAATATTCAGAATATAAAATATATATTTGTGGAATAATAATAAAAATAATAAAATCTTTATTTATTGTGCATAGAAAAAAAGAACATACACAAATCAATGACTTGAAGTCATTGACACAAATGGACGAGGTGCATTTAACATCATTTTTGAAACCTTACCCTAAAAACATAGTCAATGGTAAAATAAAACTCCATATACAATAAAAGACAATATTTAAATACAACAAACAATTACAGGAAATAAACACTCCTTAAATTATATTAATTAAAATATCGTAAGATCAATCAATATTATTTAATATATTATGACAAATAGTTTCCTTTAACTTTGACTTTCAATTAGTGCAGGCAAACTGACGAAAAAAGCCTAAATTGAAAGAACTGAATCTAAGTGATCTCGTCTTTTGAGGAGTTGTTGTTTATAATGTATGCAAACATTTTTTGTCGCATCTCCTGCCAATGGTGCCTGGGAAAAATAGTTATAAACAAATTTTTAAAAAATATTCAGGTTTTTGCTTGTATCTCTCTAATTTTGCCCATAGCCATAATTTTACAAGAATTCAATTTCAAAGCACAGGAAATTCTACACAAATTTCATTACAAAAAATTTCATTACAAAAATATTTTTGTGCGAACAATATTGAGCGCACTATAAATTTTTTTTATAAAAATTTCTTTTCACCATGTAATGTAACTATTCCCGTATATTTTGAGTATGTTCATTTATTCCTATGTATTGTTTACGTGTTTACAATTTTCAGTAAACACACTGTAGATGATAAGGAAATAGTAGAACTCATAAAAGAATTAAAAAATAACAAAGCCCCCGGAATTGACGGTATTACATCAGAAATGTTAAAAGAAACAATAAATATAATTACACCACTACTAGTCAGCCTAAATAAAATTTTTCAATACGGAGTATCTCCATCAAACTTCAAAATTGCTATAATCAAACCTCTATATAAAAATGATGAAAAAAAATCTAATGGAAAACTACCGACCTATATCTTTGACATTTAATATCGCAAAAATATTTGAAAAATCCTTAAAAAAAAGGTTAGTGCAATACCTCAATAAATTTAAGTTACTCTCAAAAAATCTATACGGATTTAGAGAAAAAACTTCAACAAGTGATGCTATAACTTACCTGACTAAAAAATTTGATGAACGTTTAGATAATAATACACCATCAATTTGTGTATTTATAGATCTGGAAATGGCCTTTGATACAATTAGTCATAAAAAATACTTAAAAAACTAGAAAATTTTGGTATTAGAGGTCTTTGTCACAATTGATTGAAAAGTTATTTAGATAAAAGAACACAAGCTGTAAAAATAGGTAATCACATAAGCGAGACAAGAAACGTGCTCTATGGTCTCCCACAAGGCACGGTTCTAGCACCAATTTTATTTATTATGTACCTAAATGACATATTCAATTTAAATATTAAGGGAGATGTAGTATCATTTGCAGATGACTCAGCCATTTTCTTCAAAGGAAAATCATGGGAGGATGTGAAAAGAATATCTGAAATGGAATTAAAAGCGATTAAAGACTGGTTTGATGAAAATACTTTGACTCTAAATATCACAAAAACAAAATATTTGCCATTCTGTTCCTATAAAAATAATTTACCACTATTCACTGAAATAAATATTGTGAACACGAATCTGGTCATAAACACGTGTGAAAAAATTAATTACCTTGGAATAACATTAGATTCTCACTTAAAGCGGAATCACCATATCACAAACACTGTTAAAAAACTAAGATCTTTACTATACAGATTTAAAAAACTAAAAGAAACACTGAACCAAAAACATATTAAAATCATATACTATGGAATGATAGAATCGATTCTGAAATATGGTATAATAGCCTGGGGAGGAGCAAATAAAACTAATATTAAGCCATTAATAATAATCCAAAAAATGTATCAAAAAATTTTATACGGAAAACCCAACCTTTATCCTTCGGAACTACTTTACAAAGAGTCGGAAATGCTAAATATACGCGAGTTATATTCGCATTGTATATTAATCCAACAATACAAAGCTCACTCGGAATCAACACTCGTGGATCATATTTACAACACAAGAGGGAAAGATAGAAAACAAGTAAAGGTTACAGTTGCACAAAAACTATAGGAACTAAATGTTTTACCTACTTAGGTCCCAGACTTTACAACAAGCTCCCGGAAAGTATTAAACAAATCAAATCAATAATAAAATATAAGAGAGAAGTGAAAAAATGGCTGATGAACTTAAAATACACTCTAATAGATATATTTATAGATACTGGAAATTTTCTAAACTTTTAGGTTATAAATAATTTTTTTATATCTCATAAGACTTTATTTTTTATGAATTTAGCTCATAATTTAAATATTCAAGATTCACCCTGTAACAGTACAATTCTGAAATAAACGTAATACGTGCTACCTAAGCTACTTAAACAAATAAAAATTATATAACATGGGTCTATTATCCTTTGCATTCAGGTACCTAGAAACCTTCGCAAAGGAAAATGGATCTCCTTAGCTACCTAGAGTAGCACGTACACATTTATTTACATATTAGTGAAACTACCCATTGCTCACAGACTCGACTGAGTCTATGCAACTACCCATTTATTTATTTATATGATTACACTTATTAAAATTAAAACTAATTATTGTAATTCTCTGTTAAACCTTATAAATAAATAAATAAATATTCTATTCTATTCTATATTCATCAGATATTTTGGAGTTGACAATTTTATATAGGTAAATGGCACTGGAAAGAATACATCTGTTTGCCAAGGAAAGCATATTGCTACGCTTTAAGTTCAACAAATATTCATTATTAGATTAGATAAGTTTTCAATTACAGAATTAGGTTTCTTAGGGATGGGCTTAACAAGTGATGTTTTCCATATATCATGCACCTTACCGATTTCAAATGAATAATTAATAATATGAGTAAGAGGCATGACAACCCAAGTAATAACTAGCTGCAATATTCTTGCAGAAATCATATCACATCCCACTGTAAAAGATTTTTGTTTTAAAATTAATAGTTTAATAAGATCAGGTTCTGCAGGAATATATTCATTCTCAGAAAATTTCTCATTACAAAACCTGTTTAAATACTCAGGTTGGATGGATAGTTTAGGCATAGAATAAAGAAAGAAATTATTATATCCAGCTTATACCTTCATAATTTTGTATGTTTTATAACAAATTAACAGCGAATTCTATACAATTATTGATACTGCAATCTCTTTTCCTGTAGATTAACTGCCCCATATCTATTTACTGTAGGAGTTGTAGAGGTAACCATGAAATGGTTCAATTACAATTCGGTTTTCGAACCACCAACAATGGATCATGAGAACTGTCCGAAATATTGGTGGAGAAACATTTTATACATTAACACCTTGTTTCCAGTACAAGAAATGGTAAGAAATTTAATTGTATTTACCATAACTCATTTAGTTTCAACAGTAGAAACACTGATGCTGAAATTGTGTTCAATTTAGAAATATCGATTCCGACACCACTGAGGTAGTTCGTAACATAAAATAAATTCTTTGTTTTAGTGTATGCTATGGAGTTGGTATTTATCAGACGACACCCAATTTTATGTCGTTGGCGCTGTTATGCTTATTTTGGCTGCGAGGTACAAAATTCATTTGTAAGACTTAAACTCTGCACATTTTATTTGTTCTTATTTTCCAGTCATTTCAAAAGTGCGGCAGCTTTATTAATCGTCTTCATGGCAAGCTCTTGGATGACGACTGGATACATAGCATACAGTAACCGTCACATGCCTGGATCCGATGATCCTCTGGCACTCTTTGACAAAATTTATGACAAACCTTGGACTAGGTTGGGACCTTACCTCATCGGAATGTGCACGGGTTGGCTGCTTTTCAAGAAAAACTGTCATATCCGCATGTCTAAGGTAAATTATTCTTTTTTAACATGCTTTCATTAGCTCAACGTGTATCATCTTCATCATCTACGACGATATGTGTGCATGATCCGGTGGGACAAATAAACTGCGCGAGGATGTATCTTGGGACGGTCAGTCAATGCAGTCTTGATTGTAGCCAACAGTAAATCGGAAAGCTACTGTCCATGTGATTGTCACACGTTCAGACTTGTTTACCCACACTGTCCAGTCTCAGTAAATGAACTGTACTTAAATGTAAAAAGCGTGGAGCGTGCTAATAAATAGACAGATAGCTTTATTTCAACTCATACATACCGTCTTTCTATTTTACGAGGGCAACACCAAATATCTTGCTTAATATCTATTGTAGAGGAATAAAGTTTTAGAAACGGTTACCCCATTTTTTGTGAGCTATATTTCAGTAAAAAGAAATTTGAAATCCATAGCCTACTTTGTGAGATATATAACAAAAACTGAAAAATAGGAGAACCACAACAAACAGTTATAGCTTCCTTATTTGAGGAGATACGAAAAAAGTTAAAGGGATGAAAGTTGACGGCAAAGACAATAAGAATAATAATGTGTATAAAAAAAATTCGAAAAAAGCAGTTGGCTTTGACATACGCTCTTGTGCAAAAATGAAAAGAACAAATCTCAAAGTAGGCCATGACACCATTAATTCCGTTTATTTTGCTCTTTCCAACGATATAAAACATATCACAAGAATTTTAACTGATAGTAACACTATTTAATATTTTACGAAAACCGCAATTCATATCATTGACTGCCATCTCAGCGTCAAAATTGCACTGACATGACAATAAATGCTAATCATATCGAATTTGTTATTATTGGTGTACACCATAATTACTGATAGAAAACTTGTCTTAGAACTCGACAACGCAACATACAACACGCAACAGTGACAATCTGTCAAATTTGTTAATAACTGTATACATTGTTTTTCACTAATCATGGCATAAAATAGTATATTGAACACTTTTTTGATATAAAGATGTGACATAAGGGTCGGGTTGAAGTTCTGATCTGATTTATGACGAGTATTATGATCTATTTTTAAAAACAAAGCAACACACCTCATAAATATAAGTGCCAACAATGGTTAGAATTTGAAGATGGTGAAAAGCATCTGTACAAGAATCGCGATAACCTAAATCTGCTAATATCCTAACGGCGACTTTCTGTAAAATGAAAATACGTTGGCTCTGCGAACTGCTTCAGCAGTTTATAATACCGTTTCTTAAATGAGAGTGAAAGGAAACAAAATACAGGGTTTTGAGAATATGGGTACTACAGAAGTTTTCAAGGAATCGTAGAGCATAACATGCAGGTTCTACTTAATTAATTTTTTGAATATGCGAATTCCAATGCAAATATAATAAAGTAATACCTAGCATCTTAGCACTAGTTTGCAAAGGGAAGTTATTGTTCAAAGTGTATATGGATCTTTGTGATTTGAATAGTAGTGTTTTGTCGTGGTTTATCAGTAAATAATTTTTCTGGGCCCATGTTATGACCATATCATACATTACAAGAGAGTCATAAGAATTTCTACACTTTTAGCTGTTATTAAGATGTTCATGTCATCGGCATATTGTATAATTGTTGGGGATACTTTACTTAAATAGAAGTATAGCTCGTTTGCAAAAATTACAGAAAGTATGGGGCCCAAGATTGAGCTCTGAGGCTCACCAGCTAATATGTTGCATGCTGAGCTAATTTTGCCATTTGGCAATTGAACTTTTTGTGTGCGTCCCCGAAGGTATGATTTAATCTAATACCACATTTAAACAGTTTTGCAAGTAATAAATTATGATCAACATTATCAAATGCTTTACTGAAATCAATAAAAAGTACCAAAGTTGGTAATTTGCTATCAATTGCTTTAAATATTTCAAAGCTCAAGTTAGTAACCGCTGAATCAGTGTTTTTGTTTTTAATATATCCATGTTGATTTGGGGAAATTATTCCATAAGTATAAAGGTATAAAGTTAACTGATCATTTATTGTAACTTCTAGAACTTTGGAGAAGCTCGATAGAAGAGTGATAGATCTATAGTTAGAAATTATTTCGCCCTTTTTATGTAATGGGTTTACAATTGCTAATTTAAGTTTTGACGGAAAAGTTCATTTGTACATTTTGTTGGTGAGGTGGTATAGTTGTAAAGTATTGATTAAACCTATTTGCCAAGTCTGTATTTGTTAAGATTATGTCATTTTCGATTATTTCTATGTTATAGTAAGAGAGGGTGTTTTATTTCGCAAGTTTGATTGTATTTTAATAAAATGATATAGGTACAAAGAACCCTCCATGCTGTAAGTAGTTATACATTAAAAATTATTTTATGCTTTTTAAATCGTTGTAATAAAATCGTTTCTTTAGTTTATAAAACTATTTATTATTCGATTAATCAAGCACTGTTTCTAATTCACATCTGAGTGACATTTTCGATTTTGAGTTTTTAAACTATTATAAGCAAATTTTACCAACAAAATAGTTCGAATACCTTTCTTTAAAGGTTAAATTGAAGGTCAGCTAATTTCTGTTTTAAGTGTATTGAAATATTTGTTTATTCATATTTGTTTTAACACACTATCAGGTTATATATGTTGTAGAAAGAAAATGTTGTGCAAAGAAGACATTTTGATGTTTTGTCTTTATAATTTGGATTTGATCGAAAAATTGCTTATTTAAATATTTACCTGAATTTCAGTTAACTGTTACTGTTGGATGGATGTTGTCAATAGCATGTTTGCTCTCACTTGTTTATGGATTGTACGAAGCACGACTTACTCCTTGGGTCGGTGCTGCTTATAGTGCTCTCAGTCACTCCGCCTGGGCTATAGGACTATCTTGGATTGTTGTGGCCTGTTGTACAGGCTATGGAGGTATTTATAAACACGAGGCTTTAAATTGTATCATGTCATGATATGATATGAAAGTATTAGTTTACTGAAAATCTTCAATCATATCAAGAGCACGAAAAAAATGACAAATTTTATATGTTTTAGGTATCGTTAACAAAATTCTCTCAGCCACCATCCTCTACCCATTCAGCAGGGTGACCTACTGCGCATATCTCCTTCATCCTATAGTGATAAGAGTAATGGTTATGAGCATGGACAGTCCACTTCACCTGGGCAGTATAGTAACAATTATAATTTTCATGGGGCAAGTTGTAGCTTCGTATACATTATCGTTCTTGGTGTCGTTGGCATTTGAAGCACCTGTGGTTTCAATGCTCAGAATTTTATCGAAAATTGTGGCTCTCAATAAAAGTCAGTCGGCCGTTTCACCATCTTGAGTATCCAAGAATTAGTCATGTATAAATTTGTATATAATTTGTTTTATTGTTGTCACTTGTTGATATGTGTTGTATCTTACAGAGCAAGAAAACCTTGGAATATTTTACATGAGTGTATGTTTTTCTTGCCAGATATTTATTAGAGCTAAGAGTAGTTTGAGAAGTACAGTATTGTAGAACACAGTAGACATTAAGTGTAGACTATGTAGCAGTAGACTGTATATTTTGGAAAATACTTGTTAATATATGAATTATTATGGTTATTACCAGATTCTTGCAAATTCATGAAAAATGATCGGGTAGGGGACGATTCCCTAAAGCTTTAAATAAATATGATAGAGCAATATGAAAAGAAAATTATAAATAGTGATAACCAAAGAATGTTATGTTGATTATATAGTAGTATTGAGTCAAGCCAAACTTTAAGGAATGAAAATCAAGACTAAGAGAAGTGTTGTTTAAGAAAGTTGAGACTGAAACTCGAGGAGAAAGTTTCAAGATGGAATTGACTCCCTGAGTTTTCATGAAGGTAGTTGACATATTTGCAAAATACTTTTTTTTCAGAACAGTGAGGAAAATTTATCAACTGTTCTCAAAGTTCATTAATTTTTTTTTTTTATAAAGATACATACCAATTTAAAAATATTTAAGTTGGTTTCTGATTTATGTTATAATTTCAAAAACTGTGACTATTTGAAATTTGTGGCATTCTGTTTTATAATTTGCGAATAATAAACAAAAAAATCTTAAATACTAATTTTCGTGTTGAATTTCAAACCATTTAAAGCACTTGCTTTAAAAAAAAATTGGCTTCCAAGATATTCCCAAAAAAATGATTTGCTATTTTAGCCAATTAATGTAAGTATGCAAAGTAACCATTTTATAAGCTTCATTTTTGTCTCCTGGATTTTTGTTGTTGAGCAAAACTTGAAGAAAGAATAAATTTACAATGCCAATTACCTGCTCAAGCCCAAACGATAGCTTGTATCTTCCTTGGCATACTGAAAGATCTTGAATGTATTCTTGTAAGATTTGTTCTCACTTTTATCGAGTGTAGAGAAATATTTTGATGATGTACGAATTTTTACTTAATCCCATAAGTGGTCTACAAGGATTAAGTCTGGACTAAATGGTGGCCACTCTAATTTTATGATTTGATATCAATGTGTTTAACATGTGCACATGCATTATTGTAAATTGAAATAAATCTTTGGTAACTTATAAATGTAATATATGGAATAGCATGTTTCTTTAACTTCAAAAGGGTGAATTACGAAGCAGTAGTGCACAAATTGGCGTCAACTAATCTCATCTCAAAGAATAATCAAGTGAATCCCTACCGACATACTTCATATTCCTTTAAAGATTTAGTGGCATGGGAGGGGAGCACTTATACCCATATCCAATCGAACTGACATTTTACCCACTTCTTTTTCATGAATTCGGCAATTCTGAAGAGGTGCTAAGCAAAACTTTAGAAAAAAACCTCATGACTAAAGAAGAGCCCTAACATATAGTGTTTTATTTACTTTGGATATTCTATCATGGTGTAATTATTTTTTTTTAATATGAGAGTTATGCAGCAAATTTTATAATACAACCTACATAAATTATCAGAAATATTTTTTTGTTTTGTAAATTCATACAGAATGCAGATCAGACGAGTTAGTAAAAGGAAAAAGGAAATATGTACAATGAAAACAACTCTTCACATATTCACAAGTCTTAGAGAAGAGCAGACATGTATCTACAACAGTAGAGTTTTGAGTTTTTCGTCAATTTCAAAATGTCCAATATACTATTTTAACAAGGCATGTAAATAATCTGTCTTGTACAGACTTCCTTTCTAACCATTTATTATAGTCTTATGATCTGCTATGATGTATGCATACCTGCAAATACTTAATGCATATTAAAACTGAAAGGGACAAAAATTAGAAGATTTTTGGGACATATATTAAAAGTTGATTTTAAAACTAGGTGTAGTTTTTCAATTTCCTCAATCTAAAGCATCCATATGCAAAAATGTAGTAGGAAAGTATTAGAAGACTCAAATTTCTGATGATGACTAACGTTTCCAAATGACATCCTGAGGAATATTAAAAAATGTCCAAAGTAAATGCTGTGTGTCTTAGTTGCCAAAGGCAATAGAGTAGTTAGTATTTAATTTTTTTAAATATCTATACATATTTATTGTTAATAAAGTATTAATTTTGATAATGTGTATTAATTATTAGCCCTCCCTGACACTGACTCAAAAAAGGCTATCATAATTACTAAATGTATGCATTTCCTAATGATGCCAACTTTATAGACAAAATACACATTTAGCACAATGTTTAATGATTTGGCGTTTGTGAATATCACCTCGGTAATATACTTACACGTATTCATTAATTTAAAAATAAGAAGAGATGAATTCTAAAAATGATATATATTACTTACTAATATTATTCTGTAGTAAACGTTAAACAATAAATATTAAAAATGAAACGAAACTGAATAACATCGTAGCATTAACCATATTAATCATTCATTCCCCTCGAACGCTACTTCGGTAACAGCGTGAATATGGAAAGGCCCTTCCTTTACGTACGCTTGAAGTCTGTGGAGAGTCGAATGGTCAAAAATCGTACTATCCGCCAATATTTTGATAATCTCATATTTTAATTCCTTGCACTCTTTAACAGTTTCTACGTTTCTATCCAGTAAAAACTCAATGAGACCTGAAAAAGTTAAATATCAAATGTCATTTGTAGATTGCAGACAAATAAACGTTAGTTGAAAACATATTTTCACGTCTTGCTTATTAACCACAGGAGCTCTAGCTGTCTACATCCTAGTAGTCAAAAAATAAATAAACAAAACTAGCAATAATACATGTTGCTATAGAGAATGGGCTCATTTAATGAATTTTATTTGACATTTGTCATTTTAGTATTAATGTGTAGAATTACTTTAAATTAGGTGATACAGAAAATTTCGGCATAATTTGATTTGCGATTTTCAAAGTATATCACTTTTAATGAATGAATTTGAAGCATGATGAAGTCATTGGATATGGAACGGAACGATTGTACTCCATAGCAACGCCGCGCTTGGGAAATGTATGAAAGGGATTAATAAAAACTTACTAACAATGACACACCTTGCTTTTGCCAACTGCAAAATTAAATTTGTTGATAATAGATTATTTCTTTCTCGGAAACTATAATTATTAGGGATATTTCACTCTATTTTCCAGCAATATTCACTAGTCCGTTAATCTGTGTAAAATTTTTTGACCTACGAAGTTGAGAGACAAAGAAAGGATATACCTCCAAGCGAACTTTGTTCTAACTGTAAAAATACTAATAACAATTTTGAAACAGTCTACGTTTGAATTTTAAAAATCGGTAATAATTTGCTATTTAGCACATCTTAAATGATATATATTTTACTGTGACCACCCCATATATTGTCACTAAAAGTATATCGAGTTTTTGTCTTGCAGTAGTGTTGATTCGAGTGTCGACTATAGACCAAACATTATTTTGATTTAATAAGAAACTCCTCAGATGTTACTCTACATATAATACTGCGAGGTTGTGTGGCAGTGGTGGGGTAAATTTCACGTCCGTCTACCTGTTCGTATGTCTGCCTGTCCGTCCGTCCACCTATTCATCTGCCCCGTCCGTCGCATAGGGCACCGTGTTTATAGTTTCATCATGATGCAGGATATTAAATTAATCGTCTCAATGTATAGAATAATGATTTATCAAAATTTTCGTACTAAGGTTATAAAAAAATGACACTTCAAGTATTATATTTCAATTTAAAGTGTAAAACTCTGTTCACCAGATCAAAATACACCAGAATCGACAGTAAAATGACAACTTCCGGTCTTCCAAAATATACGATGTTAAGTATCAAATTAATCGTCTCGTATAAAATAACGATTTATCAAAATTATCATTCTTAGGTTAAAAAATAGCATTTGAAGGTATTTCAGTTTAAAGTGTAAAACTCAAAACACACCAGAGTCGGCAATAGCTTTTTACTTCCAGTCTTCCAAAATATGCGATGTTGGATATCAAATTAATCGTCTTGATGTATAGAAACGGTTTATTAAAATTTTCGTTCTAAGGTTAAGGTTTGAAGTAAAATATTTCACCACAACAAGGAAAACCATGGTATCATATCTGATTTGGTCGCTCGACCTTGACGAAATTCCGGTTCCAAAATTCCCTCCACTACCTGACCAATAACAGACCGCCCGCTGTACGAACACTTGTTGACTTTGAATGAATACCGGTTCTGGATCTCCCTACACGACTTGAATGGACCACCCACGTAATGTAACCTGTTGACCTTGAAGGAATGCCAGATCTTAATCTCCCCCCACCACTCTAATTACCTCCTAACAATATAATCATCTCTCACCACACTAATTACTCCCTTCCTCTAATTATCCACCCGCCGCCCCGGACCCGCCCCCTATTACATCACAAAGAAACGGCGGGGGGAGTACCAGCTCCGGTGTAAACACCCTAACTGATTTATCTACAATTGTAAGTTGAAGTTACAATTGTAGGTCGAAGTTACAATTGTAGGTCAAAATTACAATTGAAGGTCGAACTTACAACTTTAGGTCGAAGCAACAATCATTTAGTTAAAATTGCAACAATCAAAGTGAATTTTGGTTGGAACTTGTGAAAATGACTATAGAGTTATAGTTACTGTACTACTGTATTTTATGTTTATTGTAATTAAGTTGTTTATGTAAAATGTAATGTAATTTACACTACAAATTATCAATAAACATTATTATTATTATTATTAATGATTTGTTTTTGTTATGATGAAACAAAAATGACAGGCTTACATTATCTCCAAGAACAAGTAATTTTAAAATGAATTATATTTTTCGTACACAGCAATAAATAATATATTAACTCAAACTGCACAAATCGTAAGGTTCATTTTGCTTATTTTTAGTTTCTGCTGCTGTGTACATTCATTCCTAAGCGGAAGAGCAAAGTGTCTTACCCTATTGAATTTCGCCCTTTTGATGATTCTTTTATATTAATATTATAATAGCAATATGATGATTTCTCCTTTCACAAATGTTTCAGCTCATATAAGGAGCAGGTAATTTAACTAATACTTAATAAAATAAAACTATTATTTTGCAAAAAGCATGTGAATTATAAACTTACAGGGTGTGTTTTTTATTTCCTCCTGACCCCACTGTTGTTCAGCAATCGCGTGCAGAAGACCAAGACCAGCCATTCGGATTTCAGTAAATGGATTTTTCGCATATCTCAAAACGAGGTCCATAGGTTCATCGCCAAAAAGTCCATACCATTTTCTGGCAATTTGTATTATATCAGTTTTCGGTTCCTCGATACGCAACAGATTTTCTAGACAATTTAATGCCCTCACTCTGACCTCAGTTGGAAAAGATGTCAGTAATTTGACGATAGTCTTTATAGCATAAGTAATCTTATTGCCTATAAAAAAAATCTCAAGTCTAGCAATGAAGACAGAAAGAAAAGAAAAAAAGTATAACATACCCGAAGCTAGCAATGAACATTTTCCTTCGTTTGATACTGCGATAATTCCTAGTGTATCCAAAGAGACACCGACAACGGTTAAATCTCCACTTTCGATGTTTGCAAATATTCTGTCAAACAGTTTGGGATGCTTGGAGAGTAATTCGATAGGCTTCCAGTGGGACATGTGTCCAAAAAATTTTAAGATGCCTACAAAAAGTATATTGGGACTTAAGAAAAGCTTTTATTTGGGGGCGGCTTCCATTCTTGGAAAGGGGGTGGACAAAAAAAATAAGAATTGAATTGCAAGAAAGAAAGATGGTGCACAATTTTTCACAAAGTTGTCACCATTCAATGTTTGAGGATTGCGATACTAGCATTGTGGAAAATTGGTAAAGTAAGACAGTATTTCGTAAATAACGCACAAAATATTACATTTAACTAGAAAGTTATACAGTACAAAAAAAGCTTAAGACCTGATACTTTAAAGATGGCATGTTTATAAATCAAGATGTAATACTAGTGTAAGCAAATTAGTTCGAAAAACAAGGAATAGAAGAAAAAATTTATAAAGTTTTTAAATTTTGGTTATGAACTCTCAGTAGGGACCCAAATACAGATCCGAAGAGTTCCCACCTCTCCGGTGGGAGCTTCATCCCCTTTTGCCCAAAAAACCACCCCCAATTGTGACCTCGCGATCTTTTTCGGCGTTTTGATCGTAAACCGCAACTTCTACGAAAAAATGCTGTAGGACATTTTATATTCTCCATGAAATTCTCTATAAAAATGTCTCTTACTGTTTTTTGCGTATCTCCCACCCAACGCTCATAAATGACCTTTTAAAATAAGCATAGTTCTCAGTGCGAAGAGAAAAGTGAGCCCAGCGCCGTTTTTGAGGTGATTATTTTGAAAAGTGTTAGTCTGAGCAAAAAAATGTATAGAATCGAAATTAAAGAGCAGTTTTTTTCTCTACAAGGTGCATATAAAATAAGATATTTATGAACAAGTGTTAGTGTTCATATGATGATTTTTTTATATTTGTGCATTCTGTACTTTGATCCATTTCCACACCACCTTTGAAGTAGAGCTCTCGGCGCGTTATTTTTTACGTGGTTTCTCCCTTAGGCCTATTCCACTAATAAAATATATCTATCATTAATTTTCCTCTGCAAAGTCGCCCTCCTCGTCCGAATTGAAACAACTTTGCCCATGGCAACTAGAGCACATTGGGGAGCAGCGCAAACCAACTTTTACACAGCTACATCGCTTTCCACACCCCTTTTTACAGCCGCAGGATATAAGATGAAGAATTGAAATTGGAGCTGGCGCTTCAGTCATAACCACTGGCACTGGGAGATACGCAAAAACATTTTTATAGAGAATTTTATGGAGTATATAAAAAGTTCTATAACATTTTTTCGTAGAAGTTGCGGTTTATGATCAAAACGCCGAAAAAGATCGCGAGGTCACGATTGGGGGTAGTTTTTTGGGCAAAAGGGGATGAAGCTCCCACCGGAGAGGTGGGAACTCTTCTACTGAGAGTTCATAGCAAAATTTAAAAAATTTATAAATTTTTTCTTCTAAAAAAAGCTAATTTTCCTACACTATACTTAAATTTTAAAAACAATAACTCTCATGTTAAAATTATGTCTCTGATAGAAATTGAAGGTCTTGAAATTCCTTTTAAAATGATTTTTTCTTTATCGAGATATTTGAGATTTCAATTTTGGCTATCAAAATTTCAAATAGCATATCATATCATTTCTGATACTATTGATCCTATTAAAAAAAATATATTATTTACCACTTTTTAAGCTTTAAAGTTATACTTTAATTAACATTTAATGCTGGATTATTTGCAACAAAGTAATTTTTTTTCATAGTTTCACTATTATAGTGATTTAATTTTTGAAATCCCCTGTCCAGAGGATAAATTCCAGCTATGCTACAAATTATCTGGTCTATCTATACTCAAATTTGTCTTACCTGGTTCACAGAGTTGTATTGTTAGGGGATCCTCATTATCATCAATTAGTGCGAATAGTTT
Source organism: Leptura quadrifasciata (assembly GCA_963675555.1). NCBI lineage: Eukaryota > Metazoa > Arthropoda > Insecta > Coleoptera > Cerambycidae > Leptura > Leptura quadrifasciata. Next base: position 144,249,555 of record OY776675.1, read on the forward strand.
ACTCAATATGCCATTTTGCTCCAGATAAACATAACCGTGATAACTCAAACCTAGTTGCGTTAATAACTCCACAACATTCATTCTAAGCAACAGATCATTATTGTCCAATTCCTCTAATATCTGAGTGATCAGTCCGGTGGATCTTAGAATGTTAAAATTGATTTCTGAATCCTTTGAAATGTTAATAATCACCTACAAAAAAAAGGAATATTTAATCTACAATCGATTAAAAATTTTAAGAGCATGTAGAAAATACATCAAAAGATATATAAGTAATTAATAGGTGGTTCTTAAAAGTGCCACAGAAAGTCCTAGGTCTGCCTCAGGGAGCCTGTTGCATTAGATTTAATTCTACATTACGTTTTTATGCGCATTAATATACCTAGGTGGAATTCAATTCACATCCAGTTGTTAAATTTTTATTTAAGGCAAATTATTCTTAAACAATAAATAAAATTCACAGTAAATAACTCTTTGGCGTGTATTTGGTCAGTTTTTAGGTGAATACCAAGATGTCATCACTTATATGCTAAGCCTTGGACTGTCTAAACAATATTATTTCAATTAGTATCCTGATTTGGTCTAACTAAAATCTTCCCAAATTCTTTTGAGTCCTAATTTCTAAATAAATGACTGACTAGTTCTAGTTACTGGTCTGTCGATATTTCAGCAACACCAGGCATTCCACAAGGATCTGTCATTAGGCCATTACTATTTGGCACGAAGGGGTAATCACTCCTTCGAAAAGTGGTCAGCATACTTCATATTACATTAATACCTCACTGGACTACAATATACTTCATCATACTACATAGTATTTCATGCATACTTCACGATACTTCATTACACATTTTTATATAAAAAAAATACCTATTATAGAACATGAATTACATTAGATAGTAATTTTAAAAGATATATTTTATATATTATATTTAGTATTATTTTAACTTACAATACATATAATTATTTTAAAAAACAAATTTCACTGCATTTTAATTCTACATAAAAAATTATTAATAATAATTATATAACCCTTAATTCTCTATCACAAAAAATATAAATAATAAATATAAAATAAATATTTGGTTTATTGAAAAAAGAACTATTGCATTTTTAAATATAAGAAATTCTTAATTGCTACAAAAAAGTTTTTATTAAACTCTACACAAGTTTTTGCATTTTGGGTTCTTGTCGAAAGTACTTCTCTTGCCAAGGGTCTAAAAACCCGTAACACGTTGTAGAGTTAAAAAAAACAACTTTTTTAAAAGCATTTAAAACAGATTTTCTTTTATTGTTTTTAGAGCTATTTTTTCAAATGGATCATATCGGAACCGTGGTACCATTTATTAGTACTATTAACAAGGAATTTATTCATATGTCGTATTCAAATGTGCTATGAATATGAATAAAATTACAGCTAAAAGAAAATAAAAAAATGCAATTTTATTCTAATTACCTTGTTACACATAAGGTGGTTTTAGAATGCAAAAAATTAACACAAAACATTACAACACTTGTTCAAAATGCTGTCCATTAACGTCAATGCACTTCTGAACTCGCATAGCTGTTTCTCGAAGAACATTCGCCAATTGCCGGGCCGTTATGCTCATCTTACTCGTACCTCCAGGTTTTCACGGGTTGTAACGGTGGTTGCACAGACAATATTTTTTAAATGACCCCAAACAAAGAAATCAAGGGGCGTTAAATCAGGTGACCTTGGAGGCCACATCACAGGACCATTCGTCGAAATTATGTTTTCTCCGAATCTCCGTTGAAGGTAATCAATTACTATCCTTGAATTATGGAGAGGAGCGCCATCTTGTTGGAAACACATTCCCTGTCCTAAATCTAAAGGTGACTCATCTAAAATGCCCTCAATCTCATTTTCCAGGAATCTCAAGTATCTGGCACCAGTCAGAGGTCCTTCAAATATTATTGGACCAATGATTCTACTACCGATTATTCCAATCCAAACACATTGAAACCGAACCGCACTTGAAAGTTACCCTCCCGTAATAAATTTTGATTTTCTTGTGACCAATATTTTGTATTTTGTCGGGTAAATAATCCCAAATTTGTAAACCTAGACTCGTACAAAAATAAAATCAGTCCCAAAAATCATTGTTTGGCTGCACGTTATTATACAAAATCCAATTGCAATATTCAATCCTACGTTCGTAATCACTTTCGTACAAATGCTGGTGCAATTGGTATTTAAAAGATTTATAGTGGTATTTCTGCAAAATTCGGCTCACTGCTTGGTGACTATGTCCAATTCAAACCCAACTCGCCTTAAAGAAACAGACTTATCAACTTTTATTCAAGCCAAAATATTAATCTTTCCCACAACAGTTTTTACAAAGTAATGTACATGGAAGTTCATATCTAAGTGTTTTGGATTTGCTGTGTTTAAACGCAGAAAATTTACTTTTGCCAAAAGACACACTAACAGTGTCGCACCCTGTTAACGCGTGAGCAAAAAGTAGAGTATTGCAAGTTTCTTTCCCAATTGATTCTTGCAAGACTTGAATATCATGCATGCTATTGCTATATGCGGTAGACTGCATTAAAATATTGGTAATTCTGGAGGATACCGACTTTTGGATTTTTCACGGTTTTTTGGTTGGTTCATGTAGTATTCATTATAAGAAGTAATTTGTGTATATCGAAATGTTGTGCAAATTAATAGTAACCCCAGATATTGATGGGATCGTGGAGCGAATAGGGATGCTGGGTGGGGTAAAGAACGTTAGAGGAGACGGCTGACAATAGCAAATTTGGGTTATTGTGGCTTTTTTTTTAATCGCAAGAAGGGTAAGGAAAATTTTCTGGATATTGTTGGGTTAGATGTACAACAGGCACGTTAGACAGTAAAAAGCCGATAATACGTGGCAACAGCGCATTTGGACTGGAAACGATGATGTGAAGTACAAGTGCGTGCGATGGTTCTGTGGTGCGATGTCGATTTGAAGATGGCGGGTGCACAATGTAAATAGTGAATGGCGAAACTTTATGAATTTTTTGTGGGGTTATACAGCATTTGCACACCATTTAGTAGGTGGGAAATTGTTACGGACGTAACATGTGACAAATGAATATTTTTAATTTTTTGCTAGCATAGAAGTCGGTACCTCCAGAATGACCAAAATATTTTTAGATGAAAAAAAAAAAGAATAACAAAACGCAAAATTAGCATGCACTTCACAAATATGAAAATTTATATTTGTTGCGCAATATTATCAACATATATTTTAATATGCTTAATGGAAGTGTGTTACATTCACTTTAAACCAAGAAGCATTTTTGTGGGAACCTTATTATCTGACCCGACTCGTCTAATAACCCCGCTTGACCACAATTGAAAAAGCGTCAAAATATACTTTACCTCATACACTCTCAAGCGAACTACTTCATTCTTTGCCATAACTTCATGCAGCTCTGTTATAACATCATTGGATATAAGCTGTTTCAATCCCAAAGTCGAAAGTCCTAACACGGAGATTATATCTGCAGCCTTCTTAGCAACGGAAATGTCATCATCTCCAATACACCTAATTATGCTGTTGAGTAATGAGGTTCTTCTACTTAAGTCAACTAAGGCTTCCTCTTTAAAAATATTCCTTTCTATTTCATTTAGGGCCATCAGTTTCACCGAGGCGTATGGATGGTTTAGAGCCCTTTCCAAAGGAACACCATATCTACTAGTACTCTCACCCAAGTTTAAGTTAGTCATACATAACGATAAGACTTCACATGCCAAATCAACTTGTTCCCTAAAATTTAATATTGTATTTTGGTACGTTGACACAGCACTTTTGAGGTTAAATAAGCAAACTTACGTGTTAGAATCATTTAAACAGTCAAAAACTAACGGCAATTCCAAAATATCCGCAGTCCTTGTCGCTTCGCTTTGAGGAATCGAGGTCAGGTGTTCTTTGATTTCGTTCAATGTTGAAACCCTCAAGTCTTCTTGTAAAAGTTTTGATAATTTATCAGCACACCACTCTTCGCGCGAAGCCATTTTCAAATAACTTGACAGTTTGACAAAAGAATGCAATTTCTGTCAGTCATTCATTAGGTTCGTTCATTTCAATAGTTTCGATCACTTTGGAGTCAACGGGCTAAGATGGCTACCTACATGGCACACGGTGAATAACATGAATACAATTCAATATTATATTATACTTATTAGATAGACCAATAAATATATAATCCAGGCCATGGGTAGCTTTACTACGCAAAGGGTTGCAAGGAGATGAAATTTGGTGGGATCGTAAAATTTACCGTTCTCATCATAAGTCTGAGTTTGCGACATTGGGAGAAGACCGATCGCGCCGCCATCTTGGAAAGATGACATTTGAAATCAGTTTTTTGCAAATATCTTCGTTCCTATTGGCCCTATGAAAAAAATATACATGTATTAATATAAAATGAAGAGCATAAAGTTCTACATAAAATATGTTCTGCATTTTTTCCGTCAGACCAACACTTTTCAAGATACGGCCCGCCAAATGCAAGCAAATAATGATAATGTAATGGTGGAGCGTTTTAGCGCATGTCTCCTTAAAGGTGGGCCAAGTGGTATGACATAGTTTTCTGCATATATTATAAATTCTATTGTGTTAGAAATAACAAAATAAAAGATCACTACAAAATATAATGCAGAAAGAAAAATGTGTCAATGCGGTTGATGATAATAGATAATTATGTTGAAATTACTTTGCATATATCACTTAACCTACATTTAAGGAGCCAAGTGTAAAAACGCTCCACTGCTATATTACCATTGTTTGCTTGCATTTGGCGCACTGTATCTTGAAAACTGTTGGTCTCACGAAAAAAATGCATAGAACATAATTTATGTAGAGTTCTGTGCTCTTCAATTTATTAATTTACATTTTTTTCCTAGGGTCAATAGGAACGGAGATATTTGTAAAAAACTTATTTTGAGCACCATATTTCCAAAATGGTGGCTCGAGCGGTCTCCCCCTAATGTTGCAAATTCAGAGTTATGATCAGGATGGTAAATTTTAAGCTCCCACCAAATTTCAACTCCTTACGAACGTTATTGCTAGGATTATAAGTAAATTTAACTGAATACCTGTACTAAGAATACAGATGAATATACGTGATATCTATTTAATGGATACCATACTCAGTAGCGTCGTCTCTAGGTAACTGGCTTAAATTACGAGACTTTATTATTAAATGTCATCAATGCCGATACCTTGCTCTCTCAAACTAGTACTTTCTCGAACCTCTGTCTTTAAAATAACTTCCCTCCAATTTCTTTTATCTTGTAGAACTCAAATGAAAACAGAATCAAGGCTTTACACACTCGCAATAGGTGTCACCGCTAGTATTCAAAATTCGTAATCGTAATAGAAATAATTTTTAACCTATGTGATGGTAATTTCACATGTAAAGGCCCTTGTACACGTTCGGCCAACTAGTTAGGCCAATGTGTTGGGCCGAAAATAAGGACACTGTTTACACGTTGGCGTTGTTCATTCTGCATTGGCCATTTGATGAGGATGGATGTGGAAACTATCGCAGCAACACTATCCTTTCCACTTTGACGGCAACTACGAACTGAAGACGAGGCCAACGTGTGAACGCTGTTGGCGGATTGTGCCAAGATCTTTTGATGTGTGTACGAAAAATTGACAACATTCAGCTGGCCGACCAACGCTGACCCCCAACGACCAAGTTACGCCAAGTGGTCTTGTATAAGTTGGCCCAACTCATTGGCCCAACTAGTTGGCCGAACGAGTACAAGGGCTTTAAGTATCTAATTCAGGTTGGGTTATATGTTACCCAAATACAAACTTTCATGGGTTTTTTTAATTACTACGATCACGGTAACAAATAAAAGCATCTTATTCGATAATAAAGAACATGGGTAAGTAGGTATATAATCCACTGTATTAGGGATTTTTCTACAGACCAATTCATACAAAAGCAAATGATGGTTCTGGTGTCCTGAATAAGGTCTCAAAAGTCCCCGAAGTGGGAGCGTAAGGATAAAATTTGGCAACGCTGTAAAGGGCTAAAATCTTGCTCTTAAACGAACTTATAGAGATATCTCGGTTTTCATTTCCTCTACCACAAAAACACATTAGGCCAAAAAGAAGCTATGGACATTCTCTATAAAAAAAGATAGAGATGTCTTTTTTCGTATAGGTACGCAATATACTTTTCATAATCTTGCATTGAATTTGAACTTATATGACTACCTTTGAGATTGTGTACTAGGTTTATTATATGTGGTTTCCCTGGCAGATCTAATCCACGACTGTCATACTTCATCGATTCATTGTTCGAGGAAATCCGAGCCAATCTGAGAACTTATGAGTTTCTGCTTCAATGACGGCTTCTATTTCTGACGAGTCTTCAATCGATTCCGCATTCAGCAAGATTGTCCATGGCAGTTGCCACAAACTGATGAGCTCTTAAGTCCCAATCTCCGACAGCCACACAATGCTCCACAGCCTTTCGTACAGTACAGAAAATCATCTTCAAAAGGCATAATCAGGTGCAAGAAATTGGGATGTTGTTTTTGGCCGCAACATGGTATCTTTTAACATCCACCCCCACTGTTTAGGATTCAATACATTACCCAACCATTCTGTACTTGAAAATAAACATGAAATAGATTCTGTTGAGCTGCGTCATGGGTGGGTAGTAATGAATTCAGTTTCACTGGATTGCTTTTGCTCACAGCTAAGAAAGCAAGAATACCGATAGTTATCGATGGAAACTTTTTTAACTGGACTGGAGTGTTATAGATTGCGAGGAAAAATTTTATCCCATTGGAAGTAACTATGTAGGGGGAAGTACCAATCTTACTGAAAGCTTCGGCAACAAGTGTGTCAAGTCTTGCCCGTTTTTTCACCACTTTCAAAACTACAGTCTTGCCTTTATTGAACTATTGAACAGAGCAGATGTAGTGCCCCTCCCAGAGAATGCGTGCAAAAATAATATGTGATCCCGAATATCTCTATGGTTATCAAAGCTGCGTGAGGAATAAATTTTTCGTTCGACTTTCCATCTGCCTGGTTTGAGGAGACAAATTTCTTTATCAATAGGTGTACGAGCAGTTCAAATTATAAGAAGATCCATATCTTTCCCAACCACAATCGTAGTATTTTTACATAATTCCTCAAGCGCTGTTTCGATTATCAAAATATCAGTATCATCTTCAGCATGTCTAACAAAATAATTATTTGCCTGAAACTTTTCTGTCGAAATCAATCTGGTTTTATTTTTATTATTGGAAAGGAGTTTCTCGCTCATCAAAGTAAATGTCAACAGGTGAAGCTTTTGAGGACTGGCGAAGCTGCTCCATAGCCTTCACACTGTTACTAATATATTCATAACTATTAAAAACAATAATGGAGTTCGAGCCAAAGTGATTTTGCAAATAATTAACTTATGCTTGGCAAATAGCACCATAGGTTTCATGTTGATGCCATATAGCTCAACTAAACTAAACTAAACTAAGCTAAACTAAGCTAAACTAAGCTAAGCTAAACTAAACTAAACTAAACTAAAGTAAAGCAAAGCAAAGCAAAGCAAAGTAAAGTAAACTACACTAAACTAAACTAAACCAGTGGAGGTGAAAAAGAAAAGATAGGAATCGGTAAAGAAGTTAAAAAGTTTCACTTCTAGCTGACGGTCAGATGAGATGCACGCGTTGTTATTTTTTAAATGTTTTAATCCTCCGTGCAATAAAAACTGCCACAAATATATTTTTTTGATTTTGGGTATGACTTTTACTCGAATTTCTCAAGAAAACTATTGTGTATACGAAAACAAGACCCACTATATCTTTTTTATAGAGAATTTTCATAGCTTTCTTTTTGGCCTGATGTATTTTTGTAGTAGAGGCAATGAAAACTGAGATATCTCGAAAAATTCGTTTCAGAGCACGATTTTAGCCATTTACAGCGTTGCCAAATTTTATCCTTACACTCCCGTTTTGGAGATATTTGAGATCTTATTCAGTACACCGCAACCTTCTTGGAAAACCATAATTTGCTTTTGTGTGAATTGGTCTGAAGATTCGGCTTATTTTTCACTAAATGCGGTGGATTAATAATTTACTTCTTTGATTCATTTGTTCTCAGCTAGCTTCGAGACATTTCGAACCAAAGAATAGATAGGTAGCTTCTTTCGGTAATGACAAATTTTGTTTTTAACTTTCAAGAGCGTTATACTGAAATAGTGATTAGACATATTTTTCTAAAATTTGGTAATTTTATTTGAGATTATAAAACATTATACGGAAAATTTATTCATCCAGTTCGGGATCATGAGGATTACTGTCAAAACGGTCAACATTCTGTTTATCATATTTTTGCTGTTCAAAAACTCCTTCCGTGATATACCTTCCACCCTTCTTTAGGATATTCCCAGTTTTAGGACAACTGAGGCATTGGCAGTATTGATGTACTTTCATTTTTAGAATCTCATTTTCTGTTTTCAAAAATTCTCTCTCTTCATTTATGGCATACCTGGATGCGTCAACTTGGGCTACCCTTTGCCAGAACAAGTCTAACGATTCAATATATTCCTTTATTCCACTGACGGCCGTGTCCTTCATGGTAGGTAAAGGAAATGGTGTTATTTTTTCTTCTTGTGTTTCGAGTTTCCTGCATACTGCAGCTGCCTGTAAAATATGTTCACCTTTCTCTTTCAGCTTTTCCAAATATTCTATGGTTTCATTATAGTTGACAGTTAAAATTACCATTTGGTTGAAATCTCTACTTCTGTCTAGCACCAGTTGTTTCTTCAGGGTATTGAAGGCATTTGTAAAGAAATCATGCTTATTCTCTAAGTCTGTCAGCTTACTTCCCAAGAGCTTTTGCGAATCGCTATACTTCTGCTTTAATCTTTTTACATAATCCAACTTTTTTCTTATCTTCTCTAATTGGCTACACAGTAACACCTGCAAGGAATCATCTTGAGCTTTATACTCATTGTGCTCCTTTTTCCTTTCTTTTATTCGATTGTTGTATGACTCTAAAAAATGTACAGTATTTTTCCATATAGTACTCAGTTCATCCTCAAGAATTGCCCTCAACCTTTGGACAATTTGTTGACATTTAGTATCTTCCTCATCTAATTTGGAGTAATAATCGGCACGTACATTTTGTTTTTGTTCTTTTCTGGCAATTTCCAACATAAATATCATGGTTTTAATGTAATTCTCTTCCTCCTCGGCTGTTAATTTAATTTCTTCAGCTTCCTCTTCACCTCTTTGTTGTAGCTTCATGAGCTGAAAGTGAGTTTTTCTATTAGGTATATCCCTGCCAAAAATGATTGGTTAAGACACATAAAATATAAACCATTTATAAGTCTCTTTAAGGATTTATCTTAATCTGTAATGTATAAGAATGTGATATTGCCATTGTTACCGTGATCCCCGTTTAGACAACATTTTTCCGAGTTTGTTTTGGGATGTACGAGGGCGCCAGTGGCCTAGTTGGGGGATTGGTACGCTGCTGTAGACGAACTGCTGCTCTCAGGGTCGATTATGACTGTTGTAGCGATGAGACTCCTACGTTGTATGTGGGTATTGCTGCGTCGTCTCAGATGACGTAGTATTTACGATTTGTATTGATGTCCATGAAGGCAGGAAGGCGGAGAAGAGTACGATCAGCAGTGCAGTGACAACCGCGACATTCAAGCGAAACACAAGTGCATAGTAGTGCGGGAACTAGTAGAGTCAGTTTTACCTGAGTAAAGTTAGGGCTTAAATAATTTAATCATATTAACATTTCTTCGAACGTCGTTCGAGTTGCTTTTAGTTATCGCCTTTTATATTAATTTAAATTGCAACTCTGGGCATTAGCGCCCCTATAAGAATCGTCTCAGAACGCTCGGCGCTGTAAATAGTCAGCCTGGGCCCTCCTGCCATCGTGGCAGTCAATACAAATCGTAAATACTACGTCACCTCAGACGACGCAGCAATACCCACCTACAACGCAAGAGTATCATCGCTATAACAGTCAAAATCGACCCTGAGAGCAGCAGATCGTCCCAAGCCCCCAACTAGACTACTGGTGTCCTCGGACATCCCAAAACAACCTGGAAAAATTATATAAAAAAATATTCGTAATCGACGAACCCGAAAACCCCCAGAAATCGATTTTGATCGATTTGGACAAAAAATGACAAAAGTCGTCAGCCATATTGGCGCCTCCATATTGAATTTCTAAATTTTGACCAAGAATTCATAATTGGCGATCTCGAAGACCCCCAGATATCGATTTTGAGTCGAATCGGATCATAAACGGTAAAGTCGTCAGCCATCTTGTTTTTTTCTGTGTGTTAAAGCGTATTGTCACCGGACTTATACACATGTGCAAAATTTCAAAGCTTTACCTTAATTAGAACTAATATAGTCCATTTAACGATGTCCCGAACATCAAAAGTTTGCAGGATCTTTTGCAATACATTTTCCCCTCTGTTTTCGAGGGTGAGAAAACCGATGGTGATGGTTTCGAGTTCTGAAATCCTTGCGTACTACCTCTATCAAGGAAAAACCGCTCCTATTTCCGGCTTCTCGGTCTTGAGCTTGTGAGGGATCGTCAGATCGGGATTTTTTGGGGGGAATAATAATAAATTCAGTTAATTTACATTAGAGTAACCCGGACCGACCTCCGGGGGTTGAATCTGTCCCCGACCGTAATAGCAATATTTCCAAAAAATAATAAAATACGCACTCGACAAGGTTTTTGATGAATTTTCGACGTATAAAAACCACCCCCTCTTCCATGCTGTCGGCCTTAGGCATGCGGGGATTCGTCGGATGGAGGTTTTTATGAGAATATCAGGGAAACTAACCATTAATCAACGACAGTTTATCTAAGCAATCTCCGGGGGCTACACATATAGTTTAAGGGGTATTTTTATACATGGCGTATTTGGGAGGGGGGGAGGTTGAACAATAACACCACCATCGTGATTCCCGTCCTCGAAAACTCATGAGTGATTTCGGTGTTGCGAGCTGGGTAGTTTCAACCCAGGGCGTTGCTTAGGTCAACTATGGTTGAGTAATAACTAGTTTTACCTGATATTCTCATAAAAACCCTGGTTCGGCGAATCTACGAATGCCTAGGACAGACAGCACGGAAAAGGGGGTGGTTTTATACGTTGGAGGTAGTTTCGAGAGGGTAGAGTAAAAAAAAATAACACAATTGTGATTACGGCCCTCGACAACCTGTGAGAAACAAGTTTTCCTGTTTTTCACGAGCAGGGTAGTGACTATCTCCGGGGTTGCAATGGTTTAGCAATGGTTAGTTTTCCTGATATTCCCATAAAAACCCCGATCTGACAAATCCCCGCATGCCTAGAACTGACAGCATGGAAGAGGGGGTGGTATTTATACGTTGGGGGGTATTTGCGGGAGGATAGGGTGAAAAATAGCGCCTATTTTCTTATTTTTTGGAGATATTGCTATTACGGTCGGGGGTAGGTTCAACCCCCGGGGGTCGGTCCGGGATACTCTAATGTAAATTAACTGAATTTATTACTACTCCCCCCAAAAAAACCCGATCCGACGATCCCTCGTAAGCTCAAGACTGAGAAGCCGGAAATAGGGGTAGTTTTTCCTTGATGGGTGTAGTACGCAGGGATTTCAGAATTCGAAATCATCACGATCGTTTTTCTGATCCTCGAAAAAAGAGAGAGGAATGTATTGCAAAAGATCCTGCAAACTTTTGATGTTTTGGCCTTTTTTTGTACCTACCTCGTTAAATGGTATGGTAACCATTCTAATAGGTAAACTACATTTGTATAATTTTGATATAGGTAGCATTAATTTAATACAATCATACCTTACAAATCGTTATCAATATGTTACTCATCGGAATTCAAACTCTAGTTTAGTAAAGATGGAATACGGTGTTCCACAGGGCTCTATATTGGAACCTATATTATTTCTAATATATATTAACGATTTAACTGATATCACCTCATCAACATTCGTCCTATTTGCAGATGACACCACCATCATTCAGTCAGACAAAAATCTGGTTACTGTACATTCCAATATGAATGATACACTGTTAGAAACTCAGGAATGGTTTGTAGCAAATCAACTTTGTTTAAATCAGTCAAAAATTGAAGCCATGGTATTTAGTCTAAGAAACTTAGTCGAAAACACTAATAAAGGTAGCGTTAAATTTCTCGGAGTTTATCTCGATAATAAGTTGTCGTGGGATCAGCACATAAATTTTCTTTGTAAGAAAATTTCAACAAACATATATCTACTCAGAAATCTTGTAAGTAATGTGTCCCAGAAAACACTAATCACAGCCTATCATGGTCTTATACATTCCTCCTTATCGTATGCTATTTTGGTTTGGGGTCATTCAAGTCACAGTACAAATGTGTTTGCACTTCAAAGAAAAGCGATACGAATTATATACGGTCTAAATTACAGAGAAGACTGTAGACACGCTTTTAAAGAATTAAATATATTAACGTTGCCCAACACGTATATCTTACAATGTCTGTTATATATTAAAAGAAATTTGTGGAGGTACACTCCTCATAGGGAAATTCATGGATATTCTACGAGAAATAGCAAAAATATATGTCCAGATTTTTTTCGTCTTAGTAAATCCCGCAATGGAACAAATTACTACGCACTAAGGTTATTCAATCATCTACCAGAAAGAATTAGAGAACTGGAGTATATTCCATTTGGAAATACTCTTAGAAAATTTCTAAAAACTAATGCCTTCTATAGTATTGACGAATATCTCTCTTCAAATTTTTTGTGACTAAAATTTTTTTTATATGCATATAATTTTATTACGCTACTCTGGTTTTACTTAACTGTGTATATATGTATGTATGTGTATATGTGTGTGTATATGTATATGTGTATATGTGTGTATACGTGTATATATATATATATATATATATATATATATATATATATATATATATATATTACTTTTTATATATGTGTTTTATTAAATTTTATCTATTTTATTATACAATTTATACTACTTTTTATTTTTATGTCGTACCAATGACTTGTGTAAAATACTTTTGTATTAGTGACACCAATAAACTATTATTATTATTATTAAATGGACTATAATCAATATTTTGATTGCAAGATTTGACCTAAACAAACTAACAAATAAGCAAACAAACAAACAAACATTGCAAGTTTAATAATAAACAAAGCTTTTATCTACGATCGTGTAAAAAGTAACAGTTTTTACATCATATCCAGTCTAAAAAGTGGCCTTTTATAAGAAACTGTGCAATAAAAAATTTTATTGCACGCTTTTTATTGCACGATTTCTAAAAAATTAAAAAACTACGCCAGTTTATTTATAATATCGTTTCCTTAGTTACTATCATCACAGATTTTCAGTCACGACCATGAAGTAACATAATTAGAATGGAGATTTTAACTACAATTCGAATAATACTAATCGTCAAAGTGACATTCACAAAAAGTTGATACAGTTTTACAAATATTCATGAAAAATTGCCCATTTCTTACAATAATTGGAACGATCGAAGATAAAACGTTGTAGGACACTCATGGCTTTTCGTGCAAGAAGGAATGGCTTTTTACACTTGTATCCTAAATAACTATTAAAAAACGTAGTCTAAATGGGAATCTCGGCAACACCGTATACACTTTCTACAAAGTTTCATGATTTTCCATTGGTTTCTAAGGCTTATTGAAAATATACGAGTTTTAATGAGGCAATACAGTTCCAATTTTGTTTTTCTCTAATGAGTTTTTACAAGACGAGAAATATTTGAAAGTTTACCAGTTATAATGAGATAATACAGTTTGAATTTTTATCGTATTCTATTTGTTGCTCAAGAGATAAAAAGTGCTTGAAGATTCATTAGTTTTTATTAGAAAACAGAGCTTCAGTTTTTATCCGACAAGAAATAATTGAAGTTCTTATAAGTCAATGCAGTTAAAGTTTTCATCATATCCTTTGAGCTTTTATTCGGAAAAAATACTCTAGGATTTAGGAGTAGGTACTTATAGGATAATACAGATTCAGTATTATTTATCGTATCTCAAAATTTTGAACCGATAAGAATTACATTAGTAATTATGAAATTATGAGGTTTTGTAAGACAATAAAATTCTAATATTTATTGTATTTTCATGAGAAAAGATATACTTAACTCTTCATGAGACTAATTAAGTTAACATTTTATCGAATATTCGTTTGTCGACTTTTTTTGTAAGACAATACAATTTTAATTTTTATCGTATTCGATGAGTTGCTCATTATATAACAAAATTTGTTTCCATCGCATTCCAAATGGTTTTAATCGGCAAGAAATAATTATATGAGTTCTCTATGAGTCAATATACAGTTACAGTGTTTACCACATCTTTTGAGTTTTTGGTTGGAAAAATACTCGAGGGTTTAGGAGGGATTATTTAAGTTTCCATTCCCAGATACATCCTCATACATACTAATTTGGAATCACATCAAGCCTTATATATTCCATTGTGGTTTCAGGCAAATTCTTACAGTGTTTTATATATACTCATAAAGGGAACGTATACATTTGCATAGATATAGATCATTCAGGTATTAATTCCCAGATAGATCCTCATACATAAAATTTTGGAACCATATCAAGCCTCATATATTCTATTGAGGTTTCACATACGTTCTTACAGTATCTTATATAAACTCATAAAGGGAACATGCCCAATTGCATGGATACAGATCATTCAGATTCCAATTCCCAGATGGATCCTCATACACACCATTTTGAAACCACCGCAAGTCTCATATATTCCATTGTGGTTTAACGTACATTCTTACAGTATCTTACATATACTTATAAAGGGAACTTATACAATTGCATGGATATAGATAATTTAGGTTTCAATTCCCAGGTAGACCCTTATAGATATCATTTTAGAACCACATCATGCAAGCTCATATATTCTATTGAGGTTTCACGTACATTCTTGCAGTACCTATCTTATATAGATATAATATATATTCATAAAGAGAACTTATCTAATTGCATGGATACAGATCATTCAGGTTTCAATTTCCAGATAGATCCTCATACACATTTTGGAACCATGTCACGTACATTCTTAGAGTGTTTTATATATACTCATAAAGGAAATTTATACAACTGCATAACTATAGATCATTACCGCTGAACTTAGCTTGATTGCAACCATAGGAGAAATTTACTTGTTTGCTAATACTCATCTATAGTCTGTACTAACAAAGGCCACAAAATGCCTTTAGCGTTGTAGTGTACCTAACATACATATTAAATATTTCTGCTGGAGTTTTCAGATACATCCTCATACGTACCATTTTGAGACCAGATTAAGTCTCATAAATACCAGCTAATTCCATTATTTTTTCCGCATACATTCTCAAGATTTCATGATAACCATTTCCTATTTCTAGTGAAACCACATGAAATTTCTAATATTCAAATGACTTCCGAATAGGGAAATTCCAATAAACTATATAATAATTCATCTGGATTTCCTGTTTTCTTTAAGAATCTAAGCGAATTTGTAGTTTCCTGTTTCTATTATACAGACTTTAAGAATTACTTATGGAATTACCATTTCAAATTTATTACAGATATATATATGCAAATCCTGTTATGAAATAGTAAAGATCAATGAGGGCTTATGAAAATTACAGTTTCACTATCCAACTCGAATCTTATAGATCCATGATCCATGTATATATATATTTTGTATGTTTATATGATTATATGAGCCATTTTTGGCAGAGCAGTGCTCTTTATTAATGCTGCACAAAATCTGAATAGTAATGCGCAATTATTTTAACTATACAACAAAAGTTAAGTACTTAAAACGTCCTCATTCATTTATCTTTACCTCTCTGTCATTGTCTTGCTGAAGTTCTTCAAGCCTGACGTGAAACATGTCTATTAATTTCTCGATGTGCTCAATGTGATTTCTAACATTCATCATGTACTGTTCTTCGGCGTCCCTGAGTTCATCCTTGAGAAGGGAAATTGTGAAATTTTTACAATCGATCACCCTTTCAAAGTTATGCCAGGCAAATTCCAGATCTTCTCTCATTTTGGGCATGGCTATATTAATAAGCATTTTCCTCCAGTCTTTTTCGTGTCCTTTAATAGTAAGTTTACCATATTTAATTTCACGGCCTAAAACGTCACGTTTGTCTTGCTTTTTCTTCTCTATTTGAAGCCGCTTCTTCTCTGCCTTTTTCTCTGCTTTTAAGGCTTTTTTCTCTTCAGGCGTTAACTTAGGTTTTTTAGGAGCCATTTTCTATGAAATGACAAATTTTAAATAAATCAAAATGTCACCGCTGCAGTTAATCAATCAAGTACTCGTGATATATTTTCCGTTACGTTGCTAACTAGACACTTGTTTACAATTTTCTGTGACTTCTTAGTAATAATTTTCGATATTAATTTTAGTAAAGAAAGCAAAATAGGATAGGTATTGCAATTGTATTGGACAATAATAAAAATAAATGAGTATCTTTTAAGTTGGTCAAATAAAAAAAATGGGTTTCCTATCTCGGTTTTTCTGATATCGTGGGTTGTTTAGAGATTTTTTTTTAAATAAGAAAATCTAGTTAGTCTGTTCAGCTCCTGATCATGCGCAAAAAAATATGCAACACAAAGTTGCATATTTGATGTAATAGCTTTATTCTACCCGAATTACTTATAAATGAAATCCTGGTCACGGCACCAGTGAAGATGTTTAAGCCCCAGTGTCTTATTTACAAACGGAAATCCTAGCAATTTTGTTTTTAGTTAATTAATTACTATTTATTTATCTATCTGAAGAATAAACAAATAAGATTGGCCATTTGCGTGATCGTCTAGTTTTGTTAGTGTAGGACCCAAATTTCGTTGTGTGTGTGTAATAACGCTTTTTAATTACCCCAGGTTCTTTTATATAAAGTTTTCTGTCTGATACTATATAACTTAGAAAATTAATCACTCTGTTAATTGAAATACCTGGTAAACTTGAACACACTGTCTATTAATTGAGAGACCTAGTTAATTATATATGTTATTTATGTAGTATTTTATTACTCAAGATTGCACTGTACATTTATATTTGAAGTTTGTTTTCTATTTTGCTTTGAAACAAAACCATATTTAGTTTATTACTTATATGACGAAAAGGTAAAGGTGAAAGAATAAGACAATAGTTGATGGGAAAAAATAGTAAAAAAAACCCATTTTATTTTATATAAATTGATGCAACAATAGTCGAACATGAAATCAAAAGTAATCCAAATATTTGAGACAATTGTCTAAATATTATAATAGGAAAATTTGCGTCGCTATAGTAATGACCATACTATAGATATGCTGAGTGTTTTGATGCATTAACAAGAACTGAGATATAAAAGTATGTTGTGTTATTTTAATAGTAATTAGAGTTGTGGAAATGGCCTGATAATGATAATCTATAATAGAACTGTTAGCAATCGCTAGGTAATAATGGTTTGTAATTAAAGTTGTTAGCAATAGCCAAATAATGAATCGAATGCAAAACAAAGGACGAGAATCATGTCATGTTTGTACATTATCAAAATTAAGTTGAGAAATGAGCATTAAATACTCATGTAAAAGATCATAGAATGTTGAGGAAAAATCCTTTGATTATAATTAAAACAAGCAGTCTACCAAATTTTGTATGACTGTCCAACAACGTAAAACAAGGTAGGTAGATGTAAATCAAACAGACGAGACATCCCGGTTCAGTACTCGACGAAAAGTAAACCCTTCTTAATACGAACAAGTTTACGGGCTAATTAACCCAGCCGATGGCCTGTACAGTTTGTGAGCGCAAGGTAATTAAGTGGATGGATCGTTATTAAATAGCCATAGAAAACCAAATAGATCGCTGGTGAGAAATCTCAATTAATCATTTGAAAGATAAACATTACTATGACATTTTACATATCCAAAATTAGGCACACAGTAGCCTTAATAAGTACATCAAATGAAAAATAATGGAAGTGAAAGTTTCTTGTCATTGCATAAACGCAGAAAATATATAATTCTTGAATATGAAATTGTTATTTTGCAAACGCAAATCTCCCTAGTAAAATATTCAGAAAGTGAAATTTTATGAATTAAATTCGTGAATGAAATCATAACTAAATAACTGGTAATATAATATTATATTTTTTTGTTAAAAATCAAAGTTAATATTTCATTTAAAAAAATCTAATATTCTTTTAGTACCACAAATGTGTCAATTAAACCTTTTTTTAAACACCCCGTAACCAGAATATGAATGCAATTGCAAATAATAAAGTAGAGTCTCGAAATAAGAAAGTAATCACCTTTAGAAATTTATGCCAGCTGAATTTCTGTGCGCTCTGTATAGCGTTATATCGCCCGTGAATGCTCCCCCCGAGGTTCTACATGTTTAACGTCCTCGTAGGGATCATAGATAAGTTAAAACGACACTTCATAAAGTGTACGTTAAGCAGTGATTGTCTTTGATGTAAGAACAACGAACACGAAGTACTGCGATGAAATGGTGTATTAGAACTTTATTTCCTAAGTACAGCGGACCGAAGTCTGCAAAGTACCTCAGGTGGGATTCCAAATGCATCTTCCTTTCTCCACAGTCTGATCTTCTTTTATATGGTAAAAATGACGTCACAATTCACATAAAAGCTACGAATTTCGTGGTCCCACACTTGGAAATGTTTACATTATAAATTTCAATGTCTATATGCGCCGTAGTTTGCATGACTTAAGATAGAAAACGACAGGCGATTTTACCCTGTGAGAAGTAACAGAAGTACTCGACGCTTATCGTGTCCATTGTAAACAAATGCTGTGACTAGACTCGATTTTTTAAGTAAATTATTTTGTACAAATGTAGCGTTTAACGTTGCTTTAAAAGAATGTAATTTTAAAATGCATTCTGGTCACTTTATTATGTTCAATATTAAATGACTAAATAAATGTAAAAATGAAATGAATTAACTACAATAATTGCTTGAATTTGGAAACATAAATAGGAAAAAATTAAATTTATAAATGCCTTATATACTGGGTGTTTCACAGAGATCTTTCGATTACATGGCACAACACTACGCTTCAATATCTGCCAAGGTTCATATCATGGCTACCTAGACTTAATATAATAAAATGGCTATTAACTATCATTTTAAAAACAAATACCATGTTGCGATACATAGGTAAAAAGAAAATTTGAAGACGAATCATACAGGTGAAAAAATATACAGGGTACCAATTGAAATAACAAAGTTTGAGTCACTTCCGCTTAAACAGGAAGTTGAAGAAAATGTTTGAGAGGCTCAAAACAAGGACAATTATGCAATATAAAACTCTACTAAAATTCAGAATTTCAACTTCTTAAATAGCAAAGTTATAGAATGTTATAAGGACAAAAAAATTTGCGAGCTCCTTAACCAATCTTGGTGGAAATTGTTCATTTGAATGTACCTTTTTTCAAAAACAACATGGCATGAAACATTCGCAAAAATTTTCAAATTTGAACACTCAAATTCAAAATGGCCAAAAATAGGTCTAAATTCTATCTTCCAATCTATTGTATGGATTCACTAATATGTCTAATAACAATATATTGATATGATATTTACTTGTACGTACTTAAGCTAAAGAACATATTCGGATCAACTTGAGTTATGTATTGTGAATAAAATGCATCTTATTTTATTCTGAGTAGAGAGTTGCATGAATGTTTTCTGTTTTCTTTTATTTGTTCTGTTTGATAAAATACCAAAATATTTTACAGAAGACAAATATTTTTTATAAATACGTGCAATTTTGATATTTCAGCCATCTCTTAAAAAGAGATGTTTATAACATAATTTTATGGTAAATAGAATCAGTTATTTTATTTAAATGCACTTAATTATTGTTATACTAATTATCAAAATGTTCATAACATTTCGAATTGTTTACGTATTTAATATGTTCATGTGGATATAAAATTTTTAATTTAATTTGTGCGGGAAAGTGATGCAATTGAAAAAAGGCTCAATATCACGTGATGAGAACCAGTTTGTTAAGTTGATGTCACGAAAGATTCAAGTTGGTATCTGCGATTTCATATTTTAGTTTATATTTAGTTTTTCAAAATTTTGACAAGTGGGAGAAAGAAGTTTAATCATAATTTATTTTAAGATCTAGTAAACGATTCCTGGTGGAAACGATATACTATTACTATTTGAAAGGTGAAGGAGCTTAGGAGATAGCAGCTGAATATCGCAAATAAGTGATACTGTGCGGCTGGAAGTTATATTGAGCTACGCGGGCTTAAAAGGATGTGATAAACTTTATGTACATTTCTTGTTCACCATTTGATGTGACGGAAATAATTGAGACTGTTTTAAATTACAAATTTTGACAATTAATTTCATTTATATTGTAATTCTAGATTTTTATTAGTTGGATCTTTAAAATAAATCTTGGTACATTTTGTTTTACGTGTTTACTGAATTTAAAATACCCACCGTTATCCATGCCTTTCTTTTCCTCTGTTTATTTTTAACTTTTATGACTTTAGTGTGTTCATCAATAAGGTCTACTAGCTTTTGAATAAAAATATCTATAATTACATCTATATTGTTATCTGCATAAATTTCTGACCAGTTCTCTTTTCTTAAACTGTTTTTTAGGTTTCTATAGTTTATAAATTTTTTATCATAATTATTTTCTGGTAGATTATTTTTGCTAATTACTTTCTACTTGAAATAATATTAATATGGGGAAGTGATCTGTTATGTTCTGTCTGTAAATAATAGGCGTAATATCATCTATTCTGTGTAAATTACTTTTAATAAAATAATGGTCTAGACATGTTTTTATGTTATTTTGTACTTTAGTATATTTATTTATATAAGAAATAAAACTTTGAGAATTTAAAATAACCCTATACATTTGATAATAACTGGGAACACTTTGGGACAATGGAGGATGGCGCGTCTATCAAAGCCTCAAAGTACTCTAACCGATTTATAATGTTGGTTCTTGGTTCAAAGTTTTGGTGTGTTCCATGCTATCTCCTAATCGACCCCGAATGACTCAATCGACACTAGTAGAAATAAAAGCCAGATTATTCAGGTCATTTCAATAATGACCCTTTGAATGCAGGTTATCTAAATCTGTTTGATTATGGACCTACAATTTGCAGCGGAATTCGAATTGTTTCTTGGGGATAATTTAAAACAAAAAAATATTTACAGTATAGTTGAGATTAGCGCTTCCCGGCACTCAAGAAAACGCAACAAAAACTTTACGACCTCATTAAAATATCATCACTCTTTGTGCTGCTCGATCGCAAATTGACTCGCTTACCTTTATAGGTTTTTAATGTGCGTCGGGTTGTTTGATGACAGGCATGCCGCATGGTCCGCGGCGATAATAATTATGTCGTAAAGTTTTGTTGCGTTTTGAGTGCCGGGAAGTGTTAATCTCATCTCAACTGTACGTGGGACTCGTTCCCCAGAGGCTAGATGGACCTAAAAGTTATAGGCTCCTAGCCACTTATATTTGTAATCTGGCCAAGTTCACGAAACTCAAGGAAGGGGACACGCTAGCCTTCTGTGCAGTACTATTTAATAAAATTAAATCGAATCTACACTTTCATAAAGAAAAATTGTTATTACTTTAGTAAAAAATAATCATCTGAGATATTCAGAAATGAACAAATAATATAATACCAACCAATACTGTTAAATTAGTCTTACCCTTGAGAAAAGTTTTTATTAGCATTGTTTTCAAAAGATAATAGTAATATAACTAACTGTATCATATTCTATTGCCTTGATTTAACTTAACTTTCAGATAAAATACCTATATTTTTTCGCTACACTGAAAGGTTATGCCTATCTCATTTTCTTTTTTTTTTCAGATAGTATTGTTGATTTGTGGCTTTGCTGAAGGTACAGTAGGTATGCCGTTAGATTAAATGCTTTCATTTCTTTAAGACTCTAACCACAACATAAACGAAACCGTAAAAATCGTTCATCCTCGACGTGCCGTCCATCCTTGTTTGCTTTCTTGATATTGCAAAAAATATGCATAAATTATAAATTCTGTTGTTCCTCTTTTAGTAAAATTCTCGTATATTGCGTAGTACAACTCTCCATAAAACAACAAATCGTTAATTACACACTGACATGCTTTGTCCGAAGATGATCAAAAGAAATATTTGAAATAGCAGGTTGGATGCTCACTAGCTTCGCAGTTGTTTCATTACTTATTTCACATAAACACAATTTATATATTCTTGAGAACTGAAAACATGTTGGTGCGGACAGTTTTATTTTGAACTTATATAATACAGTTACGGAAAACAAAGGGGCTTTCCCAAATGTCTCAATTTTAAGAATACGTAATTAATTTAATTAAAATAATGTTTTATTTTGGAAATTTCAAATTATTTTATTGTTTATTCAATTTTGACATTTCAAACCTTCATTATTAACATTTATTTAATAATAAAAATTGGTTTTAGTGAGGTTGAAAATGTCGAAATATTTTCCCTTTATGTGGAAAATAATAAAAATAAGTGTGCCGCAAGAAGACGTTGTATCTGAATCGAGCGATTCCTAGTGTAAACACGTTTTTGAATGTTTATCATTATGTAAATAGGACCCATAGTTTTTCAAGAAAACGACGTAAAGTTACAGCAAACCAGGAAGAAGTTCTAGATATATTGTTATATTACGAAGGTAAACAAATAATTTATTATAAAAAAAATCGGCAGCTACTGGAAGCGACTGGAACCTCCCCACTCGGTGGATCTTTGAAGCCGAAAAGAGCATTAAATTGTGTGACAAAATGGCACTAAACGTAATCCGAACTCATCCAAAACCTTTTCAGATCTTCTGGGGCACTAAAAAAACCCTCAACTTAATGAATTTACAATCATCTATGCGAGTTATTACCTATATTATCGCTCGTTGAATAATATACTATTAGGATATTAACAACTTTAACATCACTTGAACGACTAAGAAAGTCTAGTTATCCTAAATACTACAGATTTGTAAAGCAACAATTTGAAAATTGGTAAAGTGATAATCTATAATAAATTCACCAACGAAGGTACAGAAAGCATATGATATTGTTATATCTACCTTTAAAGTTTGTGACAATCCACTAAAAGTTACAAATATGCCGAAGTTTTATTAACATGACATGACACCAACGTTATCGGATGACAAACGATGACAATGACAATCGTCAAAATTTGCCCATTGCAATCCGATCGCTCGCGGCTGTCTTTGTTAAATGAAACATTAGCATTTCAGTAATTTTACTAGTATCATGCGAAATGTGATCTATGCCATATTTGCTTTGTTTTTAATTTTTTTCACGGAAACCAAATCGAAAGGGTGGAAGTGTGATATATCGTTGAAATCAGAATTTTAACTGCTTTTCAATGGCTCCATTGCAAATTGAAAGTAATTATAAATTAAACAACTTGTTGCGACAAAATGGCACTAAACGTAATCCGATCTCAACCAAAACCTTTTCAGATCCTCTGGGGCACTAAAGAAACGCACACGCAAAGTATGATTCAAATCCGTTGAGTAGTTTCGGCGCTATCGTGCTAACACACATACACACATACACACACACGGACATTTTTCAAAAATCACTTTTTTGGGTTCCTAGGACCTCAAAACGTAAAGATTTGATGTTATCTCAATTTTCGTTTTTGTACCAATTTTAGTAACCTTTCACAATTTTATTGTGGAGAGGTTAATAAATCGATACCTTATTTTAATATTCGTTTTAGAAAATTCGGTTAATAGTTTATTAAATGCGTGTCGTGAAATGGAAAAAAGTTATTCTAACATTCAAAGAACTTTGAAAAAGCATCAATATAGGTTTTACAAAATATTACCCGTCCAGGAACTGAATGAAGACCAAAAATGTACAAGATTGGAGTTTTGTCAGATCATGCTCCATGAATTAGATGAAAATCCTGATATTTTTAAAAGAAATTATGTGGACAGATGAGTCAAGTTTTTCCACGGTGGGAGTTTTTGATAGAAAAAACAGACGTTTCTGGGAGAATAAAAACCAAAGACAGAAAGTTCAAGCGAATAAAATATCGGGTAGGAAATCAATCCACGTTTGGTGCGGAATTTTTCAAAACACAGTTTTAGGGCCTATATTTTATGATTTTACTTTGACACGACAATCATATCCCTAAATAATTTTACCAGAGGTAGATCGTCTAATTTAAGAATTCCCTGTGGACGTATTGTCTAGAATGATCTGGCATCAGGACAGAGCGATTCCACATAGCGTTTTAGAAGTTCTGAAACATTTAAATAATCAATTTCCCGTTTGGATAGGAAAGCTGGGACCATTCGATGGCCACCAAATAGCCCTGATTTGACGCCATTAGAAAGCTTTTTATGGGGGTTTTTAATCGACAAAGTCAACTTTAATTATAACCACAATCTTCAGGCCATTAAAGCATTCAAGAAGAAATTAACAACTTAAACAGAAACCATAACAACACTATTGGCAATATTTTCCTAAATTTAAGAATTGCATTGAAAATAATGGTGACCAATTAATTAATTATGTAGTGTTGTTTTATTATAAAGAGTTTTCTCTTGGTTTGTTAAATCTATTTTTAATAAATTAAATATAAAGTTAATTCTAATATCATATTAATTATAGACAAGTAATTATAGTTAGGTCTTATATAATTTACATGTTGAAAATAGCGCTTTTCATACGTGAAAGCGTTTTCACATACTGTTAGCGTGCGTTGAAGGTTTATCACACCCACACACTATGTGAAATAAATAATTTTCAAGCGT
This sequence comes from Leptura quadrifasciata, assembly GCA_963675555.1. NCBI lineage: Eukaryota > Metazoa > Arthropoda > Insecta > Coleoptera > Cerambycidae > Leptura > Leptura quadrifasciata. The sequence goes on from OY776675.1 coordinate 144,274,424, forward strand.
AATTAGTAGTGCGTAGTTAGTATCACTTTTCAAAGCAGTCGTAGAATTTTTTTTTTATTTTACTAATGAATAAACAACTATTTAGGGTTGTTGCTATGGAGTTAATAATGACGGTTTGAAATGTCAAAATTGAATAAACAATAAAATAACTATTTTCGTGGCCTACCTTGTTATTTTTGTTTCACTTGTGTTTTGACACGCATGGCTTACTCTTCTTGCAATAAAGCAGCTCATTTGCATTTTGAATGTCAAATATGTCAAGAAGTATTTGAGAGAGCGCTATAGGGTTAGTTCTCACAGCTGCGGATTGCGAATTTCCGCTTGCGGATTTTTTTTTTAATTCAACATAATATGCGTTCCAGGAGAATTTAATTTGCTAATTTAACTTCTAGTTAAAAGTGAACGGTGTCTTACGAATATTTCGCTACACCTGCAAGAAAATTAGACTGTTTTAGAACGAATTTTATAAAAATCCGCACAAAAAAATCGCATTCCGCAACATCTGAACGGGGCTTATACTATATTATATATTTGAAATAAGAGGAAAATGGGCTTCTCAAAAATGCAATAATATATAAGGTGTTCCATTTAAAAGAACATATATTTATTTCGTATCACGTGATCTATTATACACGAGCAAACCTCTGGGGAAATCAGATGTACAAATCGGGGGGAAATCAGAGGAAATCAGCAGGAAATTAGGAGGAAATCAGAGGAAATCAGGAGAAAATCAGAGGAGATCAGGGGAAATCATGGAAAATCAGGAGGAAATCAATTGAAAATATATTATGCGCATAGGCAATTCAGTTAATATCTTTTGTTTGAAAATAGGCTATTTTGAACAATTTTTCGGTATCATAAGGCCTGCGACATACCAAGCGTTTTAATCCGACCCTCATCGGAACATCGAAAATCATATAATAGCGTACTAATGTGGCTGTAGAGTACGATAATATAAGGTTTTGGATTTTCCGGCGAAACATGGGTCCGGTTAAAATGCATATATAATATAGAAAATAAAACCAAGCACAGCGTTTCAGTTATTTATTTTAAACATTTAAATTATTTTTAGATATTATTTTAGTACCTAAATGAATATATCCTAATACCTACTTGAATCTTACACTTACAACGTGATCTCGAACGTGATATTTCAAGGAATAATTTTTACCAATTTGAGAAATAAACATATTAAAAAAAATTAGTTTAAGAGATAGTGGCGACGTAACTGAAAACATCACTGACAAATTTAAAGTAGAATCATAATACTCTGTTATACTTGACGACATGCCCTGTCAATAGTTCACTCTGCAGCGCAATTCTAATATAGTCGTCTGCAATTTTACTCTGCAGATAAAAAAGGCAACAAAAATTTTACGAGCTCATTATTAACGCCGTTGAACCATTCGGTATGGTGCCATCAAGAACGCCGACGTAAATTAAAAACCTATAAAGGTAAATGATTCAATTTGCGGGTGAAAGGCTACAGAGAGTGACAGTATATTAATGAGGTCGTAAAGTTTTTCTTACCTTTTTATCTGCAGAGTAAAATTGCAAACGACTATACTAAGCGGATAAACCTCTGGAACGACACTTCGTTTTACCGTGAATATTTCGCTTCGCTTTAGGTATTGTTATTATTGTGCTCGTTTTCGTGCCATTGTTTTACTGTGATTATTTTGCTATAAGCGAGGCCATAGGTATTTTTTGTGTCGTTGGTTAAGTCGAGTAAGTATCAATTCTTGTGATAAAAACGTAGAATTGTATAGGGTTTGATCGGTTAGTGAGGTTAGTTGGCCTTTTTATGAAAATGTAATGCTGACATAGATTTTAAATTGGTATATTCTTGTTATAGAGCATTGAGTAAAGGGTCGTCATTTTTGCTCGAGTTCACCTTCCAAGATTTTAGCGCATTCTTATGTTTGAAGTGATGTACTATATTATGAAAATAAAGGATTATTCCATTTCGTCGGTATGTCTCTCTGTATTTTGGTGCTATAACTAAAAAACTACTCCATATAGTGTTATACAGTTACCGCTATTGCCAAGGGAGAAATCGAATGTACATACGGTGTGACCCACTTTCAATGGAAACATTGCTGTAAAAAATGTGTTTATTAACGGATCTTAACGGTTTTTTTTAGGGTTCCGTAGCCAAATCCTAAAAGCTGAACGCTTATAATTTCGTCATGTCCGGTCGTTCGTATATTATAGTCTTATAACTACGTCATCCTTCCATCGATTCTGATGAAATTTTACAGGCAGGTGTCTTATGCGAACTGCCACAAAACTGTGTAATGAAATTACAAAAAAAATAATTTAGGGTTAGCTTTCCATGCATAGAACAGAGGGATGAACATTTTTATTTTGTGCACCCCATTGTGTGGGGTATCGTTGTACAGGTCTTTAAAAATGCAATAAAAGTTTTAAGCCACTTTTTTCCTTAGGCGAATGTTTCGCGATATAAACTACTAAATTCGTTAATAATGTGTGTCTCCCTCTAACTTTCCAACCTTGTGATTGATTAAAAACTATGAAAAATCAAGATAGAACAAAAATTATTTTAAACAAGATACTCGACAAGATATGTTACCAAGCTTTTTAGATATACATAATTATCAGTTTTCAATAGCAGCACTATGGAACCCTTAGTAGCTGCGTGTACTACACTCATTGGCCGGTTTTGTTACAAATCATCAAAACCTTTACCTTCTGACAAAAATTTAGATATGATTCCATTTTCAAGGCCTATTACGATCTCAATGCCAAAAATTAACAAGTTTGATTAGCGACTTTTTTGGTTGAAATTCTAAATAGAACACTAGATTCAATAAGCTCTTAAATGTCCCTAATTTCATGAAAGAATATTGAATATTGACAGAATTAAAACAAAATGAATGTAGGCAGTTATTTTATACAATGCATAAAATTCATAATTTTTCTTCTGTTTTAAAATACAAAAACACAACAATAAGTAATATCAAATTTGAGAGGTTAAAGAATTCAGTGGTCTAGTTAATATTTCAATAAAAAAAATCCTTCATTAACATTGACATTGAAGAAAAAGTCATAACGAATTAAAAGAATGATTGTCATAGAATGTAACTTCGAAGTCCAGTATTAATGTAGAAAAAAATCAAAGGAAATAAGAAGAAATCAGAATAACTCAGGGGGAAATCAGAGGAAATCAAGGGGAAATCATACAAGATCAGGTGTACAAATTGAGCCTAGCGGTGTACCCTTCGCCTATACATGATACTACTTTTTTTATCACGTTTCAATAAAATATATATAAGATCATACAACTTTTATACAAAACATTTTTTTTTTGTTTTCATTCATTCATTCAATAACAAAAATAAAGGGATAGTCAATGTATAGTGAAGTATGTTTCATTGTTATGCAGTTTTATTTTGTTTGCGGTACCGCACCAGTTACATCTCTTTTAACGTATAATATCCAGGGCTCTTAGTAACGTGTCCATACAGGTTATTTCTTTTTTTTTAGTTTCATGGTTGACATTTGTGCTTATTTACTTGAAATTGTTTTTTTTTGTTTGATATGGTTAGAATTGCTTTTAGTGTTCGGTGAGAGATTCAGTGATTTTAGCGATTTAATCAAGTCAAAAGAAATGCTTTATTGGAACGAGTAAGACACTACTATGTTTTTTTACCACTATATTAGCACATAAACTTGTGACTGTATTTTCGATAGTTACGGCATTATCCAACAACGATTTAAGAAAGAATAAAATACGGAAGGTCAGGATTGTGTAAATATAGTGGTAAAAATCATAGTAGTGTTTTACTCGTTCCTGCTAAAATTAACTACCACATAGTACAGACTTCTTCCATCAACCGTTTGCTGTTTATATTCTTGGTTTACTGTCGTTTTCTCGATTTTTATGCAGCTGTGGGTTTTCGTGCTATATATATATATATATATATATATATATATATATATATATATATTATTAAAGAAATAGCTTTTCCAGATGCCATTGAATTTATAGAAATAATCCTTCCAGACAACAAAGTAATCTTTAGGAGCATCAAAACAAGCAATGCCCAAGCTTGCTTTGATGCTCCTCTTCGCCATAGTAGTTCTTTTCTAATTCATGTCGTTAGTTCGTTAATAATAGCTGGGTTACTTAACAAATTTACTATTTTAAGTCCTGAATATGAGATGATACAACGAGTTTGTTTCACACCTTACGATTAAGTTGCGTTATTATCTATATAAAAGAGTTCACACAATCTATGGAAAAGGCAGCGACGGAATTGCTGATGTTCGGAATGACCATTTCTAAAACAAGAAAGTGCTTTGCGAAACTGTTTTCGTGCAAACCGAACAGTGCTGCATGATAATTTTTATGTTAATCGATGGTTTTATTTTTTATCTTCAATTTCCGCCCAACTAGGCTGCAATCCGATAATTAGGAAGGGAGAGAGGAGAATGCAAAGTTTTTGCTGTATAGCGGGAGTGCGGAGATTAGTGGGGGGTTCTAGCAGAGCTCAAAACAGAGAGAAAACATTTTTATTTTTATTTATCGTATCTGTCCGTATCTTGCCCGTCCGCGGCGCGAGTCAAAATTAAAAAACGAATGGTAACGGGTAATCGAGTTAGTCGACGAAGAGGCGAGCAGCCGGGGGCGGAGCTTACTCTCTCCGCTTCTCTCTCTTCTGTTTGACTCACACACGCGTGCACTTTCTCCGATTATCATAATTCGCCTGTGATTAATTGAGCCACTTGAGGACCAGATAGAATCCCTTTTTCCCAATGTAGTTTGAGAGTAAGATGTCTCCATTTAACGAATAAGGCATCGCAGCTCTGGATTTTAATTTCTTTATTCTTAATTGAAGTTACAGCAGCTGGTAAATGATCAAGAATAAAATCTTGTCTCAGCGGTGTGATCCATTCGCGATTTATTGTAGTTTTTTGTAAATTTTTTCGAAAAATGCGGAAAAATGCCAACTCAACTCTTTATGAAAATTTCGTTCCTTTATTCAAAAACCAGTTTTAACTAATCCATGTTTTATTATTGATGGTGGTTATCTCGTACTTTTGAGCAGATTGCACACAATAGTTTTTCAATTAAAGTGAATATATTTGTTATACATACAGCACCTCCCATAAGCCAAAAAATGTTTCTGCTCCACAGTAAAAATAAGTAGCAATTTATTTCCCTTTTGTGCAATGAATTTAAAAATAGAAATATTGAACATGAAATATGCAAAGAAGATACTGATGCAAATATTATTCGTACCGCTGTTTCGAAAAAAAAAAAAATAATAATAATAACAAAATAATGAAGAAGGCGATATTGTAATTGTAACACATTTTGCTTCATCTATATCAGAAAATAGTTATTTTTATACACCTATGTTAGGAAAAACGAAAGACAAATATTATTCAAAATATTCTTTCAAAAAATAGATTTAAAAGAACATTTGTTATTTATACATGCTTTTTGTGGTTGCGATACTACGTTAGCATTTGCAGGAATTAGAGAAAATAAAATTTGTCTTTTGAAAAAATACACACTTGTTTTCTATGATCTTGAAGCAACAGAGACTATACTATTTTCAGCAGCCGCAGGTGGCATACAAGGGTTATACGGATCCAACCCAATTAAAAAAACAAGTTTGAAAAAATTGAGATTTAATTGCATTCAAAAATACACATCAACAGCATGTAAGCTGACTTCGCTACAAGTTGCAAATCAACATTCCTTAAGAGTGTATTATCAAATCCAGAAATGGTTGTTCCCAGAAAATATAAGCCTGCATGCAACTACGGATGGCACATGACGTACAGTGTTTAATTATTACCTGCGACCCTTCCGAGAAACGTTAAACCACTATCAAATTCACTTATAAAATCAATTGCATGCAGTTGCAAATCAATTGGTAGCAAGTGCAAGACTAGAGTATGTTCTTGTAAAAAACTGGGGTTAAAATGCACTGTAGCATGTAAGTACTGCGAAGGTCTAAATTGCTTTAACTGTGAAGATAAAGATTTGGTACCTGAAACAGAAGAAATTAATGAGTTAGATAAAGAATTGGAAAATAATTCTGAAACATTTTCTGTAACTGAGAGTCTAAGTACATGTGGAACCGATACAAAGATAGAGGACAGTGTTAGCGAAGCTTCTTCATTGTCATTTGCTGATAGGCCGATTGATTAAGAAATTGATAGAAATGAAAATGATGATGCACCTTATAATTATGTTTCAAGCGATACTGAAAATCAGTCTGATGATTCTTTATCAAGTGAGACAAAATGAAGGCGATTAATATAATTGCTCACGTATATATTTTTTTCAATTTCGAGTATTTTTTTTTATACAGTATTTAAATACAATAAATATACATTTGCATAACAAATAGTGCTTTTATTAAGCTATACCTAAATATAAATATGTATATGTATAAGTTTTTTATAATTAATTGACTTTTTATATTTTTTTAATGCTCTTTCGAAAAATTAGATCAGAATATGTCAAAAATTAATTAATAATACAAAAAAAATTGAGTATTATCAAAAAAAGTGAAATTTTTCGAAAAATGTCGACGCAAAAATACAAAAAATCGATTTTTTTCACTTGTTTCAAGTTTAAATTTCTTTCTTGTTCACCATCATAAATTTCATAGAAAAACCTACATTTTTTTAAAAGAAGAAGAACCTCATACGATACGAAGTTATTGGTCAATCAATTTTAAAATTTGAAGTCAATTTTTGAGACACATTAGACATTTCGATTTGAAATTTTAACCAGTTATTATTCACATTATAATGTATAACTTCTGAAAATTTATCAAATTTCACTTAAAACATCCGAAGTTATAAACAAAAAACCAAAATTTAGCAGTTTTTCAGTTTTTATTTTTTTGAGGTTATGTGTGCAGATAAAAATTTCATATTGTAACAGCTGATAGCTTATATCATAACGAACAGCCAGTGGACGTGGAAGTATAGTAACGCAAAAAAAATTTTGTTGAAATATGATGAAATGCCGAGATTTTAAATTTGAGCGAAAAAGTCCTGTCTGTCTGTCGGTTTGTCTGTAACTTTTTTTGTGCGCACGTTTACTCTAAAACTTTTATGATATTGACTGACTTGAAATTTGGTACACTCATGTATTGTAACGAGATCTAGAAATTGCAGTTTAGGGCATGTACGAAAAGTCAAGGTCTCTCTCTTCTTTTTGACGTCAGACACCCCCCACACTATTATGAAAGGGAGTAACAAAATAAAATGTGATTTAGTATGTATACAGGAACGAAAAAAGTCCTGTCTGTCTGTCGGTTTGTCTGTAACTTTTTTTGTGCGCACGTTTACTCTAGAACTTTTATGATATTGACTTGAAATTTGGTACACTCATGTATTGTAACGAGATCTAGAAATTGCAGTTTAGGGCATGTACGTAAAGTCAAGGTCTCTCTCTTTTTTTGACGTCAGACACCCCCCACCCCCCCACTATCACCGCCAATACCACCCCCACACTATTATGAAAGGGAGTAACAAAATAAAATGTGATTTAGTATGTATACAGGAACGAAAAAAGTCCTGTCTGTCTGTCGGTTTGTCTGTAACTTTTTTTGTGCGCACGTTTACTCTAGAACTTTTATGATATTGACTTGAAATTTGGTACACTCATGTATTGTAACGAGATCTAGAAATTGCAGTTTAGGGCATGTACGTAAAGTCAAGGTCTCTCTCTTTTTTTGACGTCAGACACCCCCCACCCCCCCACTATCACCGCCAATACCACCCCCACACTATTATGAAAGGGAGTAACAAAATAAAATGTGATTTAGTATGTATACAGGAACGAAAAAAGTCCTGTCTGTCTGTCGGTTTGTCTGTAACTTTTTTTGTGCGCACGTTTACTCTAGAACTTTTATGATATTGACTTGAAATTTGGTACACTCATGTATTGTAACGAGATCTAGAAATTGCAGTTTAGGGCATGTACGAAAAGTCAAGGTCTCTCTCATTTTTTTGACGTCAGACACCCCCCACCCCCCCACTATCACCGCCAATACCACCCCCACCCTATTATTAAAGGGAGTAAAATATTAAATTGAGATTTAGTGTGTATACGAGAACCAAGGGCCTCTAAAATTTTTTTTGACATTAGCCACCCTCTCTACCATCCTCATTGCCACCCCCACTATATATTAAAGGGAGTAAAATATTACATTGGGATTTAGTGCATATAAGACTTGGATACAAAATCTGGATGTGGAAGTAGTAATTCCATGGGCAGCGGTTTTACATATGGCATTAAGAATTAAATAACACCAGTTCTTTACCATTGTACAGAAACTTGTTAATATTATTTAGTTCTAAGTTTGTACCCAGTACTATGTTTAATTACTTAATAGTTGTTTAAATTTGGTGTTAGGGTATGTTTGTTATTTTTTACTTTTATTGTGTATTGACTTTTTGTTCACATTATTATCAATATTTATTTTTAATGAATGCGGGCGGAAACTCTTAGTCAGATTCTACGGCCTTTTGGAAGAATGTACAGTATTATGGCATTAATGCTACTATTTAAGCATTAATATTTATTTCTTGTATTTGTATAGATAATTTAATTATTTCCGATAAATATTATTATTATTCTATTTTTATCGTTCTTAACAAGAAAAAATATGTTTTATTTTTATTTATTTGACTTGTCATTCCCAGAACGAATATCGAATTTATCTTTGACACATGGAGAAAAGTAGTTAGCAAATATGTCACATTTTTTCTTCATCATTTAGATAATAATAATTCAGTGTCAGTAGCCCTGGGTCCATAAGTTTCAGGGTGCTTTGATGTCAGCAGAGTGTGCTATATCCCTCATTAGTCGATGTAACTTTAAATATGGGACACCCTAAAAAAAGCATATTTCGTTTTCTAGAAACAGAGTTTACCTCAGTTATTTTTCCACAACAAATGGCATTATATAACATGCATAAAAACCATTTTAAAGTAAATTGTTTAAATAATTAAAACAATTTTAATAGTAAATATATTAGACGTTTTTTGAATTATCGATATGCATGAAGTGATAAATAAATTGAAGAACATCGATAATATTGAATCAGATCAAACAACGTATTGGAAATTAAAAATAAACTTATATTAATAGTAGTAATTTTGATATTAAGAATACGATCAAACATTAAACCTACCAGAAAAACTGAACAGAGTTTCAATCTTTCCGTTGTCTAAAAACTCGATTACCTGCCACCTGACATTCAAAACAGTTAAATCATTGATTGCAGACCTTTTTATAACCTCAAAGGTTAGAGAATATTGGATAATTCGATTATTATTAACAATAAGCTTGTATGCAAATTTAATGCTATCAGAATTAATTTACCTGGTTCAATCAATTATATTTAATTATATTCAAAGTACTTCGGCTTTGTAAAAACCTTAAAATTCCAGTGCTATAAGTACTTCAGTTTAAGGTGCGTAGAATTACATAATTGCTCGAGTTATTTTTCATTGAAATACAAGAAATATAGCATCAAATACAATTTTCCATAATTAGATGTTGTTGTAAACGGTAATGAAGTTGCATTAAGGCATCCTATCTATAGGAAGTTGTCTAATTTGTAGGACCATGAGACTTAATCATTAAAGATCTTCTGTTACGCACCACGTTATCACTGCACACATACGGACGGACGCACGAGGTACTGCCGGCCGCTGAGATGTGTAACGTGATTACTCTAGTGCGGATGTTGTTTTAGTGACTTAAGTGAGTAAAATCTCCACAATGAGGCAGACACAGGCAAAGGCCGTTGCTGGAGTGACGTGCGAGGTAATTTTGCTCATATTTCGTGGCGACGAAATGTTTTCTATTTCGGTTTTATATGAGAAAACAATACTTTTCTCTTCTTTTGTCGTATCTATATTAAATGCAATGGTTTATCCAGGTATTATTTTATTTAAATTTTAATACTGGGAATTCATATGCGGATATTGACTATTATTGTCAACGGTTTTTATCCAGTTTAAACCTTTAGAATTAGGTTTAAATTTTGAAAAAATACCTACCTCGTACGCAGAAAATTTGTGAAGATATTATTGAAAGGGGTAGAAAGTGATAATTTAAAAGTTTAACGCGATTAACCTTGTGGCATTTTTTTAATTAACAAATTGTTTGCAATTGTGGTTTATTACAAATAACCGTTAATTTTTCTTATATAGTTTTGTAATTTTATATGGACACAGTCAAATTAGATATAAATTAAATGTCTCTTAAAGTTGATATTGCCAGCTTTCTAGTGCGTGTACTATTCTCTGAATAGGGAAAGTTATAAGGTTTGAATTATTTCATTTAACCAACTATCATTGGAGTGTTTTTTTCATATTTTATTTCATATTATACGATAAATCACAAATGTGCCTAATGGGTGAAGAAAACTACGAATATTTTTTCTCTACGCATCTTTATAAATGTTGGTCATTTGGAATGTATAGACTTGACAGACGACATATAGAGGCTGGTGCCAAAGCGGATTTTGAAGATTTAAAAAGAAATTATTAAAGTTAAGTTAAGGTTATAATTAAGAGAAAAACAAAAATTAAACACTTGATAAAGTGAAATTGCAAAATGGGGGTGCTGTTTAAGGATTGAAGGTGGTTCTTTACGATTTTCGGCGAAACGTGACCTCCTAGCGAAAAATGTCCTTTACACAAGTTGTAGATAATTAAAAAATTTAAAGCTTTCAAATCGGACATTTTTCAACATAACCTCAAATTCTTTGAGAAAACGGCGGAAAACCGATTTTTCGGTTTTTTATTTTTTTCTCTCCTGAAAATAATTCAATTTACATGAAATTATGTGACAGTATATCTTCTTTTGCATTCTTTAAGCATGATTTTTTTGGAATCTGGAAAACAATTGGTTCTCGATATATTTGCACTTTTCGAAAAAAAAAAAAACGGAAAACTTTATTGGTGTTTTTTTTTAATTTAAATATTCTATTCGGGCTCACTTTAACTGTTGAAATGTTTACTTTAAAATGGTCTATATATGTTGCTGGTTTATTTTTCATGAAACCGCTTAAAATTGAGAAAACCAAAAAAATTATTTCGAATCACGAATTTTTCAATATTTTTTATTATTTTCAATTTTTTTTATCATTTATGTAAATAATGGATTACATTTGAATGACAGAATTTACTTCAATGTAATATTACTAAAGTTGAATAAATTTAATCGAAGAAAGTGGTGGAAACCATCCTGAAACTTTTAAATAAATAACAAATTAATAAAAAATCCTTTAAGTTATGCATTATTGAGCAACAAAAATTTATCAAGCCTAGCTAGTATTTAAAAAAAAGATGCAGACCAAATAACCATTGAAAAAAATGGATCTCAACTTATAGCTGGTATATACAAAAGTAAAAAAATTGATGTCATTAAGTCAATTAAGATTTGAGCATTACCAGCTGGCAACTAACAAATATATTTTTAAATTTAAAAAACTTCCTCCAACTGAAGGAGCACCTGCACAACACTCCTATAGAGTTTATTATCAATTGCAAACTTCCCTTGGTTATTTGGGCAACGAGCCCGATAACAAAAAGCTAAGCAATGATGCTGGAACGAACATCTAGATAGACTCGTGCCCAAATTTATTCCAGACAGTTCAGACTTAATTCCCGAAAAAAAATATTAAAAAGTATTAGCTGCAGCTGTGAAAGTGGTTGTAATAAACAAAGATGTGGCTGCCGAAAACGCGGCTTAAAATGTACAATTATTTAAGTGATTTGGAAGAGATTATCTATGAAGAGCCAACAAAGTGTCTCAATATTGAAATTGAAGAGCTCGAAGACGTTGATAATCTGGAATTTTATTGATGAAGAAGAAGAACAACCACAATGAAAAAGATATAAAATTCATTACAACTTTATAATTTTTCATAATTTTTTATAATAATATATATAATAATTTTCTGAAGACGAGGCGAGTCAAAATTTGTAAAGAAAATATCAATAAATTAATTGTTAATTAATAATTATTTATGCAAATATACCTAAATCAGATTGCTCATCGTTATACTATTTATTTAGTGAAAAAATAATAAGATATACATTAATAAAAATGCACACTGGACCAGTGAGTCTTAGCATTGCCATGAAAATTTAAGTTTTAGAATGATTTCCCCCACTTTCTTCATTTAAATTCATTAAACTTTAGTAATATTACATTGAAGTAAATTCTGTCATTGAAATTTAATCCATTATTTACATAATAATTGAAAATAATAAAACATATTAAAAAATTCGTGATTCGAAAAGTAAATTTTTTGGTTTTCTCAATTTTAAGCGGTTTCATGATAAATAAACCACCATACAAAGACATTTAAACGGTTAAAATGAATATTTAAATTTAAAAAAAAAATAAAGTTTTCCGTGGACGATTTTGTTTTGTTTTCTCGAAAAATATAAATATCTCGGAAACTACTTGTTTTCCAGATTTCAAAAAAAGTCAAGCTTATTCAATGCAAAAAAGGTAGTCGAATTATTTTTACGAGAAAAAAATAAAAAAACGAAAAATGGGTTTTCGCCGTTTTCTCAGATAATTTAAGGTTATATTGAAAAATGTCCGATTTGAAAGTTTTAGATTTTTTTATTATTTACAACTTTTGTAAAAGACATTTTCCGCTAGTTGGTCACGTTTCGCCGAAAATCGTAAAAAAAACACTTTCAACTTCTAAAGAGTACCATTTCACTTTATCTCGCGTTTAATTTTCGTTTTATTTCTTAGTTGCAACCTTATCTAAATTTTCCGGTTGGTCCTTGCCTGTTAATAATTTTTTTTTCAAAAAGATATTGCACCAGCCTAATATTGACATTTGCAAGGTCGATTATTGAGACTTGAAATGTGTACCTTCAACTGGCTTAAAGGGTTTTTGTACAAATTTGTCTTTGATATTAATAATATCAGCATTAATTGACTTTTGGATATATGACAGCATATTCTTCATATTTGTTTCCAGATTTTACGGGAAGTAACTTTAGTCCTACGTTATTTGCAGTTTTCTTAGTATGTGGTGGAATCGCAATGGTTCAAATAAACTTAGGCTATCACAATAAAAAAGTTATCATTATTGCCACATACACATTATACTAAATATACTTACAGATTTAAATAAAACATGCTTTGACCACTGTTGATTAACAAAAAAAAAACAGTAAAAGATCATTATTTCATTATATTACAAATAGTTCTTCAAAATACGCATAATAATAAAAACAAATAGACAGAGAATTTTAATATAATTTTAAAAACCGCTGCCCAAGAAATCATTACTTCCACATCCATATTTTGTATCCAATCTTATGCGCACTAAATCCCAATGTAATATTTTATTCCCTTTAATAATAGAGTGGGGGTGGTAGAAGGTGTGGCTAATATAAAAAAAATTTAGAGGCCCTTGGTTCTCGTACACAGTAGTACACACACTAAATCCCAATTTAATTTTTTACACCCTTTAATAATAGGGTGGGGGTGGTAGAGGGGATAGCTAACCTCAAAAAAAATTTTTTTTCGTATACGCACTAAACCACAGTTTAATTTTTATTACCCTCTTCAATAATAGGATGGGGATGGCAATGGGGGTGGTAGAGGGGGTAGCTAACGCCAAAAAATTTTTTTTAGACGTTTCGTTTTTGCATTCACACTAAATCACATTTTGTTTTTTTTTACCCCCTTTAATAAGAGGGTGAGGATGATATTGGGGGGGTGGGGGGTAGCTAACGCCAAAAAAATTTTTGAGATGTTTCATTCTTGTATACACACTAAATCACATTTTAATTAATAATAGAGAACATCGTGAAAAAGTGAATGAAGTACTGAGAGATCCAATGTTAGTAGATTGTGGAGTTCCACAAGGTATAGTCATCATAGGAACTAAAAGAGCGCCGAATGTGACCTATCTACGATATAAAACTGGTTCGATCATAGATCACTGACGACAAATTTCGAAAATACGGATTAGTTGTAACAAGTCAAACCTACCAGTTTTTGATAACATTGAAATAAATCTCGAGGGGAAATCCAACACCATTTCATCAAAAAACGAATTTAAACATTTAGGCGCATTTATAGATTCACGTTTCAAATGAGGCAAGCGTTACATAATAAAAAAATTACAAACCACGATAGATAAATTTAGATATCTAGCAACACTTCTAAAAAATTATCAATTAAAAGCGCTTTACCATGCCCTCCTAGAAAGTAATTTAAATTACGGTATATCTGGCTGGGCTATGGTAAGTCATTTAACTCCTCTGGAAATAATGCAAAAAAGATTTTTAAAGTTAATAATGTCTAAACACTACTAAGCAACCGATATACCTATCAAACCTAAGAATAGTCTAAGTTACTTCACATTAGACTACTATTTTAATCATGCTCTTACAAGCCCAAACTCAATGCTCAGTCACACATATAGTACCTGACAAAAAAATAAATATACAGTTTCATTTATGCAAAAAACTCTTGGTCAAAGATCATACACTTTTCTAGCTCCAAGGGCCTAAAACACAGTTCCAGAAGATATAAGAACCATAACTAATGTTCATTTATTAAAGAAAATTGGAAATGTTTATATTAAATAAGCCGAGAGATATTACTCAAAGAATTATTAACCTAAAAAACAATGACTAAAATAGAAGTATATATTTGAGCTATACAGGGTGTTTCATGAGGAAGTGAACATACGTCCAAAGGCGGTAGAGGACCATTTGGGTATACAGGAACGGCCATTGAAATTTTCCTGTCACTCTTTATTTCTGAGATACAGCGTGATAAACTGATTTTGGTGTAAATTTATTATGGCCAGAACGTCTTTACTATTGATCGAATTTTGTTTAAATTTTAGACACTTTATACACTTATCACAGTTGATAGATTGCTATTGTAATGTTTTTAAAATTCCAGGGCTGGACTTAATTTGTTTTTTCCGATTCCAGTAAAAAAGATCAACCTGTGTATATTTTTTTAACATTCTGTTGCAAATTATAAAATCTCATACATCACTAAACAAAACCATGTAATTAAATTTTTTTAGACCAAAATTAGTTTATCACCCTGTATCTCAGAAATTAAGAGCGACAGGAAAACTTCAATGGTCGTTTCTGAATACTCAAGTGGTCCTTAACCACCCCTGAAGTATGTACAGTTTCTCATGAAACACCTTGTGGAAATCTGTTCATATCTCGATAATATATTGCAGAAATCACTTATTTTACCCTAGTACTCGACTTAAATTGGAGTACCAGTACTTACCATATAATGTAGACTAGTGAACAAACTAGCTGTTACACTCTACGACAGAATTCTGTATTTTTTTTTATTATTGTTTTTAAAATGTTTCATAATTAGGTATTTTTTAAAAGCAAGATTTAATTTTTTCTCTATAACTACATGAGTATGTATGTATATGTACACAAGATATTATATATTATACAAGTGTTTATGCATTTATTGAGAATCAGTCGATTTACAATTGTTTTTCGATATTATAACAACATTGTTTTATATTTACATCTGTGTATTTTTGAATTATTTGAAATGAATCGTATTAAAATATATAATAGTAGTTTGTGCAACAAGAGTGGATATGATAGCCATATCGCACGAGAAAGAAGTTTGAGCACGACGACGTAGGCGGAGTGCCTCAATCTTTCGAGTGCGATATTAAGAAAAAACTACAAATAATAGTTTTAATAAAATTTTAATATACAAACTTAGCTTCTGCTAAATCTTATGCTCTAGGTGCAAACATTTTATAAAAGCTTCAGTAGCCTAGTGGTTTTATGCACGCTTCGAAATACCCCAATAGCGGACTACGTCCAGGAAATCTCCCAAAAATTCTACTCTTTCAAACTGGGCGATAGTCCGCTTACCGCAAACATTACACAAATTAGACAGCATAATGCACCCTTTCGGATCAAACACACCCTACCATACCAGACGTTACCAATCTTCCGGCAACCACTAGCCAAACCTTCATCTACTATCACTTCCGCTTACCCTATCCACCTTTACTGACATTTCATACCTTTCGTACCTTTAAATCTTTCCTGTCCCTCTCTTCGTTTCAGTTTGTCCATTTTGTTTCGTGTTCTTGATCTCTTTTTGTGCGTTTTTTGTCTCTGTTCTTGTTATCGTTCTCTTTTTGTGCATATTTTCACTCAAAATTAGCTTCACTACAAAATTTCTAAAAAAAACTCAAAATTTCGATACACCACAGTTTAGGCAGCCTGGCGCAGCCCTGCAGTACCTCATTTCGATGAAGGTTCCCCGTTTTAGATTTGGGTACCTGTGTCAGCTCCAAAATTAGTACAGTGCAGTGCGACAGCTTCGAGTTTGTGTTTAATTTTTAAGCTTTGTTAAATTTTATTTTTAAAATGTTTTTTAATTATATTGTCCTTTGTAATTTGTTTTTAGCGAAAGGAGTCAGGACTTCTCTCTCCATTTTCTTTTAGCCGAACTGGAGCCGCCCCGCCCGGCCATGCAACCCGCCACCGCGAACAGCGCGGTGGTTGCACGATCGATCGCTAGGTAGTCTCGGGGGAGGCAATATTATGTGTTTTAATTTTAATAAAGTCTGTTTGCTTGCACGCTTCGAAATGCAAGAGATCATAGGTTCAATCTCCACATATAGCTACTTTTTTTTTTGTCATATATATCTCTAAAATTTTGTCTGTATATAATAATTTCAATAAAATTTTAGGTGGTCCGTTTATCGATTCTTCACTGGAATCACTCATTTTAAATTATTTCCTAGCTCAAACTGCGCGAATACACGCTGACAATTACTTTGACAGCTTACGAACTAACTTGAATTTTTTAAAACGAATAGTTGCCTATGTACTTAATACACGAACTATGATTTGTCGATTTCATATCCATCCTAGAACGTATATGAAATATATCCGTTCAGTTAACTGGAATGGTCCACTTATCCATTCTACAGACTGTACGGAAAACAGAAAATTTACATAAGGGAGTAGAAAAAATAAATTAAACGTATCCGTGATGAATGGGCCCTGATATTTACGAAGAAGGGCATCAAGAAGAATGAGGTCAAATCACCTGCTCAGCTTGCTTCAGATCAAGCGTTATTGCGATTTCCTTTATTTTGGATCTTCTAAAATACCAATGTCCAATATCATAGCCAATTTTAATTTAGAAGTATAAACCATTCAAAATATTTTTAAGGTCTTTTATTACTGGCATATTTGCAAAACAAACTTAAGTTTCGTTCATATATCTCGACTGAATATAAAAACATATATGAATTTTTGAGGCTCATTGAAGCGTATTCACCCGAAAGTATTAAATTGAGAATGTTTCTTCATTTGGCTAGTTATTATTATTTTCACTGTATTAATATAATATTTATTTCATGAGATTACCTGGCAATTCTATTAGCAAAATAAATTCTATCTGCAAAATAATTTGAAAATAGAATGAATGTAACATTTAAGGAATTCTTAAATTTCAAGGATTATTTTATTTTTTACTGATCAATTCGCAGTGATTAATAAATTCTGCGATGAGCTTATAATACTCATTATAATTTTCTAAACAAGATTCGAACAAAGTAACATTCAGTATTATTTAAAAGAGGAAATATTTAAAGAAAACCAAGGTCCCAAATTTACTTAATTACTTTTTAATCAATCAATTTGTTACTATGTAAATTAATGATAGGTATAATACTACGAATATATTCCACATCTACACAATTGCTTTTTTCACCTATATCTGATCTCTGATACTATAGATATCCATTTTTAAAAAAGGGTTCGGGACTATTGACGCTTTATCATCTTTAGTGGTTGATATCCAAAATAATTTTTCACGTAATAATTATTTGGCAGCTTTGTTTCTAGATATACAGGGTGCTTATGATGCAGTTGACCTCTATACTTTAGAATTCAAACTAATGCATGATTTCAAATTTCCGATGAATTTAGCAAAACTCATATTGAATCTTTTCACCAATAGGTCAATTTTTGTACGAGATATTAACAATCAGTTAATTGGACCACGTTATAACAGCACAGGTCTTCCACAGGGCTCCGTATTGAGTCCAATTCTTTTTAATTTATATACTGCGGACGTACATAAAATTAATAACCTCCAATGTAGTTTAGTGCAATATGCTGATGATTTTTGTGTATATACCGAACATAAAAAGTACAACATAGCTATAGAACTTCTTACTTCATCTATAACTAGATTGGGTAAATGGTTCTCCCATAATGGGTTCGATCTCTCTGAAAATAAATCTTCAGTGGTTGTTTTTTCTCGGCACAACTGTCCTAATATTGACAGTATTAACCTTGGGGATTATTTGTTTCCTGTCCAATCTCATGTCAAATATTTAGGGGTCATTCTCGATAAAAAACTTAAATGGAACATTTATATTGAACACATAATTAATCGCTGTAATAAAAGCATAAACTTCTTAAAAATGTCTACTAAAATCTGGTGGGGCGCGGATGTTCAAACCGCTCTTCTTTTTTATAAAGCCTACATAAGATCAATTTTGGATTATGGATGTACTCTCTATGGTTCTGCATGTAATACTCTTTTGAAACGTCTAGATCTCATTCAAAGCTCAGCTCTGCGTATATGTTTGGGAGCCATGAGATCAACTCCTGTCGATGCTCTATATGCCGAAGCTTTGATACCACCCCTTTCGCTCAGACGTCAGTACCTTAGCGAAAAGTTTATTCACAAAATACATATTAATAATCAACCTCTTTTACATGACATATCAACCCTAAATACATCCGACTTAACAAATAAATTTTGGAGTAATAAAAATTCTCCGCCTTTATGTATTGCTTTTCGAGATTCCAGTAACATCTTGCCACTATTGGACAACCCTTACAGTTACATTTCGAATTTTGAATATTTCGATCTTTTTTCGAACGTGTCAATAATAACACCTCAATACAGCGATCACCCTAATTTTAATTCGAACATCCTAAACTCAATTCTGGAAAAGTGGGATAACCCTTTGTTGGTATTCTCAGATGCATCCAAATCTCCCTTAGGTACCGGTTGTGCATGCTACATTCCTTCCACCAATAATGTAATAAAAGTCAAATTGCCTCCGCACGTTTCCATTTTTACAGCAGAAGCAATAGCTATATACGAATCGCTTGAATTTATTTACAATTACAATGCAGATACCTCCATAGTATTATCTGACTCTTTATCTGTTCTAACCTCATTAGGAAATAGTGTCTCGTTCAATATTAAAACCAATCCGTATATACTGAAAATAAAGAAATTATTACGTACTATAATAGAAATGGGAAAAGAAGTTCATTTTGTATGGGTGAAAGCACACATTGGCATAAAAAATAACGAGATTGTTGACCTTTTAGCCAAGGAAAGTATCGACTCAGGTATTCCCTCAGAAACAAATATATGTCTGTCTGACTCTTTTAACATTTTAAAATCCAAGTTGCGAGATAGGTGGATGAAGATATGGCGAGAGTACTGCAACTTCAACCGCACTAGATATACGCTTATTCACCCTGATCTTCCATCAAAGTTTTGGCATGAAAATTATGTTTGCCCTAGAAAATACGTGACAACCATAATACGTCTCAAATTTGGACACGCTTGTTTTCCAGCACATCTGTTTAAAATAAACGTTCTGCCTTCAGAGAATTGTGACATTTGTGGAGTTAAATGTGACCTGGATCATATTTTCTTCCAGTGCTCCAAATACAAAACGTCTTCTGACAGATTATATACAAACCTTATTAAGCACAAAAGTCAATCGCCTTTTAATATACTTTCTCTTCTCAGTCAATTTGATAAGCCAGTTTTTGATTGCATCATCTGCTTTTTGGAAGAAACGAAAATTTTGTTATAAATTTTGTGTGAATGTATGAATAGTTTAGCTTCGTTTCCTCTGTTGTTTTTCCTTTGTAACACCCTTTAATTTATAGTGGTCCTCTAAAAGTGTTTGTCATTAAAAATGTCCTGACAGACCCCAGAGCGAGAAGCGTGTGTCCCTGTTTTCTATTCCTTTTTTGTGATCTTCAAATATTGTTATTTTCTCTGCCGTTGTAGGTTAGTTTGTAATGAATGTAATGAATGATTTTCAGCAGCGCAATATTTATTAAGTTTTCGAGCAATTTTTAATTTAAGTAGCGGTTGGCTGCATGGCTAATGGCCGAATGCAAAAAAAAAAAAAAAAAAAAAAAATCCATTTAAAATAAGCTTTCTTATGAACAAAATTTAGAATATGACATCTTTTGCCTCACGCGCCTAAATGGCCCAAGATACAGTAAAAATATATACAGGCTGTCCATTTTATCATATCTCGAGAATATTTCACTTAATATAGGTCGTACAGAAAAATTGTTTCTACGAAAATCATTCATTCATTATTGATTGAAACTAAACATAGTGATCAACAAGGGCGTGAGGAGCTCCACGGACACCGCGGCGCTGGAGGAACTCACGTCCGATCACAACCCTATTTTCTCAAGTTGAACGGTATGTCAAGGGAAGACATTACACGAAAAGTCACATCACATAGAGATGCAAACTGGCATACATTAACACAAACATAATACTAAGCAACACGATCGGCACGCCCGCCAGGCTAGAAAATGCGGTGGAGTAGTTCACGAGAGTGCTACCACTACCATTATTTTGAATCAAAACAGAGGCCGACTCAACGAAGCGGTCATACGAAACATAAGGGAAAAAATAGACTAAGACAGCTTTGGCAACGAAATCGCGATGTCAACGCCAAGGCCGAGATGATCAGCCTGCAAAGGCAGATCAGAACCTCCGTAAACACTGCAAGGAACCAGAAGTGGGGGGACAAACTGGCGGCGCTAAATCCTCAGGACAAGTCGCTGTGGAAGCTGACGAGGCCCTTGAAAAATACGCGGGAGGCTATACCCGCGTTGACGCGCGCGTACGGACAGATGTCGATGACATACGCTGAAAGGGTGAAGGACTTAGCTACACATTTCGAGAACATCCACAATAACGATATACCGAACAATTTAGAGCACGACCGCTGGGACTTGACCTCAGCCATCTCTACACCAGGCTTCCACCCCTCGAGGGGGCTGGAAAAAATATATTTTTTTTTTGGAAAAAAATTGATATTTTACAGGAGGTGTTCCTGTGAGGAAGGTGGCAGGTAACCAGGGTTGTGTAACCATCCCCGGGGGTTGTTTTTGCACTTTAAAGGGGTAGAAATTATTATTTTTTTTTTTGGAAAAAAATAACATTTTGTAGGAGGCGTTTCATTGAGGAAGGTGGTACGCCTACTACATTTTTTTCCACCCCTTTGAAGTGTGACAACACCCCCGGGGATGGTTACACAACCGTGGTCAGCTGCCATCTTCCTCACAGAAACAACTCCTGTAAAATATCAATTTTTTTCCACAAAAAAAATTTAATTTTCCAACCCTCTAATGGGTGGAAGCCTAGTGTAGGGGTGGCTGAGGTCAAATCCCTCGGGAGACTTTCCGTTCTACTCGAGGGAATAATAGTTAGTCAAAGAACTGGGGAAAATAAACGGGTTCACGGAAAAGGGTATTTTGGGGGTGGTTTTTGGCCAATTTGAGGGGGTTGCCAAGGTGGAAAAATTGGCTTGAACCCGGGAATCGATTGAGTACCCTCGAAAACGGAGGAGGGGCATTGTCTACTCAGAATCACCAACATTTGTCAAATAAATTCCCTACTCTTTAAAGGCTAATTTACGTGAATCTGTGTATATATATATATATATATATATATATATATATATATATGGTGTATAATGTACAAACACGAGGCCGATTTACTTAATAATTACTAGTGAAAAGGTTTACATACATTTTCAACCCCTTTCATTTGTAAGCGGGAGGGCGATTTGGGGGTGGTTTTTGGCCAATTTGGTGGGGTTGCCAAGGAAAAAAATTGCGGGACCCCCACCATCCTGTTCAGCGACTTCGAAAACGGGGGAGTCTCTAGATTGGCGCTCTGGAAAAAAAAGCAAAAACCCCAAAATATCCCGACTCCTGACCTCGACGATGTAAAGGCAGTTATTATTCCGTCCTTCGTATTTCGTACTGTTGTTGGTGTGTCTCTATAAACAGTTTCCTTCACGTATCTCCATAAAACGAAGTCCATTTTTGTAAAACCTGGGGATCTAGCAGGCCATTTAGTAGGTCCATTTCTTCCAATCCATTGATTAGGGTAAGTATTATTTAAGTGGTCTCTCTGCATTTAAATAATGTAGTGAAGCACCATCTTGCTGAAACCACATCCTATTTTAAATTCTTTCAGGGAGATTTACCAATAATTGTGGCAGATAGTTTTCCGAATAATGAAGATAAATAGCTCCAGTCAATGTACCATCAAAAAAATGTGGTCCTATTACATGTTCTCCAATTATTCCTCCCCAAATGTTTATAGATCATCTGTGTTGGTTATCAACTTGCATAAAAAAAGATTTTCCGAGGCATAAGAATGGAAATTGTGCCTATTAACAAATCCATTTTTATAAAATATTGCGTCATCACTGAATCAAACAGTACTGAAGAAGTTGACATGTTGCTTTTTACCTCTGACCCAATAACAAAATTGTAGGTGCTTTTGAAAATCGTCATCAGATAATTCCTGGTGCATTTGAATATGATACGCATGCAACTTATTTGTTTTTAAGATTCGACCCACAGACTGTCTACTTATTTTTACCAATGAGTTCACTTCTCTTTGACTGACATGGGGATTCTTAACCGTTGCCAGCACCACAGAAAACTCATTTTCTTCGTTCACAACCCGTTTTATTCTTTCACTTTTTTTATATTCGACATTTCCAGTTTCCAGAAATCTATTGAGAAGGTTTTGGAAGCTGCTAACATCAGGAATCCTTCTTTCAGGATAACGTTGGTGATAAATTCTATTGGCAAGTAAACAATTTCTGTCTGACTCGCCCAAAACAAAAGTCATGTCTACAAGTTCCGCTTTATTAAATTTCATATTGTAAAATTTCAAATATTTTAAATTCAATACAAATTGTAACCGATAAATGTGATAAATTCTCCTTTGTACACGACAATTTATACCAAACTGAGGTTTTATTACTTGTCGAATAACGAAAACAGCAAAAAAAATGTACAAAAAAACACTACAGTAAAGGACGGGTTAAATATTATTTACTCATTTCAATGAATTAGAAGAATTGGTCCTACTAAATGGCCTCATTTCAAAATTGCATAAAGACGTGTGTCAATCAAAATGGGCAACACGTCGAACACCTATTATAAATTATTTGAGGGAACCTCTTTTTCAAAGCTTATTCTTGAATTTGACACTTGTTTACTTATAAAACGAAAATGGTTGCAATTAGCCATAGGGAAGTACAGATATTCAATGCTAATATAAGAATGAATAGAGCCTAGAAAGATGCTTCAAAAAATGTATTGATATACATAGCATTCCATTTTAAAAAAGGCATTTGGTCCTGAAATTTCGTCTTGGCTTATAGACTTTTTTATCTAGTTTACTTGCAATTTTTTTAAAAAATTTCTAGCTATCGTAGAACTCGAGATATCGAGGTCCGACGCACTATTGCCCCACCCTGTATATGTATAAGGAATTGAATTTATTTGTTACTTTATATTTACTATACTATACTCTAACCCTTTCGACCTGTTCTATCCAATGTATTATTGGCCAAAGGAATGAATAAATTATTATTATTATTAATATTAATACAGCCACAAGAAGACAAGCATTGCTTCTGAAATATCTTGCATAATTTAGCTGTCCAAACTAGATGATCTCTTTCATAGCATCATCTAAAGTAACACAGGGAAAATGCAGTTGAATCTACTCTCATAAATCCACTGCATTCGCTGGATGCACCACAAGCGAACACAGAAACATTACATAACGTCAACAATAAACAATTACATAAGTTCAATGTTAGTGATGATACCTGCCAGGTAGAGGGGCCAGTGACGTTTTGATTATAAGTCTGGTGGGAGCGTATACAAACTAAGTAGTTGCCCCGATTTTAAACTCATTTGAATTTACTGATTAACTTGCCGATATCTTTGACCGGCCGGTGTTTTCCGTAAGCGAAAGTGCATCGAGACATGCGTGTCGTTCTACTTTGTGTTTTATAAGAGAAATTTTGGTTAATTATAAAGTGCACTTTCAGTTAAGGTCAGTTTTGTTATTGGTGATTTTATTCTTTTTGTGCTTGTTCTTTATAAGGGTTTCTGCCATTCTTCTTATATAAAATTAACCCTTAAAATGATATAACTCTAGCTTAGATTTAAGTTAGAAAATAGCCAGACTTATATAAGGTTGACATTTTTTACTCTGTTCACCTATTGATATGACAGTTTTTTAAGAAATATTTTATATACTATATAATTATTTTTATAAATATTTTGGAATGAGTTCATAACCGAATCTGCATGTATAAATTTTGTGATTTCTTTCGGTGTAGTTGATTACTCTTCTGTTTAAAATATAATTTGTAATTTGCGCATTTCATGTGTATATTAAATATTTTCAATTGTATTCACATTATTATTAACCCACAGTAGAGAACTGTTATTTTATTGTTACAGATATCAAAGAAATGAACAAAGAATGATTTAACTCTATTCATATTTAATTTGAAATCGAAGCTCTTATGTGTACTTTGCATTAAAGAGGAGCTACAGAAATATTTTAATACACACACTACTAGATAATCATCGAAATAACTTCTTTTGTAGTTAATAGTACGAACTATTATTTTATTTTATTTATTACAGCAACATTTACAAGTTGTACATTTTTGTAATTTTATACTTATAATACGTTTGTTATTAATTTTACAATTCCATTTATTAATATATTATGTGTTAGGGCATCTGAGGAAAACTCGTGTTGGGTCTAGCAGTATTTAATATTTTGTTTATACGTTAATATTCGCTGGATTTTCTAGAAATATTTACGATTTAATTGATATAATATAATATAAAGTGAGACAGAGGAAGACAGTAGAATATATAATTAATTACATTTAAATTTATTATATTTTATTATTATTATTTTCGACTTGGTTAGTTAAAAGAGTTGGAAGTTAACGGGGAAGGATTTGTTTTATTGTTAGGCCAATGATTGGAGGAGTGTGGAGTTGTCTCTTATATATCTTTTACATGTCTTTTTGAATTTCTTTTTATTATGGAGTCTAATTCAGGTAGTTGATTGTATAATTTAATTCCATTGAAATTGATTTATTTCTGTCAGACTATTTTGTTATATTTTGAAGTTCGATACGCGTTCTAAGATCTATTTCTTGTTTTATATTAGTGGTTTATCGGTGATCCAAATGTATGTTTCTTGTTGTGAGTATAAACCATAGCCGCATGCATATACAACCTCTTCACATTCAGTAATTCATTATCAATACACATTTTTCTACAGTTGTCTCGACTTTTCCTGTTAAAAATTGTCCGTTGTATATAATTTTGTGTTATTTGGAGAGGCTGGAAGGTTGCATTGTAAGCTGAACCCCAGACGCTAATACCATACCTAATTAGGGATTCCGCTAAGCTGTGGTCACTAAAATAGTCTTTCCATTGAGTATACTTTTTTGTTTATAGAATTTATATATTAGTTTTCTTAGCTTCCCGTTTAAATATTTAATATGGTTATCCATTTTAGGTGATTATCGAAAATAATGCCGAGGTATTTGATAGTAGTGATGTTTAGAATGCAACTAATCGTTCCTCTATCAATAATAATAGGTTGCACTGTTTGAAGTAGTCCTTCCTTCGTTGGAGAAAAGGCCATAAATTTAGTCTTTCCTATATTTAGTTTCAAAAAATTTGTGTCTAGCCAGTTTTTGACTTTATTAATTGCCTCAGCCGACTTTTGTCGCGCCAAGTTCCAGGTCTCTCCTGAACATATCAGCATAGTGTCATCTGCATATATGATGTTGCATCCAAAGTTTTTGTCTAGTTAATCGTTGATAAACAGCAGGAATAAGGTAGGACCTATGACTGTTTCCTGTGGGACATAAGTTTTTATTATTTTCTTAGTGCTAAGAGCAGTGCCAATTTTACTTGCTGGGCTCTATTTGACAGATATTATTTAAACAAGTTGTAGGCTATATCTCTAATTCCCATCTTGTTTAGTTTGTTCAGTAACTGGCAAAGTGACACCGTATCGAAGGCCTTTTGTAGATCCAAAACATAGCTATGACCTTTTTGTTCTTTTGAAAGTTTGTTATAATTTTATCTGTTAGTAACTAGAGAAGATCTTCTATGCTTAAATTTCTTCGAAATCCATACTGATTTTTTGAGATTACTTTATTTCTTCAAGATATGAACGAAGACTATAGCTGGGGTTCCATAAATAAAACAACCTGCATACCTGATCTGTGATTCTGCTCTTCTTTTTCCTTGATTTTTCACTCCTGTAAGATCCCATTAGAGTTTTCATTTTTGTTCTAAGAGTACCGACAGTTTGCCCCATTTTGATGCTATTTCCTTTCACGCGGTCTTATAATGGCATCCCATAAAAATCGATAGCTCTGATACGGTTCAATAAGGGGAAGGCAGTCCTTCTGATTCTTTTTGAAGATCGAGCCAAGTATACGTTTAGACGGAGCGAAACAAACGCGAAACACTTTGATGCGCAGTCGCTCACCTCGAAACGTCTTCGCGCAAAAAGTTTCGGGGTGGGGACTAGGTATTCACAACGCGAATCTAGTTTCGCGAGTCAGTTTCGCGCAATGGAACACCAGCTTATGGTTCAGACATTTTTCGAAATTTTTTTGACATTATTTATTAACGATATTGGACGGAAATTTGTCATGTAATTTTTGTTACCACTTTCATAAATTGGGACAACTATGCTTTCTATGAATGATTCAGGAATGTCTGCATGTTTGAAGTAATAGTAGGAGGCTCTAGGGCGAGAAAAACGGGTTCGCTTGCCGCAAAGTGCCGATGATTGGCAACCTATATAAATCCTATAACAAAACCAAACAGTTCTCCAAAGAGGAGTTGCAGTTGCTTTGTTTTTACTGCAATAAACCCGAAACAAAAAAAAATCGTTTGCATAAAGTGGAAGCTGATGAAATTGGTAGAAAAATACGGGACGCGATATATCTGAAAAATGACTTAAAACTAAAAATTAAATTATGTGGATTTGTATTGGAAACTGACACGCAAGGTTTTTTACAAGGTTACGGTTTGAGTTACCAAAAAACGTTACCTGAGAGCCATATTGTTACTCGAAGGATTTTAAAGAAAAATATTTTAGAGTCGTTTGGTGAAGAAGTAAGTTTCTTCAATTCAGCTAAATTGAGAGTAGCTCAAAAATTTTTTTTTCAAAAGTTCGGGATGCTACATGTGCTACTAGTATTTGTGATAAATCTATTGAAAAAATAAAGACATAACAGTTCTGAGCGAGGGAGCTAATATTTTGAGGAAAACGGTCTTGCACGCAGATATTTGGAACTTTACTGGTTTCTTATAATTAGAAAACAGCAATATTGTTCTATAAAAATTATCCACTTTTTGTCATGGTGTATACAAAGAGAAAATTCTCGATCTGTCTAGTGCCTCACTGAGAATATCTCAAATTCTTATGTACGAAATGAGGTAGGTGTTCGAAACAGATGTACCAAGACAAAAACCACAAGAGAAAGAAGCCATATTATCCTCTTCAAATTGCAGCTAGTTTAAGCGCTTATCGTAGGGCTAGAAGCAGCCATCAAACAGATTTTTGAGAGAGACAATATCTATGTGCCACCAGACCTGGTCGAAAAGAGTTACATGTGGTGCGCGTCTGATAACGTCGACTTCATGGAGGACACTTTTGGTGGAAAAAATACACTTCATGCGACTAGTATGGTTGCTTATCAAGCCATTGAACGTTCTGACAAAAGAAAAGCGATGGACCTTTTAAGTAACGCTTCTCGTGATAAAAGATTAAAGGAAAGCTCACCAGAATTGAATTGCCTGATGCCATGTATAATTGACAGAAAGAAGAAACCAGAATATAACCGTTTTCCATCGACAGAAAACGATAATACATCAACTTGTATTTTTGAAGCAAAATGTCACGATATTAAAAAAAACCCTAACATTATTTTCGGGTACAGATATCTCGTTTAGTTTTTGAGATATCACAAAAACTGTTATAAGGTGTTTAATTCTCTGTGATGTCTCTATGCAACGGTAAAAATTTTGATCCTAGGTCATTCCATTCCTGAGATATAGATGAACAAAATTTAAACCATTTAAGGAAGGGTGGGGGGAGAACGACGCGGGGGTGGGGGTGGCAAGATGGATTTTTGTGAACAGGAAGTCACCCTTATTTACACCATATGGGTTGCCAACCATCGGCATTTTTGTGCAAGCGAAATGCCCTAGAGCCTCCTACTATAAGGTTTGCTAGAAGTTTACAGATGTGAACCGATGGCAGTTTTAGTGTTTTTACCGTTATTCCATCTTTTAGGAGTTTAGATTTTAGCTTATGTTGTCGATTAAGGTCAGGTTTTGTGCGTGTTTCGGTATGTCACTAAATATTTTTTCGGCAATGTCAATAAAGGATTTATTAGAATTTTAAAACTAATTAATGAAGTATTAAAATATTTATTGACAACTCAATCTTGTAAAATATTATTAAATTTGATCGCGTTAAAAGTTTTACAAGTTACTTCTTGTGCTTTGTTCTTGTTTAGAGATTTTGAAAATTTCTGTTTTATAAATTTTAAAATTAAATTCAAAAGTGACAAATAATGAATTATGCAAACATGGAGCAGTGAGACATTCATTTTTACAAGCGTATCTTTAGTTAATTATTTTTTTTAATTATACTTTTTTGGTTAATTGATATTTATGATTAAAGATATAATGACATTGGTATTAGGTAACAGTATATAAAGAAAAATAGGTATAAAGTAGTTTGTTAATATCACATTTACTGAGAATAAAATTATGAAATATTTTCATTATTTAAATAACTATAATAATTATAATTAAAAAAAATTAACTCGGTCTTATAATATCTGAACATTTATTTGCATATACTGGATGCATATACTTGAAGCTATATATATAACAGACAATAAATAAATAAGAAAATGTACATTTTAAAAAATGCGTTTTATAATTCTTTGTCTCTGTTTCTAAAAATAATAAAATGGCTAGGAAAATAAGTAAAATGTTTACAAAGTAGGTGAAATATAATATTGATATAACTCCTTGTCTTGAGCTTAGCAGAAAGCTGTAAAGTAAGATTATATGCGATTATTTCCCTTTAATGAATTTATAGTAGAGGCATTTTCTTTCAGTGCTTTCACGTGTGTTTGAAAATTATTATGTTTGACGGATGGTTTTAAATATCGATATAACTCTCTTAAACGTCGTTATTTTGCCAAATATTTTTTCTACTCCAAACGTCTAAAACGTGGCAATATTTATGAATATTAAAGATACTTTATCTTTCCATGTCGAGGAAAAAGATTTGCACGTTGCGCCCCAAAAAAATCTAAAATTATTTACAAAAAACTTCCCGCCTTATTTCGCTCATTTTATTTATAAATTAGTTTTATTTTGGGTGGCCACCATGCATTTTTTAACGCCTGATTTAGATTAACGTCCTGGCGAAGTTTAGCATTAGTTTTTCCACCACTCAACCAGGACATATACACATAAACAATTATACAACGACCATTCCCTACGACATTGCCATCTGTCTCAGCTGAGATTCGAACTCAGGAGTGGTACAGCAACTAGCCGTGTTGTGTCTTACACAACCTCGTCAAGTCCACTGCCACCAACTCGGTAATACACACATTATTACTTTATATACCTTAATAATAATATTTTATTGCCCCTTTAGATCACATACTCACATACCTGCAAGATATAAGAAAATTCTTAAAAATTTACCATTATTACAAAAGGTTTTCTATTATAAAAACGTGTGTAAGTTCTCCTGTACCTTTTGGGTATTCGGTTTTTTTTTTAACATTTATTTAATGTCGGCCTATTTCCACTACCGAGGCCTATCACCGACACCTGTAGACGAGCTACCCCCAACCAGGAATTTTGCCGAACCTCTTCCCTTAAGAAGAGTAGGGATCTTTTACTTGCCTAACATTTAATAGACAAGGGACCGACGGTTTTACATCCCCTCCGAAGGATGGTATATCACCTACACAATCCTCGCCTAATGTTGCATAGCTTCCGCGCATACACTGATATACAAGCCGCTGGAAGACATGTGAGGCGACGACACGGTCTTCTTTGAAACGGTCAATCATCCAAGTACTAACCGCGCCTAACGTTGCTTTACATCGCATATCGAAGTATGTACATAGTAAAGACGCATCTACGCTCGCCCCATAAATTTATTACGATAGCATCAAACAGGTCTGCCACAGTTATGGTGCTATCGTTACTAAACGTCGTCAAGGTCCTACTTTTTATGTAGTTTGGCGGATCATTAACATTTTATATGAAAAGCAAGATCCCCCTAGTACTGACCTCTGGGACACCCCTCGAGGTAAATTAAATTCCTCTGAGAAGTAGGTTCCAATCCATACAATTATTTTACGGTTTATTAAATAAGAATGAAGCCATTCCAGGATATTGCCGCGTATACCGAGGTTAAAAAGTTTAAATATAATCCACATCTAAGGTGTCAAACATTACCACATATTTGCCTTCATCCAAATTACTTTATTGTATTGAGTAAATAAACTCTAGCAGTTTCAACCGATTTGTCATTCCTAAAGCAATGTTGACATGGTGTTAGAATGTTGTATTTTCTATAAATACTGATAGTTGGCCGTGAAAACCCTCTCCATTATTTTAGACCGAAAATTTACTAATAGTATAAGCCTATAATAATCTGTATCATAAAGGGTCTTTCGATTTTAATTACGGTACTACGTGCGAAATTTTTAAAATCTCAAGAAACCGCTTTCAACTAAATAATTTATTAGAGATGCGTTAGGGATCTTTAACTTGTTTCATCAAAAAATGTCCATCATTACCAACAGAAGTTTTATTATTCAGTTTATTAAATATGCTTATTAACTGCAATTCAGAAACCAGTCTAAAAAAGAAAGTATGTGGATTAATACCGAGAAGTGTATGTGGCAGAGACAGATTTTGCCCAAATTTTATATAAATTGCAAGAGAAAAATGTATTTGGATCTGCAATAATTGTATCTTTTGAATATAATTAAAGTAGACCCTTTCATGTCTATGAGAACGTATTTTGCGAAATTAGTGTGTCTGTTGGTGAAAATGTCTTGCACAGTTTTACCGTTGATATTAGTGATATCAGAAGAGCAGTGGTGAAGATTAAAATCAATTTCACAATGGGTGCGGATCTTATTCTAACATTTTTAATCAGACACTATATTAGCTGCTTTGAAGAACCGTTATGTAAGATTTTTAACTTAATTATTGACAAATGTGTATTTCCAAAGTGCTGGAAAATTTCGAAAATTTGTCCAATATTTAAAGCAAATACTAAATCTAGCATTATTAATTACCGGTCTATTGGCATAATTCCAAATATCGCAAAGTTTTTGAGTATATTTTGTCATTTGTGGTGTATAACCATGTTTGCAGGCAGACATCCATTAATCAACATGGATTTCTTAGGGGCGTTCTACTCTGACAAATATTGGCAACTGTTCAATTTGTGTCGAATGCTCCCGATAATAGGTTACAAGTTGACGTAATCTTCACTAATTTCAGTAAAACGTTTGATCAAGTGCATCATGGTCCGATTCATAAAAAAAAAACTTAAAAAATATGGATTGTGTGAAAATTTGATTGAGCTATTTTATTCACTATTAACAGATAGGAAAACTATGTAGAACATAAAGGCTTTAAATCCAGTACTTACTGTGCAACAAGTGGTGTAACTCAGGGATCCAATTTGGGTCCTCTTATGTTTTTTATGTTTGTCAATGACATTGAAAAATTTCTAGATTCCTATATTTTTTTCTATGCAGATGATTTAAAAATTGCAAGAATAATAAACAATGAGCAAGATTGCCATAATTTACAGAATGATGTCGATTTCTTATGTGCATGGTGTTTAGATAATAAATTAAATTTAAATATTAAGAAATGTGAGGCAATGACGTTCTCGAGAAAAATAAATGTGATTACAAAATAGATGACGTTCGCTTGGAACGATGCATTAGTAATAAAGATCTAGGTATTATTTTAGATCCTACTTTATCATTTATTCCTCATTACTAGTTAATGGTCAATGTTTAAGAATGCTAGGATTTATAATTCGAAATACACAGCAATTTACAAGTGTGTACAAGTTTTTCTCGTTCGCTTAAAGATGCTGTCTAAACTAACTCCATATTTTAGTGTGCATATGTGTATTTTTGTACATATATGTATATCTGCTTAATTATTTTTTACAATGTTTGTTCGATTTTTTTTTCTCTTTTTGATGTAATTCTGTATTTTACTTCGTACTTTACTATGTGTTAGTGCATGTCATGATCAGATTTGTCTGCCGCATCCTGACTATCTATTGTTGTTTTTTTATATACATTTTTATTTTAGTTATACTTTTTTGTATAATACGTAATCTTTAAAATTGCTATGTTTTAGTATTCTATTTATGGACAGTCTTGTCTATTGGATTTTATCTTGATAAATAAATAAATAAATTATTTTTCAAAAGTATAGAAAAATACCTATAATGTAGGTACACTAAAAATGAACACTAAAAGTGGTAACATAAATATGGATTTCATGATTTCACGGTTCATCTGAAATGCTCGTTGAATAAAAAGTTTATTTTAATTATACCTTACATGGTTAAATAACCTTTATATGATAGGTTAGAGATGGTGATTTGTAATTCTAGTTTGCAACAATTGCATAGTTTGACCTATATATTATAATTTACATTCACATGGTATCTGATACCATCGTATTAGTCTTAAGGTCGACGAGAAATTCGAATTTATTTTTAATTAAACGTATTGTAATGATGTATTATTGATGAAATAACACTATATTTTAAAATGACGAATGAATGAAAATTCAATTAATCAGAATAAACAGTTGTTCAGCGTGCGTCAAATATGTCATTTTGATAAAATTCTGATAAGCCACGTCTGAATATTGAAACATGGGACCCAAACAAACTTATTAATGAATAATTACCTAAAGTAATTGCAGACGTTTTGCGGAAAAAATTGTGATTAAAAGATGCGAAAAAACATTTTGTAAATCGTCGTGAAAATGATGACAAGGAAAACCTTATTGAAATTTTGTGAATTAAATACTAATCTAAAATAAAAATTGGAAAAGGTGTGAATTTACAAAATATCTGAATCGTTTATTAATTGATAAATTTTTCTCTTTATTAAGAACAGAACAATATTTCACAAATATTTTCACGAAAATCATTTCAGTTATTTTTTTTCTGCAAAACTTCTGCATTGACTCTTAATAGGAAGTGAATGAGGTTCAAGTTAATGGTTTTATCAAATTTTTTTCATGGTCATATGTTAGTAGCGTCACATAATTGAATTTGTTGTTATTATAGTTATTCATAGTGATGGTTTGACGGAATAATTACTGAGTTATGCCAAATCTATTTTTAACATTATCAACAACCTTCTACTTCTGTTTTTTTTCGTATGTGCTTTAGCTCATATTATTGCTACAAGATCTATTTTATTGTTATAAAATAGCAAGTACTAATACACGTATTACACGTCTCCTTGTAAATAATAATTTTTACATAATGGCCCTTCACCAGGAAAAAATCTTAATTGTAATTACTTAAGAAAATAAGGTTAAGGCTTATATTATTATTATATTAAAAATAAATTTGACGGCCAAATTGTAACAGTACTATCATACATTTTTCTTAGTAAAAATTAGAGAGGCTTTATGTTTTCAAGGATTTCCTAGAAGAATTCAAACATAAATGTATGAAAAAAGCATGTCCGTGTATGCGTATGTCCTTCATCGATTGCACTTGCATTCGATAACGTCTACTACACTTATAATTTTGACTCAACGTATTATGTCTAGTCATCCTGAGAGCCAGACGTTGAATGATCATATATTTATTAGTAAACGCATAATTTTCGTAGCAATAAAAGTTGCTATGATAATTGTTGAATATTTGTTGTTAGCTTCACTAAAAGCAGTCTGTGATAATATCAATTTTAATTGTTTAGATTTAGTTTTACTTACCTTGTTGTTGTCGGACATAGCGACTACTTCATATTTTGCCCAGACATATATCATTCATTAGTTAGCCATTAAATTCAATCAATATAATTCATTTTACGAACCTGTTGATATAAGATAGAAATACAACTTAAAAAAGATGGTTAGAACGTCACATATGACTTTCAAGCGTTAAATTGGAATAATATACAGGGTGTCCGAGATTTATAGTGACTTAGACTAATGAGAGATAAAGCACACTCTGTTGAGTTCAAAACACTCCCACACTTACTTCCATTGTTTTTAAGGTACGAGGTGTTTTATGTATTTTGACAAAAACTAAAATTCGCCATATTTTTGGAATGGGTGGACGTATTTGGATAAAAGTTAGTACACTTCTAGTCCAATCAATTGCATAATTTAGTTTGGAAAATTTCCAGGACAGGACTCAATTTTTACTATTTTACATTTAGGGTCAATTACATCACCCTGTATATCAATTTTTTGTAAATGGCGGATAACTATTCAAATTCTATAGATTATTGTGCAAAACACTGTCATAACATTTGATGGCACGTTATGGTTACTGCCTAGCAAATTTTCGAAAATAATGGTGAATAATATTTAAATTTTCAAATACACAAACAACTAGTTAACGTCGCTATTCTATTAATTTCACTTAAACATTTTAAATTTGATTCTAATTGCACTTAAAATTAAAATTTGTACGGATATATGCAATATTCCATAGAAAAACAGTTTGCTTAAATATAAAAGTAGACCTGTGTCAATTCTGTCATTCTGTTTAATACATAGTAATGTAAGTTACCTTTAGGAATTAAGCTTAAAGTATTCAAAGAAGCCGTTAGGGTCATTAAAGTAGAGTTTTATGTTAACAAATCTAATAATTTCAAGATGCCATTCCCATTTACAAATGAAGAGTATGCAGATATGATTTATGTGTATAGTTTTTGCGACGGGAGTGGAAGAGCTGCAAAGAGAGAATATAGAAGACATTCGAAATCGTCATACACCAAATCATACATTTTCAGAGGTGTGTCAATTTGGTAAGGAACATGGGCAATTTTCCTCACGAGCAAAACATGAATATGTTTCCAGGGATTTTCAACAGTGAGAGAGGGAGAGATATTACAGATTGTTTATATGAATCCAAGTGTAAGCGTCAGGAAAATCAGTTATCAATTAGAAATTCCCAGAACAAGAGTACAGCGAACTTTAAAAAAAGAAAATTTATATCCTTTTCATGTTCAAGTAGTTCAACGACTTCAAGACGGTGACAGCGTTCCGCGTTCAACATTTTGTAGGTGGGTAGTTGCGCACAGACGAACAGTGTCTAGAATTCGCGCATGATGGAATAAAACACTAGAAATCAACATCTTTGGGCAACTGAAAATCCACATGCTACGCTTCAGAAAAATTCCCAACACAGATTCAACATAAACGCCTGGTGTGGAATATACAGTAGT
Source organism: Leptura quadrifasciata (assembly GCA_963675555.1). Classification (NCBI taxonomy): domain Eukaryota; kingdom Metazoa; phylum Arthropoda; class Insecta; order Coleoptera; family Cerambycidae; genus Leptura; species Leptura quadrifasciata. Next base: position 144,310,183 of record OY776675.1, read on the forward strand.
CACTTAATAACATATTTTTGAAGGGAGACTAACGAGTGAAATTTATTTAAATTTTTTAATAGGTGTGTCACCAAATTTATTAGAAAACATCAATGCCAGAGGTATGTGGTTTCAACACGATGGTGCTGGGCCCCATTTTTCTATACCGGTGAGGGAGCATCTTAATCAATGTTACACCAACAGATGGGTTGGTGGAGGGGCATGTTAATTGGCCACCGAGACCTCCTGATCTCACCCCCATGGACTATTTTTTATGGGGCCACAGGTGTACAATGAAATTATTAATACCCGTACGTCCCTGTGCAGCGACATTTAGTATACTTTCTAAAATTACACTCCTTGATGAGTTTTCAATATTTTCGCGAAGAGCGAAAATGTTATTTTATTTATAAAAACCTCTAGATTTTTTATTCTACTTTGTTCGTCCGGCAAACCTATAGACTCGTCACAAAAGTATCACTTATGCTCCTAATAAAACGATATACTATTAGCTGTGCGTTGCTATTAGCAACGGAAGTAAAAGTCCGCTCGAGAGGAAGAAAAAGTAGTAGTTCCGTTGCTAATGGCAATGCACAGCCGTCTGATATGCACAGTTCTTGCAAGAAAATCATAATTTACAATAAAAAAGAGATTTCTGCTCATAGCTTTAAACAGTTGTAACTCGTGAACCATTCATCGTATGAAGGTCACATGGAACTCATTTTACAGATCATTTAATTCTATTCAAAAAACCTTTAGTGTCATTATTGCCTAAAGCCAATAAAAAATTAGCTATCTGTCAAAATGCACTTAAAAATCACAATTTTTCATGTTTCCCCCTTTTATCTCCATTCACTCGTTATCAAAACGATTTTGTACATACACCAACATATTCAAAATTTGATTCTCTTTAATTCATTAGATACACTATATGTGTACGATCTATCGTTTTCGAGTTTTTATCGATTTTATCATGAAACAAGTGTTCTGATACCGTGCTATAAAGATATTTAAAAATTCATATCCCTGCCAATATCGATCGAATGGAAATTAAAAATAAAAGGAAATTGTTTGTAATCGAATTCTCTACAACTTTCATTTGAAACATTTTGCGATCCGAACGACCAATAGGTCGTATGAAGTTAAAAAAAAACGAAATTGTGGGGATTTTTATTACCTATATAGTTTTTATATGTACATATTTTACAGTAAAATTGATGCTTTTCGAGTTTTTTTTTGCAAAAAACCTATTTTTTTAACCTATTTTCTCCCCCCTCCCCTCTGCCGGCGTCTACGGGTGGGAACTTTTGTTATGGTAAAAAGTACCAAAAAATAAGCCTGTTGCCAAAATTCCAGCCCGCTTTGAATTATTTGATCCAAATCGACAAATTTCGTCTCATTGTATTGGGCTACTACCCCTTCAACCGCCTCGGGGTAACACTAGCTAGAATTTCGTTAAAATGTCTTGTTCTAGTTAGATATAGATATTGTATATATTTGAAAATACTAATTGCATAATAACAGGTATGCCTCTAATGGATTGAGTAGTTGTATTTTATAAATTAATTAATCAACTATATACATCATATCTTGTATTCATTTATCATAACAAACCATTTCGTTATCTTTTCTAAATTAACTTGGCAGTCATCATTTCCCATTCTCGTGATTCTCATGGCAAGAAGCATTGAGCATCGTCCTTGTCTCCAGTAATTATTATTAATTTCTTAATTGCATCATAATTTTACAATAAACCAACAAGCCTTACAGCGTCCTTACAAATTAACAGACATTTTCTGATAAAATTGTAGATAGAAAAAAGGAAACATAAATTGTCCTCTGATTTAATTCTATCGATGATTTGACATTACACTGTACTTGAAATTAAAGTTACTGTAACAACGTAAAATGCAACACAAGAGAAAATAATTCATGTTTAGTTCCTTTATTTAACTTCCTGTATCTATTATGTAATTCACAATCAATTGCATTTAATTCAACCAAAAAATGTCATAGGCAAACGATTACGAACTATTTCCGTTCTCGAAATCAGTAATTTTTATAAATTCGTTTCTTCTTACGCGTACCTAATGCAAATTTTATGCGTATTTAATGTATATTGCACGCATTATTAATTAATAAACGTGGTGGTCAAACATAATAAGGGATTTGTATTTAATCTGTCCAGTTTTAGATTTCTGTGGAGTTTGCAATAAGCTCTTGTCTCATAATAACGCTCTTATCGACTTTAATTCACTTAATAGTTATTTGTATATCAAGGCTTTAAAGTTGATCTTTCTCGGCTGCATCCGAAGTTTGCGGCCGATGGACAGCCGAGGCCAAGCAAACCTCGGATAAGGCCGAGATAGATCATTTGGCCGAGGTGCGCACAATATTTTTTTTAGACAACTGTCAAAAAAAATGACGTTTATTGGATCAGATAGCATTCCTAAAGTGTCATCTCTTTGTACTCATTTGTCAATTTTATTTTTGTTTGCCGCTTTTACTTCACGGCCTCATATATTACTTGATCATGATTAATTTTGAAATATGTCACGGCTTGTCAATAAACTATCTAATGACGTTTTCATTTGTTTTCGTTTTTAGCTTAAAAACGAATTAAAACTGTCAGCCTAATAGGTTTTTTTTAAACATTATTTAACGTCGGTCTATTTCCGCTACTGAGGCCTATCACCGACGCCTGTAGACGAGCTACCCCAGAAATTTTGCCGAACCTCTTCCCTTAAGAAGAGTAGGGATCTTTTACTTGCCTAACATTTAATAGACAAGGGACCGACGGCTTTACATCCCTTCCGAAGGATGGTATATCACCTACACAACCTTCGCCTAAGGTTGCATAGCTTCCGCGCATACACTGATATACAAGCCGCTGGAAGATATGTGAGGCGAGGACACGGTCTCTTTGTATCATTTGTCAATCTTATTTCTTTGGCTGCTTTTACTTCCTTTTTGGCCGCTTTTACGTCACGGCCACACTTCACAGCCGCATGTATTACTCGATCATCATTAATATTTGAAATATGTCACGGCTTGTCAATAAACTGTCTAGTGGCGCTTTCAGTTGTTTTCGTTGTTAACTTGAAAATGAATTAAAATTGTCATAGTAGCCTTTTTGCAAAATTTTGTCCATATCTCCAGTAATTTATGCGAAATAATTTTAAAAATATTTTATTTTACTTTTTGAGAGAGTTGCCTAAAAAATGTTGTGTGTACCTCGGCCAAATGATCTTTCTCGGTCTTATCCGAAGTTTACCTGGCCTCGGTTGTGCCTCGGCGACAAACTTCGAATTCGGCTGAGAAAAATCAGCTTCACGGCCTTAATACACAAATAACTATTATGCAACTGTCTAAAAAAGTAAAATATTCTTAAAATTGTTTCGTACAAATTACTGGTACTATTAAGGTACCCCTACACGCTCAATTATATTGCGCAATATTTGACATTGCGCAATATTATTGTGCGTCTGAGGAGTATATTGTGTATATTGAGCAAGTATTGAATAACGATTGAGCTTGTTTGAAATTTATTGCGCAATATTGCATTATTGGCGCGTGTAGGCAATTTTCCCAATAATTATTTGTATCAGTCACCATGGCGAAGCGAACTGAAGACAACGAATTTGTTATTTAACTTTTGCAATTTGCTTTTGAAGCTACTAGATATTGCACAAGAATATTAAATCATTTGTGTTAAAACATATTGCGCAATATTATATTGCGCAATATAATTGAGCGTGTAGGGACCCATTAGGCTGACTTTTGGGGGCGAGCGTAGATGCGTCTTTACTATGTAGATACTTCGATATGCGATGTAAAGCAACGTTAGGCGCGGTTAGTACTTGGATGGGCGACCGTTTCAAAGAAGACCGTGTCCTCGCCTCACATATCTTTCAGCGGCTTGTATATCAGTGTATATCAGTGTATGCGCTATGCAACCTTAGGCGAGCGTTGTGTAGGTGGTATACCATCCTTCGGAGGGGATGCAAAGCCGTCGGTTCCTTGTCTATTAAATGCTAGGCAAGTAAAAGATCCCTACTCTTCTTAAGGGAAGAGGTTCGGCAAAATTCTTGGTTGGGGGTAGCTCGTCTACAGGCGTCGGTGATAGGCCTCAGTAGCAGAAATAGACCAACGTTAAATAATGTTAAAATAAACCTATTAAGCTGACAGTTTTAATTCGTTTTTAAGTTAAAAACGAAAACAAATGAAAACGTCATTAGATAGTTTATTGACAAGCCATGACATATTTCAAAATTAATCATGATCAAGTAATATATGAGGCCGTGAAGTGCGGCCGTCCAGTAAAAGCGGCCAAAAAAATAAAATTGACAAATGAGTACAAAGAGATGACACTTTAGGAATGCTGTCAGATCCGATAAACGTCATTTTTTGTGACAGTTGTCTAAAAAAATTAATTTTGACCCTGCCTAAAACATCACTTGATATTTGACCTGTAAAACACCACTTATTGGAAATCCTTTTTCCTATATTTCTCTCGTCTTTTCCACCATTCTGGTCGATAGCCTAGCGGGTTAAGGCGCGTGGTGGCAATCGCGATTAATCATACGGACATCGCACCACCGGGTTCGAATCCTGGCTCCGGCACTGGCACTATCGGAGGAAATGGTTGTATGTCCGAGTTTTTTCAATGTGTAACCCCCTTCCGCACAAGCCCTGGCTTCTGGAATTGGGGGTTGTCTAATTTCTGTGGTGTTCATTTATTATATTTATTTATCCAGCTGTAAAATATTATGTTCTTTCTTACTTATCTAATTTGATCCTCGTATAACTCAACCCTTGTAGAATTTGATTTTTAAAATATTCTTATCGTGTTTTTCTCCATTGTTCCAATTCAAATATGGAGTTTCAGAATTTCGGGCGGTGAGCTCAATTTTCGGCCCACTATGCCTCGCTGGTGAGATTATAATTATGCCCACATAGTTTATATACATGTCTCGCTGCCCACGTGTTTTTGCACACAACTGGAAAAAAAAGTATTAGCATTTTTAATATAACTAACTATTTAACCCAGATAATGAAACATTCATTTCTAAAGGCTATAAAATCCGGTCAAATCTAGAGGCTAATACATGCTAATTTATTAATAAGAACCATGTTTTGTTGTACCGATCTCTTTTTAGAACAAACTAAAATTATTGGTAACAACAGTTAAACTAACAAATTTACAATATTTGCATATTAACTGTAATTTTTAATTAGTATAAACAGTGTATTAGTATTCAGAATAATTTGGATAACAAGAAAACAGTAATATAATTATTATCCTACTCCATATTTATAAATGTTTGGTGTTTCATTCAATATTCTTATTCGTCCATATATCTAGCAGAATTGTTCCTAAGCACTGTGCTTAGGAGCACTTTCTAAAATCAGTGCTTAGTGCTTCGAGCACTTCACGAAAGGGCTTAGTGCTTAGTAGTCGCGCAGAGCACTCGGAAAGTGTTTGCAAGCACTTTAGTTCAGAGTTTAAATTCTCTACCTGTGTTTGCAGAATAAGTTTCGCCTTTGACATGGCTATAACGGAATTACTGAACAGAAATAGTTAAGCCACTCCCCATTAATCTATGTTTGCTTTGACCAATGTATGCAATGGCCAGTTTTACCCGCGGCAAATTAATAAAGGCGGGGAAATTCAAAAACGATGTAATTTTATCGAAGTAAAATCGAGTACTCAAATCGAAGTAAATTCGATCTCGTGATACTATCACGAAGGAAAATATAACTTCGAGATACTATCATGAAGCAAAATATAACTTCGAGATACTATCATGAAGCAAAATATAACTTCGAGATACTATCATGAAGCAAAATATAACTTCGAAATACTACCTCGAAGTAAATTAAAATTCGTGTTAGTATCACGAAATTGAATTTACTTCGAGATACTATCACGAAATAAAATAGAATTTCGTAATACTATCATGAAGTAAATTATAATTTCGTGTTAGTATCACGAAATTGAATTTACTTCGAGATACTGTCATGAAGTAAAATATATCTTCGACATACCATTACGAAGTAAATTATAATTTCATGTTAGTATCATGAAATTGAATTTACTTCGAGATACTATCACAAAGTAAATTATAATTTCGTCTTAGTACCCCAGTGTGAAATTGGCAGCTAAAAGTTAGCAGCCAAAATGACGGAGACAGCCGAACGTACATAGACGTACGGTTAAAATAAGAAAAGAGAACAATGTTTTTAAGTCACAGCATAAACCTTCATCTATCAATTTTTAAATAGTAATTATGGATAGAAAAAAGTTTTATAATTATTTATTCAAACATATGCGTGACAGATTACTTCATGACTCCCAAATTCACCAAAAATTATCTACATAAAATGTCACATTAAAAAATATACGTACATACAATTTGCTTAAGAGTTGGAACACACACCGCCGCATAATTTACTTGGCAACCGTTGATAACCGCCCCCGACAGAATAGGTAATTTTCAATCAATCAATCAATCAAAACAGATTTATGCAAAATTCTATATACAATAATAAAATATAAATTGCACGAAGGAAATGAGGTATCACTTTGAAATTCACAGGAGTGCTATGCAGTTATATAGCAAACACTATACTAGAAGAATTATTCACTTGGCAGCCGTCCAAGGGGTTAGAAACCACCCCTGAAGGAATCCTGTAATGAAGTCAGTTTTGTTTTGAAAATATTCATTTTAATTTTAATTTAAAGTCATAGATTTTTCTTATCCACCGGGTATATAGTCGATTATTTTGGCAAGAATTCACTGTGTCGAATTCATATCTATTTTTATTTTGGCAATTCTGACTTAAAATATTTTCTGTATTGATACATATAATTTTAATTGGTCTTTGTTTTAGTTTGATAAATTCCGCCTTCAGCAACCAGTAACAGCTTTGAATTTAATGATCGTATCTAGCTTATTCGGGGAAAATATTTTACCGCGAATAATTCCTTCAGGGGATGCCGCCTTGCTAGTGGGACACTCCAGAGGTGTTACACCGAAGCTTTGAACTGTACATTTCAAATTTTATTTTAATTTTGCCTAACGACAATTTAGTCCGTGAAATTCTCAGTCGGGGACGCTGCCTTGAAGTGGGACACTCCAGCTGCGCCGAACAGTCATAAAGTAATATTTTACACGATCGTACTAAACAAAGACAAATTAATATTCAGTAAAGTAAAACTTGACGTTTGATCCTGTTTATTATTTGATAGTTTAGCAATCACATCGGGTTATTTTCCGCGAAATTCTCAGTCGAGGACGCTGCCTTGCAAGTGGGACACTCCACCTGAGATGTACTGCATCGATTAACCATTAAATATTACTTTGCTAGGTTCACCACGTCAAGTTATAAAAATTTAGTTATTTTTATAAAAGTAAAATTATTTGCTTCTGGTCAAAAATTCTTTAAAAATTTAAATAACCGCCTGTATATCACCAAAGGGCAGTTCAAGTCATATTATATCACATTTGCTATCGGTTTCTACGTATCCTGGTATATCATGATTATAGATAGAGGTTTTGGTTTAAAAAAATTAAAGATCTAATTATTACTTAAAACTTGGGTATTTAAAAGTATTAATTTATGTGAAACGTTCTTTTAACTGTATTATATTCTGATTTTCCCGTAAATATACATAGTTCTTGCAAATTCATAGCATATTTTGATTTATATATCTCTATTTTAAAGTTTAAATATTTTCAATATAATATTAAAACGTTTTGTGTGCCTTATTTTGAGTTTATAATTTAATCTGCACTGTCCTGATAAAGTAAAAGTGTTACAAATACAAAATCTTTACAACTGTCCATTCCTTGAGAACGACGGCCTACGTTTCGACCCCTGGTAATAAACCGTCTTCACTGACTCTACCTAAGGCCTTTATTATCTTTTTTTGTAATAATGAAAGTGGTGTTTCTGCAAACCCGCTTGTATTAGTATAGTGCAAGTACTTCGAGATACTATCACGACGTAAATAAAAAAAATAAACGTGGCCCTTCTACGCCTTCGTAGAAACAGCAATCGAATAGTTTTCTATTCATATGTGGTACACATAGTAGTTTACGATTTTAAAAATTTCAATATTTTGTATTAAAAGCGGATCCGTTATTATATTAGCTTATATTATAATAAAAGGGAAAACGTTTGTAGCCACTTTTTGTATTTATGAGTATACGTTAACATTATACATAGAAAATAAAATTATGTACAAAACAATTTCTCTTGCAAGTTAGTTGATTAGCAGTATACTTTTACCTACTTCATTCGTTTTATTTCACGAGACAATAACACTTTCTACGCAAACACAATTATCTTATTTGCTTCCACAGTTAGTAGACGCAATTGTCACAGTAAATGGCTTAGATTGTTTTAATCCGATTCCGTAAACAAAAATAAAAAAATAATTACAAAATCAGTAACCAATTATTTTGTATTCTAGAACATAACTTGCCTCTCTCATGAATTATTGTGTTAAAAAATATTTTAGCAAGGTCACGTTTTAGTATATTTTTAGTTCCAAATGATTTTTTTCATATCGAAATAACGGATTTCAGTTTGTCACAAAAAACCGTGTTTACGAAATTTTATTTGCGAGTAGCATGGTAAAGTTTCTTAATAGCTGCGGTTAAAGAAAGGTTTTATTAAAACTTGTGTTACCGGAACTTTTGAAAGTTGTATGATGTCTGTATCCAATGTATTCTTCACATTAAAATAGAATACTTGGGATGTAATTTTTTTGCTATTTTTAAGCCAATTTAATGAGTGGAATATTTGATTTTCCATTTTACTTTTTAAATAGCTTTAAGTATTCTGTTGGCTTAATTGTGTTGGGAATTATTAAAGCAATTTATGATACTTTTTGAAATATTTAATACATACAGGATGTGTGGAATTTATATATTTATTTATTTCTTCGCCTTATTTAAACGCCATGGCGGAGTTTAGCATTAGCTATTCCACCACTCAAGCAGGACACATATACATATAGACAATTATACAATTACCATTTCCTACGACATTGCCATCTGCCGCAGCTGAGACTCGAACTCAGGAGTGGTACAGCAACTAGCTTTGTTGACAACCTCGTCTGGTCCACTGCCACCAACTCAGTAACACATGAAAAATACCACTAAACATCCATACCTTAAACAGGATTCGAACCCGGGACTCCTTGGTTGCAAGTCTAACAAATCAAAATCAAATCAATATATTTACTTCTAATTAATAGATACATTTAAGGTCGATCAATCGCGACATGGGTCGACGCACCAAATGAAATATTGGACGGGGCGCGTCTGGTTTGGCGGCCAAATTTTTGGTAGTTGATGTGGGAAAAGGGAACTAAGCAAAAACCCGCTTCAGACAACTACCGCAGGACATCCCAGATGCCACTAACATAATTAAAAAAATTTAGATTGAGGTCATTTTGGATTTATTAAATAAGTTCTGGGAGGGCGAATGAAGAAGAATTTAGAAATAAAAATAAACAAACATAAACGAAGAAGGGAACAGGAAAGAATCAAAGGTTTAAAGTTTAAATGACAGAAAAGTTAAATAGAAGAAGTTGTGGTAGAGGGAAGGTTGGCTAGAGAGGTTGCCAGAAAATGGGCAGCGCTTGGTATGGTAATTTTGTTTGATCCGAAAGGATTCATTATGCTTTCTAATTCGTGTAATGTTGCGGGTAAGCGGACTGTCGCCCAGCTTGAATACATCAAATTTCTGAGATATTTCCTGAACGTAGTCCGTTATTGGAGTTATATCGTTACAGCGTTCGTAGAGGTCTCTTAGGGAGGTGTATCTGCTAGAATTGGAAATGAGGCGCATAAATTTGTGTTCTAGAACTTTTGACTTCTTAAATGTCGTGACCTATGTGCTGCACCACATCGATGCGGCGTATGTGATTGCCATGGTGTAAATTAATTTTTTGCTTTGTCTGCTTAGTCTGCTACCCTTGACTAGGAGTATATACAGCCTCCTGAACATGGAGTAGACTGCCCGTATGGTCTTGTTGATGTGAGTATTTCGTCCGGTCTGAGCCCCAAGTACTTCACGTACCTTTTAATCGGAATTTAGTTCCTCCCTTTGGCGTCAAAATTCTATTTTCGGTGAAGCGGCTCGTGAAGACTATATTGCAAGCTTAACACGTAAACGTTGAGCCACTGAGTCAGATTTCCGAGGTAATGTCAAATTTCTGGATTTCGAAAACGATTGGATAAACGAAAAAATACAAGACACCTTTCTTATGGACAATTTTTTGACTTTCGTTTTTGTCATTTGCTCTTAAAGTTAATTGCAAAGAGGATATTCGCCAGCCATCTTTTTAAATATTTTACGGGCCGTCAAAAAAAAGAAACGACAAAGATAACAATTATTATTCTTATAAAGCACACCTTGATCAACATTTGCGTTCTTCACCTTTATTGTCCAACAAGATTATAAGGGTTACACAAAATTTAATAGTACATTATACACTAAGGGAGAGAAACGTCTTATTTTTCCTGAGGTGCAATTTAAGGCCCGAGGGCAACGAATACATCGAGGGAAAAATGGCGGCCACCCATTTCAGAATACTTGTCCACTCTTCGAAAAGTGTTATGGGAACATGGATTCAAAGGCATTTAAAATTTTATTTTGGAGTTCTTCTAATGCTGCAGACGGCGTTGAGTATAATTTGTCCTTCAGATAACCCCAAAGAAAAAATGAAATGGAGTTAGGTCTGGTGATCTATCAGATCGCCTAATAGTTCCATTACCCGGTTGTCAAACTTTGCACTAAGGTAATTTCCCACAAAATCAGCATTATGCGGCGGTGCTCCATCTTGTTGGAAGTACATATTCCTGATATCTTCTAAGGAAAATTCATCCAGTTCGTTTTCTATTTCATTTTGCAAAAAGCTTATGTAACGCGCGCCCGTTAGTGCTCCTTGAAATAATATGGGACCAATAATTTTGTTATCGATATTCCAGCCCACACATTCACTCCATCCATCCTGATGGTTATCTTCAAACATTTTCTGTAAATTTTCTTTAGACCAATAATGTAGATTATGTCTATTGTATATGCCACTATTCGGAAAATGAGATTCATCACTAAATAAGATTCTATTATTTAAGTATAATACGTGTTGAGTAAACCAATGCAATTGGCATTTGTAGCAATTAAAACCTTGTTTTTTTAATATACGCCTTACTGTCTGACGACCAGTATCTATCTTTTTTGCCAGCTTTTGGGTACACATGTGTAAGCCAATACATTTATCTCAATTTCTTCGCTCTGTTCTCTGCCACCTCAATATTTTCTGCATTTCGGCATGACTCTTCTAGAATTTTAAAATACTGCCGGTATGACTGACGACGATCGGGATATCTTTCATAATATAGACGTGCGGCCGCATGGGCATTTTTCTGACATTCGTCGTAAATTAAAAGTAAGTCTACCTTTTTATTTTGTGTATATTGCATCGTAAATCGTATCTTATTCTGAATAAAGCACCTAATTATAAATTTACAAATAATAAATACGCATCTATTTCACTCAACAATAAAGTTTTGACAGATGTTGTGTGCAATTTTTCATCTGTTTTTCATGGGTTACTGCAAGACATGGACACAACTCGAAACGCTTCTACAGAAAGCTTAATATTTATATTATCTGATAAAAAATAAAACATACAGGGTACTAGTTGAAAAATTGGAGTTGACAAATTGAATTTCAATGAAATGGAAAAAATGAGAAAAACATTTCTAAATCCAAGCAAATGAACAGGATTGACCAATTTTACATTTAATTTGTTAAGAAATACCCTTTTATTCAAATCGAAAGTCTACGTCGAAATTTTTAAAATTTGTTCCTTAATTCCAAAGCCAACTAAAAATAGCGAATAAATGCCATTTCTAAGGTTATTTTTCTCCGATTTTAAATCTAAAAGAAACCGTTGGAAAGAGAAATTACAGCTTTATGAGAAAAGTGGCTTAAATATACAGGGTGCTATTTAAAATAAGAAAGTTGTTGCAATTTCCGGCCAAACCGGAAGTGATTTTTTTACCACCAAAATGTGGCCATTGATACCTATTTGATTTCCAAAATATCAGAATATTATTGTTAAAACTGTAGAAAAGGGGGGAGGGGGAGGTAGATACTTTCTGAGTCACCTGGTATAGTATAAAGGTGACTGTAGTAATATATTAGTACTAATCATAGGTTAATTGAAATCGGTTAAAACTTTTGGAGAGAATCTCGGAATTAGAAACGATATTTCGTTGATAAGACTTCTTAGATGCAGTGATTGAAAATTTAAGGAGCTTAATAGCAGGTGCTGACAATACTCGCTATTTCTGTAGGAGATACTCCTGTGATTTTGTATTGTAAAAATTCCAAAGTTTTTCACAACCAACTCATGAACATCAAAAATGGTCACCAAATCAAGGAACTATAATCTAATTTTGATCTCACGTACGCAAAAAAGGACCAGGATGAATGTTTACGTTTATATTTAAACAAAGTTGGCAAATGCCTTCGAATATGTTTGTCTATTTTTCATAGAACGTATCACCTGGTTGATTAACATCGGCACATTAATATCTGAAATACCAATCCGTTGATTGAATATGAATATCTGCATAGAAATTCGGATAATTTGCTCTACGAAAATGAAATCTTTTAATGTTATTTGGAGAGACGAAAGAATTTTCCAAAATTTTGTCGTGGTAAACGAAGATAATGCCAACATTCAGTTCATTTACACGTTTCAAGTGATATTCTAATGTTCTTTGTGGGAGAGAGAGAGAGAGAGAGAGAGAGAGTTTGAGGACCATGGTAAAGCCCGGAAGAAGCTACTTGTATATTATATAAACAATGTCTAATTCTTAAAGTTTGTGCGACAAAATTGAAATCATTTGTTTTTAATTTAATTTATATTTAAAAAATTATCTTGTGGTATATTAAAAGTCAGACTTTTATTTACTTTTATTTTATATCATAGCATGTTGCGCTAATGTTTTGCATTTGTCAATACAATATTTAATTGCTGTAGACTTTACATGTTAATAATAATATTTTGATTTGACGAGACCGTGGTAATTAAATGTGTATAAATAAAAATGTTTTTATTGAATTATATTATGCTAGTCTTAAATAGTGCTATAAAAAAAAACTTGATAACATTGTTTTCTTAACTGCATTATATGCACAAGTTATATTGTTTAGTTTACTTTATTGGCGGATAATCCATTGCATATACGGTCGTGAACAAAAGAAATAGGATAAGTCTTATAACGGTTGTGTACATCTAACTTTAATTTTTGTGACATTGTCAGTTAGTTGTCATAATTTATTGCAAGTGTGCAAAAAACTAATATGCCTCATATAAGCGATTTAGATAAATCTGGAGTTATTGCTAAAGCAGAAGATGAGAATGGTCAATGAGACAAATTGCGCTGTGTTATAATATTGACAAAAATTTGGTGTGTAACATTTTAAGAGTGGAGAATAAACGGTACGATTAGTAGAAATTCTGGATCAGGGCGACGAAGGATATCAACTCAACAACAAGATTTGCAATTGGTAAATGCTTTAGTAGAACATCCATTTTACTCAGTTATTCAGGCTGCTGAAGAAACGAATTTTCCTGGATCGAGTAGTACTGTTGTGAGCAGAAAAAAATAGGACAACTTTTTTTTTCTAATGCAAATCTGTCTCTATTTGAATATGTAATGAGTAGCCGAAATAAAACAGACATCACTTTTAATTTATGATGTAGTTATTACTCTAGTAAAAAATGATGGATGGTTAATGAAACAAATTGCACTGCGTTGTAACATTAACAAAAATTTGGTGTGTAGCATTTTAAGAAAATGGAGAATAAACGGTACGATTAGTAGAAATCCTGGATCAAAGGGCAATGGATATAGTACTTAACAAGAAACTAACTATTAATATTTCGTTATTGCACCATTTCTATTTATAACTTCTATAAGTCTATTCGGCATAGAATTAAATAATCTCATACAATAATCATTGGTAATAATATTTTCCCATGCATTATTTACTATTTCCAGTAATTCTTCGGCATTCCATGGTCTCACATTTCGTTTTTGGATACTTCTTACGAGTAGTCCTCATACTTCTTCCACAGGGTTAAGATCTGGACTATGACTGGGCCAGTTAAGAACATTGATGTTGTTATCTTGAAACCAGTTAGTTACGGTATGAGCAGCATGAACGGAACGATTGTCTTGTTGAAATATGAACTCATTATTAGGAAATAATTGTCTAAAATCTTAATATACGTTTCACTATTAAATCGTTCCTCAATATGCCACAAAACACCAGGACTTGTCCTGTTTTTTTGCTCACGACCATACCAATTAAATGCAATTAAATGTCATTATTAGAACTGATACGGCTATATCAAATCACAGCTTCTACAGCAGTTTTGTGAAACTCTATATAGCTTTATCGCTTTAAAATTCATTTGTACTCCCATCTATATATGTCTTATTTCATAAAATATCATCCCAAATAACACTCGTGCTCTTAAATTTTATTTGTACATTGTTCCTCGAGCGGTTTCCAAGAGTAATAAAATTGGACAGTTTATTATCTTATTAAATCCCTAGCTCTTTAGAGCGAGTGATTTATTTGAGAGTCATTTACATTTTGTATTACTAGGCAACTACGTCCTTCAAAAAATTTGACCGATAAAATTCTAAATACTGGTAACGTTATATACGATAGCTTTTTTATTAAATAATATATATTTTATTATTTTTTTGACATTTTTATTCACATTTTTAATACAGTAATTTTCTCATTTTCTACTTTGCCTTATCATTAGTAATCGAAATTAACAGAACTAGTATTTTTGATATATTTATTTGTTTACATAATGGAACCAGTGAAAATATTTATTTACTTTATAACTTAAAAGTAAAAAAAAATTAACTGTTACATACACGATTAAGTCAGTATGTATGAATACGTATTGTAATTATGTGAAAAAATCATAATAACATTCTTTTCCAGCCAGATAACGATAATAATTGTATATGCATTTGTTAATGGCAGTTTCCTACCACAGTAGATATAAAAATCTACATACATGTTATTGGTAATGCATCGTGAACAGTAAACCTCTAAAAAATATGGTTTAGATTGTTTTCAAAAAGCGTAATTATACTTGTCCAAATTTTCTAGTGCAACAGTTAAGAGGTAAGCTTAAAAATATAAAATAAATAAACTAGTCTGAAGTTATTGCCAACTACCAAATTATTTTAGTTTATAAGCCACGAGGCGGGCAAGCATTGGGAGCACCCACAATATATATATAAATGAATCACCGCCTTAGGAAATATCCATGCCAAAAACAGATTTTCTAATTGCACTCTCTCTACAGAAAAATATATCAATAATATGTTCAATTTTAGAATAATTCGCATATTTGTTCGTGGTGTACGCCCTGCAAGTACGTTGTTATGTCGAGCACTAATTCTAGGTACTATATAATTGATTTGTTTTGATATGTTAATACAATCCAGACTATTATTTACAATTTTAAAGAGGAAAATTATGAAGTTAGCTAAAAGCATATTCAAGGCGAGATCTAACAAAAGTTATATAAAGTAGTCGATGGGTGGAAATATTTTTAAAACCTTTACAGTTACGTATAACGAAACCAAGGAAGCAGTTGTCATTTCCACACGTTTATTAAAAGATAAGGTCTTGAATGAATTCGGGCCTTTGTAAACTTTCGTTATTAATGTTATAATTAAACATGTACATGTTGGTTTTTCTACCAAATGACATTACATTACATTTGCTGGCATTATTAATAGGTAATTATAGTATATTGTGATTACACCACGGTATTTAAGCAGTTTTGAAGGTTAACACAATCATCTATTGAGTCAATCAACCGATATATTTTTAGATCATCTACGTACAGTAGGAAGCCCTCCAAAATATCATTAATGAACATAACAAAAAAAGCGGACCAAGTGTCGACCCCTGTGGCACACCGGATTTTTGTAAGAAACTGCCAGACTTATAACCTCGGTACTGAATAAATTGATATCGATCCTGCAGATATGATTCAATTAATTATAATAACAAATAAGAAAGACCGAAGGTGTCCAGTTTACTAACCAAAGTACTATGATCTAGCTTGTCAAAAGCCTTGGAGAAGTCCGTGTAGATAATATCAACTTGACCACCTCTATCCAGATTTTCACAAAGAAATTTTGTTTTGCACACAAGGTTTGTGACAGTTGAGAAGAATGAAGAATTACTTCAAAAATTTTTCCAAAATTACAAATATAAAATTAAGTTCATATTACCAATATTCTATTTTACGAAAAAATGTGGGTAATATAAATTTAATTTACTTTTTTTATCTGTAATGCAGTTTAAATAGGATTTGAAGTGAAACTTTTTCCATAAGCAATTTTAGGGTTAAATCCTGTTGGGGAGGAGCTAAGGACTACCCAAAAAATGTTTGTACTTCAAAGACTCTGTGCTTCAATTGTTATTAACTTGTCTCTTATTGTTTCTGCACCCTGGTTGATACGTTCAATAAGCTCATCCCGCATGTTTACCGGTGTTGTAAAAACTAAACTTTTCATATAACCGCAAATAAAAAAGTGACGCGGAGTTAGGTCTGGTGACCTCGGTGGCGAAGCAAAAGGTCCAACCTGACCTATCCACCTATTCAAAAAAATGTTATTTAAAAACTGCCTCACTATAAGACTATAAATAATGGAGAGGTGCCCCATCCTGAGGAAGCCACATATTTTGCTTGATCTTCTAATAAGCCGGGTAAATGATTTCCCAAAAAGGCCAGGTAAATTTCGCCAGATAAACGGTCTGGTTCAAGAGGTATTGCATTAATTATTGCTGCTCACATATTTATCGAAAATTGGTGTAGGAAACAGATCAAATATGGGTATTGCGGAAATTGTTAATTTCATTCCTGATAAATAATGCCTCGTCCATTACTAAAATTTTGATCAATTTTATGCTTTTGTAACAGCCATTCACAGACTTGAATTATACGGGGGTGGTCTTGAGGCTGTAATGCTTGTACACATTGAACATGATAGGAGTGTAATTGATTTTCCTGCAATGTTTTCCAAACTTTCTTCTTCTTTCTAGAACTGACGTGGAATTGCCCGAGTAACTTGTACGTCTTTCAGCATGCCCTCCGCGATGTTCCCATAAATTATCTGTATGTCTGGCCCTTAGAAGAACATTTAAAAGTACCTTAGGTGTGGGGTGTGCCCGTAAAAAAATTAGTTATTTGAAGAATATGTTTACTTTAATGAGTCAGTCAAAAAAGAAATGTAAACTTAGAATTCCATATCTGATTCACTCGATTTTTCACTCATTTTGTTTATTTAAATTAAAATTTATCTCAAAACGCCGAATTTACATTTGACACTGACAGTTTTGACATCCACGGCAATCTATGTATTTTGTTGAGCATAATTATGGAGTATTCATTCATTCTGGCACTTGTTATAGAATGACAATACATGCAAAACACTAAGGAGCAAGTGATTCAGAATAAATATTCTATCTCAAGAGTAAGAATTTTTACTTTCTATTATTAAAAATGATTTCGGAATTATTATATCCTATAATGGTCGTGGAGAAAAAATATTTTTATATTCATCCAGTATGTCTTGTAGCTATTGACTTTCAGGCAGTGTGCATATATACTTTTTCAGGTTGCATTATAGTAATTCGATAACTAGACCAGGCAACGAATGATTATTGAAAGACATTTTTGGGACAGAAAATTTTACTTCGAAACTTTGTTTGGACTAGTCTGGAAATAAACATATTTTAAAAGTTCCCACTCCTAGGTGGTAAGCGGGGGGGGGAGATAACTATGCGTCTTAGCGATTTGACCACTCTATACAAAACTGACAAAACTTCCTACAAGAATCACTACTTACGTTTGTCGATATTTTGTTCTGTTTTCGAGATATCCGCCCCCGAAATTTGGAAATTGCGGGAAACAATTTTTCGCCTCACGTTTTTTGCTCTATTTGTTAAGATAATTCTTCAAATGAATGTTGTTCCAACGAATAAATGGTAACAAAAGAAGTTGTAGAGCATATATAAAAATAAAATAAAAGTAGCTAAACAACAATATTATAATAATAAAATAAATAAAGCATCAAACAAGATTAAGGAAACATGGAATGTTATAAACATGAAACTCGGAAGGTGTAAAGAAAATAATAAAAATATAGTTCTGAAATATGATACTAAGTACATATCTGACCCTTCCCAAGCGAGTTTTTTGCTTTACATTTCTCTACCATAGCTGAATATAAGATATCTGAACATTTTGGACAAAACCTATCACTGCCCTGTACCACATCGGCAAACACAAAATTGGAATTTTTCATAGAACCTGTATGTGTACAAGAAATCACTGACATAATAAATCAATTAGAAAATAAAAATTCTTCTGGGGTAGATGACCTATCAAATTTTATTCTCAAAAATATTAGTGAGAATATTACATTGCCTTCTATGTTCGTCTTTTTAATTATTTTGAAAAAAATTGTATTTTATCTTCATCTCAACATGGTTTCAGATCAGGTAGATCAATTGAGACTGCGTCTTACCATCTGTTAGATTATATTTATTTAGCTATGGACTCCGGCGATTATATAATTTCCATGTTTTTTGACCTGTCAAAGGCTATTGACACCATGCAGAGTGACATTCTAATGAAAAAATTATATAATCTAGGAATTAGGCATATACCTCTAACTTGGATAAAGTCATATTTGGAGGAACGGACATTAATAGTAAATTATAACAACATAACCTCAACTATACACAATATTAAACTTGGAGTCCCCCAAGGCTCTGTCTTGGGCCCGCTATTGTTTATGTTATACGTTAATGACCTTCCAAATTTTATAGACGGCCACGTGACCATGTATGCTGATGATAAAACTATTTCAGTTTCAGCAGAGAGCATTGATGAAGTTAAACTGAGAGCAGAACAAGTTACAAATCAATTATGTGCTTGGTGCGACAGAAACAAATTAATACTGAATAAAAACAAAATAGTTATTATGAACTTTTATATCAGAAAACATTTGCCTTCAAACTTTAAAATATTTAACATCAAAATATCGCATGAAACTAAATTTCTTAGTAACTTTCTCGACCCTACATTATAGTGGAATATTCATATTGATAATGTTTGTAAAAAACTAAATAAAGCATACTTTGGAATTCTGCAAATGAAAGATACTCTAAATGAATGTGGTCTGCTAAACATTTATTATGCCTTGGCCTACCCACACATTTCATTAAATATACTCAGCTGGGATGTGGAAGAGACAAAGGTAGAGTGTTTATTCTTCAAAAACGGTTAATGCGTTTAATTTTCAATATTAATTTTAGAGAAACTTGTAGAATAATCTTCAAACAAAAAAATATTTTAACTGTGCCATGTATATTTATATTTAAATGTGTAATGTATACCAAACTAAATATAAGTTATTTTAGACAAGTTTCCGATACACATGAGCACGATACAAGACATGGCAAACTATTAAGAATCCCTACTCACAAAACATCTACATTTAAACACTCTCCAAAATACAATTGTGTTAATTTATATAATATGTTACCTAAACACTTACGCGAAATAAGCTGCCCCAAATTATTTAAAACAAAAATTAAAAACTTTCTACTACAAAATGCTTTTTATAGCATGGACGAATTTGCATCCGGATAATTTTATCTCTATGTTATTTATATTAATATTATTATTTTATAATATCACTTGACCGGGTGATATGTCCTTATATCTATTGTATTTATATGTGTTTGTCTATTTATTGTAATGTCTTATTTAATATTGTTAGTATTAATGTGTTTATGTTGTATTTATATATATATGCATTTTTTTTTTAAATGACTTGCCATGCATACTGTAAAGTATCATAAATGGTCAATAAAGATTATTATTATTATTATTAAATTTCCCTCAAGAATATATATTATTTTAATTTTTTTAATCAAACCATTCAAAAGTTATAGCCATTTTAGTATATTGTCCGAAATCCGGCACTCCACCTAGGAGTGTGGACTTTTGATATGTTTATCTCCAGACTGGTCCAAACAAAGTTCCGAAGTCAAATTTTCTGTCACTAACATTTCCGTCTACACCCGTTTTTGAGCATTGGTTGCCTGCATTAAACTACACAAATAGATTTTTGAACTTTGCCAGGTATGTAATGTTGCCAAAATCTTGAAAAGACTTACTTTTATGGTAAGTGGTGATAATCTAGAAGTATTGGAGCTTATTTTATTTATTACTAGCAATTCACCTTGGCTTCCCTCGGCCTCATCTCGACGGGCTTTCTCTGTATTTGGTACATTGATACCAGCTATGTGGTCTAAGAAATGGACAAGTTTCTCCAATATTAACCCAGTATTTTTAAAACGGAACAAATACACAGATAATAATAATAATAATAGTTTATTAATCCTTTAGATAGACAGACATCATCTTTTAAATTATATTTTAGATTTAGCTGTCGCGGGAATAATTCAATACACTGCTTGAAATCTAGATAGTTCTAAATCTCAGACACATTTGTATTAGTAATTTATTTCTATAGATTGTTATGATTTATTTTTTAATTCACTACAACGGATTAAAATTAGACAATTTATTTTATGAAATTAATGAAATAAAAATTTGCTAGCATATTATGCACAATTTTTTTTTATTATTTATTTTGTCACGGTTGTGTAAATTACATGGAAAGTCACGATTTTTTGATTGTCATATATTTAAGACCTTTTAATGTTTCTACAATACAATTATTTGTTTTATAGTATTTCATGTAAACTGGGTTTTACCAGTTTATTGCCGCGCGTGCAAAATTGTGCATATTTTTATAATTTTCTAAATTTTCCGGTTTTATTATGTTTATATTATTAGATAAACATTATGTCTGTTCTTCATTATTTATTCCACAGCGTTTCTAAACCTTGCAGAATGGGGTTTATTAACTATTATTGTGCAAAAACACTCATGAATATTTAAAAACTGTGAGCAAGGTAAAAAATATTAAATTATTTAATATAATGTGGAGGCAACGCATTTATCAACTTAGTGACATTGACTTTAGTTATATCAATACCACATTCTAAGAAGAATTTAAAGTTGTCATCCTATTATAGCCCCATAGCCTTAGCAAAATATTGAAAAAATTGATCACGAGTTTTCGAAAACCAAAACGTTTTATCAAATTTTGGGTTAGAATACCGTAAAAATAGACCAACCCAAATCTGCTTTTGGAAACAGCAATTAAAAATGCATGCGCAATTTGCAATCATTTATTTTATTTGTAGTATTCTTTGACATTGAAACGTAGAGTATAGCCCTATGAAGTTCTTTGAACAATGTATAAGAAAGGCCAGAAAATATTTATTTCTGAGACTTGTAAGACGGGGAAGAAAAGTTAGTGTTACATGTCGAAGGGTTTACTACCTACTACGCTAAAATAGTTAGAGAATAGTATTCTTTATTATTAGCTTAGCTAAATTACAATAAGAAAAAGTTACATATATAATAACAGCAACGTCAAGAATAACAGGTATCTCTAAATCTGAACAACAATTTGCAAAAGACATACACTATTTAAATGGGCCATGTATCTTTAACATAATGCACACACAAATCCTTAAATTACTTCCACGTCCAGTGGAAGTATAGTAACAAAAAATATATATTTTTGTCATGAAACGTCGAGATTTTTAATTTGAGCGAAAAAAAATTCTGTCTGTCGGTCCGTAACCTTTTGCGCACGTTTACTCTGGAACCGTTTATGATATTGACTTGAACTTTGGTACACTTATGTATTATAACGAGATCAGGAACTAGATTATATTTTGATCTAATTCCGTTGAAGGGTTCGGGGGTAAATGGGGTAAATAGGCAAAGCAAGCAGGTAAGAGGCCATAAAATTGCAATTTAGAGCTTGCACGAAAAGCAAGGTCTTAAAAAATTTCTTTGGCATCAACCATCCTCCACTGACACCCCCAATACCACCCCCACACTATTATGGAAGGGAGTAAAAAAAATAGAATGTGATTTAGTGTGTATACAAGAAAGGAACGTGTCAAAAAAATTTTTTGGCGTTAGCTACCCCTTCTACCACCCCCAGTACCACCTCCAGTGCCACCCCCACCCTATTATTAATGGGAGTAAAAAATTTAATTGGGATTTGGTGTGTATAAGCTAACCAAGGGCCTCTAAAGTTTTTTTATTATGGTTTGAATTCAAGAACATTAAAATATATAAAAAATAATTTGATTTAAATACTGACTTACATAATAAAAAATGCATAGAACAGTACTTTCCAGACTTGTTGAAAGTGGCGAAAGTAGTCCCATGTATATAAAAGGAGACACGGACGGCGTCAATAATTATAGGCCAATCTCTATATTACCTATTTTATCAAAAAAATTTGAAATTGCTATTAAAAGTATAATAGTAAAATATTTTGAGACAAATAGCTTGTTCACATCTGAACAGTTTGGCTATGGGAAAGTAAATCAACAACAAAAACAATAATCAGTATACTGGAGACTCTGGAGATGCAATAGATAATAAAATATCATGTGAAGCTTTAATAGATTTAAGAAAAGCTTTCGACTGTGTAAGCCATGATTATCTCCTAAAAAAAATGGCATTAGAGGCCATGGTCTAGATTTATCAAAATATTATCTGAAAAATAGAATTCGGTATGCAGAAACACCTTCAGGACGATGCTCCTCAAAGCAGGTAATCACAGTCGGTGTTTCTCAGGGTTCAATACTTGGACCTTTTCTTGTTCATATAAATGAC
This sequence comes from Leptura quadrifasciata, assembly GCA_963675555.1. NCBI lineage: Eukaryota > Metazoa > Arthropoda > Insecta > Coleoptera > Cerambycidae > Leptura > Leptura quadrifasciata. Next base: position 144,333,092 of record OY776675.1, read on the forward strand.
TTGCCTGTAAATGTGAGGTCAAACAAAAACTGGTTTATTTGCTGATGACACTACTTTTATAAATATAGGAAAAAGTATTGAAGTCCTTGATCAAACAACGGATAATTTCAACGATGCTGCTAGATGGTTTGAGGCAAACAAGTTAAAAATGAACTTAAAAAAGACACACAAAATTACTTTTTTAAACTCTGAATCGAATTACGTAACAATTTTAGGTATATATATTGACCCAAAATTAAATTGGCTCCAACATATTGACCATCTAGCAAGCAATATAAATAAAGGTAATTAATAAATCTAACCAATTTTGAAACAGCTTTAACGTTTCACTACAGCAATTTCTATAGTCTTATAACTTATAGTCTTGAAATTTAAGTATTAAGGGGTTAAAACGTTTTTTTGGACACGAAAGCGTTCGGTGCTGTTGCATCGCATACTTTTTGAAAGATCCAAATTTGATTTTGGTTTAGTTAGAAAGACTCAGCGCTCATCGTGTGGGCTGGTTTTGAAGTCTATGATGCACAGGGGTGAAGTTACAGGGGTGTAAATTTGAAGTACGTTTTTAGCAAATTTTGTTTATGGAGAAAGGAAAAAAATATCGAATAGCGTTTTTGGCAGTATGTGGACGAATATGTTAGTTTTTAAGAATTATTTGGCCGAGTTGAATTTGGGGGTTGAAAATGCGAAAAAATTTACATTTATCAGAAAAAGCTGAAGAAAGCTTATATTTGTATGAAATTCGGTGTTTTGAGAGTTCTACGGATATATTGTAATTTTTAAGAGAAATCGGGATGGATTGTGGGGGTCAAAAAATTTTCTTGTGCTGAAGTTCTGTTGCGAATTGCTTCAAAATCGATATGTGGCGAGTGTTTAGTATATGAATAATGAAAAATAAGTATTTTGTAATTTTTTCGTTTATTTTCTCAATTTCTAAACAATGTGTGTCTATTAAAAAAAAATGTGGCCCTTTCTAAAAATGAATTTGCAAGTAGATGTGAAATATCTTAACATACTAACGGTATGGACAACTGTCGGATTGTAGTTTTTTGAAATTTAAAGTAGTGTTGCTAGCTGAAGATTAACTTAAAATGATTTGATTTTGTTTAATATCATCAGAATTTTTTTAATTAAAAAAATAATTATATTTACATATATGATTGATACTAATCCAGGCAAAACCATCTTTTTTTAATCTTAAAAGAGATGATTCACAAAAAATGGTTTTATATATAGTTTTGCTTTCGATTGTCACACAATAATTGTTATTGGTAACACTGTATGGAGAATGTGTATGCATTGCATTTCAGCGAGCGGGGATTGAAGGGAGTCATTTGCAGACAATAAGATATGTAAAGTGCATCTCGAACACGATTTGTGTTGTAAGACAAAAAAAATGAAATACTGCGCGCTATATGTAACCACAGGCACAGAATACTCAGCGAACTATTGGAGTATTCTGTGGTGATACTGAATAAGATATGTTTGAAAAGTAACACATACTATATTACAAACCATTTGTTCCATTTCAGAACTCCAAAAAATATTTTAGGAAATCTATTTTATGATATGGGGTCTTTTGTGTTCTCATATTGGTAATTTTGAAATACGTTTTTCAAACGAAGAGTTTTGCTGTGATGCAACTATGTTACATGTTGGTTCGAAATAATTAATAATAATGTATTTCCACCTAAAACGTAAGACAAATAATGGATTCAAATTATTCGATTTTTAGCAGGGTGGGTATAGTATCCGCTACCATATCAAATTATCCGCTAATTTGATCATTTTCCGCTAATCGGTAACACTTTTGGATGCCGGGTACGTCACAGAAAAAAGGCAAATACGGCGGCCGTAGCGGTGTCCCCGCGATTCGCATAGACGAGTGGTAATTTCACGACTTCACGTGATATTGAAATTTTAAAAAACTTATGTTTATGTTTGTATTTTTGTATTATTTTGTATTTTCTAGCTTTAAGTATTCCATTATGTTGTCCAGTATTTTATTATTATTAGCCGTTACTCGAGTCCGAGTATAAAAATGTTACAGTCGATAAATTGTGCACAATAAAAAACAAGTAAAAGGTGTAGTCTATTGTAATTCCCATTCATCTACGGTGCACACGACTATGGCTATAGAGGCCAATTCGGGAGAGCACATGTCGACCGCAGTCAGGACAAACATAGACCTGGTTAGGCCTTGGATTCGGCCTTCTTGCAGCAACATTTCCTTGATAGCTGGCCACAACCCCTCGCCATTCGGTTCTGTCCGCTGCAAGTTGTTCCCATTGCTCGTCTGCAATACCGCAGGATTTTAGATTTTCATGGAAAGCGTCTTTGAATCTCTTTCGTTGACCGCCACGCCTTCTTCTACCGCTTAGCAATTCACCATAAAGTGTACATTTAGGAAGGCGGTTATCATGCATACGATGAACGTGACCTGCCCATCTTAGGCGTGCTCTTGAAATAAGCACCTCAATTGGAAGGTTGTTTGCTCTCGTGAGTACTTCCACGTTTGATATGTGATGGAACCAACGGATTTTCATCATACTTCTGAGGTGTCTTTGCTGAAAACGTTCTAATTCTTTCACATGACGACGGTAAGTGACCCAGCTTTCACATCCATATAGCAGTGTTGGAATGACAACTGCTCTGTAGACAGCCATTTTCGTTGACAAAGCAAGGTCGTGGTTGTCAAATACCCTCTCTCTAAGTCCCCAGAGTGCTCTAGATGCAGCGTTAATTCTATTGCGAATCTCGCTGTCCATGTTTGCTTTGTCATTAACAACGTTGCCTAAGTAATTGAACTGATCCACCACTTCAAGAGAATTTCCGTTAAGTGTAATGTCTATTTGGTTTACTTGATGAGGGGTTGACATAATCTTAGTCTTTCCAATGCTGATTTTAAGTCCTAAGGAATCATAGCTCTGGGCATACACATCTAAAAGTTCTTGAAGCTCTTCCGGCGTAGAGGCTAAAAGTGCACAGTCATCCGCATACTGGAGATCGCAAATGAATCGTCTGCGTGTCTTCGTGAAAGCTCTAAAGCGCCCTATGTTAAAGAGACCGCCATCAAAACGGTATCTGAGACCTATTCCTCTGACTATCAGTTTGTTGTCAACAATAATTGTTAGAGCAGTGGTAAACAAATTAAAGAGTAGGGGCGCCAGGAAACATCCCTGCCTAACTCCAGTGAGGGTTTGGAAAGGTTCGGTGGCCTCATTATTATACATAACCTGGGCGTTGTTGTTTGTATGTAGACTGCGACATACTTCCACAAATTTTCTAGGGATACCTAAGCGGAACATAATTTTCCAGACCACTTCCCTGTCCACCGAGTCAAACGCCTTGGTTAAATCAATGAAGGCCATGTGAATTTCTCCTTGATGTTCGAGTGCTTTTTCTTGAAGCTGTTTAAGTGTGAAGATTAAATCCGATGTGCCTCGATTTGGTCTAAAGCCACTCTGTGTTTCAGGAAGTAACTTTTCCATAACAGGTGTTAGCCTATTTGCCATCGCTTTAGTGAGTATCTTCCCTCCAAAAGCCAGGAGAGCTATACCCCTGTAATTTCCACAGTCCGCAGCGCTCCCTTTGTTTTTGAAAAGGTTGATTAAAAGTGTATCACGAAACTCCTGCGGAGCTTGACCACTCTCCCACACGACATCAAACAATTTTTTGAGGTAGGGTATGAGCTCTGACGACACAGCTTTAAAGATCTCAGCTGGGAGTGAGTCGGCGTCGGGAGATTTGTTATTTTTTAGCTGCCCAATGGCGGTTAAGATCTCTTCCGTTGTTAGTGGTTTATCTAAGTCTTCGAAGGTGTCATATTGAGGGATAAGATTTATAATATCGTGATCGGCTTGACTTTGCTGGTTAAGAATGTTAGAGTAGTGTTCTTTCCGTCGGGCTCTTATTTCCTGGTCTTCTTTGAGGAGATTTCCATTTAAATCTTTAATAGGGCACATATTTTTCCGACTGGGGCCGTACACTGCTTTTACTCCTTGAAAGAAATTCCTGTAGTCGTGTGAATCGGCGTACCTTTGAATTTCTCTGGCCTTGCTTGCCCACCACTCGTTCTTTATTCTTCTGATTTCGCGTTGCGTTTCATACTTAGATTGGGTAAAAGCTTCTGCTTTTGATGAGTCGTTGGGGTGGTTGATAGCGTTTTGGAAGGCAATATGTTTGCGGTCAAGAAGTTCTTGTATAAAAGCTTCATTATCGTTGAACCAGTCCTCCTGTTTTTTACTTGCTGCAGTGTCCAGTATTACAATTATTCCGAGTTTTGTATTTTTCACGGTGTTCGAATATGTGTATCTTTTGTAATTTTCTTAATAATAAAAGTGTGTAAATTTATAGAATTTTTCTTATTTCTATCTTGTGCATTTTTCAGATTTTGTAAATTTCATGTCAGACTTGGAAGTTAGCCAGGTTCACTTTCAATGCCAATGCCTTAACGAAGGTTGCAACTTCTGTAAATTTTTTCATAGGCATGCAGTTATTTTCTTTAAGAAATTGCCATTTCTGTTTTGGGGTCCCCTTTTCTATTTTATATTCAAAATAATCTTTTTTTTCTCGTTTTATGGTTGTTTAATGTAAATATATTGTTAAAGGCCTTGTAAGTTATTTCAATTGAAATCTGAAATCTAGGAGATAGTTGTGTGGTCGAAAGATGCGGAAACCTTAATATATTGTATCTATTTTAGTCTCCTATACATACACTTCCAAGTTTTAAATAAAGCGTAATATGCAAATGCAATTTGAGTAAATTATGTTGAACATATCTAGATGAATAGTTATCTGTGTCGGGATATCCAGGTGCAATCATTGTAACTAATTTTAATTGCGATCTGATTTATTTGTTCAAGGTGTATTACCAGTTTTTTCTAAGTTACACTTTGATTAGATGCTGTGTTCTCATTAAATAGTTTTTCAAATTTATATTTAAATAATCATTATAAAAATCACTCATTATGAAAAGTAATAAGTGCCTCATTTTCAATAATCCTGATTTGTTTGGTAAAAATCAATAGCATAAGTCTCGAAAGTACATTTTCACAGTTTTTGACATATAGAACGAGAAGGTGTTAATATCTATTTAATTATTTTAATAGTCTATTACACGTAGTTATTCAATGGATGCCTATCCTCTGTTTTAACGGTGATTTAACAGTTTTAGTGTATACATATATGGTGTGGGTAATATCCTTCTTTCCTTAAAGAGATATGTTGGTTGAACGATTTTGTAAGTTGAGATTCAAACATTGTACCGACTATAATGGCTAATTCCCAACAGGATGTAGACTTTTTGATTTGAATTTAATTCTGCATAATATATTTATTATTAGTAGGTACATAATTCAAGATATTTTAACTAATGGTTTAAACATTACTGCTAGAGATGCATTTCATTTTTTCGAAGAAAAGATCTATTGGATCGTCAACGATAAATAATTCACATCTAAAAATCAACATAACCTATTTTTCCGCAAATCATTTAAAAATATTGATGACAATATTTCAGAAAGAAAAAGTAAATATTTCAATGCATTTGCATGTAATTTATTTTCCTTAAATTTTGGATTCGCCAAATCGAAGGCCGCAGCCAAATCAAAAAGAGACTAGCTACTTTTTTTACGTTTATCAAGTTAGTCGTTGAACAAATTCAAGAGTTGTTATATCCGTAGATTTATTAGCTCTATAACCAAATTGACTGTTAGTACATATGTAAAGACAACCTTTTCCGTTCTGGTATTTAAAGAAAAATCGGATGTTATTCATCATGTTTTGTGGTCCTAACGCAAAATACTTACGACACACGTTTAAGTTCAGTAATTAACGACAAATAATAATCTTGGTGTGTTAGTTTTAAAGTCAGGTATGCTCCTTGAAAACTAAAATTGTAAGTATTCTACATCTTGTAGGATCATTTTGACTAACTCATCAGTTCTATAAGCTCCAGAAATATCAATTATTAAAGCAACCTAAAAAAATAAATAAGTAAGTAATCCGAATGAAAAGTTTTGTAACTTATCTTAATCATTAAATATTCTTTATCTGAAGCTCCCTTGATGAATTGATTTCCCCTTTCATTAAAATCTTGGTCTATAACCTTCAGCTTACCGTTTCAATAATGACCGAAGTTTTGGATATTTAGATATATAGTCTAGTATACTTTAACTTGGCGTGTGTATGTATGAGTTAATATTTCCGTACGATTTCATTTTCTCTTGTACACAAAGATCCAGAAATATTGTCCACGTAGACAATGTTTCTGGACTATTGCTTTAACTTTGTGTACAATATGGGAGAAAATGAAATCGTACGGAAATATTAACTCATACATACACACGCCAAGTTAAAGTATACTAGACTATATCTACATCGTGTTTCAAGGGTTGACTTCAGCATTGAATAATTGACCCATAAAGTTGAAGATTTCATCGTTGAACAAAGCTCAAAGAAATGCCATTGCAACATTCTCTGAATTCGCATTTTTATTCTTACGATAATCCATAAGACAATACTTGTATGCATGTTCGTATTTTTCTCTTGATTTTTTTGGTAGTAAATCTAATGAGGCAGTATTTACTTCCTCGATCAATTCCGGGAGGCATATACGTAATCTGCAGACGCATAAGGAATAGGTTACAACTTCGGATTTTTAAAAGTATAAAAGTAAGACCAATGACAACGAATGTAAAGTGCACATGTAGTTCATCCTAGTACGTCTGCTGTTTACTACATGGGCAGTTTGTTTATTTTATTTTGAAACAGTTTTAAACACATCTAGATTTTTTACTTTGTGAGATAAAAATTTAAATATGTTTTCCATAAAGTATCATGCGTTTATTGACATAATTAAAAAAAATAAGCTATAAGACTGGCCATAAATAACCATATCAATCCATTAACAATAAATGTAAATGGGGTTAGGTTAATATCTCAAACATTCAATTGACGTATGTTATTTTTGTTAAAGTCACAGAAATCTAGCCAACATTTTATGAAAAACATTTTAATTCATAATTACTTCCACGTCCAGTGGAAGTATAGTAATGAAAAATTTTTTTTTTCTTGAAATAGGCTTAAAATGTCATGAAACGCCGAGATTTTAAATTTGAGAAAAAAAAATTCTGTCTGTCGGTCTGTAACTTTTTTGTAAGCTCGTTTACTCTGGAACCGTTCATGATATTGACTTGAAATTTGGTACACTTATGTATTATAACGAGATCAGGAACTAGATTATATTTTGATATAATTCCGTTGAAGGGTTCGGTAAATGGGGTAAATAAGGGTAAATAGGCAAAGCAAGCAGGTAAGAGTCCATAAAATTGCAATTTAGAGCATGTACGAAAAGTCAAGGTCTCGACATTTTTTTTGGCATTAGCCACCTCTAATACCACCCCCACACTATTATGAAAGGAAGTAAAAAAAAATAAAATGTAATTTGGTGTGTATACAAGAACGAAACGTCTCAAAAAATTTTTTTGGCGTTAGCTACCCTCTCTACCACCCCCATTGCCACCACCTTATTATTAAAGGGAGTAAAAAATTAAATTGGAATTTAGTGTGTACTTAACGAGAGCCAAGCGACTCTAAAAATTTGTTTGGCATTAGCCACCCCCATTGCCACCCACGTCCTATTACTAAAGGAAGTAAAAAATAAATTGGGATTTTGTGTGTATAAGCGAACCAAGGGCCCTAAAAATTTTTTGGCATTAGCCACCCCCTCTACTACCCCCATTGCCACCCCCACTCTATTTTTAAAGGGAATAAAATATTACATTGGGATTTAGTGTGTATAAGACTTTGATACAAAATCTGGATGTGGAAGTAGTGATTGATTCCTTGGGCAGCGGTTTTTATCTTTGAGAAGTAAAACATCAACAGCTATTTACAACTGTTGTAAAATAAAATGAACACACGGTACAAAAGACTCACTTAACTGTTTTGAAAATTAAACTTTGTTGATAGAACATAGGTAAATAAAAATTATCAAGAACACTGAAAAACACAAAAGTGGGATTACAAATTTTTTAAGTAAAGAAAAATATATGCATAATAATTTAATTAAAAATACTGCATAGACAGGTATTGAACATAATTATGCAGAAGGAAACTAAGGAATAAAATATGGAAAACTGAGATTTCTGTCAAAATGAATTAAAAAAAGTTTATATTTTGTTATGCACATATAAATATAAATTTATTTTTTGCCTACTGGTTCCTTTCTGCATAACTAGGTACCTACGTCCAAAATATGGTTTCGCTATGAATATTATGTTTTTTAAATAACACACTATTAAATTTAGAAAAACGGTATTGATCTAAATTATTAGTTATTAGAAACCCCAAAAATCTCTATTTTCTAAACTTATTGTCAACTAGACTAATGTTTTTCTTTACAAAGTGTTGTAATTTGTGTTTTTTTAGGTTAGATTTTCCCGACAATCGCCCAGCCAAAGATGTTCTTATTTCTCTTCTACCTGCCATTGCAATTTTACGCCTTGAACTGATGTCGGCTGAACGGATATTTGTTTTCCTTTTCGTAACATTGTCTGCTTTTTATTTTTAGAAGAAACTCCTGTATATTTAAAAGCAGAATGCAAGCCTGATATCAAAAACTGATCTGATTTGACATACTTGCTACAATTGTCTAAATATCTTATTTTGGCTGGTCCAAAAGATTCAGGGTCTCTTTGAAGACTCGAGATAATTGACCCTACCTACCCATTTCGATTTTATTTCATCTATGTTAATGTCTGTCGCCACTTTACCAATAAACAGCGAGACATATAAGCCGGTAACGATTGTTTCCGAACCCTACCGAATCATTTTGGCTATTCCTTATGCGTCTGCAGATTACGTACCTATATGCTTCCGGGAGAGTTCCAGTAATGAAAAATTCATCATCACCCATCATCATTTCTCACTTTTATTGTCTCTGTCTTGAATTATCGATACCACCAGCAATCAAATTTCTATTCGTCAAGTTTAACAATTCCATATTGACAAGTTTCCATAGTTACCCAATCAATTTTACTAGGAATTTAACGGAAACATTTATTTGTAAATAAAATTAGTTATGTTTTTGCAAAATGAAACAAGTTTTTAATTTCTTTCTGTTTTAACGATTGCCGGAAAATACGTATAGTACGTACACTTCCTAGAATCTACGATTGAAACTGATTTTCATTTATTTTTTCTTTCTGTCTCATTCTGGCTTCGAATTCACGTTCAAATTGCAGCGTGTATATAGATTTTGGGATTCCTCCAGTCAAACCTTTGCGTATTTCTATCGCTGATATTAATTAGTGGAGTGTGTGAGTCGGAAAAAAGCCGAACATTTTGCTGTGCAATACCAAGTACCCGCCCATTTTCGAGGATGCTGGTAGAATTTCTCATTGGACTTGCGGAGCTCCCCAAACGTCCAAAAACCAACCACAAAAGAAGTTAAACGCTTATAACATATTTTCCTATGGCGAAACTTAGCGTACCCCCGTTTTCGAGAATGCTGAATACGGTGGTGATGCTGAATGTTTCTTTCGACCCATCTACCGGGTAATAAACGCCCCTGAAAGGGGTGAAAATCTTATATAACCAGCAGAATGCCCGTTTTCGTGGATGGTAAACACGGTGGTGATGCTGAATCTTTTTTTCTGACCCCCTTCAATCCAGCTAACGGCTGACTCCGAAGGGAGTGATTTTTTTTTTGTAAAATATCAGCGGCAAAATTCATTGAACCAAAATTTTCTAAAAAACCATTGGTCCCGGATTTATTTAGAAAAAAATATCATTGCGCTTGTAAAACTTGATGTACAACAAGATGCACCTGCGTAAGAGTAGGTTTAACATGTAGAATTTTTTGTACAAATTGTCGGGGGGAGAATTGTCAAAATATTACAGTACAAGATGAAAATGACCTCCATGAAACGGAATGTAATGAGACTAACAATGGCCAAATATTGTTGAATTTTGTACCGGAAATTCACATCAGCGAATCTGGACGGAAACGGCTGATGAAGCCTGTGACGTTGATAATTGCAATGTCCATTTCGAATAATATGAACCATGTAATTCTACTTTTAAGACACGTAGATTAAATTATGATATATAGATAAACGATTTTCACCCCTTTCGGGGGTGTTTATTAGTCATTTAAAGGGTTGGAGGGGTAAGAAAAAAATATAGAGCATCATCACCGTGTTCAGCATCCTCGAAAACGGACCGGTGAAAAAGATGTGATAAGCGTTTCACCATTTTTTTGGGTGGTTCTTGGCCGTTTGCGAGGTTGCGCAACTTCAAAAAGAAGTTTTACCAGCACCATCGTATTCAGCATCCTCGAAGGTACTCTCGTTGCATAGTAAAATATTTACAAGTTCGTCCGACTCACACACTTCACTATAATAGTGAACTAACATTTGCAGCTTACAAACCGTAAATTTCTACAGCTTCTTGTGAAATTTTGACGGATGCATCTGTCAGGTCTATTGTTCTGACAAGAGATTATTTTATACGAATAAATAGAAATGCCTTCTAATGATAGAAAATGTTAATAGATTGCTATACAGCCTCGACATTTATCTTATCTTCTTTGTAAAAAGGCAAAACTACACATTATTTCTACGGATCCTAATAAATAAAAATAAGTACCGTCTTTGCCTTGAGTTATTATTAAAAAATTCTAGCCACGAGTAAAAGTCACCATAATAAACGGGTAATTAAGAGATATTGCATTATCATAATTTATTTGACGCAGTTACAGATTCAGCGTGTTCTTTTAAGGATGTATAGCCTATAAATGACAATAAATATATCAATTTTGACGTATGGTAATTGTCTAATGATGTTAAATTCAAACTGTAGATAAATACAATACCACTGATTTATAATTAAAAACCATATTCACATTCACTGATATTTGCAATGAATATGTTTCCTTGCAGTTTTATATAATATAGTCCATTTAACAAGGTTCCAAAAAAGTCAAAACATCAAAAGTTTGTAGATCTTTTGACCCCCCCCCCTATTTTCGAGGGTGAGAAAAACCATGGTGATGGTTTCGAGTTCTGATATACCCTTACGTACTACTCCTATCAAGGAACAACCACCCCATTTTCTGGCTTCTCGGTCTTGGGCTTACGAGGGCTTGTCGGATCGGTTTTTTTTTTTTTGGAGAATAATAACAAATTCAGTTAATTTATGCTAAAATACCCCGGACCGACCCCCAGAGGGTTGAATCTACCCCCGTCCGTAATAGTAATGATTTTAGTGTTGCGAGCAGAGTAGTTTGAACCCCCGGAGGTTGCTTAGGTCAACTGTGGTTTAGTAATGGTCAGTTTTCCTGACATTTCCGTGAAAACCCCGATCCGATGAATTTCCGCATGCCCAGGACCGACAGCATGGAAGAGGGTATTTTTATACGTTGGGGGCAGTTGCGGGAGAGTAGCGTGAAAAATAACGCCACCATTGTGATCCCCTCCCTTGAAAACCCTTGAAAAAAAATTAGTACTAGTATAGTAGTATTTTTTAAATTTTTTGAGGATATTGCTATTACGGGCGGGGGTCGGTTCAACCCCTGGAGTCGGTCCGGGGTATTCTAGTGTAAATTTACTGAATTTATTATTATTATTATTATTCCTCAAGAAAAACCCGATCCGACGAGACCTCGCAAGTTCAAGATCGGGAAGCCGGAAATTGTGGTGATTTTTTCTTGATAGGGATAGCACGCAAGAGTTTCAGAACTCGAAACCATCACCATCGTTTTTTCACCCCCGAAAACGGGGGGGGGGGGGATTTATTGCAAAAGATTCTACAAACCTAGAAGTCCTAGAAGTATAGGTTCATTGTCATTTTTTTCATACTCCCGGTTTTGCGAACGATCCATCTTTTTTGGGTCTGAAGGACTTTTACTCTATTTATCAAAAATGAATATTAACGTTCACAAATAAGGGTTCAAAACGACTGTTTCAGACGGAGAATAATACAAAATTTATACTTACTGTTCGTTTATGCTTAACTGCTTCTCTGGTGGTATCAATTGGACGTCGTAATACTATAAATCTAACACAGTAGGTACTAACACTTTCTTAAAATTAAACCTGAAAGGGAATTTTGAAAACAAAAGAAAAAGACAATATAAAATTCAAAAATATATATTAAATCTCTTTAAAAATTCATGTTTTACAACAACTTCAAGAAAAATGTTTTTTTACAAACTATAGTCCGGCCCGTGTACAACACATGGTGAGGAACGGACGACTTATAATGTACTAACTACCGTCCAATATGCGGTTTTTGAGCTAACGATTACACAAAGAGATTCAAGAAAAGTTCATTGTTTATAAATTTTTAGTGGGCTTTTGATTGCCTACCTATTGACGTATTTTCAGTTCAATATCAATTTTGATCGCTCCTCGGAGCTTAAAAATGCTTGAATCGCAACGACGTTGAATTATATTTTGTAATTACAATATCATACGTTCAGGCAAGGTGGTCCCATGCACATATTAGTGCATGGTAAAGATACTTTTCCGACACCGAATGAATGAGGAACCAGTTTAGGGCAAATCCCGTTAAAACCCATCATTTTCCCGTCAAAATCGACTGCTAGGAATGGGGGTCCCTTGTCGCTAAAGGCTATTTTCGCTAAAACTCTCGATATACTTTGAATAGAAGCTTAATTAACTTGTCCTCATATTTAACACAACGCATGAGTTGCAGTGTAAAAGGGTTTTTAATTTTAAAATTTCCGAAATTAGTCAAATTTTGTTACTGTTTCTAAATTTTGGTGGTCGGGGCGACATTACGTCCCCGTGCAGCGGCATTTACTACACTTTCTAAAATTGCACTCCTCGATGAGTTATTGAAATTTTTGCATAAAAAACGCTCCGTAGAGCGAGAATATGATTAAAAATATAAAAACCTCTTCCAATGATATTTTCCCATGAAGCACGCTTTTCATGCAAAATGTTTCCGGATTTTGTTACATGACGGGAAGTCGTCGCGCGGATGTATATCAAAAATGATAAAAAATCGGTTAAATTAAAAAAAAGTAATTTTTTAGTTACATCACGTGAAAGTACATAAGAATACCTTCATTTTGGTAAAAAAAAATTCATTCGAGCATTTGGACAAATTGGAAAAGTTTTGAAAATCTTGTGGTATTTGGACTAAAAATTGAATTGCGACCAAACTATTGGATATTTTTTGCTAAAATTTACTTTACTTTGGTATAAAAAGTTAGCTGTAATGCAATTTTGTACATTTTTTCAGTATATTTATATACATATCGTGGGATTTGAACTGAAGGTTCATTGAACATCTATAATAAAAGAGTACCGTTCCCGTTTATTAACTAGCCTTTTAAAGGATTTGAAATAAATTAAAACTGAAAAATCACCCTTAAGAATGATCAATTTACCTCTTTTCCGCGAAAAAAAAGGGTTCCCCGCCTACTCGAAATAGAAAACTCAGGGTATTCTTAATTTTACCAAAACAAACTTATTTTTCTATACGCCAAAACAATTTTGAGACGTTTCATTTTTGTATACACACTAAATCACATTTTAATTTTTTCACTCCCTTTTATAATAATATGGGGGTGGTATTGGGGGTAATAGTGGGGGGTGGCTGTTGCCAAAAAAAAATTTTGACACCTTGTCTGTCGTACATGCTCTAAATTTCAATTTTAAGGACTCTTACCTGCTTGCTTTGCCTATTTACCCCCGAACCATTCAACGGAATTAGATTAAAATATAATCTAGTTCCAGATCTCGGTATAATACATAAGTGCACCAAATTTCAAGTGAAATGACTTCAGAGTAAACGTGCGCATAAAAAAGTTACAAACAAACCGACAGACAGAAATTTTTTCGCTAAGCCTATTTCGCTTTTTGTGTTACTATACTTCCATTGGATGTGGAAGTAATATTATTTCGAATGTATGAGCAAGCCCTGCCATATTCCCCCTCCTACAATTGGCATTAATTTCCTCACACATCCACTAAAGTGTCGATTACAACATAAGTACCTTAGTCTTCAACTTATGGTCAGTTCTGTGTATAAAATGCACCATGTAGAAATTTATAGGCATGCTGCCTGCTCAGACTTCCCTTTCATAATTTCAAGTGATTTGGCGGAAAATTCATCATAACTCACAACAATTATTCAATTTCAGTTAATTGTTTCATTTTTCAATTCCTATTATTAAGTAAATACTGTCAAACATGCTCATAATTTATCCGAATCGGCATGCTGTCCATTTGTCTATCTGTCTATTAGAAATTGCAATTACTTCTGCAATTTATATAATTAGTTTTGTTTTGTTAATGCTATTTTTTTGCAATCTTAGTTGCTATTCTCATTGAAACTAAACACTTACGTGTTTTTAATGTTATTTAAAGATGTAATGCTTTGTTTAGTTTCAGTTGTGTTACACTACACATATATATCTAACAATTCTAATGAAACGCATTTTTTAATAGGTGGTGCACTTTTTATTTCTATCTTTCTTTTATAAAGCCCATTTTTGACTCACTCAGTGTACATATCAGCGAACTTGTAACCTGGCAATCATAAAAGCCACTGTTTAGCGATGGCGTGCCAGAGAATTATAATATTTGTCAACATTCCTTCATAATCACAGTTATTATGACTTTTCCAAGGAAGTTATTGTTAAATTTATGCCTGGTATTACGTTGATCAAGAGCAAATAATGAATACTGATACAAAATATTAATCGAAATAAAAATAGATGTACAGGATGTCACCTATTCAATGGGATTGCATTGGTAACTTCTAAACCATAAGAGGTTTGTTAAGTTAGAGAAAATTTGTGAGTTTTAAACTTAGTTGAGATGCCGCTTTAAGATTAGAAAAAGATGTAGTAGCCCGGCAATATGTTATATAACAAGTTAGCTAAAATGGTGTTTTTTTTACAAGTGGGGCGATTATAGTACGAGCCGAACGCGAATGCTCTAAACCACACGAGTACAAAATTTTTTGTATCGGCATTCTAAATTAGAAAACAATATAATTTTGTAAAAATACGGAAAAAAGTATGAAATAAAGAATTTTTATTTCACACTGTGAAACGAAAACTGCCGTGTCGGATAGTAGATCATCGACCAACAGATGGCACACAATTTGTCAATAAAAAAAAGAACATGTTTATAATAGTTCTACTTATTAGCAATAGGTGGCCACGGTATTGCAATAAAGCAGTGACTGTTGCTTTTGCTCGGAAAGCCGTGACTTAAAACAGGAGTATTGTTAAATTATACGTAAAATACTCGTTTTTTGTGGGAGCTCGAAAATTAACGCAAAGCAATGGAAATACACGCAAATCGTGTAATTACACGCTAATTGACAACACTGTCATTAGTCGTGATACACACTAAAACGCTGAAATACAGCAACTTGTATAAGTACATTCAAAGTCAAATGAGTGATAGTAGAAACAGTGTCACAATAAAAGTAAACACTTTTTTGTAATGCGCAATAATAGCCAATTAAAACCAAATTCAGATCAATTGCAATGACATTTGATGACAACACTTGACTAGTGTTATTTTGACTATTGACAGCAGTACAGACTACAGAGTACGCATGCGTCCATAACTAGTGCCTTAACTGACCTCTGCAATAACGTTACAAAACATCAAAATTTAATATTACAAACAAAATAAAATTTTATATTACAAAGTAATAAATTTGTTTGTGTAAAAAATCTCTATTTGCTTGTACAGAAACATCTAGAGTAAACTGAGCTATATTTGATTATTTATATGTCACACTGTGAAATAAAATTTCTTTGTCCACGATTACTATATAATGTACTTATCCATTATGTATGTGTTTTCTCAAGCATAATGCTATTCATTATTCACTGCAGTGAATAATGATTTCATTATTCCATTGTTTTTAAAGTTTATCTACGTGCTTGTTATTTGGTCTGATTTTTTAGTAAGCCATGACAATATGTCAAAGTATAATTTTGTCACTGATTTGAAACATCAAATCATATTCATTATGTACTTTCGTTGGTTCTTTCAATTAAAAAACTGAAAATATGGATACTAATAGTGAAAATGAGGTGTATTGAACACCGCCAGAAATTACCTCTTTGAATTTATTGTCATAAAAGTAAAAAAAAGTTGTATATTTATTTATTTATTTATTTATGTATTTACTTATTTATTTATTAGATTCAACCACCCAACAGGTGACCAGTTACAGGGTGGGAACAATTACAATAATAATGTATATAAGGTACAAATATACTACAGATCAGTAGAATATAATACAATAAACAGAATGTAGAGTTATAGAAAACAGAATAGGTGAAAAAGACAGAGAAAAGAGAAAAGATACAATTATCATACAAATAGTATTAAGCTTATTATACACTAATATTCATGTTACACAGATAATAGATTTTTTATCGAGGTAAGGCTACAATTAAATATATCAAGCTCATTTTGCGGCGAATTATAATTTTTACACATAAAATATATGGGTGAAGTTTTTAATAGATTAGTCCGAGGGGTAACGAGATAAAAAGTTTCACGATTTCTACTTTCTGTACGAGGTACCCGAAAACATAGTTGTTCCAAGATAGATGAGCAATCAAAGATATTGTGAATAATTTTATATAAGAATAGCACGGAGTGTGTCATTCTTCTGTTTTGTAGACTCGATATGTGAAACCTTTCTAACATAATGCTTTGTGGGTAACCGATTGTAGGATAGTTGCCATCTTCAACAAAACATAAATACTTAACCAGACCCGGAGACCATACCAGTGAACAATATTCTAGTTTCGACCGCACAAAGGAAAAATATAACAGTTTCATAATGTCCGTATTATTAAAACCCTTACAATTCCTAATTACGAACCCTAAGTTTTTTAACGCTGACGATACAGTTAAGTTCATATGCTCATTGAAACTTAGATTTCTGTCAAAAGTAACACCAAGATCTTTAATGATATCAGGTCTTTGTAACTCTTGGTTATTTAAATGGTAATTGTAGGTAACATGAGTGCGGGCTCTACAAAATGTAAACACGTTGCATTTAGATACATTAAGAGGCAATTGATTTAATATACACCAATGATTTATCTTATCCAAGCTATTCTGCAGCTTATCACAATCTGCCTCAGTTTCAATTACATGGTAGATTTTCAAGTCATCTGCGTATAATAGACTTGAAACATCCAGGTCTATACCAATATCGTCAATAAAAATATTAAACAGTAGTGGTCCCAGTACCGATCCCTGAGGAACACCTGAGCTAGCTATAATATCAAAAGACTTGAAACCACGGTATTCTACATACTGTCGCCTGTTTGTTAAATATGAAGTGATTAAATCTAATAATGCTAACGATAATCCGAAATTACTTAGTTTCTGTATCAGAATACCATGGTCCAAGCGATCAAAAGCTTTGGAAAAATCAGTATAGATAATGTCAACCTGTTTGTTGTCATCCAGTTTTTCGGAAAGATATTGTGTAACACAGGTTAGATTAGTTTCAGTGGATCTACCTGGTACAAATCTATGTTGATTTGTTACGATCTGATTTTGTACGTGCCTGGATAATGACGCATTCAAGGTAAACTCAAAGGCTTTTGCAAAATTGCAAATTATTGTTATTGGCCTATAATTCTCAGCATTATATTTGTTATCTTTCTTATAAACAGGACATAAACGAGAGTATTTCCATACACCAGGGAATACCTGTAATTTCAGGGACAGATTAAAAATTATTTTAAGGGACAGGGAGAAGACATGTGCACAGTCCTTAACTATAAATGCAGGTATATTGTCTGGACCTTTAGTAAATTTGGGTTTTATCTTCTTAAGCGATTTTAGCACGTCCAATTCCGAAAACGTCGTTATGCATAAATTATATGCATATATTATATGTCAATATACAAACCTTTTATGAATTGGAGAATTTTCAAAAATGCTATCGTTCTAAAAACTAAATATTGATATTATTTAATAGTCGTGGACAAAGTATAGTATTTTACTCGCATATAATGGCTACTATTCACTCAGGTGATTTACGACACTCGCCTGCGGCTCGTGTTGAAACTTCACCCTCGTGAATAATAGCCATCATTATATGCTCGTTAAATAATATACTATCATCCAACACTTTCATATGAAATAATCTTTATTGATGAGATTTTAAAGGTATAAAGTGGCCCATAAGTCACTAGTGAGTTAAAGTAGTGAGCTAAAGTATACTTTAGACAGATCCGACAGATCTTATATGTCAAGCATACCTTTATATATTATATTGCTTATTCCTATATATACTGCTCAATATCTGCAATAGTGTAGACCTATTAAATAAAAAAATAAAAAAATACAGGGGGTGCATTTACCCCAGTCGAGAGGGGCAAACGCGCCTTGGTCTATATTTTCTCTATGAGCAGGGCAAAATAAAGTTTGGGAGAAATGCAATCAACCGTTATACATTATGTACCATCTACGATATTTTGTGAATGGAATCTTTATTATAACACATGAAAGAAATTAGTTCTTTCAATAACGTACAAATGAGTTATTATGAAATATAGTTTAGAGTTTAGGTAATTTATTAGAATAGTAGAAAACTTGGTTACAAACTACAAAAAAATAAACTTTATCTTAAACATACCAACTTAAGCAATAAATCATAATTAACCTAACTAAGAAATATTATGGCCTGTAAAATCGGTGTTAAAGTAGATGATCCCTGTGAGAAAATAAGGGGTTTTTAAGCTTCTTCAGACACTTCTCCTCTTCTTCATCATATTCATCATCCACGAAGGGTCATTTAGAAATGTCTTTTTTCTTATTTTTACACCTCAAAAATTTATTGCGATATTCCAATTTATTATTGGAAATAATATCTCGATGTCTTTTTTGTTGGAAATTGCACCAAAACATAATCGCCGTTACATCACCGTTGATCTTGGAATGGCATATCTAGCCGCAGCTGGCTTTACTGATAATATTTCTTTTTTAAATCAAACTTAAGACTTCTTGCAGTCCTGTAGGCCAGACGTTTAGACTTACGTACATAAGTACGTGGCATATTGAGCACAATCTGATATTAAAACAGATAATGCATTTACCCCCACCTGCTCTGAGTGCATTTACCCCATAAACCAGTTTTTGTGGGGTAAATGCGCACCCCCAGCTATCGTTGTGAGGTTGTGAAATAACTTCAAAGTAAATATTTACGAGTGTACTTCGTTATATGTATAACTTTGTGGCCAGTTGGATAAGTAATAATTGCTACCAGTGATTGAGCCTTTCATTATATTTGAATGCTTGCTAATTTGCATTAACCTTAAAAAATATGACACAAACTCCACCATGCATAAATTTCCATTAGTGCCATATAACTGACATATGACAGAATACAAATATAGAATTGGATGTGACTATAGTAACCACACTGATACGCTGCCATTTTTGCATTGCAAATAGAAAATAACAGCGGATGTTGCATTTACCCCAGAATCGCATTTACCTCCAGTCACTATACATGACTAATTGTAATCAGCCAGTCGAATATTTTATTTATCTTTATTACGTGAACATATGTGACGTTTACAAAAAAACCTATATGTCATATTTTGGAACAATGCTTGCGGAAGTTGTTAGTTTGCTTCCAGAACCAGCGATATTTAAACACTGTAATTACATGATTAGATTATTGATGATACAACCACGTAAGAAATAAAAACATATATCAACGTGCTGATTTACTCTGCTTTGTTGCAAAGAATACCTAGAAAAAATACATACAAAAGGAGGTTTTAAGTTAATTATTGATACTTGTTGATATTATGTTTATTCTATTTAGTCATGTTTAACTAATTACAATAATATTCTTGTAAATGATTTTGCGATAATTAAGTTAATTTGTACTTACCGTCTTTCTATAGAAGTAAAAAACGGTCCATTATTTTAGTTACAATTATCTCAATCTTAACAAAAATACAGTGATTTAGTTTTTACTGCACTCAAAATGATGGCGGCGTTTCATAGAAATAAATTGGTGCTAAGGAGTACCCAAAAAATGTTTGTACTTCAAAAACCTTGTGCTTCGATTTTTATCGATTGATAGTTTTTTCACTTTTGTAGGTTACCTACATATCTCGAATTATTCACATTTTTAGGTTGGAAAACGCGGTTAAAAAAATTAAATTGTTAATAACAATTGGAGCACAAGTCTTTTAAAGTACAAGAATTGTTTCGGTACACCTGAGCACCTCCCCAACAGAATCCAACCATAAAATTGCTTATGGAAAAAGTTCATTTATATTGATTTTTTGTGCTATTTTTACTGCGCTAATTGTCAATTTCGAATTTACTACAAATATTTAGTATGCCAAGAACAATACTTTAATCTGAAATTATCAAGTTAGATGTACTGAATGTTTATTCTGTACCATATACCGTTTTATCAACGCAATCTTTTGTCACCACGGTACTCATTACTATTAGTAAGCTAACTGAATCCATCACCCATTAATGGTTGGCGCTGCTACTAACTGTAGGCTGTGCAGAGGTCAGATGTCGCCTGTGGAATGTGGAAATCATCTCTTCTACGGGTGTGCAAAGATGGCAATATTTTCACAGACGAATCAAAAAAGAAAGATGGGGCATTATGTGAAATATACTCTGGTTAGACCTGTGAAGACCTTATATACTACACATAGGAGAGATATAGTCCGATAATTTTTGCTCTGTAGTTTGTCGCCCTTTTTATATATTGGGCATATTAGACTTTTGTTCCATTCCGTTGGCATAATTCATTTTTCCCAGATCTCTCTTATGAAATTATGTATTGCCTTCGTCAAATCTTCTCATCCATGCTTCAGTAATTCTGCTGGTATTTTGTCTATACCTAGAGCTTTGTTGTTCTTTAAGCTTGTGATCGTCTCTCTGACTTCCTCTATTGTGGTGTTGCAAAGGCTTCTCCAGCAGATGGGCCTGGTATTTCGGCCCGCTGTTCGGCCTGCTCTCTTACGTTGAGTAGCTCTTGAAAATATCCCTTCCAAAGTCTTCTTATTTCCTCTTTGTCACTGATGATCTTTCCTGTCGTGTCTCTGCATAAGCTGGTTTTAGGTTTAAAGCCTTCTCTTTCAGGTATTTATATACTTTTCTAGAGTGGTTCTCATTGAAATCCTCTTCAAAATTTTTCAGTCTGTCATATTGGAATTTCCTCTTCTTGAGTCTCCATATTTTGTCTGGCTTTCTTCTTTTCTCTGCATAGTCAGCTTGTCTCTCCCGTGTCCGTCTTTGCATTAGGTTTTTGTGGGACTCATTCCGTTCTGCTGTTTGCTCGCATTCCTCATCGAACCACTCTTCTCTCCTTTGTTTTGCGTTGCAGTCCTAGCACGTTTCTGCAGTCTCTAGGGTCGCAGTTTTTTTTGTTGTGACACAGTTCTTCTACCGTGTCGCCCTCACCTATCTGTGAAGTCTGTCTCTAAGTTGTTTCTTGCAACCTCTATTTGGTTCCTGGTTTTTCATCGTGTTGATATCCAGTTTCTTTGTTCTTTGTGACTCTTCTTGTTTATTTCCGTTAATCCGGCATTTGAACTTCACTCGTACTAGGTGGTGGTCAGAGTCGCAGCTTGCCCCCCTCATGGATCTTACGTCTGGGATGCTTGTTGCTGCTCTTCTATCTATGATGATGATTCGAAAAACATACTACTTGATAAAAAATTGATTACATTTTCTCGGCCGCAAATTATGACATTTCTTACTCATTTCATGATACTAAAGTTTGACATTTCAGACGGCTGTGCGTTGCCATTAGCAACGGAAGTAAAAATACTTTTTCTTCCGCTCGAGCGGACTTTTACTTCCGTTGCTAATGACAACAAACAACTAGTTTTTTTATCTTTGTATAGCTAATCGACATTTGAAGAAAACATAACATGTCTTATTCGAAGTAAAGAGAACTTTTATGACACGTCTGTAATTGCCGGACTCACTTCCTTCGTCTGGCAAACCTACAGAGTCGTCACAAAAGAATCACTTTTACTCTTAATAAATCAATATACAAGTTTTGTACTAGGTATTTCATCTTTAATACAATTTTATGTATCTCAATGGGTTCATCATATTCCAGAATTCAAATTTTCAAGTCGAGTTAATTGTTATAAACGGAGTTATGTAAAGAGAAATGTGAAATACTCTATTTTCAAGAAATGTTATAAAAAAGTGAAAACGTGCGATTTTTTCCAATTTCGCAATTCCAAATCGAATACCGAATAACCGAATTCGATAGGTCATTTTACATAAGAACATGACTTCAGTTTTTGTATGTTCACGAGTTGTATAATGCATAGTCCACTTTTATTTTGCATATTTCGACGGTCTCGCTCTTCGATTTCGTAGGTAATAACCTACGCAGATATAGAAACTACGGTTTGAATTATGTTAAGTGCGCTTGTTATAGCAGAAGTTCACAATAGATTAAAGATTTCACTAATTGGCAAAATTATTAAGTAAACAATCGTCGTAAAATAACATTCCTCACATACCTACATAATTTTGCATGTCATAGAATGGAAAAACTTTTTTAAACATTGAATATTCTTAGGAGATGTCTCCGTAGGATAATTATATTAATTATGTGGTTAAATAGTCTTTGGAATCTGTAAATTTTATTGTAATCTGTTCTTTATTAGTTCTATAAATATATTTGTTATGCAGAATTAGTAAATACATATTTGGAATAAACATACTTATCCCAATTAACATCAATTGCAAAAATGCTTTCAGACAGCTAAACTATTTGCCTTTTAAATTTAACGTCCACTTAGAAAGTAAAATTCGACAACTTTCAGAATGATATAAACAATACATACAAAGATCCGGTAGTAGAACCACTAACTGGATGGACAAAGACAGCTTACGCGTATCTGTCATAAAATATTTTTATAATTACTTCCACGTCCAGTGGAAGTATACTAACGCAAAAAAAATATTTGGTTCAAATTGGCTTAAGATGTCAAGAAACGTCAAGATTTTAAATTTGAGGGAAAAAAATTTCTACCTGTCTGTAACTTTTTTTGTGCGCAAGTTTACTCTGGAACCGTTTATGATATTGATTTGAAATTTGATATACTTATGTATTGTAATGAGATCTGGAACTAGATTATATTTTGATCTAATTCCGTTGTAGGGTTCGGGGTAAATGGGGTAAATAAGGATAAATAGACAAAGTAAGCAGGTAAGAATCCATAGAATTGCAATCTAGGGCATGTACGAAAGGTCAAGGTTTCAAAAATTTTTTTGGCATCAGCCACCCCCCACCCCCACTGCCACCCTCAATACAACCCCCAAACTCTTATGAAAGGGAGTAATAAAAATTAAAATGTGATTTAGTGTGTATACAAGAACGAAACGTCTCACAAATTTTTTTAGCGTTAACTACCTCCTATACCACCCCCATTGCCACCCTGAAGCGGGAACGTGTTCGTTTGCGGACCAAATATCAAATATTTGTGTACGAGAGCCAAAGGCCTTTAAAATTTATTTTGGGATTAGCTACTCTACCACTCCCATTGCCACCCCCACCCTATTGTTTAAGGGAATAAAAAATTAAATTTTGATTGGTTCTCGTATACCCAATACGAGAACCAAGGGCTTCTAATTGTTTTTTACATTAGCCACCCCCTCTACCGCCCCCACTCTACTATTAAAGGGAATAAAATATTACAGTCATTACGAATTTTAAATTCAAAATCTGAAAAAATTCAAATAGCACCGATAATTCACTAATAGTCCAAGTTAATTGACAACCTCACTCCAACATTCATATTCACCAAAATACAACTTAAAAGTTACCAAAAACTGCCCTAAAAAATACAGCCCCCTCACAAACTCGCATCACATCACATATACTTTCCACACACCAAATCTTAAGATTGTCACTCGTTTTTATGTTTTTATCAGACATTTTTCTCTTAAATTCAATTCCCCAATCAAGTTTTAAATCATACATCAAAACACTCTTCATTCACTTTCCCGACGTGCCAGCTAAACATTCATCAAAACTACTTTCAATTTTGTATGTTCCACCCTGTATCAAAACTTACTTCCCATTCATTTCAATACACATCTATAGGAACATTCTCATATGAGACAACATAGTTTAAAAGACCTTTGAATACGTTACGGGCCGCCTTCGAATTCCAATCTTTCCGCAGTTATTACAAACAACTTCCAAACCCGAATCAATTCAAACTTCATTTATACATCAAAAAGTTCCCCTTTTTATGCCCATCTCATCTTATGACTTTTCGTCCCGAATGTTTAATTTTTCAAAATGCATTATTGTGCAATATTGCGCAA
Source organism: Leptura quadrifasciata (assembly GCA_963675555.1). NCBI lineage: Eukaryota > Metazoa > Arthropoda > Insecta > Coleoptera > Cerambycidae > Leptura > Leptura quadrifasciata. Next base: position 144,357,466 of record OY776675.1, read on the forward strand.
TGTTATGAAATGTTGCGCAATCGAGCTCAGATGACTTGCGGGGGATAGCTATCCAGTTCTTTCCAGACCTCTGCAAGCACCGTCACCATCGAACCATATAAATAGCCGAGCCCGACGAGCTCTGGCTAAGTCAGTTTTCTGGTGTAATTCGTGATAATCAACCTCAGTACCCGTGCTACTTCCTAGGCCGAAACCTAGTAAAAATGAGTTAATATTAATAATAATTTGCTCCAGCGCAATAAACAAAATGAATTTGTTTTAATAAATATTAATTCTACAATGTTCTGTCTGTTCTTTGCGAAGCTACTATTTTGTTTTAAGTCGGAATTTCTACTGTTGGCAAGTTACTTGTATTACTCTGTTAATTTTAAATTTATTGATACGCTTTACGAATCGTGTTCTTAATTTAAATATATTATTTTCGTTCATTTTAAAACAAAGTGTTTAGTAGAGTGTTTTTTTATGTCTCGGCTGTTCTTGCCGAATTTGCTTCGTTCGTCCGTCAAGTATATCCTCGTCACCAAAAATATCACTTTTAAAATGACAGTTTAAGTTCCCAAAATTTGTCATAAAATCCATAATTCTTTGACGTTGGAATAAAGTAATATGTTATTTAATATGGAGTAGAGGTGACAATTTTTATATCGAAGATGTACAAAAACGACCGAGACACAAAAAATCACTGTTTTCCTCATGAAACCGCTATTTTCTGTGAATTAATTCTTTGTTGTATTTAATTAAGTTTCTTATTTTCCAACACAACGAAAGCTTTATCCTGGTTCATTATTAGTTTTTTGTCGTTTGGATAATAAGATAATGTAAGTTGCTACGATTTACACGTACATAAACAAATGAATACGTTGGATATTAGTGGTTATAAGATATTACATAAAGAAATCACTTGGGCTACTGTAGCGTAGCAGATATCGCAGGCACAACTTAACCCGGATAAGTGATGTAACGTGCCCACGATAAAATTTCTCTAGCTCAGACTATCTCAGGGCGTTAAGCCCAAGTTTACATAAACTATGATAAATTATTAGTTTACTTACTTACACAAATCACTGAGGGTGCCATACGTAGTGGTCGCAGGCGAAATAATGACACTTTCTTTAAACATGAAATTCACTATATTACACAATTCACAGATATTGGTTCTCTAGCATGTAACCTGGCGATGTTCAAAAGGTGTTGCAAATTTCTTGATTAATAAGTTATAACATTAATAAAATGCCTCGTGTAGCTACACATCGGTTTACAACGTGAGGATAAATAGTAATAAATTCTGCCACAATGGGTCTGTTTTAGAGAACCTCCTTAAATAAATATAAATGCATACAATCTTTAAATATGTACAAGTTAAAATACAAAAATATGAATCGAATATAACCGCACAGAACCACTGAAGGTGGTCCCCGGTAAATAAAAACAACACACTTATCTAGGGTGGTACGATACCGACTTCGACGTGGAAGAATCTGTAGCCCTACGGAGGTGTCTTCGGGACAAAAGAAATTGACCCAAGGATGGGGTTGATTATAGCCTCTCCAGCCCTGGAACTTTCTACTGTGTGTGGATGCCCCGTCCGTGGAACCCTCACTGATGAGGGAACAATCCACCAATGTCCCTAGAAAGCCACAGTTGGACGAATGGAGCCGAGTCCGCCATTCAAATCGACACGATACTTCCAAAGGAAAGCCTTGTATACTTCAATATCCTGCTTCCGCAGTTAAAATTTACTCACAACAACAAAATTTTGCGCTAAACGGAACAACAACAGATGGAGAAAATTTTCCTGTGTTGATAATCCCAAAATCCACCAGGATGATGCCTTGGATAAACCGAGTTTCGTAGAATTATCAACTGTATATCGCCAATAAAAAATGGTTGCCTTCCTCACCAACTGGAAGTATATCGCGCTCCCGTGGACAGTAGCGAAAGTCTGCTACGGACGTAGCGGTTGTTATTATGCGGCCCACAAAACGCTAAGGCGCATGGTGGGTCGCATACGCTAGAGGTCCGCAACAAAGTAAATTAATGTTTAATTTGTAAGCACTCATCACTTGCAATATTAGTGATATCGTCAGCAAGATCAGAATATTAATAAATAATTGCCTAAATCATTTGCGTAAAGAGTAAACAATAGTGGATCTAAAGTGATACCTTGCGGTACACCAATTTCTATAATATTAAAAATAACATTTTAACGAACGCAGCATTTTAGTATAGAAGATTTTAATCTATATTATTTGTAAAACTTTAGATTTTAGCATTACACATTATACGACAATTTTCCTCCCTAGTTGGGACTATTTTTCAAAACAAGAAATTACCAAATAAAATATTTATTTAATTGTTTCAGGTTCTCAAACAAACCAAAATGGCGAAAGCAGAAAAGAAAAAAGCCGAAAAGAACCAGAACGACAAAAGCAAGGAAGCAGAATCCAAATCAGTCAACATAGACTCAATGACTTGGACACAAAGATACAATTTCCTTATGGAAAACATCACCGTTGAACCAATGCTCGCGTGCTACATTATACCTAGCGTTTTAGCTAGTTTGGCCACGCAAAACTTGAACTTAGAAAAAGCCTGTCGCGTAAACCTCGGTTACACAAAGGAAGTCTGTGATGCTCTTACAGAGAGGCGGACGGCAAACTACAGCATGGAAGAAAGAGAAGTTCAGCAACTTGTAGCGTCCATGGGAGTATGGAAGACTATGCTTCAAAGTGCCCTTCCCGCTTTCTTGATAATGTTTATCGGTTCTTGGAGCGACAGGTGGGGTAAAAGAAAACCTTGTATGTTGCTGCCAATCGTTGGCGAGTTCATGACAGTGGTGGGTTTGATGGTATGTACTTTTTTCTTCTATGAACTGCCCATGGAAGTGGCAGGATTCGTGGAGGGGTTCTTTCCCGCTATAACCGGTGGATGGTTCACGATGTTTATGGGTGTGTTCAGTTATATCGCTGACGTTACAACGGTAGATATGCGAACATTACGAATTGGTATAGTGAACGTGTTCTGTTCTCTCGGTATACCGATTGGACTTGCCCTGAGTGGCGTATTGTACAAAAAGATTGGTTTTTACGGAGTGTTTTCTATATCGGCCGTCATGTATGTTATGGCGCTTTATTACGGCTATAAAAAAGTGAAAGAACCTAAAAAAATTGATATACCGACGTTGCCCAATCAATCTTGCGCATTCATAAGGGACTTCTTTGACGTGAAGCACCTCATCGATACATTTAAAGTGGCTTTCAAGGAAGGGGAAAACAATAGAAAAGTTAAAGTGATGTTGCTGATGTTGGTTGTCATGGTTGTCATTGGGCCCATGCATGGTATGTAATATTATTTATTACTTTCTGTACTGAATTAGAAGACTTTGATATGACATTGATGTATTTTTTCAATTATCAACATATTGAGCGCCATGACCTAAGCGCGTTTCAATAACTAAATGTTCATAATTCAGATCAGATTAAAATTAGTATCTTGGAAATTGTAAAGATTATTTCAGGGTTGTATTGAAAGTAAGAAGAGGGGTTGTAACTCTTCGTCGAAACTTTTCATACAACCTGCTCTAAACTTTAATTTAGTTCTAAATATCGGTATATTATCTATTAAAAGATGGGTGTTAAGAAAAAAAATATCTACCTCAAGGATCTGTGTTAAGTCTATTGTTATTCAATGTTTACACCCTCGACTTAAACAATATGGGTATGGAAGCTAATGTTTTAGAGAATGCAGAGGATTTCTGTATATATATTTCCAATAAGACCTATAATCAATGCATCACTGATTTGAAATATATTATGTATTGCTCTGAAAGTTACTTTTTTTCAACAAGAATTTGATATTTCCCCCAAAAATCTGCAGTGGTTTTTTAATCAAGACATAGATTAGCTCAGACTAACAATTTGAACTTAGCGGGCATAAACATCCCAGTTTGTAATAGCTATAGGTATCTGGGGGTGACCATAGATAGTAAATGACATGGGAAGCACATATCTCCGAATGTCTAGTCAAATGTGAAAAAAGTCTCAATATCTTAAAAGCAACAAATAGACGTTCTTGGGGCACGGATCCTAAAATAAGCCTTCTATTCTTTAGGTCTTATACTCGATCTATTTTAGATTATGGCTGTTTTCTTAACCATAAAATCAAGACTTACCAGATTAGACAGGCTCCAATATAAAGCCTTACGATTAGTACTTGACGCACTTAAAAGCCCTTCGACTGTCTAGCACAATGTAATAAACCCCCATTAACGCTAAGACAGGAATTTTTTGCCAAAAAATTAATAATGAAATATCGCAGCCGAACCGATAATGCACTTCTTGCTAAACTGGCTGAACTTTCTGCATACGATTTTAGAATACCGTATTGGCTAAATAAAACATCTCCGGTTCTTGCAAATGCATTTAGTAAATCTCTAGATTACAACTCTGTTTCTTAGTCCAAGCATCTACCCATTTTCTACTCAGCATACGATATTGCATTTGTAAAACCCACCGTCAACTTATCAGAGTATAATTGTCAAGAAGACCATAATGCAATATTTTTGGAAATTGTATCCCGGTACCCGAATCCTTGTAAAATATTTACAGATGGGTCTAAGTCACGGAGCGGTGTAGGCTGTGCAGTTTTCATCCACAATACAAAATAATAGTTACTGACCAAGCTAGATGCAAAATGCTCTATATACACTGCATAGTCAATTGGTATCAGCCAAGCTTTAGACTGGGAACTATAAAACAGCACAAACTATTTTGCATTTCTAATCGTTACCAATTCTCAGTCCATCTTACGAGCTCTTTCCGACCCAATGAAACAGATCTTCCATAATAAAGTTCTAGTGGATATATTAGAGAAACGCCTGAAACTAAAAAAATAAATAGACACGTCACATACATTTGGGCAAAAGGACACTCGAATATTAGTGGTAACAGAATAGCGGACAACTTCCAACAACTGGGGATGCCCTTGAATTGCTACCATTTACTGACATTATTAAGAAACTCAGATTTATGTACAGTAGAGATTTAGAACCTTTTAACTGTCGTCTCCTTTATTTTAACCTGTGTGAATTAACCTATGTTTTCCGTTGCCTTCTTGTTTGTCTCGAAAGTCGCCATGAAAGGCACCTTGACATGAATAAGCGTGTGTTCCCTGTGTTTTAATGTTGGTTCCTCCCTATCTTACCTATTAACTCTGAGATAATTTCGGTAGGGTCTATATTTCTAAATTTCGTGGTTAAATGGACTATGTCCAAAGTCAATATTAAAAAAAAAACTAAAATTAAGAATAGTAGAAAATATAGTATTAGAAATGAAACTAGTTGCAAACATTATAGTGTTGATAACAATCGTTCCTCATACGGTTAAAAATTACCTACCCCTTAGATGAATAGGGATTGAGCTCTTCTTCCTTTTCATTTTCTATTTTCGTCTTCTTCTTTTTTCTTTTTCTCCTTCTTCTTATTCTTCTCTGTTCTAATTCATCAAATGTCTGATATATGCTTTCCCGTCTCTATTTCATCCGACATGGTTCTGTATCTCCCCTCTATTGGTCTTTTTTCTTGCCAGGTTCTCCATTCTTGTATTCTTTTGCTCCATTTTCCATTAGATCTTGACCATCTCTATTTTGCTACATGTTCTTGCACATCCTTATTATTTTTTTGTTTATCGTATTCCTTCCTTATTTTATTCTTTATTTTTATGTTTGTCATTTGACGCTGTATTGCAAAGAAACTAGGAGACTATCTATAAAACTCTAATAAATATTTTTCACAATGTTTTTTGATAATCTGAACCGCAATTATATGTTTATAATAATGTTATTCTTTTGTTTTCATTGTATATTCATATCATAATTTTATCAAATTAATGGTATCATAATGATATTTTTTATTTACAATACTTTCTCTCTGCTTTCATAGTGGTTCAACTGCTTGCTCCACTTTAACTAACTCATTACCGGAAATTACAAAATAAAACAAATGTTAATGTCGTCTAACTTTATTGTAGAAATAACTCATCATATGAAATATTCCAATCCTTCTTTTATGTCTCCATAACAAAATGACGTAAGATTTTTAAAATATTGCTTCGTGCAAATTATAATGAGACTAACATATCCTTCTTGGTTAGTTTTATTAAATTTTAGTAAATACTTTAAATAATCTAAGATGTGTACTCTCAAAAACAGTGAAAAGAGATAGAAACACATCAAGAATCGCCTCTTGTAACTACAAATATAATTACTTCTACTTTGGGTACTTTCAAAATTAGCATCAACCTAAACAAAATGTTATTAATATATTCTTGATTGACACTATAAATTTATTGTGCAATGAAGAAATTAATGATGTAAATTTGTATTTTTTTAAAGTTTACTATCCAGATAATACCAGTTGCATATTAATGAATTCAATAAATAAAATATGCGTGCGTATTAAGTTCCAAAGCTCTTAATTAACGGGACTTATTGAATAAATATAAATAAATAGCTAAACAAATATAGAGAAAGCATATATTATGAAACAGGAAATTAAGTTTATACACTGTGCACAAAAAATTGAGAATTTTATAATAATCGCATTTGCGTACGTCTCCGCAAAGATGTGTTTCCTTATGTATGTACACGTTTACATGATTTAGATTTCCAAAACAAAAAAGTTATGTACAAGGGTTATTCACTAAAAAGTTTAGTATAAAAGCTATAGGATCTTACCTATTGATTATTGAAACGTGATAAAAAAAACAATATCATGTATAGGTCACGTGATACGAAATAAATATATGCTTTTTTTTAATGGAACACCCTATATAGTATTGCATTTTCGAGAAGCCCCTTTCCTCCTTATTTCAAATATGTAATATTGTATAGGTCTATCTTATATACTTCTTGACATATTTGACATTCAAAATGCAAATGAGCTGCTTTATTGCAAGACGAGTGAGCCATGCATGTCAAAACGCAAGTGAAACAAAAATAAGAAGGTAGGCCACGAAAATAATTATTTTATTGTTTATTCAATTTTGACATTTCAAACCGTCATTATTAACTCCATAGCAACAACCGTAAATAGTTGGTTATTCACTAGTAAAATAAAAATTGTTTTTTACGACTGCTTTGAAAAGTCCCTCTAACTACGCACTACTAATTACGCTTGAAAATTATTGATTGATAAATCTTTAGCGGATGCTAACAGTATATGACAACTGCAATTTTGAACATGTAAATTATATAACTAATCAATTAAAAAAATGTTCAAAGCTCATAGCGTCTTCTTAAGTTTAGGAAAATATTGCAAATAGCGTTATTATGGTTTCTGTTTAAATTTTTAATTACCTCTTGAATTTTTGCTTTAATGGCCTGGAGATTGTGGTTATGATTAAAATTGACTTTGTCTTTTTAAAAACCCCCATAAAAAGCTATCTAATGGCGTCAAATCAGGGCTATTTGGTGGTCATCGAATGGTCCCAGCATTGTCTATCCAAATGGGAAATTGATTATTTAAATGTTCCCGAACTTCGAAAACGCTATGTAAAGTCCTGATGCCAAAACATTCTGGACAATACGTCCATAGGGAATTCTTGAATTAGACGATCTACCTCTGGTAAAACTATTTCGAGATATGTTCGTCATGTCAAAGTAAAATCATAAAATATAGGCCAAACTACTTTTTTTTTTAATTCCGCACCAAACGTTTGTTTTTTCTATTAAATACTCCAGCCGCCGTGGAAAAACTTGACTTATCTGTTCACATAATTTGTTTTAAAACATCAGGATTTTCATCTAATCCATGGGGCATGATTTGACAAAACTCCAATTTTCTACACTTTTTTTTTTCGTAAGGCCTATATTGATGCTTTTTCAAAGTTTTTTGAATGTTTGAATAACTTTTTTCCATTTCACGATAAGCATTTAATAAAGTATTGACCTAATTTTCTAAAACAAATATTAAAATCTATTTTTATAATAAATTATTTTTTTACCTTCAAAGTATAACAATAGATCTTCCTCGTTTGCTTTAATGTTACGTCGTTTTCTTGAAAAACTATGGGTCCTATTTACATGACGATAAATATTCAAAAACGGGTTTACACTAGGAATTGCTCGATTCGGATATAACGTCATGTATTCTCTTCTTGCGGCACATTTACTTTTATTATTTTTCATATAAAGAGAAAATATTTCGACCTTTTCAGCCTCGCTATAACCCATTTTGATTAAATAAATGTTAATAATTACGGCCTGAAATGTCAAAATTGAATAAACAATAAAATAGTTATTTCTCGTGGCCTACCTTGTTATTTTTGTTCCACTTCTGTTTTGACATGCATGGCTCACTCGTCTTGCAATAAAGCAGCTCATTTGCATGTTGCATGTCAAATATGTCAAGAAGTATTTAAGATAAACCTATACAATATTATATATTTGAAATCAGGAGAAAAGGGGCTTCTCGAAAATGGAATAATATATAAGGTATTCCATTTAAAAGAACATATATTTATTTCGTATCACGTGACCTATACATGATTTTTTTTTCATCATATTTTTAGTTTTTTCTTTAAATTCTCGAATATATATAATTAATTCTCATGCGTTTAAGTGAACTTGCAACAAATTTATATTAAATTAAGAGGAAATTTACATAAAATGGTATTGTAAAAAGAATCCGAGCCGAGTCTCTCATTAATAATCATAATTTATGAATACCCAATTATATAAAAAGTGCACTAGTGACTTAAGAAATTATATGAGTATTGTGTCATAAAAATACCCTATCAATTAACTAACTTAATTATTAATTAACGATAATAAAAATATAAAATTTTCCAAAATACATTATTCTAAAGAACTTTTTATTAATTTGTACACCCTGTATATTATTACTGAATGATGAAAATTCTGTTCATGAGCACTTCTGTATATTAAAAATAGATAACGCTGCATAGCTTAAAAAGAACATAAGTTGGGTACTATTTGTAATAAAATTTAAGAATACTTTTTTCCATATCAATTTTAGCTTCAGAAACTTTACACTTTCTTTATAATTTGTATTGTATGTATGTATGTTTTAAATTTCTGTAAACGTTTTCAAAGTATCAAACAATTTTTTTTTATATTGTCATTGAACAGTTAAGGTAGCAGTCCCTACACGTATCTAAAAAGACCTATGTTGAGAGTCCCTCGTTCGTTCTTTATTCTTAAATTAATTTCTCCATGTTGCTTTCTTGATTATTATTTTGTTTTTGTTATCTGAATCTACTTTATTCTTCTTAATTGTGTTAATGTTTTATTATAGCAAAGATTTGAACAACTTATTGAATTATTTTATTGTTTTATTTAATCTCCATGGCAAGTAAAATGTTTGTTAAAAAAAAATTATTGGTTTAAAAAAAATGTTTTTATAATTACTAACGTAGTACCAATGAATAAATATGGCATGTGATATATCGTTGAAAAGGGAGGAAAATACTCTATTTAATGGCGTCATTTCCCGCCCGTTTCAAAATAATTTTTTTAACAGTCTGAAGAGTAAATCTCAAAATACAGCGGTTTTGAAAAAAAATAGATAAAACCTCGTTGAAACACTCTGTTTTGCAAAAAATTTTCGCCTTAGAATTTTTCTCGTATCTCTTCAAATAATAGAGATATTTGGCCTAGACATTTTCCGCATTTTCGATATTTTCCACCATAACTCTTAAAGTAGGCCATTGATTTCAAATGTTGTTAAACCATTTTGTAAGTTATATAAATCGGCACAATTTTCGTAGGAATAATTTTTTTTATACGACCGATATTAAGTGAGATATTCTCGAGTGCCCTGATAAAATGGAATGGAATCTCGTCTGCCATCTTCAGGTTCTCACTGAAAGCTGCCTAATGCTGCTCCTCGTTGCTCGAACTGAAGTCGACCATCGACGCGAGAGAGCACCCGGAAGTACAATAACACTTCATTTAACACCCGCAAAAACCTAGAAAACAACATATATATATATATATATATATATAGCTCTACCATTTTTGGGCATTAGATCAAATTTGAATTAAATGATGCCTTTCAGTATCTTATAGTTATAAAGGTAACTTGTACAATTTCCTTATAAAGGTAACTCGTACAATTTCATTGATAGAGATCATTTAGGTTTCTCAGATAAATCGTCATATGTACCATTTTGAGTCCACATTAAGTCTCATAAATACGAGCTAATTCGATTATTTTTTCCGCATATATTTTCAAAAGATTTCATGATAATCATTTTCTACTTTTAGTGGAACCACATGCAATCTTAAATATTCAAATGACTTGCGAATAAGGAAATTCCAATAAACTATATACAGGGTTACTGGTAATTGGATACATTCCTTTGGAGATGTGATGGGGCATGAGCTAAGGAGTAAATCTAGCCCTAACATACATTATGCAAAACTCAATAGTTTTTGAGATATTTAAATTTTTTTGTTTTTCACAAAAAAGTAGATCTTAATGTCTTAAAGTTAATTTCCGAAAAATCTACTTGACATTTTTAATTTTTTTTTACTGGATTACTTGTCCAATATATAGATATCCGTTTGGAATGAAAAATATCCGGAAACATTTCGATCATGTGAACATTTAAAATAAAAACTTGTAAAAATTTTTTTCTTAAATCAGTTATGAAATTTACCTATTAGATTTTTTCAAAAAAATATTAATGTAGCACGCGTACAAATTATTATAAAAACTTCCTTATTTCAATAGCTATCTAACTAGGTAGAAATGTTTAATGTACTCTTGTTAGTTCTAATAAAAAATTAGTAAAGATAATGCTGGTGGCGGAATTTATTAAACGGCTAATCGTTCATTTTCATTTAAGTCAGTCAGTCCTTGACTTTGACGTTTGTGCATATATGTCATTAATTGACATTCTTATCTCCGTGTCCCTTAAGTTTGTTGGTCTTGTTAAATTAGTTATCGAAGATTTTGATTTTGCTCGTAGTTGTTGTTATTAGTTGTTGTTATTGTATTTTCTGTGCCATGACCGCGTATGCCAACGCAGAATACGTTGATATCTTGTTTGTCTATGGATACTATGGCGGCAACGCTGCTGAAGCTCGCCGAGAATATGGTATTTGGTACCCTAACCGCCGCTTATCAAATGCACGTGTATTCAGTACGGCATATCGAAATATCGCTGAAACTGGCTCCGTGAAATGTAGAAGAAGTGACGCTCGTGCTCCTCCCGTTTATGAACCAGATGATGAGGAAGAAATATTGAGGTATTTTGAGGAAGACCCAACTATTTCAACTAATAAAGTCGCAAGACTAACCGGAGCGTCACAATGGAAAATTTGGTCTACGATACGTAGAGTTGGATGTCATCCTTACCACTATACCCCTGTCCAAGGCTTGGAGGAAGGTGATCCTGGAAGGAGAGTGGAATTCTGCCGCTTTATATTAAATTCAGATGCAGAAAGTGCAAATTTTTTAACAAGTATTTTATGGACGGACGAGTCGAAATTTAATCGCGAGGGTATAACAAATTTCCACAACGTACATTATTGGGCAGAGGAAAATCCCAAGTTAACACGTGAAACTAGTTTCCAAATGAAGTTTTCTATTAATGTGTGGATGGGAGTCATTGGCCACTATTTAATAGGGCCATACTTTCTTCCTCAAAATTTAAACGGGGAAATCTATGAAAATTTTTTAAGAAATGATCTGGCGGTGATTTTAGAAGATGTTCCTCTCGCCGTCAGACAGCGAATGATGTTTCAGAACGACGGTTGTCCAGCACATTATCGGCTGACAGTACGACAGTTACTTGATCAACGTTTCCCTAACCGTTGGATTGGAAGAGCGAGCCCAATACCTTGGCCAGCGCGAAGCCCTGACTTAACACCCCTTGATTATTACGTATGGGGTCATATGAAGGAGATGCTCTATGCCACACCAGTCAATACTATAGAAAAGCTTAGACAAAGGATAGTCGATGCTGCCCAACACATAAGGCATAATCTGACAACCAGAGTAACAAGGACGGAAATAAGAAGACGCTGCCGTGTCTGTATACGGAATAGGGGCTCCCATTTTGAGCAAGACATATAAAAAATAAAGTACAACTTTGAAATTAATGAAGAATTAAACTCTACTTTTAAAATGTTTTTTACTGTTTATCTAAAAATAAAATTCGTACTACTTGTGTTATTTTTACTAGTATTTTCTTAGAACTATTAAGGGTACATTGAACATTTGTACCTTGTTAGATAGCTATTGAAATAAGGCAGTTTTTATAATAATTTATACGCGTGTTACGTTAATATTTTTTTGAAAAAACCTAATAGGTAAATTTCATAGCTGATTTAAAAAAAAAAATTTTTAAAGTTTTTATTTTAAATGTTCACATGATCGAACTGTTTCCGGATATTTTTCATTCCAAACGGATATCTATAATATTGGACAAGTAATCCAGTAAAAAAAAATTAAAAATGTTAAATAGATTTTTCGAAAATTAACTTTTAGGACATTAAGATCTATTTTTTGCGAAAAACAAAAAAATTTAAATATCTCAAAAACTATTGAGTTTTGCATAATATATGTTAGGGCTAAATTTACTTCTTAGATCATGCCCCATCACATCTCCAAAGGAATGTATCGAATTACCAGTAACCCTGTATAATTTATCTGGAACTGGAACTTTTATGTTTAATCTAGTTGTATCATGAAAATATGAAATATCCTTAACTTCTTGTACACAGTGCATTACTTCGGTTCAAACGAATAAAACATAAGACTTTTTGAAGGTAATTCCCAAGATTTTACACATTTTGTGTCAATTTTATCTGAAGGTTAACAAGGATCTTGCGGATATTTTTTAAGTACGTTTATTTTTATGTTAATTCTATTAATGGAATTTTACAAATGCTGTATTACATCACAAGGAGGAACTAAACAAATAAGTTTTTGTAAACTATTTCTTAATAAACAAAGACAAATAAATAACCTAAGTAATGACCCTAATTACACATGAGTCCCAGTGAAAACTGTTAACCAGAAATCGAACATCCTTATATCTGAAATATACGTTGAGGGCAACGTTCCTTGAGTGCGTTAAAGTATCATAAGTTTAAAATCTTTAATTAAAATTTATTACGTATGTGAAAACGATGGAATCAAACTATTTCTATCACACGGAAAATTCCGTGCAAGTAAAAATTCAATTTACCTCACTTAGCACTATGAGCGTAAAGAAGGTTACAAAGTTCATAATCAACAACTTGTCTAGGTTTAAAAATATCTGAGGTTACAAGTTAATTAAAACAGTATTTTATTCCAAAGAAGGTAATCGTTATATAACTGTGAACCTTCTACAATTAATCTATGTATCTTTTTCATTGACAATGCTGCTAGAAGTACAAAACCTTTTGAAAAGTTATCATTGACATTAATATCCGTTGAGGTAGTTGCCGGGCGCTGTGGTTTTTGCTGGGTATCAACTTAATCGACATTTACCTTTGTAATTAAATATATAAATATAAATTTTTTAGTAGCCTTGGAGAAACCGAACACAGAAAGAAAAATACTTACAAAATGTACAGTTCTAATAGTAGACATGAGGAAGTGCACACATTTAAAAGTGCATGGCTTTTATGTGGTTTTAATTCTTGTGAAAGATCTTGAACCTAATCGACTACATTTGTAATTGGATACATACGTTTAAGAATATTATTAACCTTGAAGAAACTTAATATAGAAATAGTAAAAATAGTTTTAACATCTGCATTTTAATAAGGAAGAAAGTGTAATCAAAATATTTAATAAGACGCAAATTTTCCGATCGGTTTTTTAGATTTTGTTAATACAAAATTAAAACCAATTGAAATCAAGTCGCCATGCTTTCGCGATAAATGGAAATTTATGACAGCTGTCAAAGCGTTTGCGAGAAATGTCAGTTTAGCCATGAATATGGAGCGTTGGTCAAATATTCAACGCCCTTTGCGGTTGAAGCTTATTTAAAAAATTTCATTGTAATCACCCAACGTTTATTTCGTCTTAACTTTCATTTAAATCCACGAGATTCAGTTCCTAGTCGAACAACAATTAAAAAGCGGGTACACAAGTTTCACAGTACTGCTCCATGTGCCACAGAAAAATCAAACGGAAGAACTCGTTCTGTACGCATACTTGAAAATGCCGAAAGGGTAAGAGCAATATAGTAATACGACTATAAAATAATAGATTTAAGGTATAATAAATGTTTTATTTATTCAATCTCTCATGTCTTTGCAAAATAAAATTGAAAATTATTATTGTTAACACATCAGATTCTGTAAAATTGTTATTATTTGTTATCACCTAGTTACCGAAAAATATAATTTTAGTGGCTAGTATACGCTGGGTAGGAGTTTACGCCACATGACAACATATCATCCTCAAAGCAATGTTATGGTTGAGAGATTCCATAGAACCTTAAAGACTACATTGTTAACCAGGGCTAATGCAATTCACCAGTATGATGAATGGGTGCCAGTATGATGATTGGGTGGGTGGGTTCTGGGGAAGCAGATGTGAATTTTTATTGTTAATAAAGTTTTATTGAATTGAATTGGTATAACTTTCTGTTCCGAGCAATTATTATTTACGTTTTTGATTCGGTAAATGCTTTTTGGGCCTCCCTTGGTATTCTATTGAGAAATTTACAAATACACCTTGTTGAATTTCAATTCATGACTCCATGATATAGCATTTGCGCCCTTCCTAGAGCCGTCTCTGGCCTTGAGAGAAGAAATTTGCAGATAAGCAGTTAGATAATTTTTTTTTGTCCTAAACAATAATTAGTGGACATGTTTTTAAATTCGACTAAAACTTGTCTTTGGCTCTGTCTAAAAGTGCCCTCGGTTCACCCGATATCACCAATATTCAATTACCTTGGACCTCACAAGCCTTATGTTCAAATTTCCACGTCGAGAGGTCTTCGAGAATACATATATCTCCCACAGATAGACTAACAGACGGACTGACAGTCACACAGACGGCATGCCATTTCGGATAAATTTGCTATTTTCTGGCCTCAAAACGTTCACTTTCATGATAACCTAGAATTTCGATTTTTCACAACGTCAATACTTTCTCCATCTATTGATGAGAAAGTAAAACCTACTACTAGTAGTAATGACAATTAATTACAATTTCAAGTCGCTTCTGCGAAATAATTTTAACAATAACATTTTAGATTGGCTAATAAATTATTTGCAAACGAGTACGTGACCCTTATTTCGGCACAACCTCTGGTATTTGAAGAATAATAAATTATAAAATTAGCGTATCACTTGTAAACAGTGGGTGCAGATTGTATTTTTGACTCACAGGCTCATGAATTATGCAACAAAATAATTCCCAGTTTTATTTATTCACTTCGCGAACTTTCTGCTCAAGTTCACAACTAAAATTGTGATTCTACTTTACATGCGACGGAAAATTTACGATATGTATTATTTTAATTTGATATTTACAAACTGTAATTTAAAAATATTTAGTTTATTATTAAACAGATATTTAGCTGTATAGTGGATCGTCAAAATAACATGTTAATAAATTACTCCACTACTGGATCTGGATCAGAAATACTGGATTATATTTTCGGTGTTATTAAAACATTATACCAGTAGTTCAGATTAAACATTGAATTTAATTTGTCCTCCCTATAAGTATACTCATCCTCAAATCTGTTGGCATACAACCAAATGGGCTGTGGAGATGGTAAAGTTACCTGTGGAATGAGGCTGTCAGGAAGACATCTCTTCCTGGTCTCTTCTACAGGCGTGCACAGATGTCATTTCTTTCCGGTTTGTCGTCGACAGACTCTACACAATACAGACGAATAGTACTAGGCTGCTGGCGAAGGTGTGATTAACACTTTCACAGACGGTTCAGAAAGGAGGATAAGGTTGGATGTGGAATATATTTCTGAAGTCTGCAAATCCAATATAAACGGGCTAAGGATGGGTCAGTCAGCGTAATACAAATGGAACTGGCGGGCATAACCATAGCTACAAAAGAGATTGTCTGGAGACAAACTATGGGCAAAACAGTCAGGATCTACACAGATTGTAGATAATCACTACTAGCCCTGAGAAGTTACAAAATTATCACAGCAGTATGGATATGTCATCAAGCACTTGTGGGTGCCTCCAGCACGAATAAGATATCGGTATGCTGCGTGAAAGGACATGCACAGTGCAGTAGAAACAAAGTAGCCGACAGACTCTCCAAGAAGGCAGCAGGCCTAAGTATTCTTTGGATCAGGCCCGGCCAATCTGCTACCGATCACGGCGATAACACAATTAAATAACCCCACAACGAATTCAAGAAGCTGTGGGATGAAACAAGCAGCTGTCAGCTTGCTAGAAACTACTAAAATATCCCAAGAGTACAGCAATGTCCAGAAGGAACCTACGTTTTATAACGGGAATCCAGACTGGACACTGTCGGCTAAGAAAACATCTCGATCATATGAGATTAAGCGAAACACCTCTCTGTAGAGGTTGTGAACAAGAAGATGAGACGGTCCAACATGTACTCTGTGACGGTTTTGTCGTCTCATCAATCAGTGAATCCATTTTGGGAGAACGTTGGTCTACTTTGGCTGATATAAGTGAGATGTCCCTAGGAAGCATCATCACCTACTTCGCAATATTAAGTTGGTTGGAGGCCTAAGCGAGGTTTCTTCTACAGGGAGGAAGCACAAGGGGCCCAATGGGGCCTAAGTGCTGTGGTTCAATATTTTTTTGACCATCCTTCCAACCAATTTGAAATATACTCACAATTCGCACTGGATTTACATAATTTTAATGTAAGTCTTAAAATACCATTCCTCTATTAGATTTGAATTGGATTATATTAAACTTAGAGTTTTTTATTAATAGTGCCAGATTCAGCATTATTTATAGTATTTTCCCAATTGCGCCCGGTAAATAGTAAGACGGTGTTGTTAGCGTCTGATATTATTTTGGACGACGATTTTAAGTTAAAATTCACTGGATCATTAATGTAAAATAAAAATAATATAGGACCCAGAACTGTCCCTTGAGGAATTCCATAATTTATTTTCCTTCCATAACTAACCTCAGAGTCAATCGATACGGTCTCTTGTCTATTTGTGAGATAATCTTACATTAACTTACTTGCCACACCTCATATGCCGTTATCGTTAAGTTTATCAATAATATTTTTATGGCAGACTGTATCGAAAGCTTTTGCAAGACCCAGAAAAAATGCAACCGTTTTTTCATTGCTATTCATTGCCTTATAGTACAATACAATTATTCTATCGTTTGGATTTTATTTCTCAGGGGATAATTTTATGATCAATCGATGGGGGAAAATGTCAGGATATTAAAATGTTTAAGACTTGGGTGTTGTAGCAATTTTGTAAATAAATGAAAACTATCAACAAATTGGCGTCACTCGACTTTAACACGGTATGACGACCATAAAATGCTTCTAACAATTAAAAAATATATATCACGTTGTAGAACAAGAAATTCTCTACAATTTTTGATATGCTAAATACCCCTCTACGATGCTTAGTTTTTTTAAATCAATTTTTAAAGATTTTTTTCCGCCATGTTGCCGCGGCTACAAAGGTCAGCTGACCAAACGAAAACAACTTGCGCTGATTTTTTAGGCAGAAAGTCAAATTGAAATGGAGATATTATGTTATGGTATTATGTTATGTTTTTTCATGTGAGATATTATTCTTATCTTTATACACTTTTCTGCAATCTTTGAGAAGCTAGTTATAAGGGAAATAAGGCGATAATTAGATAGATTGAGTGGATCTCCTCCTTTATGTAGTGGTTTTATAATAGATTTTATAAAAGCTACTGGGAATTTACAACTTAGAAACATTAAATTAATAATATGGGATAGGGGTTTTTAATAGTTTTAACTAACCTAACCTAACCAATTTTGTCATAACCAGGACTTGCGCCATTTTTTAATGTATTTATACAGTTTAGTGCTTCATTCTAAGAGACAGGATGAAAAAAGATAGATTCGGCGATAATATTATTTTGTATGTTGATGTCATCAGGTGTATGATTTTTCTCAATTATATATTTGGCTAATTTCGATCCCACTTCTGAAAAATAATCATAAATGTGTTACAAATTTGTTTTTATCTGTTACTATAGTATTGTTTTTCCTTGTATTTCAGTTATATTAATATTTTTTATTTTTTCGTTTGTTGATTCTTTAATTATTTGCCATATCTTTTTACTATCTTGCCTAATCTCAGATATTTTGTATTTATAGTAATAATTGTTTTCTTTCTTAATTAATTTGTAGGTTACTAAAATCATCTTACGTAAAGTTTGAAACAATGTTTAATAGCATTGTAGAAAATTGGCTAAAGCCAAAAATTATTTATAAGATTAGTGCTACATCATGTGCTATATTTGCCAACTCTATGAATGACAGAAATCTCATTTTTCATTATTGTATGTAATGCTTCTCATGAAGGCCCGTTTGTTTTCCGAGTTATCTTATTTATGATCATAGTAAACGTAAATTTTGAGCCCCTAATCAGCCTTAAACCTTGTTCATACAACTCACAGTATTATAGAATCATCTCGATAATGTCATCAGGTATGTATATTCCTCTTAATACTCTTTATCAGTATGAAATATATATAATTGTGTTGGCGGGTGTTTTATATTTAAAAATAAAATAATAAGATACTCAGCGTTTATAAAACTATGAATAAAATGTCTCTAGGCAAACTTATAATAACATAACTTCTTACTGACAGTTCAAAAATTGCAGAGTCATCCAATAATAAGTTAAAATTCGAATGTTTGATTTCGCTATGACTTTCTTCATTTTTATTTTTTTAATTATTTAACCTTGCCTTGAGTAATATAATTCTTAGGTAATGCCAGTTATTTTTGATGGAAATATACAATTTATTATTAACTATCAGTGGAAATGTATATTGTTAATGTTCCTATAATATCAATTTAAATTCAATTATGCAATTTGTAAAAAATCGCGTTTACCTGTATACTTGGTCAAATTTTTAAGAGACAGTATTCATTTTCCAACAAAAAAATGTTTTGTTTATGAAGTAGAATTTAAAAAATCCATGCCATCAGTACGATAACAAATTTCGCGAGGAATCCTTGATTTTCTTTAATTTCGATTACTTTAAAAATTATGTTACCATCTATTGTAATGTAATTGTATGTTATTTTATTAAAATGCTCATTAAAAAGACCAAAACATATAATTTCATTATTATAATACATGGCTTTACACTTGACCGCATACAATTGCGCAGTAGGCATACTATGTAATTATTATTTAATGAGATGGTCGATCACTTTTGTCAAAAAAAATTGAATTGGTTTACATCTGGAACGAGATATTATAGTACAATAATCACTGTAAATTATAATTTTAAATGCTCTACGTGTAAATAAATCAGTCGAATTTGGTAAAGAAAGGAGAATATAGAAATGACAGTTCTACCCAAAAATAAGAAGAAATATGTAGCTGTTAAAAGAATGTATTTCTATTAAGACAATTTGATTTGCACTATTTGAATTGAGGTATTATATTAAAGTGAATATTAAAAAAGTGAGGCAATCGAGTAAGAGGTTAACTACTACTCGAAAATGGTGAATATTGAAGAAATAATATATTATTGAAAAAAAAAATTAATAGATTTAACAACAGCCTTCTTTACTTTCTCTCTGTCACTCCAATATTATTGAAGGCTTACAATTAGTCTATTATGAGCAAGTATACATGTATATTTTTTGAAAACATGATGATGGAACAGTATACATTAAGAAATTAAATTATTTTTTCTGAGGTTAATCAATCATATTCTATTGCAATGTATTTCTTTTACTATAGGTATATCAAAATACAGTAATAGTCCGTCATTGTGTTTAAAAAGATCTTCGTTTTTGTTTTCATTTTCTTCTTCGTCTCCGCCCAAGTCTTCAAACATTTCTTCGAAATTCCTAGAGGTTTCAATTGTACAAGCCAAGAGGTAAACCGCTAGGCTCAATTTGTACACCAGATTTCCCTTTTTGGGGAAATCTTGTATGATTTCCCCTGATTTCCTCTGATTTCCTCCCGATTTCCTCCCGATTTCCCTTTGATTTACTCTGATTTCTTCGTATTTCCTTTGTTTTTTTTCTACATTAATACTGGACTTTGAACTTACATTATGACAATCATTCTTTTAATTCGTTATGACTTTTTTCCAATGTCAATGTTAATGAACGATTTTTTTATTGAAATATTAACTAGACCACTGAATTCAGTAACCTCTCAAATCTGATATTACTTATTGATGTGTTTTTGTATTTTTTTTAACAAAAAACAGAAGCAAAATTCTGAATTTTATGCATTTCTTTTGGGACACGCTGTATAAAATAACTGCCTACATTAATTTTGTTTTAATTCTGTGAATATTCAATATTCTTTCATAAAATTTGGGACATTTGAGAGCTTACTGAATCCAGTGTTCTATTTAGAATTTTAATCAAAAAAATCGCTAATCAAACTTGTTAATTTTTGACATTGAAAAAAAAGTAATAGGCCTCGAAAATTGAATCATATCTAAATTTTTGTCAGAAGGTAAAGTGATTTGTTACAAAACCCGCCAAGTGAGTGTAGTACACGCATCAACTAAGGGTTCCATAGTGTTGCTATTGAAAACTGATAATTGTGTATATTTAAAAAACTTGTTAACATATCTTGTCGAGTATCTTGTTTAAAATAATTTTTGTTCTATCTTGATTTTTTCAGATTTTTTAATCACAAGGTTGGAAAGTTAGACGGGGGGGGGGCGCATTATTAACGAACTTAGGAGCTTATATGACGAAACATTCACCTAAGGAAAAAAGTCGCTTAAGAACTTTTATTGCATTTTTAAAGACCCGTTCAACGATACCCCACACAATGGGGTGCACAAAATAAAAATTTTCATCCCTCTGTTCTATGCATGGAAAGCTAACCCTAAATTATTTTATTGTAATTTCATTACACAGTTTTGTGGCAGTTCGCATAAGAAACCTGCCTGTAATATTTCATCGGAATCGATGGAAGGATGACGTAGTTATAAGGCTATAATGTATAATGCAGGGAAAGGTTTTTATGTAGGTACGCTGACGATACTACGATTGTAGTGTCTGATACAAATCCTGTGATCGTTGAAACAAAAGTTCATATTATATTAGAAGAATTCAGTCACTGGTGTTACAAAAATCGCTTAATAATAAATTATGCAAAAACTGTTTGTGTTGAGTTTAAAAGCAAGCGTAGAGTAACACAAAATGCATATAATTTCGCATTTAACAACCATGTCATAAAAACTGACGACTCAGCCTCCTTCTTAGGAATAACACTCGATAGACATTTGGATTGGGGTCAGCAAATCGAAAAGGTATGCGCTGAACTCAACAAGAGTTTTTACGTTATACATTCCTTAAAAAATTATTTGAATACTAATGCACTGCTGAATGTATATTATTCATTTGTACACTCCGCCATTGCCTATAATATCATAGTGTGGGGTCAGTCCAGTCATATAGACAGAATATTTATTCTTCAAAAGAGGATACTCAGGTTAATGTTCAACCTTGAGTATAACCAATCTTGTCGTGAAGTGTTTAACAAATACAAAATTTTGACGGTGACATCCATATATTTGATAAAGCTCCTGTCGTATATGTACGTGAACTGAAACAAATTCATTCAGAATGGTGATTTTCACAATTATTGTACAAGGGGCAGAAATTTAATTTCATTAAACAAACATAACCATGAGTTTTTTAAGAAATCACCTATGAACTCAGGCTGTCGCATGTACAATCTTTTACTGGACAAAATTAAAAACAGTATAACATTATTCGGCTTTAAGAAAAGTCTAAAAAAACTTTTAGTCAACAATTGGTTTTATTCTATAAATGAATTCATACATTTTCCACAATCCAAAGTCACCTGATTGTGTCATATTTATACATTGTGCTGTTATACTAACTTTCTTTATGATTAATAATTTTATATTTATTATTATATTTTTATTTATTAAATATGTATACTTATATCCATATCTTTTTATAATATTTAGTAGTTTTAATTATTTAATATTTTATCCCATGTGACTTGTACATGCCATATATACTTTATGTATTTGGAGTGGCCAATAAATATTATTATTATTATTATTATATACGGACGAACGGACATTTAAATTTATAAGCGTTCAGCTTTTGCGATTTGGCTACAGAACCCTAAAAACCCGTTAAGATCGGTTAATAAACACATTTTTTACAGCAATGTTTCCATTGAAAGTGGGTCACACCGTATGTACATTCGATTTCTCCCTTGGCAATAGCGGCAACTGTATAACACTATATGGAGTAGTTTTTTAGTTATAGCACCAAAATACAGAGAGACATACCGACGAAATGGAATAATCCTTTATTTTCGTAATATAGTACATCACTTCAAACATAAGAATACACTAAAATCTCGGAAGGTGAACTCGAGCAAAAATGAGGATCCTTTACTCAATGCTCTATCTATAACAAGAATATACCAATTTAAAATCTATGTCAGCACTACATTTTCATAAAAAGGCCAACATAACCTCTCTAATCGATCAAACCCTATACAATTCTACGTTTTTATAACAATAATTGATACTTACTCGACTTAACCAGCGACACAAGAAATAATAATAATAATAATAATCTATTTATTGCCCAACAGATAAAAATCCAAATACAGGACAAACTTGAACAAAATAATACTAGTAGTATGTATAATATAATACAGCTGTGACAGTAACAAAAAAAACCTTAATATTATATTTGTAAATAATAGTAGAATAACATGTATATAATTAAGTTATAAAATAAAATGGAATGGAACAGAGTTAAAAAAAATGTAGAATTGAAGTAAAATACATAATAAAATAAAATAAAACCTATATATCTATATATGTATAAAAATACCTATAAATAATCTGGCAATACGTAGGTGTAGTGACAGTTAAGTACTATTGGTTGTGAAAGTTATGATAAATGCATTGGTAATTTCCGAAATCGTACTACAGTTGATATCACATATATCTGATATTTTATTGAAGTTATTGCACATAACATGAAGTGGGGATCTAAGAATCTAAGAATCTCTCTAGTAAAAGGGAGTGTTGGTAGCCTCTTTCTGGATAAAAACCATCAATTTTCAAGGATAAAAATTTCAGAAACTTTCTCTGCACACTTTCGATGGCGTTTTTATAACAGGTATAGTGCGGGTACCAAACTATTGAGCAGTATTCAAGTTTGGATCTAACATATGAATAGTAGAGTGTTTTTAGAGCAAATTCATTAGAGAACGAGTGACAGTTTCTAACTATAAAACCTAACATTTTCATGGCTGATGATGTTACTAGTGCTACATGGTTCGAGAAAGCAAATTTTTGATCAAATACTACCCCTAAATCTTTTATTGTTGCAGAACGTTCAAGTACTTGCGAATTTAATGAGTAATGAAATACTACTGGGTTAGATTTTCTTGTAAAAGAAACAACCTTACATTTTGATGCATTCAAATGAAGATTGTTTTGATTGCACCAGTTTTCTACTATTTCTAGCTGTGCTAGAACGTTTTCACAATCATCTATACTGCTTATTTCTGCGAAGATCTTCATATCATCGGCAAACAGTAGTTTGTCACATTGTACTATGTTTGTGAGATCAATACGTATGGCCTCGCTTATAGCAAAATAATCACAGTAAAATAATGACACAAAAACGAGCACAATAATAACAGTACCTAAAGCGAAGTGAAATATTCACGGTAAAACGAAGTGTCGTTCCAGAGGTTTATCCACTTAGTATAATCGTTTGCAATTTTACTTTGCAGATAAAAATGTAACAAAAACTTTACGACCTCATTAAAATACTGTCACTCTCTGTACTCTATCACCCGCAAATCGAATCATTTACCTTTATAGGTTTTTAATTTACGTCGGCGTTCTTGATCACACCATACCGAATGGTTCAATTTCCCCCGATTTGTACACCTGATTTCCCCAGCGGTTTGCCCCTCGGTACAAGCTTTAAAGCACATCTGACCACTTTTTTACGGATACATGAGTCTACAAGATATTTTTTTTACAATTATAAAATATTACTTCTAGTATTGACTCCTAGAGTGACGATTTTATTGTTTAAACATATTCTTACGTATAGTGGCAATGGCCCAATTTAAAAAATAATGAATCATACACAAACAAATAATTAGTAGGAATAATATAGTAACTATACTAGTAAAATAGACATTGCTCTTCTTGTTATATTCATTAAAAATAATGCCGTAATAACCTCAAACTTTGTGCGACCTGGTTATATTTCGTTCGAAAGCCTCCAACTATCCTTCATTTGATTTTCAGATGTTGAAACAAACAGGTCATATGCTGATTTTTTTGTATTTGCAATAGCAAGTTTACAATCTTTACGACAGTTGCTGAAAACCGTTAAACATTCTGGATCTCTACTGACATTACAAACATGCGTTATGGCGGACAAGGTATCTCTCATATCGCGTAATGACTGATTATACTAGTTGACTGGAGGTTTAGTGATGCTAGGATCATATCGAAAAATATGTAGATATAAAATTTTTGTAGGTATTGACAGCATAGTACGGTGCTACAAGAAAACTTCAATCTATCGCCAACAAAGCAGATCTCATTCTGTTATAGTCTTAGAGCTGGAAGCCATCTCGACTAACGTGTGAGGTACAAGGCTAAAATTTTGTGTATACTAGATTTAATACTAGTAAAGTAAGAAAATCATTCTCTGGCAGATTTGGCGCGGTTGTAATAGTACGCCCTAAATTTTTTTAAATAATTATAAAAATTAATATAATCGTACAAGTCTGCCGTTCAAATATATCTTAATTTATACATTCTTAAATATAGAAAAGAAAATGCCAGATGATTCCCTTGGTTACAATAGCCTTTCAGGTGAGCCTAAAGTTGTTAAAAAGAGTAGTATTCCGTAATGTACTTTTACAAAGCTGATATTTGGAGGAAATATTCTTCGACATACCTTAAGAAAGCATATTGACACCCAGACGATTTGGGTAGTTACAAGTACTCGCCAACGAAATGCATTGTTCACCCTATTCAATGGGAGAACAAGTGAAATACACGAATGTGAATGCCGACGCGAAAAATAAAGAGTCAATAGAAATGATGACTATAGCAAGAAAGAAGTATTTTGTTATAGAAAGTAAAACAAATCATACGACACATATACATTTTTATTAAGAATAACATAATTTTTATACACTGACAGCAAAAGAATTTTTATTATATTTTTTAATTAATTACTAGTTCGTCTCTTCATCATAGGTATCTCATCTTCTGAATTTAAATGGTCTTCATCGAATGTCTCTTCACTCTCTGAAAAAGAAAAATTGGTGGATTTTTTTTACAGATGCATGTGTATATATAGATGCTAATTAAGTACATCAAATTAATTTTAAAATGTCTTTACCTGACATGGAGTCATCTGATTGACTTGATTTTAACAAAACATCATATATAGACGATGGTATATATTCCCGTTTGCCACTTAAAGTTTTAGGATTGTAGGGTAGTTTAAATTCAAGTTACGTCATATGCTAATGACATATTTTGTCCGTAAAAGTTGCTGTTTCAATTCTGATTCACAGGGCGGTAAATTTGATGCATCATAATTCAAATATTTCTTATTATATGTGTAACACAAATATACCTCATCTTTCTCGCGTAGGCATTCAAATTCATCTATGTCACCTGTACTCCCGTTGAATATGGGAACCAGTGTTGCGAACTGTACTAAACCAAATTATAGTAAGGATGCCGCTCAAATTATCGTACAATATCATACACTTTAGCCAACTTACAAAATCCGGCAAAATTTCTCACTCATATCATAAATCTGTATACGACGACGTTTTTGTTGTTTTGAACTTAGCAGCTATGATAAAACTTTTCAATGGCCGATCATTGATCTATATAAATGGATATCGCTTAGGGCTCTTCCAAACAGGGCGCGATCCGAACGCTTGCGATCTCATGTATGGCTTTTGCGCAGAGAACTCTGGCAGTTATAATCACGTGTCGACTGAGGGCCGGTTTATTAATGCAAGGTTAACTCTTAACCAAAGGATAACTGTCAAACAAAACAATAGATACCCATTGTTTCGTTTGACATTTATTCTATAGTTAAGTGTTAACCCTATATTGATAAACCGGCCCTGAATGAGAGACATAGAAATGCGCACTGGAAGATACACCAAAAACTTTTAAACCTTAATAAGTGTAAAGCGAAAAGTGAACGCCAACATATGAGTTCAATGCGCTGGTAAGGTACATGCCTCGCGAAGAAAATAGGAGAAAGGACAAATAAACACCACAGAAATTAGACAACCGCCAATTCCAGAAGCCAGGGGCTTGTGCGGAAGGGGGTTATACATTGAAAAAACGCGGACATACGACCATTTCCTCCGACAGTGTCAGTGCTGGAGCCAGGATTCGAACCCGGTGGTGCGATTAATCGCGATTGCCACCTCGCGCCTTAACCCACTCGGCTATCGACCAGACCAGATTTGTACGAGTATATTAATTTTTATAATCATTTTGGATTTTTGAAAACTTAGGGGTACTGCACCGCGCCAATTCTGCCAGAGTTTGATTTTCTTACTTTACTAGTATTAAACCTTATCCAAGGCGGTATTTGTTTTAGGTTTAGTGAATCGGGTCGTATGGCAGTTTTTAGACTTAATCGCTTCTAAAAATCATAAAAATTAATGATTTCACCATGCGCGAGATTGAAAACTTAGGCGTAATTTTTTATTAAACAAAATGCGAAAAATTCCTAAAAATATTTTTCATCGTATTATATCATGTATCTCAGTAACTATTGCTTTTAGAGAAAAGTTACGGAAATGAAAAAGTTTTGTAATTAAATTTTAGATAAGATGCAGTTAGCTGCGAATCCAAAAATTCATTTTTACTATTGCAAAAGTAGTAAAAATCGAAAAAAAAAAAAAATTGAAATAGCAAGTTATTTGTGGAATTTTTTTAAATACTTATATTACACGTAGAACCTTCATACTCGGCCAAAGAAAACTATTTAATATAATAAATCTTTCCACCAAATTTCATCAAGATTGGACTTTTAGTTTTACTTCCACGTCTAGTGGAAGAAGTATAGTAACGCAATAAAAATTAAAATTTTTGTTGAAATAAACTTAAAATTTGCATAATAATTTTACAATCTAAACTTCGTTTTGAAAAGTTGCAAATTTTCAAAATGTTGCTGAGGCTAAACTAAAGCATTTAGAAAGTTGAAAATTTTTGGACATATAACAGAGCACTCAAATTTTCAAATCCATTTTGAGATATTAAAATTCGTTAATTAGGAAAGCCTAGGGAATTGATTAAAAATTTGGAAAATTTTTTTGCTTATAAACAATAAAAATAAATAAAAATATATGGAAAATGTTATTTGGAATCAAATATGTCCATGCGATACATCGTTGGATAGTGCTCATCTAGCCCTACAACTTTTGCATAAAACTTTTTTTGCTGAAACGCATAGGAATTTTTTTTTAAAAATGGCGACGGTTCAAAGACTTAAAAAGATTCTCAAAATTTTATTTTGAATCAAATATGTACATGCGATACATCGTTGGATAGTACTCATCTAGACCTATAACTTTTGCCTGAAACATTTTTTGCTAAAACACATAGAAGAAATTAAAAAAATATATTAGAGACCTACAGCAGTACAAAGCAATATAAGACGAAATAAATTGAGTTAAATTTTGGTCTATCATAACACCGGTTCTAATAAACGAATCATCGTGCTCTTTTTAAAAAAAGAATCGTCTTTCTGAGTACTTTCAAGATATATTTTAAAAATAAATATCCGCTGAAAATTTATTGTTGAATTTGCTTATAAGCAAAAAAATTTGCCAAATTTTTAAAGTTTTCCCTAGGCTCTCCTAATTAAGGGATTTTAATATCTCAAAAGGGATTTAAAATTTGAGTGATTTTTTATATGTCCAAAAATTTTCAACTTTCTAAATGTTTTAGCTTAGCCTCAGCAACATTTTCAAAATTTGCAAATTTTCAAAATCAAGTTTAGATTGCAAAATACAAAAACTAAAAATCCGATCTTGATGAAATTTAGTGGGAAAATTTATTATATTAAACAGTTTTCTTTAGCCAAGTGTGAAGGTCCTACTATAATATAAGTATTTGAAAAAAATTCTACAAATAATTTGCTATTTCAAAATTTCTTTAGCGGTTTTTACTATTTTTTCAATTGTAAAAATGAATTTCTGTATTCACAACCAAATGCATCTTATAGGAAATTTAATTACAAAACTTTTTCATTGTAATAACTTTTCTCTAAAAGCGATAGTTACTGAGATATATGAAAAAATTGGAAGAAAAAAACGGAATTTTTAAGAATTTTTCGCATTTTGTTTAATAAAAAATTACGCTCACGTTTTCAAACTAGCGCATTATGAAATTATCATTTCTTATGATTTTTAGGAGCGATTAAGCCAAAAATCTGCCATACTACCCGATTCACCCAAACATAAGTGATTTTAAGCAGATACCGCCTGGGCCATCTAGTATACACAAAATGTTAGCCTTGAACGTCACATGTTAGTCGAGTTGGCTGTAAGCTCTCCTACTATTATACTAGCCCTGGTGATCCTTCTCCTATAGATTTTTTTGGGGGGAATGTATGAAATTCTTTCCAGATTAATATAAGATATAATAATATAAATGCAAAAATGATCGTAAATTTGCTAAAAATCATAGAAATAATATATTAGAAGAGCCTAGTTTCTAGAAATTGGATAAATTTGATTTTATGATATGTTTCTAGACATTTATAACGGTGTGCGGCTGCTTATTCAGTTCGTAGTAAACAAGTTATTATGTAATAAAATCAATCCGATAGGTTTGTATCGAAAGTCAACAACCTTTTCGTGGTAATTATACATATTTCCAAGATTTACTTATTTATAAAAACTAAATGTTATAATGATTAAATTGTTGATATCCTGGCAGGTGTTTATTATAACTAATTTATTTACCATGACCCAGTTTGTCTTGAGATGAGCGAATTTGCCATTCCATTTTAATTACACAATATTAACTATCAGATAGAGGCAGATACTGAAAGTGATATTTTTTCTGTTAAATGAGATTTATGCTAAATCGTCTAATTCATATTAGAGCGTTTGCAATAATAATAATATTTTATAACATTTCCACGCATGGCACAATGTTGAAATTAGAAATTCTAACTTATCTGAATATATTCTCATTTGCAACTGAACTCCTAGCGAGTCAAACACTTAAAAATTTAAGTTTTACTGTTAGATCCGTCAGTTATAAATACGTTATCTTTAAGACTTTAATGATCTAACGATTTATTTTTATTTAATTTAAATGCCAGTAGGTGTTATGTTGAAATTTAAAAAAATTAAACCTCAATACACTCTGCGGTTTATGAAAGTTCATTCTCTTATTAACAGAAGCCGTATATAATTCGTACTGATATAATATAAAACAACTCTATTTACTTTCCTGTATAAAAATGAAAATTTTGTTATGAACAAAAAGCGAACGTATCGTACCATAACATGTCTCAAAATTGGTGCCTGGTTTCTTTTACTTAAATTATATTTTTATAATAACAGTGATATATTGTGTTACGCACTATACTCCGAACATATGGATCTAAATGGCCAAGTGAATGTTATTTACACGGATTTGATCGAATTAACTACAAGCTAGACCTCGCTGGGCTTATTACGCTACTGTTATATTTGTTTAATTCATACCAGAGCTAAAGAACACCTCTATGTTGAATGTCGTGTTGTAAAGTCATTTGAAATATGAGGAACATCAAGGGTTCTCCAGGGCTCCGCTTTGGGACCTTTTTTTTTCATACTATTTATTAATGGTGCTGTAGATAATTCAGATGTATGGAATTTATTTTATGGAGATGCCATGAAGTTTGTTTTGTAGTATTGGTTCTGAGGCAGGCGAAAAATTACGCAACGATTTGAATAAGGTGAATGATTGGTTGTTCATTGGATATTCTTCCACTAAATGAGGAATAGTGCAATGTCATGTCTTCTTATAGAAAGCAGAGTCTAATATTAAAAGTCTAACATGAAAAATGTTGGTGTCATCTCCCAGATAGCACAAGATACTCTCAGGATAGTTTTACAAACTTCACAGTGAATAACAATTGGATAAATATTACTTTTAAATTATTCCCAAAACATCCAAATAGTTTATGATTACTTTTAAAATAACAAATAATGTCAGATTAATCTAATAACATACATATAGATGAAATATATCGATAAACCTAGTCGGGTCTCGCAGCTAATTTTCTCTCTCTCTCTCTCTCTTATGCGAGAACGAAACAGGACCGGGATTCATATACAGCAAGATGTTGCTTTCTGCGCCATCTGGATATTTCTTTTATTTTATAAAAAGAACATAATCATTACTTAACATTGGTAATTACATGGGAAATGAGTTGTTTATCGTTTCTTCTTTCGAATAAATACCTGTCTTTAACTTGTCATCTTATTACGGCATTACTATTGATGCTTAAATTTTGAGATCCGTCATTCCGGTTGGTTATATTTGTGTACTAGACGCCTTCAAAAATGGAAGTATAACGTCGACGAATACGAAAGTTAAGTCGCTTAATTTAATCCTTTGACAGTGACATTTATAAATAACGTGAATATAGACACACAAACTAATATAAACATAACCTAAACATTTTTAAAGACATAGTGAAGTTAGGCGCGAGTGGGTTTTCTAACTTAAAAATCGAACATTTAAGTAGAATTTTTTGCAAACACCCCCCGGTCGAAACCGGTCGGGGATACATAACCTGAAAGAAATTTAGAATAAGTTTTAAAGAAAGACGGTCGGCGTCCTTCGAGATAGGCCGGGACATTATCTACGGAGAGTGTTGTGATAAACAGGCCAGAATGTTATACACAGAAAGTGATGCGCAAAGACAGGCCGGGATGTTGTCGACCGCTGAAGAAACGAATCAACAGGACGCAAGAAAGCGCATCGGACGCCAGTGTTGAGAGCGTTAAGCTGGCGTCCGGCCGATTAGAAAGTAACAAAAAATGAAGACCTGTTTAAGGTGAACTTGTCATCTTATTACGGCATTGCTATTGATGTTTGAATTTTAACATATATCATTCCAGTTATATTTGCTTGTGAAAAATGTACTAGAGAAAGTATGCCTTCAAAAATGTATGACGTCGACGGATACCGCTTGATTCAAACAGTGGATAAATTTGTGGATAAATAAATATAAGAGAATGCAAATAAGTGATGAAGTAATAATAATAATAATATACTTTATGAATAATTTCATGCACTCTCTCTGAAAATATTTCATAAAAAATATGATAAAAGATATAGAATATGTTTTAGATATATTTTGTGAATTATTTCATACATCTGTTTTTTGATTAGTATTTTTAAAATAATAATAAAAGGTATGTCAAAACTATTAAAAGCTTTTACCTGTTATTTGTCTTTCTATTATTGACACCTATCCATATAGCATTCGGCATACTACCTCTACAACTCTATAAGCCACTATACACGAAGTGAAAAAGACGAGTATTATCTTGACCATTTGCAATAAAATTAATTATTGTCTCAAACACATACTAAAAACACAGACGCACTATAATCAAAATTTTTCTGCCGCTAATAATAGCACCCTTTTAATCAACAAATACTGACTGAGTAGCACATTCATGTGAATCATTGTGTCGAAAACCTGCTTGAAATAAACAATTATTCATTGCTGGGTACTATGTTGATGGGGCAAAACTTATCTCCTTGTATTATTTACTTTCTCATTTAAAATTATCATTAGTTATTTCCAGTTTCTTGCAAATTCATTTTCCTCTAAGTAACCTGTAGAAAGAAGCCTATTTTAATATTTGTAGGTTTGTTATTTTAAAACTTTATTGAAATCCAACTACTAATACAGATGTGTGACAACCATAATTAATTAAATCTAACTCACAATTATTGATACTGCTTACTATTCTATTACTTGAATAAGGAGAGCACAGGTTGATAAACCTGTGCTTAAAGACCTTCGCGTTGTTCAAAAATACTCAATTTGTCACACAGTTGCTTATAATGAGCAGAAGGTGGAACTACAGGTAAACAATTCTCAGCATAGACACAGAAGTAGAACTGCATCGACAGGTGATTATCTGCTGCATAAATGCAGTCCGCAGAGTAGTAACACCTGCACGGCGTAGACGTTGACGTAATAGTATTTTTACGATGAGTGACTATCTAAGAAGGAAGATGAAGTTCGAAGACTACGCTTTGTAAGGAAAAGACAACGGAGGTTGAGGGTGGATACGTAGGATATATTTAGTTTTTCTGTAGCCCCATTTAGTTTTGGTAGTTCCTATTTATTGTATTGACAGGTTTTAATCTCCCATACAAAATATTTTTCGACTCTAGTTTCTCCTCAGTTCGAATACATATTTCGCCTTTTACTGAATATTTTTCTTTCATGAAATATATGCAGCTAACTCTTTAGTAACTTTTTCACAGCTCCCTTTATCTTCGCTAGTTAAACCAAAATTATTTCGTTTACTCTCTAAAACGACACGAGCAAATGCACATGCACACTCATATACAAAAGTGTATTTTTCTCTCACACGAGCCACTTCGTCCATCTGTTATCACCTTTTCACTTTGAAGACATACAAAATGCTATACCTACTAAAGTATATTAATTTTCCTAACAAATATTCTATGTGTGAACGAAGCCGCGCTTAACCGATTGTTTTAAAATATTCCAATGATTATCGACTTTAAATCAAGAATCTTCCATCTAGTTCTAATATCCCTATCTATTAAAATGTCTCGCCAATGACCTTAATAAATTCATGACATTGTTATAGTTCCGTGCAAATAGTTTAGAAAAGTTTAAAACTTGAACGTACCATTATAAGTTATAGTCCGGGAGATAGCGTCAATATTTTATGCATCATTTCAACACGACTTCTTTGTTTTTTTAATGTTAGTTTTCGTTCGAAAAACAACTAAAATAAGTGTCAGCTGACGCGACCGTGGAGATGAAGAGCGCGGGAGGCTGCGTATTTGGTAAAATAATTTTGTTTTTGCGTCAATCCAACAAAGCTACGAAACTATAAATAGTTTATTTTTTATGTAACATAAATGAAAAAAAAGTTTCAGCTGCATAGGCTAAGGAGCGAAGGTTGTCAGCTGCCCTAGTCAATATGTATGAAAAACACGTAAAAATTTGTTATTTCAACAAAGCTGAAATTTATTTATATGATAGTCTACGATATAAAAAAAGAATTAAAAAGTGTCAGCTGACAATACTATGGGACAAAACCTGTCAGCTAGGCGTTTTAAGTGTACCGCAGCATCACTCCCGGATTAAGGGGGGGCTGAAGGGGCTATAGCCCCAGGCCCCATTATGGTCTAGGGCCTCCGGCAACTTTACACATTTTAAAATTTCGAATGCACTGCTAATCAGGAATAAAGCAAGAATTACTTAATATGTGAAAAAAATTAAAACGTCAGTTGTAAAACAGTGTAAAAAAACAATCCGGAGTATCAAAAGACGACGTTTGGCATACCTACCCTCTTCCTCGGAAATCACTTCTTCATATATAAGGCTGTACGTCGAGCAACTTCTCTTTCGTAGGGATTTTCATTATTAGAAAATAATTCTAAATTTAGTAGGAGAATGTAGCGTTGACGAATGTGTAGAAGCAACAAATTATTTTGGCTTTTTACAGAAAATGTACGCATTCTTTGTAGCATCTACGCATCGCTGGGAAATTTTAGTTAATAATAAGTAAAAAGAAAACGAAAAGAAAAATGACCAAAAGCAAAAGCGTCTGTTAGTTGTGAGATCACTTTCTGCAACAAGATGGTCCTGTCGAGAACAAGCAGCAAATTCACTCGTTTGCAATTTTCATGCAATTTATTATAGTTTAAAACAAATAGTCGAGGATAAATCAGAAAAAAAAGATTCGCAAAGCGATGCTTTATCTTTACAAAAGAAGATGCTTAAACTTGAAATTGTATTCATGGCTACTTTTTGAAATATATATTAGGAACGCTTTGATATTACAAGTAAATACTTACAAAGACCTGGACTCGACATCGTGACAGGAAATAATATGCTGATTTCGTTTTTAACATTTGTTAGTGATTTACGGGACCAGTTTGAATCCATAGAGGAAAAAGCCAAGAGGATGTCTTCGTTTGTATCCACCTCATATAAGGATGAATATCAACGTCAGAAAATAAGAAAACTAGCCGATGGTTCAAGAGAAATACCGATGCAAGGCCAAGACAAATTTCGCACAGAATCATATTTTCCTATGATTGATAAAATTAGGTCTGAGCTTGAAAAGAGAAGCAAAGCTTATAAAGAAATAAGTGTATGTGAAATAAGTGATCTTTTTGGATTATTCAACCAATTAACCACTTGTTCCTAGAAATGATTAATACGTTTGTCGAAAATCTAATTTCTGCATATCCAGACGATCTTGAGAACAACTTAATTAGTGAATTAATACATTTTTACATTTCCTTTTAAGTATTTTTGTTAAAAATGATTTATTGGAAGTATTTCCCAATATTTACATAGCTTTAAGAATATATTTGTGCATTCCAATTACGAACTGTGAAGCAGAAAGATCATTATCAAAGCTTTCATTTATTAAAAATAAATATAGAACAGGCATGGATGATACTAGGTTGTCCCATTTAGCTTTAATGGGCATTGAAAATGAACTAACGTCCTCAATAAGTTTTGAAGATATTATAGATCAATTTTCAATGTTAAAGGCACGCAAAAAAGCATTCTAGTGCCTAACTAGTAAGTAAGTAGTACTTGCAATATGTATTTATTTTATGGCTTTTGTTTTACTTTGTTGCTTATAAAAGTTGACTTCTTGACTTACATATTTTTAAAAAACTGAAAACATGCAATTAGTCCTAACAATACTGTGGGTGTGTGGGCCCCGCTTACTTATTAGCCCCAGGCCACCTTATGTGTTAATCCGGCACTGCGCAGTATCCAGCCGCTGATCACGCGCGGTATCCCTAATGCCCCAGTTAATGTATGTGATATTATATTTGTATGAAATATTAGATATACATAATACATAATACTTAGAGATTGCAATCATTAATTGGAAATAGTGAGCATTAAATAATGAAAATCAATAATATTTCTATTATTTTGGCACATTCGATACGAATAAAACAAATCAATTCTCATCTAAATCACTATCATTGCTGTATTCTAAATGATCTTCCTCTTCGGAAGTGCTAACCGAATGATCGTCCAAATTTAGATTTTCGAGCGTCATCGTTCTCATTTTCGTCTTCACAAATATCTGCTGAAAAGTATTGAAAATCGTTAAAGTGAATAAAAGAGAATTCATGTATAGAATACCTGGAATTTCCTCGCTCTCATTTATCATATTTTCAATTTTCAGTAATTGATCGCCGCGCCGTCAAACCGCTTGAAATATACTCGTCATCGTGTTCTTCCCATTCATAATCAGTTGACAAAGACAAACTTGGAGCATAAAGCTGTGCATGACTCCACAATTGAGCAATATAAGAAGTTCGCAACAAATGCTGTTTCAAATCTGTCTTACATGGAGGTAACATAGATTCTTCGAAATTCTGGTCAATCTTCAAGACATCTTCTTTCTAGTTGACATTATACGCCTTCATAAAATTAGCTACTCCCACGAGATTAATATTCTTGATTCTTTTAGAACCATACACATGACAAACAAATTCTTCCAGAATAGTAAAATTCTCTGTCAAGTTTTCAGGTGCATGTTGAGAAATTTCAATGAAAGCCTGTATATACGACGGACATTTCCGTATTATTTTTTTCCTTTCCTATAGAAAGCTGGATTGAAATCACAGCCGGTTAAGACGTGAAAACCTGGGAGTGCTAGTCACAACTGCTAACCTAATTTCTCATATATTTTATTAACGTCACCGTATCGTTGATTTTGCTATCAGCTTCTTCGTGTGAAGGACAATAAAGGTTTTCTACAACCGTTTTCACAACCTTGCAATTGATTCGAATTTATAGCACAAGTCATAATTTATATAAACGGTTTTTCCGGAGAAGAAAGTTGTACTTGTCCCAATGACCTCAAATGAATATCACCAATGCTTCCTTGAAAAAAACGTTTATCAATTCATTAGCGAAATTTGGAGGACGTTTCTGCTCTGGGCCACTGATAGTAAATGTATTACCTCCCACTCTTCCTCTTAATATATGCTCATTATCTTTGATGGATGGGAAAAAGTAACGATCAAATGCAATAATTTGCGTGCTTGGTACATTGTAAATATTTGGAGTAGCTTTTGAGAAATTCTTTCGAACGTTCCAGGAACATCTTTCAATTTATAAAAAATGAAAAATCCATCATAAATTATAACATCACATAGGGTTCGAATTCGCAATCTTCTGAAGATCTTTTTCCAATACCTTGAATAATACAAATTTATCCATTTTGCAAATAACTCCTTCTATGTGACACAAAGATAACGGAATCGTCGTTAACGGGTACCATAGTGTAGAATATTTCATACAACATATGATTTTCTTTCAAGTTTCATATGAGAAAAACAATATCATTCATTGAGAGAAACTTGAAATTGATCATCAAGTGGTCAAAAAAAATGAAATAATACGTTAGCTGCAGCATTAGAAATGCCACGTGCGAAATAAAGTATAGTGTTTGTCTGGTCGATAGCCGCGTGGGTTATTTTTTAAATATAAAATTCCAAACTCAGATTTAACTAAACACATGACGAGTATGAGGAGCTTCAACGAATACTAGAATCATAAGAATAGTTTAAGGGATTCAAATTATAAATTTGTAGATAGTATAATCTTTTAGGTATGGGTTTTAAATAGACTGAAATTTCTTTTCTCACTGCTTAAAATCGTTAGTTTTTAATATGTAAATAATTATTTTTAAAACAGTTTTTTTTGCACTTTCCTGTATATTTAATGAAAATATTTTATAAGAAAGGATATCATTAATTTATCAAAATCGTAAGGAATAAAATTTTTTTAATTTGCTTAAACCTTTAGGAGAGAAACCGTACCGTATTAATTTATAAAAGACTCTATCACCTCTTTGGCATAACATCGGCCGCCCTGACCGTTTCGTTTTTTATAGAAAAAATTTGTAACGCGCCGGGTGTATGTATGTGAATGTAAAAATAAATATATATGAGATAAATAAAATATTACGTAAATGGCCAAATAAAATAAAGAATTTTTAATGGTTAATGGCGCAAGGTGGCAATCACGATTAATCACACGGCTATCGTGCCACCGGGTTCGAATTCCGGCTCTGGAACTGACACTGTCGGGGGAAGTGGTTGTATGTCCGCGTTTTTTCAATGTGTAACCGCCTCTGGCTTCTGGAATTGGGGGTTGTCTAATTTCTGTGGTGTTTATTTAATATATCGTCAATTCTTAAAAACTATGTCTAGGAACAAAAACGATATAAATTTTAGCTTTATGATTAATGATAATTCGATTGTTCAAAGTCAAATAAAATCGGTTAATCATCCTTAAGCATTAGACAGAAATTTATTATTACCTTGTCTTGATTACAGTCTGGGGTTTTCCAGCATGGATGTGAAATAGTTTAACGTGAAACAAATAATGGTGAATAAAATTACCTTGTTTATTTTGCATTTAGCGACTATCTCAGGGTTGCATACTATAAAAAGAATGCCATCCTGAAAATTTAAATGTTGTGATAATTACTTTTACAAGGTAATGCATACAGTATGATAAAACTGATTTATTACATCTAAAATGTAGATATAACGATAGCTGTTGGCATGGTATGTTGGTATTTTTAAAATAACTACACATTAGCCATAGACTTAAAATCATGAAGTGTTACCTTACCTTACCTTGCACATTAAGAATTTTATAAGATTTCATCTTAAATTTGGTGAATACTATTTAAGGGTCCGATCGAAACAGCGAAAATTTTCAATGTAAGCGCAATTTTATAATAATTGAAAATACGCTTTTAAATTTAAACAAAATGCATATTTTCTACATGACAAAACTCAGTTCATTGATCAGTTAAAAACCGAGAAAGCTGGTGTTCAATCACGTTTTGAATACTTATACTGACATTATTTAGTGTGCATTGTGGATATCCAGATGTAGATATGTTAACCAATGTCAATCTATAACATTCTGCTATAAGAGGAGAAGAAAAAAACGTAAGTGGAAAAGGAACAAACACTTTTTTATTTATCTGGAAAATTGAAACGCATTTTCGGGTCCAATATATTACGTTCTTTTGTTGAGTGTCTAATTACAGTTCGTAAAAAAACAATGATGTAAACATTTTAATAATTTCTGATTTGTGGTTTTCTATTTTTTTTATGGTAAAAATGAATTTGGTTGAATTTATAAGATTATTAGCAAATTATACGTACATAAGTCTTCAGAAACCACATCAAGGTCTCTGTTTTGTCATATATACACAATCGGATTGCAGTCTGACTTCGATATGAAACAGGCTATCAGATCCATTAGTTTTAAAAGTATGCTACACGAATGAGAAATGGCAAATAAAACTATTATTTCTATGTGGATATTGAGCTACTTGGGCACTAAAACAACATAGAAATGAAGTGGCAGACCAAAAGGCACGACAAGTAGAAGAAAGAGAAAACTCCAAAACTTTGGAGCTCGCGTTGGTGCTTCTTTGCTATATACATACCTATTTCGGGGAATCATTTGTACATAAATTTTAACGAATTTGCAAAAGGAGATGAAATGTCTTGTAGTTTTTTCTCACAATTTTTATTAATGGATTACCAGTTTCGAAATGCCTCGCACTTCGTCATCAGATCCTAAAGAATTTTCTCAAGATTTGTCGTAATTTTTAGCATAATTTTCCAAAATATATATATCATAGTTTCCCTTCTGTCTTCTGTCTATGTTCATAAAATTTGATATGATTACAATTTAAAACTATTATTAATATAGAATTAAATTGGCAGCAACAAATGATATAAGATAAACGGCATGTAGTGTATATAACGATAGAATTACAGAATTTTGTAATTTGTCTATTTTTAACTAAGAAGATAATCTTGTAGACCAATTTTCAAAAAGTTAAAAATCTTAACATTATCTTACACTTATATTTATGAACATAGTTGCTTTGTTTATAAGAACTTGAATATAGTTAAAAAATATATAGTTCATCACAATTATGGAACAAGATTTATACGTAACTTTAACCCAAACCAACATTCCACAGCGGAATATCCAAAAGACCTTTATTTTAATGGTTGCAAAATATGGAATGTAATTCTCTCTGATATAAAAAAATCCAAAATAACCACATTTAAAAAAAGACTCAATACCTTTCTTATCTATAAAACATGTTATTCAATCGCTGATTTCTTTTTACTGCAATATGTAACGATTTTTATATATTTTTTTTAATTTAATATCATTTTATGTAGTAAAATTTATAAAAAAAAAGTTTAAACCAATCGTTGAGTGATAAATTAAATTATTGTCATTGTATAAACCACACTGTAAATGGTTTTTGAGTCAACCTTGTAGTTTACACGAATTCTAAATATACAGGGTGACTCACCGGGAAACTGAATCGATCGATATAGAGAAAAGTACGCATCAGAAAATTTTGAAAATTTAGATATTGCTAATGTCGGTGTGGCCAATCCAACTAAAATAATTACAAGCAGCTGGCATTTCCACTTATACCGGAAGTCAATACCAACTTGCTTATTTCAAATGGAACATCCTATATCTTTTAGGGTTTTCGAAAAGACCATAAAATTCTGAGTCGAAAATATGTAGCATATCCTATACCTAAACCTAGCCGTTTCAGAGATATTTGATATTTTATAGAAAATTTGACAGGAGCAACGGTTTGCAAGAACCGTTATATCTTTCTTCGTGTAAAAGATCCTCATTTGATTCTTGCCACGTAAAAAGAACACAAGGAGAACTACGTTCTACAACTGAAATAAATTCAATATCATATCAAGTGTTCCGTTTTTTGCGTTACATTTTGTCAATTTCAAACCGCGAAAACTTGTTTAGGTCAAATGGAACACCCTGTATTCTTTTACGTCAAGTTGTGTAAAATTAAATTCCCCTTTTTTCTGATATTAGCATTGTGGGGGTTAAACTTACAACTTTTTGAAATATTTGCGATTTTATTAGAGATTTATGAATTGTAATCATTTCATCAAAATAGCCATGATTATAAACAATCAGTCATTATCTTATGTCAAAAAATGCCAGCACGTTTAAATTTTACCAACGAAAACTTTTTAAATTTGTTTATTATTTATGGAGAATGTGATAAAGTAATATCAAGAACTTGCAGCACATTTGCTACTCGATATTCACAAAAACGCAAAATAATATTAACACTGTAACATGCGTATTAATCGAATTGAAGATATGGCATGAACTAAAATAGCAGAGATAAGATCAATTTAAAATATGATTTCATTTTAATTTAATAATTGCTCAAAATTCCGCCCTCGAACCTCGACACATTTTTCGCACCTTCGGATTAGTTCCTTAGGGGTAGCTCTTCTAATTGAATCCTGTGATATGTTTTGAAATGCATTTCTTACTCTTTGCGCACAATCTTCAATGGTTGTTAATGGGCTCTCATAAACTTTATTTTTAATAGTTCCCCAAATGAAATAATCCAGAACTGATAAATCGGGCGAGCGAGGAGGCCATAAGAAAGGTCCATTATTGGCAATCCATTGATAATAAA
Organism: Leptura quadrifasciata; assembly: GCA_963675555.1. Taxonomy (NCBI): domain Eukaryota; kingdom Metazoa; phylum Arthropoda; class Insecta; order Coleoptera; family Cerambycidae; genus Leptura; species Leptura quadrifasciata. The sequence goes on from OY776675.1 coordinate 144,398,487, forward strand.
AAGTTTCTTGTAAATAATTATTAATAATTAAATATGCGTTATGTGGGGGACCACCATCGTGCTGATAAAAAATGTTTCTATGTTCGGCGAGAGGTAAATTTTCTAAATAGTTATTATTCAAATTTTGTAAGATATTCAGATATCTTTCGCCTAAAAAAAAAAAAAAAAAAAATTACCTATACATATTAGCAGAAGAGAAAGTTTAATTTACCGTTTAAAATTTCCTGATAAATTGTAATGCCACCACTCTATCGTTTCTTATGGCACAGTAAACATTGAGCTGCCAACTTTCTTGAAAGGTTCGCTCTCTGAACATATGAGGATTTGAGTCACTCCAATAATGCGAATTGTGTCTATTAAAAAGTCCATTTTTAGTAAATTTTGCTTCATCTGTCCATATAATATTTCCCAAATAAGAATCGTGAACCTCAAACCTTATTAGAATAAACTCACAAAATTCCGTCTTCTTAGGAAATCTGTTTCTTTTAATCCTTGAACCATATGGAATGAAAACGGGTGAAACTTATGTTTTAATAAGATTCTGTGAATTGAATCCTTGCATAGTCCCGATTCCAGAGCAGCTTGTCTTAATGACATCCTTGGAAATGCATGAAAATATCCCAGAATGACTATTTCAATGTTTTCGTCATCAACAATAGGCTTTCTTCTTTGCATTTTTGCCTTGACAGAGCCATAATTTTTTAAATTTTCCAGTAAGCGTTTTACAGTGTTTGGTGACGGTTTCCGTTTTCCTGGATATCGAATGGCAAATGTGCTGCAAGTTCTTGATATAACTTTATCATATTCTCCGTAAATAATAAACAAATTGAAGAAGTCTTCGTGGGTGTAATTTAAACGTGCTGGCATTTTTTGACATAAGACAATGACTGATTGTATCTAATCATGGCTATTTTGATGAAATGATTACAACAATTCATGAATTTCTAATAAAATCACAAATATTTCAAAAAGTTGTAATTTTAACCCCCACAATGCTATCAGAAAAAAGGGATAGGGGAACTTGACGTAAAAAAATACAGTGTTCCGTTTGACCTAAACAAGTTTTCGCGGTTTGAAGTTGACAAAATGTAACGCGAAAAACAGAACACTTGGTATGATATTATTGAATTCATTTCAGTTGTAGAACGTAGTTCTCCTTGTGTTCTTTTTACGTGACAAGAAGCATATGAGGATCTTTTATACGAAGAAAGTTATAACGGTTCTTGCAAACCATTGCACCTGTCAAATTTTCTGTAAAATGTCAAATATCTCTGAAACGGCTAGGTTTAGGTATAGGATATGCTACATATTTTCGACTCAGAATTTTATGTTCTTTTAGAAAACCCTAAAATATATAGGGTGTTCCATTTGAAATAAGCAAGTTGGTATCGACTTCCGGTATAAGCGGAAGTGCCAGCTGCTTGTAATTAGTTGGATTGGCCACACCGATATTAGCAACTATCTAAATTTTCAAAATTTTCTGATGCGTACTTTTCTCTATATCGATCGATTCAGTTCCCGGTGAGACACCCTGTATTATTTATTATGATGCCGACTTGCATACAATTCATTATGTTTCTTTTTTGTTGACCTTTACCTTGAAACAAGTCTTAACAGTAATGATACGACAAAAATGTCTCTAGACAGTACATATTGAAAAATATGAAGGACATCTGCATTTAAACGTGCAGTAAGTAAGTGCATTTATACTATGATAAACAGATTAAAATCTTAAATTTTATCCTTCACATTTGATTGAAAACTAAATGAAAATATTAAATTTTTCATCCACTTATTGAAATTTTTATATATTTTACTCAAATATTCTGTAGGATGTTATTTTCAAATTTTTTAAAACAAATTAATTTTCGTTGTTAAAATTGCTTCATATGCCACTCTACTCATCATCTGATAATGGCAGGTTGCTTAGAGAAATTTTCGTTAGTATACTATACAGCATTTTTATGTGGACTCTTACTTCTTGCTTCTGCAAAGATTATTATAAGTCCTCAATACAAATTTTGCATTTGTAAATCGCCAGTATATTTAAGACAAAGGTAAGAAAGCATATTTTTCATTGCCCCTAACTCCAGACGCAAAGTAAGTTCAATACTGTATGTGTATGTATACACACTTGTCTGAAAAGAAATGTAGCTGAGCTGGTTTGCCGTTTTAAATACTGGACCCTGCAGTACAAGACGATAATTTCGATACATATTTGCGCTGTACCCATGTCTGTGCGTGTTTGGTGACTCCTGAACTTGACTTAACTCCAGATTAATAATTAAACGAGAATAACAAGTGGTTTATAAGTGTTGCCAACATACTCGTAGCCTGAGGGTAAAATAAATTTCTCATAACGAGCACCTGTACTTGCAATTGGCCAGAAAATAAACGCGATACGCAGTTAATTTATGTCAATGGTATTGTTTTTATTTTTTCTTTATTCTTTATTATATTATACAGCTAAAACACAAGATCTAGTTATTTAACAATAACAAAATATGAAATTAAAGCAATGGAAACATCTAAATTGTTTTCTACAAATTGTGATAATACAAATTTGACCATTTGTAATTCCACATTCTCAATAAACATTACAGCAACTTTTCCACAGTTTTCAATGATAAATTAGTAAAAATAAATAAAACAATTTTAAGTTTTTCTATAATTCTCTTTTGTTTCAGGTGAAATGAACGTTGCCTATCTCTTTACAAGATATCGGTTCAACTGGGATGAGGTAGATTTCAGTATATTTTCTACATACAGCATGGTAACCAACTTAATAGGTAAAAACTTTTACAGATTTATAATTTATAATGTAGTGTATATAACAATAGACTATAATTTTCATAAATACAATGAAAGATAGTCCTTAAATGGCATGCAGATATTTTAATTAGTAAACACACTCATATAACTCATTGTTATTGGCTACAATTAACCAATCCTTAAATATTTTAATTTTTAGTAAATATATATATGTACAATAACCTTACCAGTCTTTTAAACAAATTGCAGCCTTGATGTCTTTTGATCGTTAAAACAACGGACATCATATTTAATGAAATAACAAGAATAATGAGTCCCTAATTTTTGTGCTGATTTTACACACAATCGGTAATACTTTAATTGACCTAGTGAAGGAACCGATAAGTTTAATTTGAATTTATTATAATCCTTTACTTAGAGTTGTATTTTTTATGACCGCAATCTGCCCTTTAAACTTTTTAGATTAAAGAGAAGCGAAATGTAAAAATCATCCAAAAATTATATACAAGGTGTTTCACCTAATAGTACACAGATCAATATCCAATAAAAATATTTGAAATTTGCAAAAAGTTTTATGTAGTGACATTTATATGCAATTATTTATGATATAAATAATAGTGTCATCTGTTGCAGTTTGGACGTCACGACGCTAAGAAATATTTATTCGATCGCAGGAATATTGAAATTACTTACCTGTATAGTATTTTCGCTCTGAACATTTTATAAAGAATAAATTTTTACATTTAATCGCGTACTTTTTGAGTTATTCCACTTCATACTTCTAAAGTCCAATTCTTACTCGTTAGTTAAACAAATCTAGTTAGTTTGTTATTAGCAAGCTGTAATATTCAATAACATACAAAAGGATAGTCATTTTAATAAAAAAATATCATTTAACTCGTTCTTGATAAAAATATATTAAACCCATATTAGATGATAAATTTGCTTTCAGGCACTTCAGTATCAGTGGGAATTTTTAGCCATATCCTAAAGATTGATGATGCTATAATAGGAATATATTCATCCATGAGTAAAATTCTGTCCAGTTTTGTTTATGGGTTTGCCAAGACGTCTCTAGTATTTTATTTAGGTAAGTGTCAACTGTTAATTAATCCCAAGTAATAATATCAATTATTATAGCTGAATACGTAAAATGTTATAGTTTGGGGAAAGTTTATATTGGTCAAACTTGCACCAAATATTTCTGAGTGTCTTAAGGTGCATTTATATCAAAAAAATAACTTACTGCTGACGATATAGTTGAAAACGAGCTGTTAATTATCAATAGGAATTAAGATAATAATCAAAGGTAGTGAAAAGACTGTACTGCAACTTATTTATGTCGTTTCTAAAATAAAACAGCGTCCATAAGAGACAAGTTAAATTCTATTAAAACCGCAGAATACGCTAAATATGGTGGTATAAGTAATAGTACTACATACCGGGCGATACAGGAGACATGTAACACTCTGTAACTCAGCTATTTAAGAAGTTAAATTTTGGGAGAGTTGTATATTACATAATTGTACTTATTTTGAGCATATCAAATATTTTCATCAACTTCCGGTTTAAGCGGAATGTATATATCTTTCACTTATTTGATTCGTCTTTAAATTCTCTATTCAACCAAGTATCGCAATATGACATTTCTTTTTAAAATTACAGTTAACAGCAATTTTTTTTATTAAGTCTAGGTGGCCATGATACGAACCTTGGCAGATACTGATGCTTAGTGTGCCGTGATATTCAAAGACCTCTGGTACGCAACTTTGTGTCTGATATTCTTTTGGGCACAATCAGTAGCTGAGCAACTTAACCAGATTTTTCTAATAAAAAAAATCTCTAAACAACCCACGATGTCATAAAAAGCAAGATAGGAAACCTATTTTTTTATTTGCCCTACTTAAAAGATACTTTTTAGCTTTTATGTTTGTCCAATACAATTGCCGTACCTTCATGTCTTCTCTGTTTGTTGGTGGAGTCCTATAAACTTTTCCTTGAGGTGGCCTCATATAAAAACAAGCGGATTATGGTCTGGTGACCTTACAGGCCATCTAACAAGCCCATTTGTTCTCATTTAGTTTTCCCTAAACCTTTCGTTTAAATATATGAAAATTAGCGTCAGAAGAACAATTCGTTAGTGGAGTCGGACAAGCGAAAGATAAGGAACTGTTTCCAGAGTTAATTTTTTTTTAACATGTTAGTTACATCAAATGCTATACGAAATTAATATTTTCTACCTACAGCAATCGCCGCTATGCAAGTTACCGGCTATTTTGTGAAAAATCGCCCATTTTGGTCGTTCTTTCTAAATATAGATGAGTATATCTCGGTATGTGTAGGTCCAAAAAAATCGAAAAAAATCGAGGATGTTCGTTATGATACAGGCTATCAGCAGTTACAATATGAAATTTTTATCTGCACACATAACCTCAATAAAAAACTGACAAAACTGCTCTGGCTTTTCTGTTATAACTTCAGATGTTTCAAGTGAAATTTGATGAAATTTTCACAAATTATACATTATAATGTGAGCAATAACTGGTTAAAATTTCAAGTCAAAATATCTAATGCAAGTCTCAAAAATTGAATTCAAATCTTAAAATTGATTGGCCAATTACTTTTACGCATCGTATGAAGTACTTTTTTAAATGTAGTTTTTTTATGCACTTTATGATGGTGAATAAGAAAAAAAATTTAAACTTGGGAAAAAGTGAAAAAAAAAATCGATTTTTAATTTTTTATTCATATACAAATTCAATTATCCATTAGATTAAAACATAATTTTTCAGTCGCAAACTCCTCTATAAAATCCTTGTTTTACTATATGGAACGTAATCAGACTGCAATCAACAGCTACTCTCCGGGCTATGTTCCCCGCCGAGCGCTGAATTACAAGTTATAAGCTTGAGGCGTTAAGTGTAATAATTGCATATTAGTAACAGAACGCTAATGCTTCGATTGCAACAAATACCGTGCTCTCGTGCCAGTTGTCCCACACCACCTGCAGACTGCAGTTTCGAGCTCTTGGCTCTCGTCAGTGCAAGGTAGGCATGTGACGACCGACACGGGGATCCTTTGACCATTTGATACATCTCGGCATCTTTAGGATAGCGACATGCAAAATAGTCAGGAGGCGCCATCAAGGATCAGTATGATTTCCTTATTCACTAAAATTTGATGCTTGTCTGACTCCACTATTAATGGAATTATTGAATTACAGTTAGATATCATGCTCAGAGCTACCGTCACAAAAACACGAGTGTGCAAAGATAATAATGGACAACATTTTGAGCATCTAGATTAAAACATATTTTTGTGTTTAGTGCTTCAGTAAATCTTTTATTTTAATTTCATTCCTTCGTTGCAAAATTTCATTGTTTGTTCAAATGTGTTTTAATGTCTTTTGTTTATTAAAACATTTTACCTTGTTTTATTTTTACCGCCTGCCTACTAAATATTTTTGTTGCAGTAAGTAGTAAGTAGTAACAATGTTCATTACCATGCAATAATTTTCGATATTAATTTTAGTGAGAAAGGAAAATAGGATAGATAGGGTTTCCTACCTTGATTCTTATAATATTGAGGGTTGTTTAGAGATTTTTTAAAGAAGAAAAATCTAGTTAGGTCTCTCAGCTACTGATTGTGCCCAAAAGAATATGAGACACGAAGTTGAGTACCAGAGGTCTTTGAATATCACGGCACACTATGCATCAATATCTGTCAAGGTCAAGGTCAATTTAATAAATTAAAATTAACTGTCATTTTAAAAACAAATGTCATGTCGCGATACATGGTTGAAAAGAGAATTTAAAGAAGAATCAGGTAAGTAAAAAATATACACAGAGTACCATTTATACGGGGGATAGACGAAACACTAGTGCTGCCTTACGTTCCGGGGGATATTGAGTCCGTTGTGGGGAATGAGAAGTGCCTAATTTATTGGAACTACTCGTTTCCCACCGTCAGGCAAATGCAAGCCAACAAGCCTGACATAGTACTCCTCGACCACCAACTCAAGACAATGTATGTCGTGGAATTCTCAGCTCCCGCTGAGAGCAACATTGTCTTGAAAGAGGAGGAAAAGCGGACAAAATATCGAGATTTGCTCTTCGAACTCCGCAGGCTTTATCCAGGCCATTCTGTTAAAATAGTGGTACTGATTATAGGAGCCCTCGGTGGAATGAGACAGACGCTGCTTTCAGAACTAAAGATCATACCGGCATGCCGAGATTCGGCAGAGATCTTAGTCGGCAGAATGCAGAAGGCTATCATCCTCGGTTCATTGCGTCTACTCAGGGCACACGATTCGCGGACCCGGTAGTCACTCACCCCACGGGCGTGGGGAGTGGCTATTGGTATTACCAGCTCCCCTCTGTGAGGGTCGGAGCCACAGAGTAGGGTGACTGGTTTTTTGTAAAAAAAAAAAAATTATAATAATAATAATAATCTTGAAAAGCAGGAGGGACTGACCTCCATCTATCAAGCCTTTGGTGAGTAGCGCCACCACTTACTCCAAAAGATATGAAGTAAGCATGACAGGCGAATTATTGAAACTATTGGAACTAAGTGGAATGAGTATTTTTTTTGTGTTTATATATTTTTTACATCTATTAGTCGATGTATATCTAGTCTGGGAATGCTTTTAATCCAAGATTTTACTCTATTCTTGAACAAACTATAAGAATTTATAGTTTTTATTTCAATTGGCAATTTATTATAAAGTTTAGGTCCTAGGTATGTATGGCATCTTTGTGCAATTGTTTTTTTAGGTCTAGGTACTTGATTAGGGGCATTTATCATATAACGGGTGCTGTAGGCATGATCAATATTTTCCAACTCGTTTTTGTTTTTATATTGCCTTAGTAAAAGGTTGAAATAGAAGAGTTGCCACATATCAAAGATCCCCGTTTCTAAATATAGACTTTCAGTTGGGTAGGTCCAATTTTTTTTATATATAATTTTTAATATTAATTTTTGCGTAGTTTCTAGGGTCCTTAAATGATTATTTGAAGTACCTCCCCATGCTATAATTCCATAAGTAAGGTGAGATTCGACTAAAGCATGATAAAGTGTTTTCATATGAACGAGTTTAAGAATTCTAGATAAGTATTTAAATTTATATAAGATAGTTCTTAATTTCTTTACTATAAAGTTTATGTGTATATCCCATTTTAAATTCTTATCTATGTAAATTCCCAGATACTTAATTTTATCTGTAGCTGAGATTTCTATATTTGTGCTGCCGATTTTTACACATAGTTTTTTATAAGTCGGTAAATATTTCGAATAGGAGGTAAACGGTATGTAATAAGTTTTACTAAAGTTTACTGTTAGTAATTTATTACTGAACCAGGTAAAGATAGTAGCTAGATCAGCTTCTATTTTATCCTTTAATATATCCCAACTTTCGGCTTCATAAAAAATGGCTGTATCATCAGCAAAACTTACTACTTCACCCTTAGTTTCTACATTAAATAGGCCATTTAGGTATATATTAGTTTTATAAGATTTATAAAAATCCACAGTGATTATGCTATTTTTTTGTAATTTATAAAGTTCTTTAAGACGAACTGATGAAATTTTAATTCCGGCAGTTATCCACTTATTTTTTTTCATCAAGATTCCTTGTAATAAATTTAAATGATGTGTTATAATAAGAATATAAAGTGTTATTAAATTCAATATATTTATCTTCTACTGATTGCCTGTTTAAAACATTGTGCCACAATTCACTACTTAAAAGATTATAAAGTGATTTTTTTACGGTTCAATGATATGTATTATGATTCTCATAAGATTTTAAATTTTTAACGCTATCAGTTAAAGTTCTTATAGCATATTTATATCGTTGGACAGAGAGAAACATAACGGATTTAATGGTATCATGGCCTACCATGAGATTTGTTCTTTTTACTTTTGCACAAGAGCGTATGTCAAACGCAACTGCGTTTTTCGAATATTTTGAGACACATTATTTACTCTTATAGTGTTTGCAGCTAATTTTCATTCCTTTATTTTTTTTCGTATCTCATTAAATAAGGAAGATATGAGATAGGTATAAACGTGTGTGGTTTTTCTTTTTTCAAGTTTTTGTTCCATATCTCACAAAGTAGGCTATGGACTTCTAATTTCCTTTTGCTTAAATAAAGCTCACAAAAACTGGGATAACTTTAATAAACTTTTTTCTTCTACAATTGATATTAAGCGATGTATTTGGCATGGCTATCGTAAAATAGACAGTAAAATTAAATTTATTCATAGAAGAATCTTACATTTCCTTTATTTTCATTAACCTAATATAATACAAGTTGATCAAGTTGTCGTTGTGTATACAATACAGTGGTTTCTTGTGAGGAAACGGTGTAAAATAAATATTTACTCATCTTATTTTCCATTGTCTAACTACTAGTATAAAATTAACCTGTCATTGACAGCACATTACGTGAAACCTTCCTTTAATAACAACAGGGAATTATAAGTTGTATGTCATTGTTTGTTTATTACTTGATCCTCAATAGCAATAATTATTATACACAATGAGTTCTCAGGAAGGTTTCGCATAAATCGAATAGCAGTGAAAATACTTTGATTATGATCTAAATCACTTCTGGTTTCCATAAAGCGATATTTACAGATTTATTGAGGTAGTAGATAATTAATAATTTATAAAGCGGATGGTATTATATAAAAGGCAATCAATGTGGAGGACAAACTCATACCTATACTTACAATCTTCCGCGGGAGAGAAGGTAGAGGAAAGAATATGCAATTCCAGTTTAATTAATGTTTTATAAGATATGCATTAAAGTTATTGTGGTTTATTTTGATTAGATTGTAATTTTAAAAATTTCATTTCGTTATTACAAAATAGTTCCATACGTAATTTAACAGCACAACTAGTTTATAATAGCGTGATGAAGCATTCCTTCAGGGACCAATCAGTCTACCAGTAACTTTTACACGCCTCCTTATTTCCTTTAGTCTTCTACAGTGCTCTCACAAATATCCGAATCACTATTCATAAATATCTTTTAGTTAATTTATTTTACAAGAAGGACTAAAATATAACATGTTATTTAAAAATGTGATCGTCCAGAATTATTAATGAATCGACTTCGTCAGTATCATTTCCAGGGCGTTTATACAGACAGACATACACAGACGGCCAATCAAAGCGATATTTTCTTTTATAGTATGGTACTTAGTGGAATATACACTACAATTAACAGAAAACAGACCTAAACAATTTTGCTATACTTATAGAGCTTTTGTGAATTTTGAGAGTGACACTTTTAATACAGGTTTAGAAAATTCCGATTTACATATACAGGGTTACTGGTAATTCGATACATTCCTTTGGAGATGTGATGGGGCATGAGCTAAGGAGTAAATCTAGTCCTAACATACATTATGCAAAACTCAATAGTTTTTGAGATATTTAAATTTTTTTGTTTTTCTCAAAAAAGTAGATCTTAATGCCTTAAAAGTTAATTTCAGAAAAATCTACTTGACATTTTTAATTTTTTTTTACTGGATTACTTGTCCAATATTATAGATATCCGTTTGGAATGAAAAATATCTGGAAACATTTCGATCATGTGAACATCTGAAATAAAAACTTTAAAAAATTGTTTTTTAAATCAGCTATGAAATTTACCTATTAGGTTTTTTCAAAAAAATATTAACGTAACGCGTATAAATTATTATAAAAACTGCCTTATTTCAATAGCTATCTAACAAGGTACAAATGTTCAATGTACCCTTAATAGTTCTAAGAAAATACTAGTAAAAATAACACAAGTAGTACGAATTTTATTTTTAGATAAACAGTAAAAAACATTTTAAAAGTAAAGTTTAATTCTTCATTAATTTCAAAGTTGTACTTTATTTTTTATGTCTTGCTCAAAATGGGAGCCCCTATTCCGTATACAGACACGGCAGCGTCTTCTTATTTCCGTCCTTGTTACTCTGGTTGTCAGATTATGCCTTATGTGTTGGGCAGCATCGACTATCCTTTGTCTAAGGTTTTCTATAGTATTGACTGGTGTGGCATAGACCATCTCCTTAATATGACCCCATACGTAATAATCAAGGGGTGTTAAGTCAGGGCTTCGCGCTGGCCAAGGTATTGGGCCCGCTCTTCCAATCCAACGGTTAGGGAAACTTTGATCAAGTAACTGTCGTACTGTCAGCCGATAATGTGCTGGACAACCGTCGTTCTGAAACATCATTCGCAACATCTTCTAAAATCACCGCCAGATCATTTCTTAAAAAATTTTCATAGATTTCCCCGTTTAAATTTTGACGAAGAAAGTGTGGCCCTATTAAATAGTGGCCAATGACTCCCATCCACACATTAATAGAAAACTTCATTTGGAAACTAGTTTTACCTGTTAACTTGGGATTTTCCTCTGCCCAATAATGTAGGTTGTGGAAATTTGTTATACCCTCGCGATTAAATTTCGACACGTCCGTCCATAAAATTCTTGTTAAAAAATTTGCACTTTCTGCATCTGAATTTAACATAAAGCGTCAGAATTCCACTCTCTTTCCAGGATCACCTTCCTCCAAGCCTTGGACAGGGGTATAGTTGCCGTCACAGTATCCATAGACAAACAAGATATCAGCGTATTCTGCGTTGGCATACGCGGCCATGGCACAAAAAATACAATAACAACAACTAATAACAACAACTACGAGCAAAATCAAAATCTTCGATAACTACTTTAACAAGACCAACAAACTTAAGGGACACGGAGATAAGAATGTCAGTTAATGACATATATGCACAAACGTCAAAGTCAAGGACTGACTGACTTAAATGAAAATGAACGATTAGTCGTTTAATAAATTCCGCCACCAGCATTATGTTTACTAATTGTTTATTAGAACTATCAAGTTATATTAAACATTTCTACCTAGTTAGATGGCTATTGAAATAAGGAAGTTTTTATAATAATTTGTACGCGTGCTACATTAATATTGTTTTGAAAAAACCTAATAGGTAAATTTCATAACTGATTTGAAAAAAAAATTTTACAAGTTTTTATTTTAAATTTTCACATGATCGAAATGTTTCCGGATATTTTTCATTCCAAACGGATATCTATAATATTGTACAAGTAATCCAGTAAAAAAAAAATTAAAAATGTCAAGTAGATTTTTCGGAAATTAACTTTTAAGACATTAAGATCTACTTTTTTGAGAAAAACAAAAAAATTGAAATATCTCAAAAACTATTGAGTTTTGCATAATATATGTTAGGGCTAAATTTACTTCTTAGATCATGCCCCATCACATCTCCAAAGAATGTATCGAATTACCAGTAACCCTGTATATTATACAGATTATTTCAAAGTTAAAGGTACTTATTTATTTTTATTGGTTAACTCAAGGTATTAAGATATCTGCTAGAAAGATGAAAGTACTATACGCAACTATGTTTAAACAGGACATATATTGGAGAAAAATCATTACAAAAACTATAAATTTTTTTTACAAAAAAGTCATTATTGGCGCAAAAGAGCTTTACAATGACAAACTGTATGAGGAGTTTGACAATAATTAATAAATCTATTAGTAAAAATAAAAGCAGAAAAGAAACATTTGGAATTAAATTAGAAAATACCATTATACAAGATGATAAAACCATAGCTAATTCTATTAATGATTATTTTGTTGAATTACCTCACAAACTGTCTAATAACGAAGTCATGACACTGATAAAAATGATAACTTTACACCTTTAAGAATGCGTTATACTATGTTTATAAGACCAGTCAATGAAAATACAGTGTACAATGCTATACTAAATCTTAAGAAAACTTATTCGGCAGGAGTTGATTCACTTTCATCACATTTACTAAAGTCGATTGTGAATTATATTATAGTGCGGGAAAGAGGAAATTGAGAGGAGGGGTGCGAGGTGAGACGCTAAGAAAGCAGGCCCGGACTTAACTATATTGTGTACGTATGTCTGTTTACGCTTTTAAAGGACCACGCAATTTTCTTATGGAAAAGTGACTTGCGTTAAATTGGTTGAAATTTTGATATGTTGTGTATCCCATCTATCTGATCAAATGTCTCAATTGGCACAAATTGACAAACTTTCACAGTCTTGAGATAAAGCTTGCTAAAGTAAGAATTATCGTTTATTTGAGGTGTATGGGTTTGGGTTAAATCAGTACTCTTTTTTTTGCTTCTAGGGTCTCACAGTGGTTTGAAAACACCTCATAACTGTCATGGTTTATTTATTGAAATATTACATCATATAATCTCAAACGTCGTCACGTCATATGACGTCATAGCATGTAATATCGTGTCATAGAACATCATGATTTAAATAACATTCTTTTCTCTTACTTCTAGGTGCTCAGATCACAATAAAATTCAAAGTGACCACTATAAGGTTCTGTGACACGACATGACCTGCTGTGACGTCATATGATATGATAAGACAATCAATTATACTGTTTAGGTGTTATTAAACAAATCTGAGACATTGATGCATTTGATACAGAGATAGGATACACAACATATCAAAAATTCAACCAATTTAACGGAAGTCACTTTTCCATAAGAAAATTGCGTTGGCTTTTGTTGTGTGGGCTCAGTTTAGCTGGCAACAATTTACACTACTGACTATACAGTAGTTACAGTATCCTAGTTCACTTAATATTTGAGTAAATTGTTACTACCTAGCAAGAACCACGGGGAGGTATGAGCATATCTTGCCATGATAGGATGGGGAAAGAATATTAGTACAGGATAAAGAAAATTATACAAAAAAATAAAACTAAACCTCTAAAAACAAAAAAAAATTTAAAATAGTAACAGTACAAAAATATATAGGTATCCTCAAAATAAATAAAAAAAATAACAACAAACATCTAAAAACAAAAAAAACTTAAAATAGTAACAGTAAAAAAATATATAGGTATTCTCAAAATAAATTAAAAAATAACAATAAACCTCTAAAAACAGAAACAAAACTCGAAATAGTAAATTTTCGTAAATAAAATATGTACTCTCCAAATAAATAAAATTAAATATAATTGAATTCTTTAAATAAATAAAAATAGATTAAAATACTTACGAACACACAAAATGACATAAATAATAAGCTTGATATCACGTTCACTATCATTGAACACAAAAACGGACACAAATAATAAACTTATATATATCACTACCACTTCTTCAATCACAAGTCATCACAATCACTTCTTCCTCAGAATCCTGTGCGTTCTCCTCTTCTTCTTCATTTTCAGATGATGAACTATCCTCTTCTAAATTTATAATGAATTTATTTTCCCCATTTTTATTAAATTCACAAAGTTTCAAATAATCATCCTCAATTCTAATCACTTTGGCAATTCTCTTTTCCCAATCTTCCTTGGTAATTTTGGACACTTCGTTTTTAATTAACTCTATCACTTTTTTGTCGAATTTTGGAAAAGTATTTCCTTTTCTGATATTTTTTTTCAATTTTTCCCAAATCAATTCTATTGGGTTGAAAATACAATAATATGGTGGTAATCTTAAAACTTTGTGGCCAAATCTTTCAGCTATACTGTCTATAACATAATTCTTCTCAAATGTTTTCGTATGAAGGACTTCCAACAATTCTGCTTTAGTATAACTGTCCATATAATATAGGTCGTGATCCGTTAAAAAAATTTGCAACTCCAATTTAGTCGAACTCTTATTAGGAATTTTATATAATTCTCTTGAATGGTACTTCGCATTGTCAAGAACAATAACACTATTTGGCTTTAATTTTGGAATTAGAGTATTTTCAAACCATTTTTCAAAAATTACTCCCTCCATATTCTTGTGATAATCCACGTTACACTCTTCCATGTTTTTCCCGCATAGTTTCAATGCATTATCTACCCATCCATCACCTGATCGACAGTGTAATATAACCAATCGAGTCCCCTTATTTGGAGGCTATGACTGTGGTAGCCATTTTTTAGTTCCATCAGTCCATCCTTTTTTTACGGTATCGTGAGTGTCATACCAAGTTTCATCTAGGTAATAAATTGTTCTATTTTCCCTTCTGAACTTTTTAATCTCCTCTAGATATGAATGTCGCCAATCCACTATTCGTCTGCTTTCCATAATCGCCACGCGTTTATTAATTGTTTTAAATTTAAATCCAATTTTTTTCAGCCAGTTCCTTAAAGTTCTTGTCGTATATTTCAAAGGACAATCCATTTCCTTTAGTTTTCTGTCTACCACGTCAACAGTCTGGATTTCATTTTTCTGATATGCATCATAAATTACATTTTTTAAAAGTTTTGCTATTGATGGATCTAAAATTTTTGATATACCAGCGTCGCAACGTTGCTTTCTTTCGGTAACACCTGTTTTCACTAGTTTGTACAATGTGGAATAGGGAACGTGGGTTAAAGATTCTGTTTCCCTTAATATATCTAAATCACGCAAGTTAAAGTCATTAGTTTGTCGCTGTAAAAGAGTATTATACACATTTAAACAAATTTGCTTCCCGTCACTGCTTAAATGCCGTTTTTTTCTCCCTTGAAACTCATTTGGAATTTTATTTTCTTTATCACTGAAATCACTATAACTGTCACTTTCACACTCACAATCACTCGATCGACTCATTTTTGTAATAAATAAGTTACATACCAGCAAAAAGACAAATATAAACTAATGTATTAATGTATTAATTGCACTTACACCCGTACACTCCGCCGTATATGAAAGTAAACTAAGTCCGCCCCTGAAGTACCATATCTCACATGTCGTTCGTGCTAGTTGGCAAACAACACAAGCCTGACCTTCTCTCTCATTCTAATGCACGCGACATAAAAGACGTAAAACATGATGTGATACAAACAGCTATGCGTTATGCATAGCCACTACCCTCTCTATTCCCCACTACGTCTGTGACCGTTTTCATTTATCGTTTTCCTCTACAATACTTATTCATTAACGTATCTCGTAAATTTATCATTAGAACAAGGAATTTTCCCGGAAATATTTAAAATAGCACGGGTTGTTCCCGTATATAAAAAAGGCGAAAAAATCAATATTGAGAATTATAGACCCATTTCATTGCTTAGATCTATTTCTAAAGTCCTTGAGAGGATTGTGTTTGATGAAATTTTTTAACAACGTTTAATATATTAACTAGTGTGCAGCAGGGATTTATGAAAAACAAAAGTACGATAACTGCAGTAATACAATTTGTCAGTCAATTATATGGGTCTCTGGATGATAACAAAGCAAGGCATTTGACCTAGTGAACCACGCCCTGCTTAAAGAGAAATTAAATACCTATGGACTCCGAGGAAAAATAAACCATTGGTTGACATTCTTTTTATATAATAGAAAACAAATTGTAGATATCAATAGTACCTATTCTAACGAGTCATATGTTACTGTAGGTGTCCCTCAGGGTTCCATTTTAGGTCCCCTGTTGTTTGTTGTTTTTGATTTTTGTTAACGACTTCCCTGAAATAACAAACTCTGTAAGTAAATTCATAATGTTTGCAGATGACAACACTTATTTGTGTGATGATGTAACCCTGGTAGATGCTGTTACTAATAATAAATACACCACAGGTAATGACGACCCCCTTTATCCCGGAAGGCTCTAGAAGAGCCTTGTGTGGGAGGGGGCTACACATTTAGAGACAAGGGACACACACCCAATATTCGTGTATAGTGAAAAAATCCCTCTCACAGTATTTTCCACTGCCACGACCGGGGATCGAACCCGGAACTTTTGGGTGAGAGGCAAGTGCGCTCACCTCTCGACCATCAGTTACAGATAATGATAAATAAATTTCTAAATTGGTTCAAAACTAATGAATTGCATCTTAACATATCTAAAACAGTTTTTATAAATTTTTCACCTAGAAATAGTAACATTAACGAAAGTAATTTATTAAAAATAGAGGAAAAATCAATCGCACAAGTTAGTAATACAAAGTTTATTGGACTTTATATAGGCAATGCGTTAAATTGGGAAATGCACACAGACATTCTCTGTAATAAACTTTCGTCTTTATGTTTCGCCCTCTTTAGATTAAAAAAATATCACTAGCAATAATATTCTTCTCTCCTTCTATCACGCTCAATTTGTCTCACGACTACGATACGGCATCTTATTCTGGGGATCATCAAGCCACTTAAACAGGGTATTTAAACTACAAAAAAAGGCCATAAGGAATATAGCAGATGTATCAGTTCGAACACCATGCAGGCCATATTTTAAAAAATTACGATTAATAACATTACCTTGCACATATATCTTGGAAATTTTAATATATGTTAAATCAAACTTAAATAAGTTTACAACTAATTGTGACTTCCACGAATATGAAACCAGACACAACCTTTTACTGTCAACAAACTAAATCCAGAAATCAGGTAAATAAACAACCTGAAAGCGTTCAAAACTGCCATCTATAATATGTTACTTGACAATGTGATTTATAGTATTTCTGAATATATGAATTTCAACGTATAATTTGTATATTGTATTTTAATATGTCCATATATTAGTATATTATATTTTCTATTAATTTCGGTATACTTGTTCATCGTTTTAGATTAAATATATGTTTCCATCATTCCTAAGCACTTTTAAATTGTTATAGTCATATCTTGTTTTAATTTTTGTCTTAAATTTGTCTTACTTAGGTATTTAATATTTTAAATTTGTTATAAATATTTGTTATTTTTATTACTCTAAACTGTGTAACTGAAGCGTGACTATTCAACCAGAGGAACCTCCTTTGACTTTTCCTATACTATTGTAATTTAGTCTATTGGAATAAACTATCTATCTATCTATTTATCTTGTACATACATACATTAAAAATAATATTTTTTAATGTAGAGTAACAAAATTAAATAGTATTTTGATTTATATGTGCAAATCTACATCGCTTTTAAAATTATTTTCCAATAGTTCACTTACCTAGTCTAGAAGTGTTTTCAATTTTCTCAGCTCTTTTGGAATATCTAAGCAGATCAACAAAATTTTGTCATACAGTATGTTGATATTGACATACAACATATTATCAGTCTTTTATTAAGCCGGACCTGGATTTCTATTTCGGTTTATTATAGTTCTATAAAGTAAAATAAGTGAAACATATGTTCTAAGTATGAATCGATTATACTGGGTGATTCAATAGTCATGACCAAAGAAATATTTGGCCAAAATCAATAAAACATCCTGTATCTCAAAACATAACATTTTAGTCCTCTATAAAGTCCTTATTTTACTATAAGGAACGTAACCAGACTACAACCAACAGCTACTATCCGGGCTGTGTACCCCGCCGAGCGCTGAATTACAAGTTACAAGTCTGGCGCGTTAAGTGTAATAATTGCATATTACCATCAAAACGCTAATACTTCGATTGCAACAAACACCAGCCGAAAGACTGATCCTACTTAAAGGAACTCTCTTACCAGACGTTCCATACCACTTGCAGACTGCAGTTTCGAGCTGTTGACTCTCGTTAATGCAAGGTAGGCATGTGACGACCGATACGAGGATCACTTGACCATTTAGTAGATTTCGGTATCTTTGGGATAGCGACATGTAAAATAGTCAGCAGGCGCCATCTAGCGGTATCTAATAAGGAAGGACGATGGAACCACCTAAGTGCCCTCTGTCCACAAGTAACGCATGTACCTTTAGAAACATCCTGTACATTGATAATATTAAAGGTAAAATTCAGAAACTTAATATTATTTTAATTACGATATTTAATAAACGTGAACCTATAAAAGCTGCACCACAGACAATATAAAGTATATGATGACACTTAGAAATAAGGCCTTACAGAAATATAAAAACACAGAGATCGGCACATTGAGAATATTATAAACAATTAAAAAATTGCACTAGTACGGCAGTAAGAATTGAAAAAAGAACTTCCTTGTCGTTTAAAATAAATAGTAACAACTCCAAGTGGTTTTGGAAAAACCTTAATGACCTAAACTGTAAGTGATTAATTAGGTCACTAAGGCCCACTAACATTAAAATACCCGACGAGTTACGTGATGTCGAGTAGATTACCTCTTACTTTGAAGACTCTTCTTTAAACCCCAATGAGTTTGATATAGAAACATTAAATTATTGCAAAAATAACATTACATCCAGAGTAGATATTTTTGACTTCGAATTATGTACTGCTACGGATATATCGCATATTTTACACTCTATGAAAATTAAAGCAATGGGTGAAAACTGCTTGGATATTAAAATGATACTATTTTGTCGTCCTCTAATTATATTTAGGGAATCTCCCAGGAAAACCACAAGCTTTATAAGTAGTCTTGGAATTCTGGGCATCAATTAGTGTAGGGTAACTCACAGAAGATCTTTTAGGTCTAAGCGAAGTAGTCTGAGCCAAACGACCCCTTAAACAATCTACAATACCATATTTAACTCATATTGTAAATTTTTTCATTCCGGGAAAATATTTTCCAACTTCTTGGAAAATAGCAAATATTGTACCACTACCAAAAACTGAATTTAAACACCTTCATCTAATAAACATATTACCAGTGTTATCTAAGTTACTAGAAAGCATTAAATCTGCAAATACGTAAACAACTCAACAAATTCAGTTCTCCCATCAACACCCTGTGGGTATAGAATGAACCATAGTTGTTGCATAACGCTGCTAACGGTAACTGATGATATCCTTTCAGCCACATATAAAAATAAATTAACAGTTTTAATACTTCTAGATTATTCGAGAGCACTTGATATAACAAATCACGAGTTACTTTTGGCAATACTTTACTATTGTGGTTTTGAGAAAGACTCATTAGCTATGCCACAAATATATTTAGAAAATCGTTTTCAGGGTGTTAGAATCAAAGATATATTGTTTAAATCATTAAATATTAACAACTCAAAGATTTCTTAACAATAAACCGTTGCAAGTCAAAAGTAATACTTTTTGGTAATAAATTAAAACGTTCTGATTGTCTGGATAATCAAAAATTATCTGAATAAATATGCGTTAAAAGAGAATACTTCATAGCTGCTGCTTGTATCAGAGAGTTATCAATAGTGGATCCCAACTACCTTTACACATAAATTGTGGAGACCTGCATGAATTAAAGACAAGGCAACGTAAACTGGTATTATCTTCAATCACTCAACCCCCTATACAGGGTGTAACTAACATAATGGAATGTCATAAGCGTATTCTTCGTACAAATTTAAGAATATTTTGTCATATAAACAATTGTCATTAGAGCCTTCGTTTACAAGATACAGGGCGTTGTAGTTTTCAAAAATACACTTATTTCCCTAAATATCTTTTGAACAAATGTAGATATTTACCTGAAATTTTGTCTGTAAAATACATGATTAACATTGTATTTAAATTTTAAAAAATGAAGCCCCAGCTTTAACCAGTGACGTAGATTTGGGGTATGTAGGGTACCTTTTTTCATGAAGTTATGGCACGCCACTGGGCCAAATTTTTTTTGTGCATATTTTGGATTTCAAATGTAATTTTGAACAACAATATTCTCTTGACATTTTTGCGCATATTTTACCGTTTTAAAATTATTAAAGTTTAACCGTAGTGATGTATTGTTTGAGGAGAATCCTAGTATTAGCACAAGAAGAATTGCGGTAATGGAACGTGCGAGTCACATGACTATTTATCGCATTTTATAAACCAATTTATTGTATCCTTATCATTTACAAAGGTTCAGGCGCTGAATCCCGAAGATGTAGTACCGCGTATAATGTATTCGAAATCCTTTATTTCATTCTTCTGTATTATTTACGGATGAAGCTGGATTTAACAGGGATGGAAGTATAAATTTTCATAATAACCACTTATGGGCTAATGAAAATCCTCACGGAATAATTGAGTCGAGGCGCCAACAACGTTTTTCGATTAATGTCTGGGCTGGAATTGTCGACGAGTTTTTAATTGGTCCATTTGTTTTACCCCAAAAACTTAATGGACGATCTTACCTAAATTTTCTTCGAGATAATTTGCCATTTCGAATGGAGATTGTTCCATTAGCCGTAAAGCAACTTATTTTTTTATGCATGATGGTGCTCCATCTCATTTCTCCTTGCTCGTACGAGCATATCTCAATGAAACTTATCACAACAAATGGATAGGTTATGGAGAACCTATAGCATGGCCAGCCCGCTCTCCAGACCTGAATCCACTAGATTATTATTTATGGGGTCATTAAAAACCGTATGTTTATTCTGTTCCTATTCCCGATGAACAAACTCTTCTTCATAGGATAGAAGAAGGATGCCAGCAAATTCGCCAGAATCCTTCAATATTTGGTAGAGTAAGAACATCTATGAGACAACGTACCCAAAACTGTATTGAGACACATGAACGTCACTTCGAACATCTCTTGTAAAGTTATTGCATTAATTTCTTGTTTCGTTTATCTTTGCTAATTTTTGTTTAAATTAAAAATTAAAATTTCCGATGAGTTTGTTTTTCTTCAATTTGGCACGGTATTAGTTAGAAAAAATTAGGACAATAACAACATTAGCTGCACAGAAATGTCAAGAGAACATTGTTGTTCAAAATTAAATTTGAAATCCAAAATACGCACAAAAAAAATTTGGCCATACCTTCATGAAAAAAGGTACCCTACATACCCCAAATCTACGTCACTGATTAAAGCTGCGGCTTCATTTTTTAAATTTAAATACAATACTAATCATGTATTCTACACACAAAATTTCGGGTAAATATCTACATTTGTTCAATAGATATTTAGGGAAATAATTGTATTTTTGAAAACTATATCTTGTAAACAAAGACTCTAATGACAATTGTTTATATGACAAAATATTCTTAAATTTGTACGAGGAGTACGCTCCTTCATTTAAGACATTCCAATGAACTTAAAATATTAAAACCTAAAAAATTCAAAATAAAATTAAGAGTTGATATTAACAAAAGAGTTTTCTGTTATTTAACAAATAATAAAGATAAGTAAAAAAATGTATTCCTGAATTAACACTGTGTTGTAAATAGATGTACATCCTTCTATGAGTAATTTAAGAAAATAGCTCTTTTTTTTGTTTTCCTGTTCTTTTCTTGGAGAAAAAGATAAAAGAGAAGATAAATTATATTATAGTTTTTACTTTAATAAAATAATGTTTGCTAATATAAAGAATTGTCTGACTGAAAGCCCCGTTGGCTAAGGCGCGAGGTGGCAATCGGGATTAATCACACGGGTATCGCGCCACCAGGTTCGAATTCCGGCTCCGGCACTGTCGGAGGAAATGGTTGTATGTCCGCGTTTTTTCAAGTGTAACTCCCTTCTGTACAAGCCTCTGGCTTCTGGAATTGGGGGTTGTCTAATTTCTGTGCTGTTTGTTTATTATCGTCTCTCATGTAGTTAATATAAGTAAAATGTTCCTTTTCCTAATTTCTTCGCGAGGCATGTCTCTTACCAGTGCATTGAAATCATATGTTGGCGTTCACTTTTCGCTTTACACTTATTAAGGTTTAAAAGTTTTCGGTGTATCTCCCAGTGCGCATTCCTATGTCTCTCATTCAACGCCGGTGTATCAATATAGGGTTAACACTTAACTATAGGATAAATGTCAAACGAAACAATGGGTATCTATTGTTTTATTTGACAGTTATCCTTTGATTACGAGTTAACCTTACATTGATAAACCGGCCCTCAGTCGACACGTGATTATAACTGCCAGAGTTCTCTGCGCAAAGGCCATATTTTGCCGGGCATTTCTATAAAGTGCTCTACAGGGAAGGAAACAATATGGAGTTGCTGCCCGACACCGCACCGAAATAGCATGGTCTACTTCTACACTATTGAGGGTCTTTCACGGATTAGACCGCTTCATCACCCTTCATGTTCTTTTTACTTTCCAAATACGAAGTATGTGGGGTAAGCATTGTGATTATGTAAAAATCGACTTTCAGTTTTTGGTGACGGCCACACCTCAAGGCCAAATCACAAAATCGAGCCTAGCTCAAATGTGGAGGGAGTTAGCCCCTAAAAATCGGTAAAAAAAATATAATATTTTTTTCTCTAAAACGGCTCAAACGATTTTGATTAAATTTATCACATAAATACTTCCTTTATACCAGTATAAAATGGCATGACCATGAGCCTAGAAAATCAAAGGTGGGAGGTTGTGAGGAGGTAAGTTTTAAAGAATTTAATATTTTTTTTCTATAACGGCTCAACCAATTTTGATTAAAATTAACACACAGATACTTTCATAGTACCAGTATAAGATGGCATAACAAGTTCCTCCTAGAAAATACAGGGTGGGGTCTGCGGGGGCAGGGTTTAAAGATTTTTTTTTCTCTAAATCGGCTGTAACAATTTTGATTAAATGTAGCACTTGAACACTCTCTCAGTATTAGTGCACGATGGTATAACCAATTGCTCCTGAAATAGGGAGAAAGGCTGAAGAGAGTAGGATTTATAGAATTTAAAAACTATTTTCTCCGAAACTTTACTCCTAAGAAAACTTTATCCGACTTGTGTCGGACGGATATTTAAGAATTGATTTTCTTATAAACTTTGGTTTTATTGTCCAATTTCAAGATATTTACTTCAACAATAATGTGAAAATTCAATAACAATTTTCATTAAATTTTCATGACAAAAAAGCCGAACACCTGTTTTATGGCCTTTTTTACAACTAAACTGAAACTGATATGCGTTCAGTCTCCTTTACGTTTTTTGCGAGCGTTTTATATAGCTGATTATGTATGGTACCTACCATAAGTATGTAATTTGGGTATGCACTAAATTTAAAATCAATTTAGCTTTGGTAAAAAAATTTCATTACTGGTGTGACATATAAATATTTAATATGCGACACCCAAAATATTGACGGCCAATGGATTGTTCTAGTGAAAGCGGCACTTTCGCCAAATATGTTAATTAGAACTTTGTTGATCTATTTGACAAAACATATCTGTTTTATTATTATATCTTTATCATTACAAAAACTATGAACAATCATTTCTATTTTTTGTTACTAACCACTTTGTACTTTTGGGTTTCCATTTTGTAAAATGGTATTCACATATTTACGAACGATTAATTCTTATATAAGTATTATATACAAACCGCAATATTAAAACATTTTATTCCGAGGTTAATTATAAAAAAACGTGTGCGGATGTATCCTGACATTAAATAAAATTAATTATTAGTAGATAAGTCAAATCGCACAAGGTTCCAAAAGCTATACATGTCGAATTATAATAACTATAATAAAGATTATACAGTGATGATTACGGTCCTTATTCAAAGGCATTTATAATGCATAGGACGAGAATAAAACTATATTTAATTATATTAAACAGAGAATTAATATCGCACTGACAAACTACGTTTTCACTTCATAGACGTCAATGCATGATTAAATAGTATCAGGTGGAGAGACACCGTCGAGTATCGAACGATTTTAAAATTTTGTTTTTCATTACTCATCGATATACAGCTGCTAATTTTTAAAACGAATTGTCTATCATGTTTATGAAATATTAATAGAATTACATAACTCGCTGGTTCTGTGAAAAACTGACAATAGAATAAAAATCAACAATGATTATGTTTTGCTTATCAATAACATCATAATACACTTATCAGTGCCGACTGCACTTCATAGGCCATCTAATCTTAATACAAAAAAGGACTATTAACATGCCTCCCGCTTTGGAAGAACCCCTTCTAACATACAAGAAATTAGTCATATAATATAAAATGCATACATTATATAAACTTTCAAACATGAAGAACAGAATGACAATGAAAGTTCAACACACACAAATTAATTATTAAAAGCCGCAATAAAATTTGTACTATTTAAATTGTCAGTTGGTAGCGGGTAAAATTTTTGAAAACAAAATTTAATTGCTCCATCTCCATCTCGGGCTACTTTATCTTGTCGAGAGTGATGTGACAAAACAAGACAACAGAGTGGTGAAACGTTATCTTCTCTGGCCGTCACTAGTATTCTCTCTTTTAGTTGAGTAGCTACTCACTCCTATTTAACGTGCCATTAGAGTTCTGCAAACTATTAGTGTTATGATACGCAATTTTTATTTTCAATGTACGAAAATCACATTTTGAGGTAGTTCCCAAAAAGGGCATCGAATACTAGATTTTTAATGCCGTTTCTAAAAAGATGTTTAATTTTGAATTTTACTATAGTTCCTAACACGAACAACAAAGATTGCAGTGGGTAATGAAATTATATTTTTTTCGTTTTCATTCTAAAAAGAAACGACGTGAACAGATGAACAGAATGTGGACTACATCATCTTTTACACAAATGTAATGCCATGTAACGTCGTTGGACCAATGTAAATTTTAACTACCTCCCTCTGTTTATTTTTAATGGTTTCCAATAATGTTTAACTATTTATAAATATACACTTCAAAATGAAGATACATTTCAGCTTCTGGCTTTGACAAAATTTAAGACACAATGCTTAAGTGGGAGTTGTGTGAAAAATAACACAGATAGTTGCTGCCATCTCTTCTGAATTCCAGTCAGAGCTACAGCATATGGAGATGTCGCAGAAAAAGGCTGCTGTGTAGTTGTCTTTGTGTGTTAAGCAGTTGAATAGCTGTGGCTAAATGCAGCCAAGATATAAGTATAAATAAGATGATTGGGAAAAATAAAAGGGCCATATTTCGAGATATCCATTTAATAAAAACAAAAGGTGAATAGAGCCTATAGCCTCTCCGGTTATTACTCACAAATCTATATCCATTGAGCAAGCTGCAAATGTTGTCTATCTCAATTTGGCTAATAAAACCGAAGAACAAATAAATGCAATTGCTGTCTAGCTTGACACACCCTGTGTCGGTTCATTATAGAATTCTATAGGATAAAAGCCTGGAGAATGAGTAAGTCATAGAGAAACGGTTACTTTATGCTTTGGCAAAACCTCACACAATCCAATGATTTTTTAATTCTTTTTATTTAAAACCCGTCATATTATCTCCTGTTTTATATTATATTTTTAGATTTCATATTCAAAAAGCCCCCGTAGATCAAGTTTCATATGAATTCAGCGATTGATTAGCTTTAGCTTTAGTCTGCCCGATTGAATCCGCCATTTTAAATATCATTTTTGGGCTTGAAATTCAAAACGAGATACTCAAGAGATCCCAGAAACTAACTTTTGTAAAATAAAGCAGTAAAAAAATTTCTTTCGGGATGACCTTATATTGTATATAAGAGGTTCTTATCCTTCCGATACCGATCTCATCATCATCATCATCATGAAAAACTAGTTATCAAAAACTAGCGCCATGGAACTTTTTCATAGCTTTTACTGAACTTTGATATGTTCCATTCAATTTTTGACTTAAAGAAAAATTCCTCTTAGTTATTTTGGGGCCGTCCCGTCTGTTGTCTGTTTGCAAAAATAATAATAATAGAATAATAGTGTTATATTATATAGAATGTTTCGCTCGAAAATTAGCTGCGAAACCTGACCGGAATTCTTGACGCATAAGTATCTATTGATGGATAGGGCACTAGATTTTATTAATATTTTGAAGACAGGGGCAGATTCGCTTTCTCCAGTGACAACGAAATGCATTATGTACATTCTTGTTTATATTATTTGGCACAATACACCCTTTAACTGTTCCTTGGTTCTAAAAGCCACATGTATTTTTGAGGTTATTTCCCAGTAATGTATGGGGTAAAATCAAAATTGTTTTGGTTATTTGGATTTTATTCTTGGAAGACAATACAAATTCAAATCCAAAACTTCTTTATTAAAATTAAGGACCTATCCCGGAACCGATCATGCAACCATCGCGTTGATCGCGATGGCCGGTTACAGGATAGGGTGGAGTAGGCCTGGTTCGATTGAAACAACAATTAAAACCTTAAACCTATGCACCTTCTGCTAAAAGACAGATGAAAAAGGTGGTGTCATTAAAATATATCTAAAAAACAGACTTAATAAAACTAAAAGTTACATACTAAATTAAAAATTCGCGCACTAATCACTTCTGTATTTCGTATCTGACGCTGAACGAAGCGCTTTCCGCGAGATATGTGAATGCTGGGCTGCGTATGGCTGGCCTAAACTATGATTATAATAATTTTGATTGTATAATGTTCTGACTTTCTAAAAATTCATGAAGCAAAATTAATTTAGAGACAAAAATGTACAAAAAGATATCAAGAAAAAGAAACGTAACAAAAAGATACAAACAGAAAGGAAGAGGGAACAGGATAGATTTAAAGATACGAAAGGTATGAAATAAAAGTAAGCGGAAGTTATAGTTGGTAAAGTTTGACTACAGGGGTTGCCGGAAAATCGGTAACGTCTGGTATGATAAAGACGTTATGCTATCTAATTTGCGTTATTGTGTCTTGTTAACAAACTATCGTCCAGCTCTCTGAGAGAGGCGTACCTTCCAAAATCTGAAATGAGGCGTATAAATTTGTTTTTATTTTTTCATTGTCGCAGTCGGTATGCTGCACCACACCGGCAAATTAAAAAAATATTTTATATTTGTACAACTATCCTTTTATTTATACTCGTACATGCACTGATTATTGTTTATTACTTTTACAGGAGCCATTGTGGAAATACTAAATGGAACTTCATTTATAGCCATGCGATCAATAGCATCAAAGTTGGTACCTACCGATGAACTTGGTAAGTTTTTTTAGTAAAATGATTAAAGTAATAATTTCTGGTGATAACTTCCACAGCGGAAATATTAAACGAAATGAAATTATTACTGGCGAATCCACCATAATCTATAATTTGACGAATATTTGTAGGAAATATTACTTTTCAGTCCAAGAGAGTACATTTGACACACAGTTACTGTTCCCCAATCATTTTTCTAAAAGTGATACAATGAATTGACATTAAATGTGTAGCTTTCTTCTTCTTAAAGCATTTTCAACACTAACGACGATGCAAACTCGATCTTTGTGTTTGTACAAAAATCATTAGCTAAACAAAAGTGTTCGTTTTGCATTTGAAAATTTGTTATAAATATTGTTTATAGCCATTTGTCTAAAATTTGACTTTATCTTTTTCAAAAGATCGAGAAATTGCTTACTCCATCTAAAATAAGAGTGTAATAATAATGTGGGTATTTTTATAAGACATTATGAACCGTTCTAACAAGATTGTAACATCGACATTATTAGGAAGTAGTTTGTAGTCATTAAATTAGACAAGTCATGGTGACTGATGCTGATGATGGATGCTTGATTTACAAAACACGTCTCGAACTTAAAGTAATGAACTTTATTTCTTTAGAAATTCATTTGAAATTAGTAGCACTACACAAAAATCCTAATCTTCTTTCTTCGAATATTAATATTAGTATAATCATAAACATTATTTTAGGAAAAGTAAACTCCCTTTTTGGTGCCTGCGAGGCATTGATGCCCTTAGTCTACGGTCCTATGTACAGTGCCACATATGCTGCCACAATTAATTCTATGCCAGGAGCCTTTTACATTCTTGGTGGTGTACTTACTGTACCTGCTGTTATTATCTTTGGGTAAGTTGATTGTAATATGTATATCGAAAAATAATAAACTTTGTCAAGACCTTTATTACTTCGCCTTTTCGACACATTTAAGTGGTTTAGAAACCCTATAATATTTTGGGGTTTGTGCAATCCAGTAAATGACTAACTTAATAATAATAATAACAATACTAATTTTATATATACAGGGTTACTGGTAATTCGATACATTCCTTTGGAGATGTGATGGGGCATGAGCTAAGGAGTAAATCTAGCCCTAACATACATTATGCAAAACTCAATAGTTTTTGAGATATTTCAATTTTTTTGTTTTTCTCAAAAAAGTAGATCTTAATGTCTTAAAAGTTAATTTCCGAAAAATCTACTTGACATTTTAAAATTTTTTTTTACTGGATTACTTGTCCAATATTATAGATATCCGTTTGGAATGAAAAATATCCGGAAACATTTCGATCATGTGAACATTTAAAATAAAAACTTGTAAATTTTTTTTTTTAAAATCAGTTATGAAATTTACCTATTAGGTTTTTTCAAAAAAATATTAATGTAGCACGCGTACAAATTATTATAAAAACTTCCTTATTTCAATAGCTATCTAACTAGGTAGAAATGTTTAATGTACCCTTGATAGTTCTAATAAAAAATTAGTAAAGATAATGCTGGTGGCGGAATTTATTAAACGACTAATCGTTCATTTTCATTTAAGTCAGTCAGTCATTGACTTTGACGTTTGTGCATATATGTCATTAACTGACATTCTTATCTCCGTGTTCCTTAAGTTTGTTGGTCTTGTTAAATTAGTTATCGAAGATTTTGATTTTGCTCGCAGTTGTTGTTATTAGTTGTTGTTATTGTATTTTCTGTGCCATGGCCGCGTATGCCAACGCAGAATACGCTGATATCTTGTTTGTCTATGGATACTGTGGCGGCAACGCTGCTGAAGCTCGCCGAGAATATGGTCGTTGGTACCCTAACCGCCGCTTACCAAATGCACGTGTATTCAGTACGGCATATCGAAATATCGCTGAAACTGGCTCCGTGAAATGTAGAAGAAGTGACGCTGGTGCTCCTTCCGTTTATGAACCAGATGATGAGGAAGACATATTGAGGTATTTTGAGGAAGACCCAACTATTTCAACTAATAAAGTTGCAAGACTAACCGGAGCGTCACAATGGAAAGTTTGGTCTACGAAACGTAGAGTTGG
The DNA here is from genome assembly GCA_963675555.1 of Leptura quadrifasciata. NCBI lineage: Eukaryota > Metazoa > Arthropoda > Insecta > Coleoptera > Cerambycidae > Leptura > Leptura quadrifasciata. Next base: position 144,428,009 of record OY776675.1, read on the forward strand.
ATGTCATCCTTACCACTATACCCCTGTCCAAGACTTGGAGGAAGGTGATCCTGAAAGGAGAGTGGAATTCTGCCGCTTTATGTTAAATTCAGATGCAGAAAGTGCTAATTTTTTAACAAGTATTTTATGAACGGACGAGTCGAAATTTAATCGCTAGGGTATAACAAATTTCCACAACATACATTATTGGGCAGAGGAAAATCCCAAGTTAACACGTGAAACTAGTTTCCAAATGAAGTTTTATATTAATGTGTGGATGGGAGTCATTGGCCACTATTTAATAGGGCCACACTTTCTTCCTCAAAATTTAAACGGGGAAATCTATGAAAATTTTTTAAGAAATGATCTGGCGGTGATTTTAGAAGATGTTCCTCTCGCCGTCAGACAGCGAATGATGTTTCAGAACGACGGTTGTCCAGCACATTATCGGCTGACAGTACGACAGTTACTTGATCAACGTTTCCCTAACCGTTGGATTGGAAGAGCGGGCCCAATACCTTGGCCAGCGCGAAGCCCTGACTTAACACCCCTTGATTATTACGTATGTGGTCATATGAAGGAGATGCTCTATGCCACACCAGTCAATACTATAGAAAACCTTAGACAAAGGATAGTCGATGCTGCCCAACACATAAGGCATAATCTGACAACCAGAGTAACAAGGACGGCAATCAGACGCTGCCGTGTCTGTATACGGAATAGGGGCTCCCATTTTGAGCAAGACATATAAAAAATAAAGTACAACTTTGAAATTAATGAAGAACAATTAAATATTGCTGATAAAATTGAAATAATAAGAAGTATTGGCGACATTGCGCACTCATATCGAGATGAAGCCAGTATTTTCAATTTGAGACATACAGAACGCCTATAGATTCACTACACCACAGTTGGTTCAATTAATAGAATATTTAATATGCTGTTAATGCTGAATCACGTGTTAGTGTCAGAGATTTATCTCTAAACTTGAATGTAGACAGAAATAAAATTTGGAGGTGCCTTAAACGTCATAACTTAAAACCATATAAGCCCAAATTTTTACACACTATAGAAGAAGGAGGCGAAGAGAGGAGATTGGAATATTACTTCTGGGCACAGGGTTTGTTTTTAAATGACACAAATTTTTTGAAAAAATTATTTTCACTGATAAGGCTACCTTTACAACAAATGGCGCGGTCTCATCATTGTAAACGGCAAGTAAATGTCTGGTGTGGAATTTTAAATGAGGCCTTGATTGGATCATTTTTCTTTGATGACACTTTAAATTGTTGAGATACATTTTTAAACACATGACTTTCGAGATGCCGTTCAAAATTTACCTTTAGCCGTACAACAAAAACTCTATTTCCAACTCGATGGGGCTTCCATCCATAATACAGTAATAGTGAAAAATTGACTGAATAACAACTTCCCTATGCTCTATGTAACCACCTAGATCACCTGACGTCAGCCCTATGGATTTTTATTTTTGTGGTGCCATAAACAATAAAGTCTATAAAAATAGGCCACGAAATAGAGCGGAACTATGTGACAGAATTAGAGAAGCATGTAATTAAGTAACAGTTGAAGAATTATGAAGAGTTGTTAAAAATAATAAGATAATTGAAAAATGTAGCAGAATTGATGGAGGACTAGTGAAGAATATAATAAAAAGTATAAATAAATAAATATAATAAAAGTTTAGTTATTTGATATTTCTTTAAAGAAAAATGTGTCTTAATGCTTAATTGGCGTCACTATTATACCCACAACTTTAGTTCTCTATCAATTACAAAACCCAGATATTTCAGTTGGTCTACTTGCTCGACATCCTGCTCATTATTTCAATTTTTAAATTTTACTCTTTAAATATATTGTATCACTAATTGTCACCTATAAACATTCGTTTGGATTTTAGTTCATTTATTTTCAGTTTGTTATATTTAAATTTATTGGTGGTGTGATGGACAGTGGCGCGTCCTCTCACGCAGACGACCCGGGTTCAAAACCGGGTCACAGCAAGTCGATGAGATATAGTGGATGAGCGGATCTGCTCGCGTCACCATCTTTCGAAAGAGATGTAAAACTGTGGGTTCCGCGTATCTACGATGTGAGGACGTTAAAGATCATTATCCCATGACAGACTGTGGGGGTTCGGCAAAATTTCCAGGTTAGGGGTTCCAGTTCCTAGACAGACACTGATTAGCTTATCACCTGGTGTCGGTGATTGGCCTTGGTAGCGGAAATAGGCCGACGTTAAATAAATGATTAAAAAAAAGATTCCAAACATTTGAAGTCCTTCATTCATAGTTGATATTAGTTCATAGAAATTATCGCGGGCATAGTCATATTAGGATGTCACCTGCAAAGAGATGAATTTTAAAATTATTTAGGATATTTCCTGCATCATTTATCTATAATATAAATAACAATGGTCCAAGCACACTTCCTTGAGGAACTACAAAGTTATTTATTTCATTGTATTTCCTATTTTTGTTTATTGACAGCGGCTAGAAAGTTCACTTTCAAACCACTTTAACACAATTCCAGTAAATCCATATTTTCTAAGTTTCGGTATTAATATATCTCGATCTATAATTTCGAATGCCCTTTTTCAAATCCATAAATACTGCACAAACTCCAAAGCCTCTCTCAACAATTTTATGTTTCCAAACTGAAGAGCAGTGTCACATGAGCGTTTTCCTCTAAACCCTGATTGATAACTGCATAATATGTTGTTAGTATTTATATAGAGTATGACTTGATCAAACATTACTAATTCCAGGATTTTTTCGCAAAAGGAAAGCATATTTATTGGCAGTAAGTTTTCAACAAGATTTGTGTTAACAATTTTATGTATAGGTTAGTTGAGGATTTGAAACATTTGCACTAATCCCCTTTCTAAACTTAAGTTGATCAAGGTCAGAAAAGGATATCCTAAGACATGATACAAGCTTTTTACAATATGTAGACTTACTTCGTCAGTACTGAAACTTTTTACTTGGCTAGTAATAAATTTATATAAATCTTGCAAATATATTTAATTAAAAGTTGACATTGTACACTCATATTGAGATATAGTATTCAAAATGGTGTTATGATTTGCTATATACATTATTGGAATCAATGTTTGTAATTATTCACTGAATATAACTAATCTATAATCTATATAGAATAGATCTGGTATTTCATCATCTTCAATAATATCCCATTGCAACTTAGTCCATTGTCGAAACTACTAAGTGTTCAATTTTTTCTACCAATCATTTCCTTTAAATGTATCGACGTTTGCCCATTATTTTTCTCATTGTTATCGATCATTTTCCTGTAAAAATTACACTTCGCATTTCGTATTACTTTGACAAGAATATTTCTACATATTTTATAGTTTTCCAATCGTCTTCCCCTCTAATAATATTTTTTATATACTTTATTTTTATTTACTACAGCCTCTTTGCATTTTTTATCAAACCATGTATTTTGCTTAGATCTAACCTTAATTTCTTTCATTGGGGCCACTTTGTCTAATGAAGAAATGATATTTTCTATAAATAGTTTACTAATCAAATTAACATTCATGATACTATATCCCCATTCTTTTTCAATCAACAGTGCTGTCATTTTATCAAAAAACCACTCCCATGGAATCACTACTTCCACATCCAGATTTTGTAGCCAAGTCTTATACACACTAAATCCCAATGTAATATTTTATTCCCTTTAATTATTAATGTGGCGGACTAAGGTTCTGGTCAAAAACCATAAAACACCCCGCATCTCAAAAACGGTTCACATTCAACGGTGAGTATAGGGGTGTTTTGCACTCAGCTGAGCGGAGTGTGCTCTACTTTCCACTAGAGTATGTCCGTTTAAATCTGGGACACTCTCTATAGTACGAATTGATATTATTGATAAATAGGATAGCCCTAATATACAACTCTATTACAGTACTTAAATATATACATAACACACATACACATGCAAATATATACATAAGAATAATTAATTAAGAGAGAAATAATTAACAGCATTTTAATTAGAAAGTTAATTGCTAGCCCTTAAGTAATTAAGTAGTCTACTTTTGAATGTCCTTTAGAATTTTTGATTAAAACGAACTCTGTAAACTTAAAATTTCATACCAGCCCCGTATCACGTTATAATTTTAAGAAAGCTAATTTTACTGAACTGTATGATGACTTATATCACATAGACTGGACCTGCATTTCGTCATTTAGTAACGCTAACGATGGAACTCTCTATATTTACAACGAACTAGACCGTGTTTTTTCAAGAAATGTTCCCAGAACCACACCCATAAATAAATCGTATCCCCTATGGTTTAATCGTAGAATAATTAGAGACATTAAACAAAAATCACGTCTTTGGCGTACATATAGAGATACCGGAGACGAAAATGCTCACAGAGATTTTAAATAATTCTCGCTGGTAGATCGACTGCTACAAATCTGGCTTGCATAACTCAATTTATTGCGGAGACGTTAGATGGAGGAGGTCAAGTTGACGTCATATATACAGATTTCTCTAAAGCCTTTGACACACTCGATCATGGTATCTTGTTACAAAAATTGTTCAACTTCGGCCTTACCGAAACATTTACTAACTTTTTTTATTCATATCTATCTGACAGGAAACTTACTGTCCAATACCATGGATATGTGATGAAATAACAGCAACGTCTGGCATTCCTCAAGGGTCCGTTCTTGGACCTTTGTTATTCATAATATTTATAAATGACATTAACTGTGAACTTCTAAATAGCACTCTGCTGTACGCTGACGATTGCAAGCTGTATTCGGCCATCAACAATTTAAATGACAAATTAGTATGTGGTGTGACAAAAATAAACTGCATCTAAATATTAATAACTGTAAATACATGACTTTCACAAGAAAGCTTAATCCAACTGAGTTTACTTATTCTTTAAAAGATATTCAGCTATCTAGATGTAGTAAATTTAAAGATCTTGGGGTCATCTTCGACAGTAAGTTAACCTTTAATAATCACATAAATGCTATCGTGGCCAGTTTTTACAGAAACTTAGGTTTCATAATCAGAAATACCAATGACTTTGTGGATAATAACACCTTGATATTGCTGTTTAATGCATTTGTCAGATCAAAATTAGAGTATGCCTCCATAATCTGGAGTGCAGAATACGCCGTGCATAAACTTAGCGTTGAAAAAACGCAAAGAATCTTCAGTAAATATCTTTGGTATAGAAATGACGGAATTTATCCAGCAAGAGGTACACCTCAATGTGATCTATTAAACAGATATCAAATACATGATTTGGAATCCCGCCGTAAGTATTCTTCGATTGTGTTTTTATATAAAATTTTGAATAGTGTGATTGATTGCTCTGAGTTATGTAGTTATGTCAAATTACATGTACCATCAGTTCATACAAGCTCAAATAATTCTTTTTATCTAAATACGCCTCGTACAAATTTACTTAAATCTTCACCCTTGCATATGATGTGCTCAAACTATGCATATATACAGGACGATGTTGTACTACTGTTAAAAAAATTAAGCAATCTGTATTGCATTCAAACTAAAAATATTTACGAGTTTTATGTACAAATATTTTATGTAATTATACTTAAGTTTTTATCGTACAAAATTCTGTAACAATGTTTTGTTCTTTCCTACCTTGTAATTGGATTTCTTATCTGTTTGGGTAGTTCTATTCTAAATAAATATACTTAAACTATCAGTTTCTTTAACTCTATTGAGTGGGGGGGGGTAAAGAGGGTGGCTAACGCAAAAAATAGAAGCCCTTAGTTCTCGTATACCCACTAAATCCCAATTTAATTTTTTACTCCCTTTAATAGTAGGGTGGGGGTGGCAATGGGAGTGGTAGAGGAGGTGGCTGATGCGAAAACAATTTTAGAGTCCTTTAATGGTTCTCGTATACACACTAAATCCCAATTTAATTTTTTACTCCCTTTATTAATAGAGTGGGGGTGGCAATTGGGGCGGTAGAGGGGGTATCTAACAGCAGAAATTTTTTTGGAGACGTTTCGTTATTGTATACACACTAAATCACATTTTATATTTTTTTCTCTGGCTGATGCCAAAAATATTTTGAGACCTTGACTTTTCGTACATACCCTAAATTGCAATTTTATGGACTCTTGCTTCTTTGCTTTGCCTAATTATCCTTATTTACCCCATTTACCCCCGAACCCTTCGACGAAATTAGATAAAAATATAATCTAGTTCCAGATCTCGTTACAATACATAAGTGTACCAAATTTCAAGTCAATATCATAAACGGTTCCAGAGTAAACGTGCGCACAAAAAAGTTACACAGAAGACCGGCAGACGGGAATTTTTTTTGCTCAAATTTAAAGTCTCGACGTTTCATGACATTTTAAGCCTATTTCAACAAAAAAAAATATTTTGCACTATACTTCTACTGGACGTGAAAGTAATTAATTTTGCCCCTACTCAGCCTAGTTACATATTTATTTTTAGGTTCATTTTTTTTTAAATTTAATTTGAATTATGGAAGAAGATACAAGGGCGAAATTTAGAATAGCCACTCTTACACCTACCTAACCCTAACTTAAGTGAGAAGTTGGTTGTTTATTGGCTATTCTCTGCGCACCATAAACACACCTTAAATAAAAAGTCTATTCTAGTAACCCTAATAAGTTTTAATTCTTTTAGATGGATGTACGTTCAACACAGAAGGGAAGCCAAGGCACTTAAAGTTAAAGACGATTTAGAAGTAGGAGCCAAACCAGAGGACACTTCTATTATTGCAGACGTGATACTAACCACTGTACCGAAAGAAGCGCAGATCGGATCGCCGTTAGGCTCCCCAATGATGAACGGATATAGGAATAGGAGCAAAGAGAATGGAATATCGAAAGAAACCAGCGAAACGAAGAAAGAAAATGGTGTCAGTAATCCAGCTTTCGAGATGGATCAATGAATGTGTGATTCCTATGGAGTCAATCGTTGTGATAATAAATATAAGAAAGTATTATAAAATTGTTTTAGTAAATACGTAACAAATTGTTATATAGATACTCGTATCCTCAAAAATCGTATAATACGATTTCAATGTGATTTTATAATACATAATATATAGATGTACCTTATTCTACACTAATAATTGTATTGTGTTTATTACTATTTACATGATGAATTTCTTATTATCATATTTTCACTGCATAAAACGACCCCCAACATATTTAAATCATTTTCATTTTGTAAAGTTCCATTAGTATTCTTTTATTTGTGACGTAAGTTACGCATTTTATATAATAGTGTAATGATTAATTAACAATATAAGTGTAGGATTCATATTTTCTTAGACCACTGTGATTTTAACGTATCAAAGTAATTTTCAGTTATCAGTTTAGAAATAGAAGTTGTTTCTGTATATTTCAAATTAATTGACGTCAAAGTACCATAAACATGTAAAATAATCCTGGTTGAAAAGAAATGGCCTTATTCTATGTATATTTTCCATCTGAAGACTGGCCTATATTCAATTGAACCGATATATTTGAGAGAAGCAGAGAGTGTGTTAGATCGCAAAATTATTTCCTAATTATATTTTACCTGATATGATAAAAAGTGGTAAATATTTGTAAATAGGCATTATTTATTGTTACATAATTTTCTTTTAAAATAATTATTTTTGTAAATATAATATATATTAGTCACTTTTACAACACTCTGACTGAAGAAATGCAGAATCGGTAAAACTTAGAGACCTAGATGAAATTTAAGCTAAGCACTACTGAAACGTATAACTAATATTGGTTCTAATATTAAAGCTGAGTATTGTAAATTTTATCATCAAAAACGGTAGTCAAATTAGAGCTTTATAAAATTATATTTTACATATTTATTGTACATAAATGGATATATATGTAAATTGCAAATTATTTTAGTATAAATAAATTTATTTAAGTTAATGTTTTTGATTTTTTTATATGGAGTAAGGCATTGTTATAGGATCAATACTGTTTAAATACCTAAACTGTCTATTTAATGTAGAAACGAAAAGTGAAGTAGTAAGTTTTGCCTATGATGCAACTGAAAATTGGGATTTCTTTTTTTTATACATTTATTTAACGTCGGCCTATTTCCGCTACTGAGGCCTAACACCGACGCCTGTAGACGAGCTACCCCCAACCAGGAATTTTGCCGAACCTCTTAGGTATAGCTCTCCTGGCTGTTGGAGGGAAGATACTCACTAAAGCGATGGCAAATAGGCTAACACCTGTTATGGAAGAGTTACTTCCTGAAACACAGAGTGGCTTTAGACCAAACCGAGGCACATCGGATTTAATCTTCACACTTAAATAGCTTCAAGAAAAAGCACTCGAACATCAAGGAGAAATTCACATGGCCTTCATTGATTTAACCAAGGCGTTTGACTCGGTGGATAGGGAAGTGCTCTGGAAAATTATGTTCCGCTTAGGTATCCCTAGAAAATTTGTGGAAGTATGTCGCAGTCTACATACAAACAACAACGCCCAGGTTATGTATAATACTGAGGCAACCGAACCTTTCCAAACTCTCACTGGAGTTAGGCAGGGTTGTGTCCTGGCACCCCTACTCTTTAATTTGTTTACTACTGCTCTAACAATTATTGTTGACAACAAACTGACAGTCAGAGGAATAGGTCTCAGATACCGTTTTGATGGCGGTCTCTTTAACATAGGGCGCTTTAGAGCTTTCACGAAGACACGCACACGATTCATTTGTGATCTCCAGTATGCGGATGACTGTGCACTTTTAGCCTCTACGCCGAAAGAGCTTCAAGAACTTTTAGATATGTATGCCCAGAGCTATGATTCATTGGGACTTAAAATTAACATCGGAAAGACTAAGATTATGTCAATTCCTCATCAAGTGAACCAAATAGACATTACACTTAACGGAAATTCTCTTGAAGTGGTTGATCAGTTCAATTACCTAGGCAACGTTGTTAATGACAAAGCAAACATGGACAGCGAGATTCGCAATAGAATTAACGCTGCATCTAGAGCACTCTGGGGACTTAGAGAGAGAGTATTTGAGAACCACGACCTTGCTTTGTCAACGAAAATGGCTGTCTACAGAGCAGTTGTCATTCCAGCACTGCTATATGGATGTGAAAGCTGGGTCGCTTACCGTCGTCATGTGAAAGAATTAGAACGTTTTCAGCAAAGACACCTCAGAAGTATGATGAATATCCGTTGGTTCCATCACATATCAAACGTGGAAGTACTCAGGAGAGCAAACAGCCTTCCAATTGAGGTGCTTATTTCAAGAGCACGCCTAAGATGGGCAGGTCACGTTCATCGTATGCATGATAACCGCCTTCCTAAATGTACACTTTATGGTGAATTGCTAAGCGGTAGAAGAAGGCGTGGCGGTCAGCGAAAGAGGTTCAAAGACGCTCTCCATGAAAATCTAAAATCCTGCGGTATTGCAGACGAGCAATGGGAACAGCTTGCAGCGGACAGAACCGAATGGCGAGGGGTTGTGGCCAGCTATCAAGGAAATGTTGCTGCAAGAAGGCCGAATCCAAGACCTAACCAGGTCTATGTTTGTCCTGACTGCGGTCGACATGTGCTCTCCCGAATTGGCCTCTATAGCCATAGTCGTGTGCACCGTAGATGAATGGGAATTACAATAGACTACATCTTTTACTTGTTTTTTATTGTACACACTCTATCGACTGTAACATTTTTATACTCGGACTCGAGTAACGGCTAATAATAATAAACAATAAATAAATAAGAAGAGTAGGGATCTTTTACTTGCCTAACATTTAATAGACAAGGGACCGACGGCTTTACATCCCCTCCGAAGGATGATATATCTCCTATACAACCCTCGCCTAAGGTTGTATAGCTTCCGCGCATACACTGATATACAAGCCGCTGGAAGATGTGTGAGGCGAGAACGCGGTTTCCTTTGGAATGATCACCCATCCAACTACTAACTGCGCCTGTCGTTGCTTTACATCGCATACCGAAGTATGTACATAGTAAAGACGCACCTACGCTCGCCCCTGAAAATTGGGATATATTAAAGAAAAATTGAAGCTGATCTAGCTACTATCTTTACCTGGTTCGTTAATAAATTACTAACAGTAAACTTTAGTAAAACTTACTACATACCGTTTACCTCCTACTCGAAGAGAAATATATATCTAACAATGACAAAAGGGGTAGATTTTCCGTCAATATGTGGGCTTGGATATCGGCACGTGGTCCTGGTGTTTTGAGGCATATTGAGGAACGATTTAATAGTGAAACGTATATTAGGATTTTAGACAATATTATGCTCCCTTCTGGGTCACAATTATTTCCTAATAATGAGTTCATATTTCAACAAGACAATTGTTCCGTTCATACTGCTCATACCGTAAATAACTGGTTTGAAGATAACAACATTAATGTTCTTAACTGGCCCAGTCATAGTCCAGATCTTAACCCTGTGGAAGAAGTATGGGGACTACTCGTAAGAAATATCCAAAAACAAGATGTGAGACCACGGAATGCCGAAGAATTACTGGAAATAGTAAATAATGTATGGGAAAATATTATTACTAATGATTATTGTATAAGGTTATTTAATTCTATACCAAACAGACTTATAGAAGTTATAAATAGAAATGGTGCAATAACGAAATATTAATAATTAGTTTCTTGTTAAGTAGGATATCCTTTGTCCTTTGATCCAGGATTTCTACTAATCGTGCCGTTTATTCTCCACTTTCTTAAAATGTTACAGACCAAATTTTTGTTCATGCTATAACGCAGTGCAATTTGTCTCATTAACCATCCATCATTTACTATAGCAATAACTACTGCATTAAAATAAAAAATAAATTAAAAGTGATATCTGTTTTATTTCGGATACTCATTACATATTCAAATAGAGACAGATTTACATTAGAAAAAAAAAGTTGTCCTATTTTTTCTGCTCACGACAGTACTCTTTTCGATAAGTATATTGACTATCAGCTCCACGCAACAAGCATAATAACACATTTTGAAATGTTTCTTACTGGTTACTAGGAAAGTCATCTACACATTCCCAACTTTTCACATACATTATTAATACACGTTTGTTATGTATTGTGTCAATGACATATGAAATTAATCAACAATGTACTAAGAATAGAGAGGGCTTAAAATGTACGCAAGTCATCTTGAAACATCACTTATAGGACTTATCCTTTCATCATTCTGTTAGCAAAGCAAATAATAATAATAATAATATGGTTTATTGTGCATAAAAAAAGTTTACACACAAAAGGAAGAGGTTAGTCCATCTTTCTTCCACCTGTCCTAAAAAGTTATAAATATATATAATAAAAAAGAATATAAATGAAAAAAATTTGACAATAAAATGCCTAATTAATTTATAAAGCGTAAATATTATAAGTGTTGATATATGAATATCATTAGACCTAAGTTATCGAAAACTATCTCTTTAACAATACTGTTATTTCATTTTTAAATTGTCCAAATCAACAACTTTATTCAAATATACAGGTGCCAAGTAAGAAAAACATCCCTCGAATCTGCACGTGTTGTATTGTGGGGTCGTAAAAATGTATTGTAAGGGGTGAGCATGGGTGCGTCTATACTATGTACATAATTCGATATGCGATGTAAAGCAACGTAGGCGCGGTTAGTAGTTGGATGGGTGACCGTTCCAACGAAGACCGCGTCCTCGCCTCACATGTCTTCCGGCGGCTTGTATATCAGTGTATGCGCGGAAGCTATACAACCTTAGGCGAGGGTTGTATAGGGGATATACCATCCTTCGGAGGGGATATAAAGCCGTCGGTCCCTTGTCTATTAAATGTTAGGCAAGTCCTACTCTTCTTAAGGGAAGAGGTTCGGCAAAATTCCTGGTTGTGGGTAGCTCGTCTATAGGCATCGGTGTTAGGCCTCAGTAGCGGAAATAGGTCGACGTTAAATAAACGTATGAAAAAAAAATGTATTGTATCTTACGTTAGCATAATGGACATCTGATCTCCTCTGAATTAAAACATATAAATGATTTGGTGTTTTATATTTTAATAATTTGTACAAAAAGATTGTTATTAAATATTGCATTCGCTGTTGAACATTCAATTCATTAAGTTGTACAAGATATGGCATTACGTGTTCCTGATATGGAATACAACATATAAATCGCATACATGCATTTTGTATGCACTGTAGCTTGTTGTTGTTATATTGAGACAAGAAATTGTAGTACATAGATCCACAGTAATCTAAATGAGGGTATATGAGGGTTTTAACTAATTTTAACTTAACTTAATTGGTATTTAAATCCATATAGTGATTTTAATTTTATGAAAGAAATTTTGAATATGTATTCGACATGTTCGTTAAATGATAAACTGTTATCCATGATTACACCTAAATTGCTGATGTTACCCAATTAATATCACTATTGTTTATATTTAGTTCGAAGTTATGTTCTATTTCAAGTTTTTGTCTTTCAGACCCAATGCACATAGCAACTTTTTATTCTAAATCCATGACCTTCAGAATATTGTACAATGTGTTGCAAGTCTCTATTTACATTTTCTACAGATATTTCAGATTTTTTTAAGGGAAAGGATATATATATTTCAATGTCGTCTGCGTGCAAATGAACATTACATTGCTCTAGCGCTCTAGGAAAATCAAATATATAAATAGAAAACAAAATAGGTCCTAAAATGCTACCTTGTGGTACACCGGAAGTGGTTCTTTTTGTGGAGAAAATTAAGTCCCTATCAATTATAGAGTTCTACCTACCATGTAACTTTGTAACCAATTGAGAGCTATATTTCCGAAACCAAGATATTTTGGCTTAGCAATAAGTAAATCAGAATGTACCAAATCAAAAGCTTTACTTTGATCTAGCAAAACTAATATACTACACTAAGATTTATCCAGTGCTGTAGCTACATCATTGACAACTATTACTAGGGCAGTAGTATGTGTTCCATGTTTTCCACGAAAACCTGATTGTACTTTAGGTAGAGTTCTGTTAATGTCTAAATATTCTTTTATTTGAAATGATATCATTGTACTCAGATGAAGACGATATTTTAGGAATTGGTAACACATTTGCCGATTTCCAAATATCTGGAAAAACACCTTTCCTGACAGGGTTATTATATATATATATATATTATAAATTCGACACAGTAGGGCATAACTATAGAGAGCATTTTGATGTCGATATTATTGACCCCTAAAGTTTGTGATTTTATGCATTTTATGGCTTGAAATACATCTTCGTTGTTAATTTCTCTAAAATGACGCAAATCATTATGTAGATTATTTTTAAAAGAGGACTGAGGACTGTATGCTTATTTCCCAGTCAGAGAGATTTTTCCAGATCATTTTGGAATTACCTTTATTTTTGTTTAGAGTAAATTGCATATATGCCACTTTCTTACACTTTAAAGTCTCACTTACATAGTTTCTTTATGTTACATACTATTCACGAGCAGCTGAAGTTTTTTCAATTTAATTATCTGCTTAATATTATAACTTATATAAGGGCATACCTTTTTCTCCTCAATACCTATCTCACAGAGTACCATCATATGATCCGTGATATTTAATAAATCCACAGTACTACAGTTTGTTGCTGCAATATCCCCGCTGATATATTTAACATCTATTAATGACTGAATTAGCGGTGATTCTAGTAGAATCTTTTATTACTTGGTGCACATCAAAATTAGCCAATAAACTGTTCATATATATCAGATCCTTCACGAGTATGGTTGAACTTCGATCAAATAAATAATCTTGATGATTTTTAGCTATTCCTGCATACTTCAAAGACTCATTCTTTCTCTTTGGCAATGTATCTACTCTAATTTTCTCAGTGAATAATAAAAATCCATTTCTTTCACCAATACTGATATTGACGACCCGATCCATTCTTACTTATTTGTACTCTACAGTTACAATTCCACGGCAGAAGCTTTCTATAAATAAAACAATGATTGTATAAATGTTTCAGAATCATTACAACTGATTCGTTTTACAGTAATATCTTAAAGTGTACCTATCCACCACTCTTCTAGCAGTGGAGCACAAATTCATTATTAATACTCAAACGTATATGGTGGTTATCAGCTAAAATACTTTTCCGCAGACGGTCTAAAATGCTGATCCACCGATTTGGTAGTTTGAATAACTTAAAAAATGAAATATTACTGTTATGAATAAACAGACCGAGAAGAATGATGTTGTGTTCAAATCATAATCAGTACTCTTTATAGACAGAAAGTTTTATTATACTTGCCGTATGATTATAGGCTTCTAAAGAAACTATGTTTGATGATGATGATGATAAGTTCGAGCAACGAGAAACAGCAGTAAGCAGTTATTAGTAAGAACCTAAGATAATAGATGCGATTCTACCAAAACGGCATATAGACAACCATAGCTCCTTCAGGAGAAGAAAAAGCATTCGAAACATCCAAAACAATCTGACAAGTAACAACAATTGAATAACATAATATGGTAAGTTGCTGAAAAATAAAATTAGGATCATATGCATAGTGGATTTGATTGATTTATTAACCAATAACTGTATTTAAATCAGCATTAAAAACAATTGTGTAATATGGAAAGTCTCAATTATAATGTCTAATATTTCAAGTTATTATTTATAAAGATTTTAAAGCTTATAGGCAACTATGAAAACCTGCTTCTCATAAAGTGTGCTTGCAGATTTGACTAAGCATTGGCAAGAAACTGTATTTTAAACAGAAACAATATTAGAAGAAGCATACTGTAAACTGGGCTTTCAAAAAGGTTTATCAATATTAAAAACTGCATTCTTATACCACCTAGTCTTATTGAATAGAAATTACTATTTGTGGTGAGGTTGGTCCAATCAAAATAGGGAAGCGCCTTGGGAGTTGGGTTCTTGGTATTTCTTATTAAAATCCAAATATTATACACTATAAAGAAACAAGTTATTGCCTTATACCTTAAGAGAAACAACAATGCAGCTACGGACATGTGTTTCGGAGTTATTGCTCCTCATCAGTGTAGCGTAGCTTAGTGAATATATCTTATAATCGAGCAAAACCAACGCTGATGAGGAGCAATCACTCCGAAGCACGTGTCCGTAGCTGCATTGTTGTTTCTCTTGAGGTATAAGGCAATAACTTGTTTCTTTATTTAATTATTTAGGCTCATAAACCCCCATCATATTTTGCTTAGTGTTTACCAGGTGGAAATAGAGCAGTACACATAGAGCTCGTCGTACTAATTGCTCTCATTTGAGGCTCTAAATGTGGCACATGGAGTATGAAAGTACAAATCGAGTACTGTGCACTGTACTTTCCGACCTTTGTTGGTTTTGCTCGAGAACCGTTACCCCTAGGCCAAAAAACTATCATCTTCACATTTTTAGAGAATTAAACACTTTACAAGTCGTTTTTTAATTTTTTGTCCTGCTCCAAAAATTAAAGGCAAAACAGTTTTCAATTTAACAATAATATTACCTGACTGACATCAATGAGACTTGTTATCCGTTGCTATGAAAACACGGTTGCTTTCCAAAAATATCTTCCTATTCTAATAATCGTCTTTAGAATTAACAAAATGTATTAGTCTATTTTCTCTCTCTTGTGGATGAAAAGAGTTTCAGGATAACAAAATGTTGTTCATTATTCGATTGTTATAGGGTTTAACATGCTCACATAGATAACTCGTTCGCTATCGATCATTCAGTTAACTTTCATGCTCGAATGTTAAATCCTATGTAATGGTCTTATAATACTGTTTTCCGTGAATATGTATTAACATCTAGGTGAAATTATCTAGCCGATAGCCGTATTGGTTAAGGCACGATACAGAGGACACACACAGCACTAAGTAGACTCTACCCACTAATGAACTGTAGAAGCAGACTAACTACTGACAACAAACTAACACTATACAAGACGATTTTTAGACCAATAATGACGTATGCCTGTGTGTCCTGGAACACCATCTCGGACGCACAGTGCATGCGTCTACAGACCTTACAGAACAAACTACTTCGACTATCACTAAACCTTAACAGATACACTCCGATCGCAGAATTGCACGAGAGGGCGAATGTACCCTACATCAGACAGTACATTAACGATATCGCACAAAAATTTCTCTCCACGAAAATTCAGCGATCGGAGCTGACACGCAACCTAACAGAAAGACGTAGACACAATGACCCTAGACACGACCATAAATTACTCCATCAGAATCTACCTTTGTATGATGAGTTATTAGACTGACGATGGAGTAAGACACATAACCCTCACATAACAGACAATAATTGCACCGACATACCCTCCCCCTTCCTTCCTCTACCCTCCTCCCCCCACCCTCTTACTTTTATTGATGCCGCATTTTTAATGCACAGAACTTTTATCTATGTCAACAGTGTTATGTAAATAGTTTTCATTAAGAGAACATATTTTTAATTTATTCTAATTGGAATGTTAAACAGGTTTTTTTAAAATTTTATTTCCTGTACAATAGATACAAAAATTTTTAAATAACTTCAACTATTTATATACACCCTGCTGCTTGCAGAAAAACAACACAAAAACTCACTCAAGCTCTTTAGGAGAGTGAGGCTAAACCCCATCAATAACAACATTGTATACGTGTTATCTCGGCTACCACCAGCCACCTAACAGATGGAAGCTCTGCAGGAAATTTGTTAGGGAAAAAAAATTATTGTAAGCACGTTGTGCAGGATTATGATAATGAACTATCTAGAAAAATAACATAAACAAATGAAATGAAATGTACATACAAGTCTAATAAAAATACTTAAATTGGCAAATTGGCAAATTGGCGAGGTGGCAATCACGATTAATCGAAAGGGTATCACGTTAGAGGGTTCGAACTCCGGCACTGGCACTGTCGGAGGATATGGTTGTACGTCCACGTTTTTTTCCAATTTGCTTCCGCGCAAGGCTTCTGGAATTGGGGATTGTCTAATTTCTGTGGTGTTTATTATTATAAAAAAATATATATTTTGAGCCGCTTAAACACCGCTTTGGAAAAAAATTAGCTTCTAAATTACATAGCAATTTTTAGAGAATGTAAGGAAATCAACATAATAGATTTTAATGTCGGCGAGAAACACAAAATGATCGCCATTTTATAAGAAAATGAAATTGGGATTTTAGGATAGTTTATAACTTACCCAGGTGCTTCTCTGAGAGATGCAGAATTGGAATTGGGCTTATCATTTAAGTCAATACACAGAATTTATCAAAAATGTAAATATCACCCATATTCCCTATTGAACAAAAGATAACTACCCGCAGACGAAGCAAGAAGGGTACATTATGCTGAATTTGTGCTCGTAAGGAACCGAGAAGATGACACATTCTTTGATAAACAACAACTATACTTGCTCTTCTTTTGTCTATCATATTTAAATTATCAATCAAAACTCCCATATTTCCAGAAGTATGGAAGACTTTTAAAATCTGTCCGGTGTACAAAAAGAACGAGAAACAAGACGTCAGTAATTATAGTCCCATCGTAATTTTATGCAATTTTAGTAAGGCATTCGAAATATTACTTCATGAATCTGTATTTTTTTCAAGTTAAATCACAAATATGTATTAATCAACCTACCTATTTTATTTAACGCAGTACATCATTGAAGTGTTAGATATGGGAGGATAAGTTTTTATCGTATACACAGATCTTTCTAAAGCATTTGATTGTCTAAACCATGACATTGCTTATTAAAAAACTAAGTTTATTTGGTTTTGCTCCCAGTTTGATTTAATGTGTTAAACCGTATCTGATTGAAAGGCATCAATTTGTCCTCTATACAAGCTTTAAGTCCAACGTACTTCATTCAAAATCTGATATACATCAAGGTTTGGTGCTTGGGCCTTTACTTTTCAACATATTAGTAAACGATATCACCTCCCAACTTAGTGGCAATTCATTGTTGTACGCCGATGACATGAATATTTTTACTAGTATTAATAGCACGGATGATACCAAGAGATTACAAGATGACTTAGCTAACCTTCACTCATAGTGTGACAAGAACCAATTAACCCTTAATACAGACAAATGCTACACTATTAGTTTTAGCAGGAAACATAATATTTCCTTAAATGAATATGTTATCAATAATACGAAAATACAGAGTTACGACAATCTGAAAGACCTTTTCGTTACTTTTGACATTAAACTCACATTTAATGATTATATCTCTGAAAAAACAGTTATAGTCTGTTTTTAAACCAGGATGACTCTTTCGAATTTGCCGCGCTAAATCATACACATGTGATTGGCTGCGCGTTCGCCAGTTTTACACTAGCCCAAAGTTATATTTTTGCGATCTCGCGGCTTACACTAATGTCTTTAAGCGCCTTGAAGCGTGACGTCATTTTCTAGCCGACTCCCGCCGCACGATATCGCTGCAAGTGCCTTTAAGCGTGACGTCATGACTTAGTCGCTCGAATGGCACCGCTTATCGCGTCTAATGCGCAAAAATATAGCTCAAATCGTAAAGTTTTGACATACATGTCAGTTGAATATTTTAACCAAATTTCAAAATGTCTTCATTAATTATTTATCATCACTCATTCTCGTTTGTAGAAATTTGAAAGCAAAAGGAAACAGTTCTGTACAGAACTAATTATATGTTATTTATATTTATTATATATATATTCTGGAAGTTTTTCAATATGGATGTTGTGGCAAATTCAAGTTTAGTGGAAGTTTCACCAGTAAAGAAACACAAACGATTAGATTTAGGTGCTTTAGCATTATCTGAGAAGCAATGTGTAATAAATATATATAAACAGATGTTGAGTGGAAAAACAAAGGTCAGAATGTGTGAAATCGTATCTACAATTATGAATGCAGTGGGTGAGATATTAAACAATGTAAGATTTATAACATACTTATTTTAAACACTTTTACTGTTAGGAATTGCAAGATCAACTGTATTCCGTACGAGAAGGGAATATAGAAAAATTGGAAATATACGCAGGCCAAAAAGACTTGGAGGAAGACCAGGAATTATTACCAGATTTGATGAAACAATGAAAAACTCTATTCGACAAATAATATATAGTTTCTTATACAAAAATGAAATGCCTACCCTAAACAAAATTCTACATGAAATAAATAGTCGCCCAGATTTGCAGAAATTGCAAGCAGTAATCGAACCCTGTGATAATAAATAGTTGTGTATTTAATATAGAAATTTTGTTTTATTTTCATTTACACACTTAATTTTTTACAGGTATATAATTTAAAAATTAAACGCACTTTATATCTCAAAGCTTCCTCAGTACATGGCAAAATTGGACGTGTAGGGAAAATTATATATATTATTGACACCAATTGAAAATAATTAAATTTGTTTTTTTTTTGATATTGTTTAATAAGTTCATATACCAAATCAAATATGAAATACCTCAAACAATATTCTTTTTTGGAAATTTATTATTAAGAATGTAAGGAATCCCTAGACCCCTTTTTAGTAAGTATATTAGACTCTAAGGTTGGTTGCTTAGAACCCCTAAAATATTCTAGGGTAATTTTCTGGTAACTTTTATAGTGTAGATTGGGATTCTACATTTAGTCCTCCTGGTTTAAAAACAGGCTATAGTACATATAATAAATTAGGTTTCATTATAAGAAATTCTAAAGTTTTGAGAACTCCAACACCTTATTTCTCCTATTTAATGCCTTTGTAAGATCTAAATTGGAATACTCGTCGATCATCTGGTATCCAGCTTACCTAATACACAAATACAATATTAAAAGTACTCAAAAGCGCTTACTAAAATATTTTCGAGAAAAAGGTATTTATCCACCTAGGAGCTTTCCTCATAAGGAATTGCTCTCTAAATTTCATGTACCTGACTTAAATACCCGTATAATATTTAGTTCCTCGGTATTTTTACACACACTTATTAATTTCAAATTTGATTCGCCCCAAATTTTAGAAATGATTAGATTTCATATACAAACTTTCCAGACTAGATCATATAATTTATTTTAGGTACTTAAACATACCTCGAACAAATTTACTCAAAAACTCTCCCCTGCAAGTAATATGTTCTAATTTTAACTCTCTACCCTGTAATATTGAAATATCCAATAGTAAAATTAAGGATTTTAAGCAAGCAATTTTAAATAACTGAAATATATTTTGTTGCTACTACTTTTACTAAGTATATATTCTTTTATTCTTTTTACTGTGTATTGAATTATATATTATGTGTATCATTGAATGTATTAATGCTTTGTATTTTAATTATACATATATCCCTGGCTTGTAATTGATTTTTGTTGGGCAGTGTATCAATAAATAAAATAAATAAATAATATAATTTGGACAGGTACAGCAAAGTTTACAAAAAGCCTCTTCTATCGTCATAATTTCTATTATTGGAGTATTCATGATCCGTACAAATTTTTCAGAATTCTTGGCGATTTAGTGTGTTTTGTGCTACCAAGAAAGATGTAGTTGTAAAAGCACATTTCTACGATGAAAACTTAAATGGTAAATGACATCTAGAAAATTTATGAAAAAATTAAGATTTTGTTGATTTTAGGAAAGATACTGAAATAAATTTGGTGGATGCCATTTAGAAAATTATAATTGATAAGATGACAATTATTGAAACACAAGTTAAGTGACATTTTTTAATCAGCCCGTATGATTATTTTTGCTTCAGTTTATATTCAGTTTAATCTCTACTACCTCCCCCAAAAGGCGTACCTTTACAATTTAACTTAATTAATATCTGTCTGATATTTATTATCTGTTTTTGAAAGATATGCATAAAAAAAATCAAAATATAGAATACTGTCTCAACCGTAAGTTTTTGATATGTAGTATAGTATATAAAGTAACAAAATTTATCGTACAATTTAAAAATGTGAAAATATACAGGGTGTTACATTTAAAATAACCAGGTTGGTTGCCATTTACGGTATAACCGGAAGTGGCAGAAAAATATAAATAGTTCAGTTGAAAAGAACACCATGTAAAACCTGTATAAAAAAATTATAACTGTGCTCTTCGTAGTTTCCAAATACACATAGTTTAAGGTCGTGTTGACACATCCTGCTTATACATAAAATAGTAGTCAATTTTTATTTCTTATCCTCCACAAAAATTGTGTTGAAGACCCATGAATTATTCTTTTTGATGTATTGCAAGCTTGACAACATTCTGCCATCTATCGCGGTTGTTTGTTCTGCAAACAAAGTCAGGGACCTTTTTTTTTTGGCCTCATTTATATTAACGACTTGGTGTAGTTCAGCTATAGGCTATTCCACAACTTAACCCGGACACACGATCACATGTAGACAATAACACAACATCCATTCCCTGCTACGTTGCCATCTACTGCAGCTGAGATTCGAACTCAGAAGAGGTAACCGCAGCTAGGCGCGTTGTCTCTCACACAACCGCGATCTAGCCCACTCTATTTTCTCGGCAAAACATTAAAACACCACTAAACATCCACACCTGACCAAGATTCGAAGCCGGGACTTCATAATGTTTAAGTATCGAGTTCCTCACACACCTTCAGTTAAACCCTGCTGATCTTTCGTCACATCAGAATCTGTACTCAATATAGACGTTAAAGAAGACTAGTTATAGAACCCATCAATGTGCGATGCGTTTGTCAACGTTACATTTGTTATGAGTTAAATTGTTGACTTTCACCAAAGCAATGTTTTCTTCATGCATATAATCGACCAATAATGAAGACCAGATGTGTGGGTGTGTTCCCATCTCTAATAATACAGTTTACGGAAGAAAAAGTATTTTTTTAATAACCACATGTTTTATTCAAATTTATTAATGAAGCGAACCCATTCTCTAAGTATTCCTCTTTTATTACTAATCTGATGGAAGCATAATGAATTACCTAACAATTATTCAGCTCCAATAAGTAGCTATTTATTTAAATCCATTAGTAGCATTGTTACATACATATCTGAAGATAAGAGATCAACGATAATAAATTTAAAACAATAATGCGACCTCAGACAGATCTGTCGGCTCATGTAGTTTTGCATTGCACGGTGCACAAGGCGGAACGTGTCGTTAGCATGATGTTGACATGGGTGGCACTACTGAAATTAATAGGTACGTAAAGAAAATTAACGGTTTTTAAAAAATAGAAAATGTGTTGGGGATTTACAATTTATACTATTGAAATTATAGTCCGAGCTTTAGTCACTTTGGGTGGCAGTTTTATAGAATTTTGGCAATTGGTATTCTTACAGATGAGGTGCTCTTTTCGAATTTCAAAAAAATATTTAATTCTTCTATGCCTAGATTACTTTTCGTTTGTCGTGAGCCCTACACCACAATTCCAGGCTAACCGTGCCACGACTATGCTACACACTGTGCCCTGATTATAGTTAAAACCTACCCTTCCGGTATCACTCACATTAAGGGGAGAAGCCCCTGTAGCAGCAACCACTTTCTTGGCTTCGGGGACCTGAGAACATATAAATTCATGAAAAACTCGATATCTATTTTTGTACGATCGCAGTCCTTTTCTATATACTACATATATAGGAAAGTAAAAATGTTAAAGTTTCCTTCAAAAAATATATGTACACTATAACGAGTGTAATAATTTCTAACTCAATGGGATTTAAGCCAGTAGTTTTGAAATTTAACGTAATTTCCATCCATATATAACATTAAAAATTCAGTACACGCTATTGCTCCGACGAATGCTATATCCGCCCACAGTTGTTGGGTAGAACTTAAGTAATAACTAAGAGTGCAATTCTTGTAAACCAGTTGTCAGCCCCTGTGTATGACTTTGTACTGGTGATTTACCACACCCACAATTTCATAACATGAAGTATACTAGTCAGTATGTTATATAGAGTGTTTAGAAGATACGAATATCTAGTCTTGGAGACAGATTAAAAAAGTATAAACAATTCGAAATTTTTCTTCTTTTTTCAGATACAAATATATATAGTTGCAAACGCTATCTTGCAACATTCTCTCCAAATCTCTTTGTGCCAGTTGACTGATAGTTAACAATTCTTGGGTATTAGTTGAGAACAAAATTTCACGCAATTCCTCACGCTCACAATGTGTGATATGTAGATCTATACCTTTTATATTATTTTGATCTAATATTTCACAAACATTATTTCTTGGGGAGAACCTAATATACACTTATTTATCTAGATATTAAGTTTTCTCAATAAGATCACACGCCTGTATTTTACTTATATTGATGTAAATTGAATAAATAATGGTGATTTATATACATTTCATAATGTGACCTGGAACGGAGACGTAAAGAAAAAGGGTCACTCTTTGACACTCGAGCTCCGGAAACGAGTTTTCGGATTATGCTCGGGCGCCGGCCCTAGTTTAAGTGATAGGACACGCTACCCTCAAGCCGAGTATGCGAGGCTCAGTAGCTCATGTGGAGAACGTCTACTCCAGTGGGTCAGTTTGGGAACTGTCAAGTTCACAAATAAACAGTAAAACTCAGAATTTTCAATATCAGTAAATTCAATTAAACCTACTATATACAAATTTACAGGCTTACTAATTGATTATCTCGACCAAACTTATACCGGTATGAGGACAAGCGATGCAACGAAACGGGGTAGTACCAAATGACTCCTGACAGGGATAGCAAGCTGAAAAATACCAATACACAAAATATACGAGGTAAAGCGGTAACACAGGGCAAAGTCATATACAGTACCTGGCTAGTACAACAGTTTACTTACTCCTCCAGTTACTTACTTACTTCCTGTGGTTATAGTCGGACACGTCTGCTGACTGAAATGACCAAATCGGACTACCTCACGACTTCTTAGGACCTTTTTTTGCTTGTTGGGACTTGAAAATATTTCGCAATCGATCTACGCAGGACGGCAGGCACTCAATCTGGCTCGTGTTATTCCTAGCTGTCGACTCAAAATATCTACTATGGGCTTATAACTTCATACACGTTCCTCACGTTGTTCCCCCACGACCCGAGTGCATCTGAACTTACAACTGGTATGTTTATTCGGTGCTGCTGCAAATTAATATGAATTTTTAAAACATAAAACGGTACATTAATAAATATAAAAGAATAATAATTTATATAGAAGGTACAAATAAATATAGATCCTGGGCCCATTTTGATAACGAAAAAACGCTTCGTTACACTAATTGGTTGACTATTCAACAATATTTTTGAGACGCTTATTTAACGTTGAATTTAACGAAATTATTTTAATGTTGAACCAACATGTTACGCGTTAAACGTTCTATAAGTGTTGACATTTGTCTGTTAACGTACCAACGTTTTTATTTATACGTGTAAATGAATACTTGGGGCAAGTTTAATAGGTTTTTTTTAGCGAATGGATGCACAAATATTTCATATAATTTTTTTGTGTTACTTTATAGTTAGTTTTATGTGTATAATAGGTTTAAACGCACACGGCTAATTGTACATTTGCTAAATACAAACTGAAAATTCAAAGGGGGTGAACTCTTTATATTATTTTTTTATATTTAAATATAAAGCATTCACATGACACCAAATAGTCTAGTTAAGCAAATCATCCTGGTAAGGCATCCCTTGAATCTCTGGCAGTTCTAAAAAAAATCAAATCTACTGCAAATATTAAAAATGCATAGTTGAGGAAATCGTTATAGTATAATGCGGTCGAGGTGGGACGGGTGGAGGGAGTTCATACCTACCTACTTAGTCCGTCCATTACGTGAAAGCAAGAGACTTTTACGTTGTTACCGCACGACTAAATATATGTGTCCAGAATCGGACTTGTCTAGTTACAGATTTGTGCGAGTTGAGTTGTGGAATATGTATGGAGAGTGTAATATAAGTAATAATAATTATATATTTGTCTATTTACTGGTATCTATTTAAAAATATTTGAAGGTATAAGTTAGCCGCCTTATAATTTAATAATATTAAATCTAATAATATAAAAATGTTTCTATCCAGTGAAACGAGCGAACAATACAGTTAAATTCGGGTCTGCGATCGAAAGCGTAGTAAGCTTCTCGACCTCCAGTCTTACCGCGACCGCTTTCTATTATACCG
Organism: Leptura quadrifasciata; assembly: GCA_963675555.1. NCBI lineage: Eukaryota > Metazoa > Arthropoda > Insecta > Coleoptera > Cerambycidae > Leptura > Leptura quadrifasciata. The sequence continues at coordinate 144,453,117 of OY776675.1, forward strand.
TTTACCGCGACTATACGATCACTTTATTTAAGTCATTAACAAAGAGGTTGAAAAGAATTGGCCCCATATGATACCCTTGAGGACCTCCGGAAACTATATTAATGGAAGATGAAATAGCATTTCCATATTTAACATACTGCAGTCTGTATATCACCGAAATACATTATACAGGGCAAATTATAAGATTATCTTTTGTAGTGATCTATTTCCCATATGACCTTGAATCAGAATTAATGTCTGTCTTCATCAAATAATTTTGGTAACATTCCTGTCTAAGTAGTTTACGTCGAGATCGTAAATAAGAAAAGTAAATATACTCCTGTCTTCTTCCATACTGTTTAAATTTTATACGAGCTAAAATTGCGTTCAAAATGCCGCAAATTTATACAAGAGATTAACATGTCCACTTTTTCATCTCTTGTATAAATTTGCGGCATTTTGAACACAATTAACAAGAATTTTAAAAAAATTTTAAAGACACAATAAAAACACCAACAAATGTTTGACAATTTAAATACTTCATTGTTTTCAAAGCCGCCTTAGTAACTTAACATTTAATTAGAACAAAATTGTATTTCCTTATTTTCTTTTAGCTGTAATTTTGTTTGGATTTGTCGCACATTTTAGTACGACATATGAATAAATTCCTTATTAATAGTACTAATAAATGGTACCACGGTACCGATATGGTTGCATTTGAAAAAAAATGAGTATTGCTCCAAAAACAATTTTGGTGAATTTTATTTGCTCATAAATCACTTAATTTCGTGTTTTTAACGGGATTTAGATTTTTGTAGCATTACACGGGTCATTTTGAATAAATCGGAACGGTAATGGCACACTTAAATGGAAAAATAAAAATTATATTATAAAAAAAATTAATGTTTAAAATGTCACTTATTTGGCATCGTTGGATTCAGAAAATTATGCTGAATTCAAAAATGCAATAATATACAGGATGTTTTATTTAAAAATCGAAGGTTAGTGTCACTTCCGACGAAACCGGAAGAGAAAAAAATCAACTGTATGTCAAAAAGTGCCGCTTATTATTCAATGATCTTCAAAGAGAAAAGGGGGATATAATGATCCTGTTACACCCGGTAAAATAGAATAGAATAGAGTGGAGTGGAGTGCAGTAGAGTGGAGTTTAGGGGAGTAGAGTGGAGTAGAGCGGAGTAGAGTGGAGTAGAGTGGAGTGGAGTGGAGTGGAGTGGAGTGGAGTGGAGTGGAGTGGAGTGGAGTGGAGTGGAGTGGAATGGAGTGGAGTGGAGTAGGTAGAGTAGAGTGCAGTAGAGCAGAGCAGAGTTGAGTAGAGGAGAGTAGAGTAGAGTGGGGTGGAGTGGAGTGGTGTAGAGTAGAGTAGGAAGTTATCTCACTACTTTAACTCACTAGTGACTTATGAGCCACTTTATACCTTTAAAATCTCGCCAATAAAGATCACTTTATAGATAGATAGATAGAGAGATATATTATTAATCGGGGAAAAAGGCATTAAGTTTGTTTTACTTACATTGAGTACTAGACCATTTTGTTTACATATTGTGTAGATATAGTTTGTAAACACATGTTTGCTACGTTACTAAGTTGGTTTAAATTGTTTGATCATAAAACTGCAGATGTGTCACCAGTAAATAGAGTTAAGAAGGTATTGGTAAAGGATTTAGAGATATCGTTCACAAACAGTATAAATAGGAGAGTGGGGTAATATAGTTACAAGCAGTGAATATTGGATTTAAAACACATTTCTGCTATTGGCAATGTAATTCATTTAATACCAATTAAAATAAAACAGTTCACTGAAGCGGGAGAATTTTCTGGGCATCTAAAGGTTAAACCCAGATCATTGCTGCCGCATCTAGCATTGAGTATGGTATATAATCACCAGAAAGTACTTATCCTGCATCCAACTAACTGATTTGAAATTTACTTGACTATATTACAGTGGTCGTCTACACTGGATAAAGTTGAAATATAAATAAATAGCTCCAAAAACTATAATTTGGTCACCATGATTTATAAATAAAAAATTTACATACAATCCATACAAAAAAAGTTATTTAAATGCCTTCCGGAAAAACGTATCTGATTCGTAAATGCCCAGTGCAAATGTACCCTCAGGAATTAAAAATAAATTTGTAATTAAACAGAATTATAGGAGGTACTTTTCGCCTATTGAATTTAAATCAGATATTATTTTATAGCACGAATAAACCGCAGGGCAATGTTACACGGTCTAGTAAATTTAATAGGACAGTAGACGGTTACATAAGTTCTGAAATAAATATTTATGATAATATATAACCGCTGAAGTTTCCGAGATCAGATGGCGGCGTCACAAAACAACCTAGTTACAATAGTGAAAACTTTTTTGACGGTATCGTGACCAGGGCTTTTTAGCTTTGTGTCGAAATCAGCGGCTACTAATTGGTTTATTTGCGAATACGGGTTTCTTAATCTCATAATAACAGTCACTTCTCTACATTAGGTAGGTTACCATTCTTAGTAATCTATTTATCTGATTATATATACCTATATAGTAAGTGTATTCTCCATCTGCATAACTTTTATCTTCACAAACTGCGACCTAAATATAATTCCATTCTGCTCATAGGTTTCTATAAAAATCATCGTTAGCAAATGATTGTGCATACTTAAAATAATTATCGGTACTAAAACTAAAGAAAGTCCTTGTTTATATATAATGCCTTACTAACTGAACTGTTTGTTAAATAATTTGTTTATAATAGTCTTTCTTTGAGAATGTTTTAGTACAAACAATTAACTTTGGTAAGACTTTTACCATTTATTACGAAATAATTCATGACGCATGTTGGCCCCCGAGATATGTAGTTATTACATTTCCCATTGTTTAAAATATGGTAATTGAAAGTATGGTAATTGCAACACATAATTTATCAAAGTTATATTTTTATATTATTGTTAACATTGCCCAATAAAAATAATAAATTCGTCGTAGACTTTACGTTTGCAAATTATAGTAGTTTTATGCAGACTTTATTTTCATGAGAATTAGCTGTCGCTCGAATTAGGCTCGAAGGTAAGTAGAACAGTTCTCCTCCATCGCATGACTATCTTGCTCGAATGTAAGCCCGTATCGTATTTGGTTGAGTTGAGATGAGGTGAAATGTGGGAAAACGCGGTTTTCAATTTCAGTTCTTTTTTTATTTACAGAAGATCACTTTCTCTAATGGACCGGAGACAATGATAAAAATTAATAAAACATCCGAAATAACTGTACGATTTCATTATATTTCTTCATAAATATATGTTAATCTTAAAACTAAACATTTTAATATAATAAATAATGAAGACGTACACTAAACACTAGGTTAGTGTTTATAAGAAGAGCATGAAAGAAATACCGGCTCAGTGGCTCAATGATTACGTGTTATGCTTGCAACCATGGAGTCTCGGGTTCGAATCCTGGCTAGGGTATAGAAGTTTAGTGACATTTTTCACGTATTACTAAGTTGGTAACAGTGGACTAGACGAGGTTGTGTGAAAGACAACACATCTAGTCGCTGTACCACTCCGAGTTAGAGTCTCAGCTACGACAAATGGCAACGTCGTAGGAAATGGTCGTTGTGTAATTCTTTGTGTAAGTGCATACAACTCTATAACTGGGAACATCGCTCCTGTAGAGTGGTGATTAATAAATAAATAAATACCAATTAGTTAGGTATTAGTTGGTACTGCCGTGAGTGACAGCAGAAACGTGCTCAGTGGGGTCCCCTAGGGATTTGTCTTAGGACCTCTGCTGTTTATCGCATACACATCTGATCTGCGGCAATGTATCAAATCCAAGTGTTCTTTCTACGCAGACGACACAAAAATCTATTGCAGCCCACTAGGGGATTACGTACAGTTACAAGAAGATCTAAATCTCATTCAAAAGTGGAGTGAAACATGGTTACTTCCATTAAACATCGATAAGTGTGCAGTACTCCATTTAGGAAAGCCAGTCCACGCTTGGGGTACAATATTAACAGCAAACAACTGAGTTCATCCGACTCTCATGACGATCTGGGAGTCATCAATACGCACAATCTTTCCTGGTCCTACCATATTGCCCGACAATTTAAAAAAGCCAACACCAAAGTATATCTTCAGAATAAAACTTTCGTCCACTTGAATCCCACCACTGTATCCAAACTTTATAAAGCATATGTTCGTCCAGTACTCGAATTCGCAAACAGTGTATGGTTTCCTACGCGGTTCAAACCTTGTAGAGAACGTTCAACGCCGCGTAACTAGGATACCATTTTTGACGCATCTGCCCATGTTACGAAAATGGCTTGCACAGTTTACAGCACAGCTCACTGGCTGCCAGAAGACGCCGGGGCGACCTTATCACTACCTTCAAAGGAATATGAAATGAATTATCTCCAATTCACAACTTATTTACTCTCGCTAATGACAACAGGTCACATGGACATCCATTTAAGATCACCAGTGCGCGTATTCGACGCGTGGAAAGACATGTATCGAATTGATTTGTTTTTGATCATTTACTTTGTATTTACTTTCCTCTTGTTTTTTTTTTATACATTTATTTAGCGTCGGCCTATTTCCGCTACTGAGGCCTGTAGACGAGCTACCCCCAACCAGGAATTTTGCCGAACTTCTTCCTTTAAGAAGAGTAGGGATCTTTTACTTGCCTAACATTTAATAGACAAGAGACCGACGGCTTTACATCCCCTCCGAAGGATGGTATATCTCCTATACAACCCTCACCTAAGGTTGTATAGCTTCCGCGCTTACACTGATATACAAGCCGCTGGAAGATGTGTGAGGCGAGAACGCGGTTTCCGTTGGAATGGTCACCCATCCAAGTACTAACTGCGCCTGTCGTTGCTTTACATCGCATACCGAAGTATGTACATAGTAAAGACGCACCTACGCTCGCCCCATTCTCCTCTTGTAATTTAATGTATTGATGTTTGACCTAATGTCTTTCGTTGTTGAGCATAATGGGTATATTTCCCCTGCTCTTATTTCTGTATAATAAATAAATTAAATAAATAAATATTCTTTGCCGGTTGCCCCCAAAGCACTATATTTGACTTTGACAAAACTATGGTCCAAAACAACAACTTTGGAACAATATAATAATAATTACGGTATTATTTGAGGTCCTCCAGCCCTATTTGCAGTATCCAATTCATATAATTTCATAATATTTCACTGTTTGTTGGCGTCTCGTATAACCTAAGTACCATATTACACTAGCAGCATGAGCACCACCCTGTACAGATTGGTTGGTGCAAACAAAATGCTCATTTTTAAGAGACCTAACAGAATAATAAAATTTCAAGAAATTATGTCGGTGTTCGAAAACCCCTAAAATCTGTGAGATGTCTAATACATATTCTACCATGTTTCTCCATTTTCAGCTCACATCTCAAATCTTCTTAAATTCTTAAAACATTAAAATTTTGTAAACAAAAAAATATTTATCAAATTTGGTATAACGTCATATTGTTTAATTCTGAGCAAGTTTTTATTATAAAATTTTCAATATCTCGCAGAGGAAGGCAGTTTACCTGATGCGATTTTTGTTTCAAGTCGTTACCAGTGCCGACTATAAAATTTTCACATTCTATGGTATTAAAAACAGATTTTTTTGTTTAAAATAAATTTACACTTGTAATATCGCTTTGCCGTATCTTACTGCCCTCAGTTTACACTAACTCTGAGTTGTAATCGTGGGTAATGCTGATGTTCTATAAAAATGCATATGTAGCACTTCCTTGCAGGATTTAACGTTTCTAATCAATTTTTAAAAACGGACTTCTTATTTTGAAGAATCTAACTAACGCAAGGAACACTTAAATATTCTCCGCTAGGTACGCAAATAACCATTGGACCCGCGCTGTTATTTCTTTTTGGGTTGGGTGGGTTAATTCTACCGTAATTGATTGATACATTTAGTTAAATATTAGGTCACGGCAAACAAAGATCAGGTTTGTGTTCCTTGAGCAATGGCAACTTTTGACATTTCATTTGGAAATTTTAATTATATACAGTACATAGTCCTGAAAGATATGTGCATTCATTAATCTTGCTATAGATACATAAATTTAGACTAATCTTTATCAGGGTGATAAACTAGAAGTGGTTTTTTAATTATTCATTTCGACAAATTGGTTATTTACATTTTTTGCCAATTTAATAATTTTAAAAATAATTAAATAATTTTCTTATTTATATTAACCGGAAATTATTACTTTTTGATTATACCATTTTTTTTCATGCGCTAAAAGAGTCCTTAATGTTTGTTTTTATCCTCCAATATTACTACAAAGAAGGAATATACCGCATATCTCATTTTGCTTGGAACTACCCCTATAAAAAGTTTAATTAATGTCTGATATATATTTTTTAAATATAGATCTTTGAAAAGCGAATCTTTTTGTTATAAAAAAATTTACAAAGCATAACGGTGTAATGGCCTGCTATCTTTTTTCGGGCCAGAAAATAGTGAAATCTTATTAGCAATTTCTTAATTTCAATTCTGAGTGCGCCACTAGATTCAGCAACCTCAAAAATGTATTTGTACCAAATGTCATTGAAAAAGTCGTATTTTTGAATTTTTCCTGAGAGAAATAAACATTGTCGAAGAAATTTAACTGTTATATGGGATTGTGTATTAAAATGGGACATATATGCTGTACATATATGTACAATGAAATAGCCCTGCATGATGCTATGAAAGCGGAAAAATTCAATTTCTAATTTTTGATTCTTACAAAACTTGTTACAGAATTGTTTACAAGTGTATAGGGATTTCTTGACTGCAGTTAAGTAAACAAACTATTTGAAATCTAAATGTATGAGGCAAATGCCTGATTTCCGTTGCAGTTATATAAATATTCAGAATTGAGAAACCATTTTGTTAGAGGGACGTTTCCTGTTATTAAATAGAAATTTAAATCTGAATCGCTGGTATGGTACATGAGAAAAGAATGTTGCTTATTAAATTGTGATATAATAAAAACAACTTTTTATGAAATTTTATACTTGTAATACAACTTGTAACCAACAGAGTTGCGTATAAAACAACTTATTCCTGGTTGGGGGCAGCTCGTCTACTGGCGTCGGTATTAGACCTCAGTAGCGGAAATAGACCGACGTTAAATAAATGTTAAAAAAGACAGCATAATGTATTTGGTGCATTTGTGTAACGTAAATGCTCAAGAAAGTCGAAAAATTACTTGTTGAATAATAACATATTTATAATTAGTTCAATGTCTATGGCATTTTCCTAAAGAGGGGACCCAAGACTCGAATAAAAAGTTCTCATATTTTCAAACTTTATGTATTTGATTTGTTTATAAAGTTTCGCAACTGTCACATCAAATAAGAATACCTAATCGTCCCACCATTTCTCAAGGCAAATTAAAAAACAATAAATATTTATTTTCAATAAAAAAAGCATTATTGTGGGATACAAAATTGCCAAATATATGTTTACACTCATTATATATAAAAGTATAGAAATTTTAATTAAGTAGAGTTCTCACGAATCGTTAAAAGAAAGGCATTGCGACATTTATTTTGCAAATTCGCGATGTAATTCAAATATTAAGAGGTCTATACGTGACGCAAAAGACAACACTATGGGATGTTTCAACTAGGTCACTAAATACATTACTTGTATATGTAAACTATATTATACAGAGTGGCCTGCTTAAAATGGAACACCAGAAAAAATGATTTAACTAAAAACTAAAGCGATCTGGTAATATTTTTATTTTTGATGGGACATCTAAAGCTCCCAACTGTTATCGTTTTCTTCTCTTCTGTAGAACCACCCTTTCAAAAATTTTATATGACAGCAAGCCAACGAATAGATGACTCGAAACGTGCTTTGACCCTGAAATATTTTTATTACCTAACTGCTTAAATAAGGTTAGCGAAACATCTAACATCGAATTCGGTTCCAGTTGAGTTGAGTGGAGTAGAGTAGAGTAGAGTAGAGTAGAGTAGAGAGAGTAGACAGGGTGGCTATTTATTGGGAATTTTGAAATTTCCTGACTTTTCCAGGTGTTCCAGTACTTTTCAATTAAAATTCCAGTATTTTTTGTCATTGCCAAAAAAAGGTTGAGTTAAAAAATTAGGTACACATAAAAAATACTCCTTATGCTAAACATATAATAAGTAACTCTTAATTACATAACTAAAGTTCAGTTGAAGAGAGTTGATCTCTTCATTGATTAGATTAGTCTCTGTGTTAAGTTTTCTTTTCCTCAAGTTCCTTCAATTTTATAGTATTCATTCCTTTCCTGTTTATCTTCACCCTCTGCTCAATTGCTGCTTTTTATTCAAGTTCACTATGTATTTAGAATGCGCGTTTCTAAAATACTGAATCATTTTGTTATTTATTGATAGGTTCTTGATGAAACATTTTCAATAGAGTAATTATAAATAATCAAAAGAATAGTTACAGTATGCAATTGGTTTATTGTTTCATTAGTTTTGTTCAGATTTTTCTGACATATGTTTCGGCCTTGCATTATCAAAGGGTCTTAAAAAGTTTTCAAGACTTTTTGATAATAGTCGCAAGGCCGAAATATATATCAGAGAAATGTGAACAAAACTAATGAAACAATAAACCAAGTGCGTATTGTAAAATTTAAGCAAATTTCCCTGACTTTTCTTCAAAATTATCAAACTCCCTGACTTTTCCAGGTTTTCCAGACTAAAACTGAATTCCATGACTTTTCCAGGTTTCCCAGGTTTTCCAGAAAATGGTCACCTTGAGTAGAGTAGAGCAGAGCAGAGCAGAGCAGAGCAGAGCAGAGCAGAGCAGAGCAGAGCAGAGCAGAGGAGAGGAGAGGAGAGTAGAAATTTGGTTAGTAGAAATGACTCCAGTTGAGTCGGTGCTCCGCTCCTCAGAATGGCCCCCTTAGGACTCCAGGGCCTCCCCGTTAGGACTCCCCGTGCTGTTTTTTTGAAATGGAGCCCCAGCGCTGTAAAAAAATGGAGCCATTGTGCTGTCAAAGAATGGGGCTCCCGGTTTGTAAAAAATGGGGTTCTGCCCCAGGGCCCCCTTAGCACACTAGGGGACCCCCCGGCCGACCGACATAATTTTGGCAACGCGGGAAATTCAAACTATTCTAACCTCACCAGTATGCCCCGTTTCGACATAACGCGTCCTCTGGGGGGCATAAAATTGTCAAATTTTGAAACAATTTCTTCCTAATTAACGGATTTTAATATCTCAAAATGGATTTGAAAATTTGAGTGCTCTTTTATTGAAAAAATTTTCAACTTTCCAAATGCTTTAGTTTATTTTGAAAATTTACAAATTCTGCGAAGTTTAGATTGCAAAATTATTATGCAAAATCTAGTCCGATCTTGATGAAATTTAGTGGAAAGATTTATTATATTAAAAAGTTTTCTTTAACCAAGTATGAAGGTCCTATATATAATATAATATAAAATAATATATAATATAAGTATTTGAAAAAAAATCCACAAATAACTTGCTATTTCAAAATTCTTTTTCGACTTTTACTACTTTTGCAATAGTAAAAATGAATTTTTGGATTCGCAACCAACTTTATCTTATTTGAAATTTAATTGCAACAAAACTTGTTCATTTCTATAAGTCTTCTCTAAAAGTAATAGTTACTGAGATATATGAAAAAAATAGGAAACATTTTGGTTGATAAAGAATTACACGCACGTTTTCAAACTAACGCATATAAAATTATCATTTCTTATGATTTTTAGGAGTGAATAAGCCGAAAATCTGCCATATTACCTGATGTACCCAAACATAGGTGATTTTAAGCAGATACCGCATGGGCTATGAAGGAAATAAGTGTCACATACTGACACAGATGTAGTAGTTATTTACTATCTGCCAAATATTTATTGTCTTATTTAAATTACTGGTGTTTGTTCATTCCAAATTTTGTTGAAGTAAAGGTGAATATGCCACGACATAACGATTTTACTGATGCAGAGATGAGTGACATGATATGTGTTTATACAAGACCAAATTTCTCTCGCTATGCTGCAGCTAGAGTATATCAACAAACATATCCTGGTAGAAGACAGCCTAATTACAAGATTTTTCAAAACTTGTTCAATCGATTAGGCGAAACAGTTTCATTTCGCTCCAAGAACCATACAGAACCTCCCAATATTATACGACCTGACCAAGAAGACGAAGTTTTAATTCAGTTAACTGGTGATCCCGAAACCAGTACTCGTCGTCTGTCTTAGCTGCTGGAGTTAGTCTTCAGTAGTAAGACTGTTGAAAAAGGAGAAATTTCACTCGTTTCATTATACTATCGTTCAAAATTTACTTCCACGGGATTGCCCAACTACAGTTATTTTTTATCGCAGGATGCGAAGAAAACAAATTAGATAGATAGATAGATAGATAGATATATAGATAGATAGATAGATAGATAGATAGACTTTATTTGACTACATTCACATTTTTTACAATATTTGTAGCAAGTCAACAGAATACATGGATCTGGTTAGTTACTAGTCGGCAATTAACAGAAACAATCAAATTAAAATAATGTCTTAACATTGAGTATATCACAATATTTTTATGTATATGACAAATAGACAAATAATGGTAACAAACATACAAGTATTGAATAAAAACAAAACAAATTAGAGAAGATGAAATAAAATAGCAAATATTCTGCAAATAAATGCATACAACATTCATGCTTATAGGGTCGTAGATATTCATCAACAGAATAAAAGCAGTATTTTAGGATAATTTTTTTAATTTTTGACTTAAAACCAACTAGATTTAACTGCTTGATTTGTGTAGGCAAATGATTGTAAAGGTTTTAATTGAGGGAGTTTTTTTTACTAACTGTTAAACGGTAACGTGGATTCATAAGAAGGCCTGCAGAACGAGTATTGTGTTGGTGGTAATCAGAGTGGGTAGAGAAATTGTAGACGCTCTCATGAATTTTGATCAAGCTGTAATATATGTAGAGTGAAGGAAGAGGCATAATGCCTTCTTTAATAAATATAGGTTGACAGTGTTCTCTAAAGTTGACATTTACAAGAATTCCTACAATTTTCTTTTGTTGCCGAAAAGCTTTTATTGCATGTGAGGAATTTCCCCACAAGACAACTGCATAACATAGTTTTGAATGAAAAAGGAAAAAATAAGTATTTTTCAGTACGTTAAAATCAATAAAAGCTTTTAATTTTCTGAGAAGAAAAGTAGTGCTAGCGAGCTTCAAATTAAGTTGTTCTATATGATGTGACCAGTTAAGGTTATCGTCCAGATAAATACCTAGGAGTTTTACATAGGCACCCGTAGTAAGATGTCTGTTTGAAGATATGGTGAGCTTTTGCGTTTTCCCATGGTTGAGCGTTAACTTATTTGATGTAAACCAATTTTGAGCTAGTTTTTCGTGTGATGATGAGAGATCTAACAAGTTGTTTATGTTTTTATCAGAACACAGAAGCATGGTATCATCTGCAAACAAAATAGTCTTGGTAGGGTCCATACATTGAGAAAAGTCATTGACATAAAGTATGAACAGTAGGGGTCCCAAGACAGAACCTTGAGGTACCCCGTGCGTGACATTTAGAAAATTAGAATTATTATTATTTATGGACACGCACTGTTTGCGATTTGTTAAATATGACTCAAAAAGGGTAAGAGGTAATCCTCTAATACCACATAATCGTAACTTTTTTATTAGTATGTCGTGAGAAACAAAGTCGAAGGCCTTGGAGAGATCACACAGTGAGATAACTGTGTGAAGACCTGCCTCAAGACCCTCAACTATATCGCTCACGACCCTAAGAACAGCTTGGAAGGTTGAACGCCCGGAGCGAAAACCAAACTGATCAGGACTGATAAGTGAATGCCTGTCAAGATAGCTGGTCAATCTCTTTACCAGAATCTTCTCAAATATCTTCCCAAAAATAGGAAGGACAGATATGGGGCGATAGTTATCAAGGGAGGAGTTATCGTCAAATCAAGTTCGACGACCACGGCAAGACCCGGAAGAATCTACTTCATTAGACAACGGCCGTGAAAACCTGCATTCTGCTTGTAAATTATTCATAAAATCGCTACGAAAATTTTTGTTTAATTCAGGCAAGAAATTTATTAAGTTTTCTGCCATAGATGTGAAATGGTTGTTAAAAACGTCATGGGAGATATCAGATTTTATGGTCTTAGCCTGAGAATTGTTTATCTCAGAATGTATGATCCTCCAAGCATCTCTGGCTCTGTTTTCTGAATCACTTATAAATTTGTTGTAAGCCATTTTTTGGCATTTTTTATTTCAGTCAGGTACTCTTTTTTTAATATATTAAAAGTAGAGTAATGTTCGGAATTTCTGGTAACATTACAGATTATTTTAAAGGACGATAATATATCCCGCTTTTCGCGTAGTGAGTCATTGTACCAGATTTTGGGTATAAATGTTTAGTTATTATAACATTTTTTTAGCGGAAAAATACGTTTTACTAATGAGCTAAACGTGTATACTAGATGTTCAGTCAAGTAAACAGGATCGAGATTTGCGTTATAAAATATACTCCAGTCAGTATCTAGCAAATGAGTTTTAAACTTATAAAACGTAAAATAAAATTATAAAACGTTTAGTTTACAAAAGTATTTTCTTGACGAAGTTACATTTACGAGACGCGGTTATTTTAATTGGCGAAATAGTCATTCTTGACAATTAGAAAATCCATATTTAATCCATGAAAGGCATTCTCAATATGAATTTAAGATTAATGTATGGTGTGGTATAATTATAGGCAAATTTATGTCCAATTGAGCTGCCTCCCAATTTAAACGGAGAACTTTACCTAAATTTTTTTAAGAAACCAATTACCTTACTGATGATATAACACTAATCGTAAGAATAAACATGCGGTACTTGCAGGAGGGAGCACCACCACATTTTCGCCTAGCAGTAAGAATTACTTGATTGAAGTGTTTCCAAACCGCTAGATAGGTCGTGGGAGATAGTTTCCTTGGCCACCTCGTAGCCCGGATTTTACCCAATGGATTTTTATGTTTGGGGTTACATGAAATCCCTTGTTTACTTAAAAACAATAAATACTCGCGAAGAGTTGTGGAGAAGAATTCAGGAAGCTGCTGTTACTATCAGAACTGACCTAGCCACTTTCTTTTCTCTAAGAGAATCATTCAGCAACCGACTAAAATTGAAGTGGGTGGTGGCCATGTACTCTTGATGCGACACACCAAAAATGATAGCTTATCCGATTTTCTCACATCAAAAAACCTAATTGCACTGACTTTTATGTTTATGAAAAAATAAATGAAATATAACAACATTATTGAATTATCTTTATAATTTTGACGCCCTGTGTCTCAGTAAGTATTAATATTTGACCCCCAGCTATTAAAAAAAATTATATTTTCGGCTACAGAATATAACACCTACGTCAAATAACGAATATAAATTTTAACGAACGTTTGTCAGATCAGGTTTTGTAAAATTCCACTTTCATTTAAATTTTGATAGGGGATTAATTCGCAATAAATATTAATCTCCTCACAAACCCACATTATAAATATTGAGAATGGTTTACCCTACTCTACATGGAACTTGTAGTAACGAGAATCTCAATTGCGATTACTTAATAATTAAAATTACAGTAGGTTAACGTAAATATTCAAATAAGTGATTATGTGTGTCATTAATTTTATTTTGTTTCTTGCTCTTAAGTTCCATATCGAAAGCATGTTTTATCTAGATAATGTTTAATGCTGTATCGAGACAAGGACACTCGAATTGCGTTATTGTGGGGCACTTCTGTTGACCTATTTATTCATGTAAAAGCAATGCGTTTGTTCAACTCTTAACACATTAGCATTTATTGATAAATACATCGTCTTGATTTCGCTTAACGATAATTTTGTGGCAAAAAGTTTCAAGGTGGGCAAACTTTAAAAATGCCCAAACAAAATTTAAAAAATCAATTTAACTTGAAAGAGTTCTTCAATGACTTATTAATTAATTGTATTTATTTCAGGAAGTCGAAAACATTTGCTTATTTTACATAATCAAATAAGGATACTGCGGACCTTGGCTTTGTAGATTGTCTTGAACGATGAGAGGCCGGAAAAGATTATTGCTCTTTACTCCCACCGGAGATAATGATTTATAGACAATTAAAAAAAAACTAGCTGACCAAATTTATACAATTAACGTCTGTAGATACTTGTATTTCCTGTCTGTAAAGTGTATACGAACTTAATTGAAACCGTATAAAAACCAAAAGCCGACAAAAACAGTTGGCATCTCTTTATTGTACATGGGCGGAGGTAAATAGAAATGCTTGTCATAAGAAAATGATAAGATTTTCGGGCGTTATTATATACTCAAATGGTATCCAGAGAGCCATGGTAAATTAGTAAATAATTAAAATATTTTACGTTTTATATAGTAGTAAATATTTATAAATACAAGTATTTATGCACTGCACTGGCACATTGACAGCACATCTCATAAGTCCACGTTGAATTCTGAGAAACGATTTATGAGTTTTTTATGCTAGTAGGCCTGTCCGTTTTATTATCTTTAAACCGATGTAGTCGTAGATGGTTCATTCAGGCTGATTACATTGCCAGTCTCGGACTCGCCTGCACAGTTTCAACTACCATTCGAATGTCGATACCATTGCTAAATATATAGGACAAAATATCAAGTTCAGTGTGCACGGTCCTGTGCTTTAACACTGACCAGTTTCAATTGTGCTCGTATAAAGTATAACACATTGGTGTTCCCAATATTTGGCAAGTAGTCCCTTAACAAATATTAAGTGGAATTTCGATACCAACAACATATTATAAGCAATAAAGGGGAGCAATATTTGGCGGAAAAGTGGTAAATAGTAAATTTAAGATAGGAAAACAATAAATACGTCAAAGAAACGGAAATTTATATTTTACAAGATGGAGGGCTTATGAGGTCAAATAACTAAAGAAAGTGAGTTAGTGCCTTATTACTCAAAAAGAAACAACAATGCAGTTACGGACACGTGTTTCGGAGTTATTGTTCCTTATATTAGATTAATTATAAAAATATAAAAAACTCTTGCTCTTTTCGATAATAAGAATCCATCTTCGCTAGAACTAGATACAGCATTATCGTTTATATTATCTATCTCTTCATGTTATCATTCTCATCATTTTCATTTTCCATTGAAAGAAAATCTGGCTCAACCTCTACAAGTTCAACCCCTTCATCGAGACAATCTACATTAAATATCGTCAGCTACATCAATCTTCTCGGAATTAGCACAATCAGTTAGTTCATTTACATACTTTACAAAATTTATTAGACTTCAATCCCAATTTTCCACAAGAGCAACTCTTGGTACAAAGAAGTTTACAACTACAATGCAATTTTTTGAGAAGTTCATCTGGAATCAATCGGTCATCGGAAAATTCAGGGATTAAAATATTTTCTTTCTTCCAACCAAATTCACAGGGTTCGAGAGAATTTCCTAACCAGGTTTGGCATTGGAGGTAGACCCTTTCTGCATGGTTCTTTAAAGCCTCATCCCATGACAAATTTGGAATAATCGCACCTATAATTATTATTCAATAATAACGAAGCGGAATGAGGAGTATTATAAAGTTTCAAGACGACAGATCTAGCAACTTCGTACAATTGAGATTTGTCAACAACAGGATCATTGAATATTTCAACTGACATGATTTTATTGTCTTTGAATAGGTTGTAAATTTTATTTTTGCCAATATTATAAAAACTGGAATTTGTGTCACATCCATAAAAAGCATAGAGAAACATGGGAATATTATTTAAGTGAGGGTACTTCGAATCCTTTGGAGTATAATATTAGTATTTCTGAGATTTTGTACAAAATTTATTGATACAGACATTACAATTTTCATCTGCTAATTGTGTTAGGATGATTAATAAGTCTACATCCTCCCCAAGTATGCAACATCTATTTGGATTAGTTTTTCCTGAAAATAGAGGAAAAGGCGAAAAACGCTAAAATTCATATATATGTATATATTTCTCAAAAACCACCCTTTTTTAGAACTGCAGGGGGTGAAAACCATGTTTAGATAACGCAAATAGGTACTTAACTTTTTACAGGTCTCATAACTGTGGGAAAATTTTCCATCAAGCAGTGATTTTTTGACTAATTTGAAGGGACTAATAATTTAATAAAAATTACAAAAAATTGTTATTATTCGTATAAATTAAGTGAAGATAAAAATAATTATGAAAAAAATGTGGAAAGTAATATACGACATCTCTAGTAGCTCTGATAGAGATAAAACTGCAAATTACAATATTATTGATGAAAAAGGAAATTTAATAGAAAATGATTCTTTAAAGCGAACTTTAAAGACTAAATATTTTAACAAGTTTCTCTGTATTATCGGTGAAAAAATGGCCAGCTCTGTAGAAAAAAATAATTACAAGCCTGATTCAATCGCAAATACGAGAGTAAAAGAATCGTTATTTTTGTATCCAGTTACCGAAAATGAAACAATAAATAATAATAATAATAATAGAGAACACTACAGGTAATTACGACCCCCTTTATCCCTATAATATCCTTATAATTAATAATTTAAGAAATAACTCAGCATCAGGTCCAGATGATATATCGTTTACAATAATAAAAAGGTGTCATAAATATATAACTACCACATTAATTCATATAAAAAATAATTCACTTTTAACGGGGATTATACTTAAACAATGGAAGGAATCTATTACTATACTAAATCAGGAAATAAATAAGCGGTTACAGATTATAGTAACAATCATAAATAATATTGCTAAAATATTTGAACAATGCTTCAAAAATAGACTAATAAATTTTATTGAAGAAAATAGTATATTAAACAAAAATCAGTTTGGTTTTAGAAAAATCAAAAGTACAGAACATGATATTCAAGGATTAATTAATAATATTTTTCAAAGTCTAAACAGAAACAGTAAATATCTTTTTGGATTTGACCAATGAGTTTGACACTGTGGACTACATTTTATTTGAAAGACTCGAGAATATCGGAATCAGGGGTTCTTCATTGCAAATTTTCAGAAATTACCTAAAAGACATATATCAAGCAGTAAAAATCAATAAGACCTTAAGTAATCATTTACCTGCTACCATGGGTGCACCTCAGGGCACTGTGTTAGGGCCCGTATTGTTTTTAATTTACATTAACCAGTTAGGTACGCTTTTTATAAACAGTAACTGCATATCTTATGCAGATGATACAGTTAAATGTTAGTCGTCTAAGTCTAAATTTATCTAAAACTATGTTTATAACTTTTCCTTTAACAGTTACCGATCAACCTTTGAAAAGCAAACTTAAGATCCATAAAACGAATTGTATTGATTTGGTAAATTCACAAAAATAAGCCATATTAAATACCTTGGAATATTGGTCGACCAACATCTACGATGGAAAGAACATATAGAATATCTCACAAGATTAAGAACATTAATATACAAATTTTATCGATTACGAAATATTTAATGTAAAAAAGTTGATTATGGTCTACAGCGCTTTGGCTGAATCTAAAATTATTTTGCTGCATCACGATGTGGGATGGTTTATATGAAAATTTCTTGCATAACCTAGAGATAATTCAAAATTCAATTTTAAAAATTATATTTAAAAGACGAAAAATATATTCAACTGACCTCTATTATACAAGAAGCTGGAGTATTTAGTATTAAAATAATTTATGCCTACCAGTGTATACTGTTGGTGTATAAACAACATAATGACAAAACAACTTGCCTCAAACTATTCAAACCAGGGCTGTGACGGAGCAGTCGATTCAATTCCTTATTTCAGAGAATCGCATATACTAAGATTTGTTTTTAGTTCTGGACCAAAAATATATAATTTATTACCTCTAGAATTAAAAAATATAAAAAACACATCAGGTTTAAAAGGAAACTGAGAGTCTTCATAAATAACAATTTTAATAAAATAAATAATTAAAGAAAGGAAGTTAGTGCCTTATACCTCAAAGAGAAACAACGATGCAACTACGGACACGTGTTTCGGACTTATTGCTCCTCATCAGCGTAGCGAATATATCTTAAGAGTTGAGCAAAACTAATAAAGGTAGGAAAGTACAGTACATAGTACTCCATTTGTACTTTCATTCTTCATGTGCCACGTTTTGGGCCTCAAATGAGAGCAGTCAGTACGAGGAGTCCTATGTGTACTGCTCTATTTCCACCTGGCAAATACAAAACAAAAGATGAAGGGCTTAAGAGCTCAAATAATTAAAGAAAGAAAGTTAGTGCTTTATTCCACAAAGAGAAACAACAATGCAGCTACGGACACGTGTTTCGGAGTTATTGCTCTTCATCAGCTTAGCGAATATATCTTAGAGTCGAGCAAAACTAATAAAGGTAGGAAAGTACAGCACACAGTACTCCATTTGTACTTTCATACTTCATGTACCACATTTTGGGCTGATGGGGCTGTTGAGGAGCAATAACTCCGAAACACGTGTCCGTAGCTGCATTGTTGTTTCTCTTTGAGATACAAGGCACTAACTTTCTTTCTTTAATTATTTAACCTCATAAGCCCTTCATCTTTTGTTTTGTAAAATAAATAATATTTTATGCATATAACTTTTCTGTGTACTATGAAATCAGTCAAATTTTCTTCAACATATCCGTTAATTTAGATATCATATAATTTTTTTTCTTCTTGTCCGACTTAATTCGAGATATATTAATTAGATTTTTTTTTGTAATTCATTACTTTTTATACTCATTATTATATTATTTTTCCTTCATTACACTTTTTGTTTGCTATATTTGTATAATTTTTTGTTTGTTTTTTGTTACTGTAAGATGGTTTAGACCTACGAACAAACATTTTCTGCTTAGGTGAGTAATCATTATGTATTATATTTTTATGTAAGGTTTATTATTTGTGAGTAATTGTACACTACGATCAGAAAATAAATTTGAATTTGAATGTTAGTGTATTTCATATAATAGTAAGTTAATTTATACTTAGTTATTATGGCATATTTTGTCATTTTTGTAACAGTTCTTAATATGTTGATTATACATCATAGTTCCCATCATACAAAGAAAATTATTATAACGTATGTAGATGACTGCAATTAATGCATCATGTATATTTCATTATCATTATCTACAATATTCTGCATCATTTCGAAATCGGTTTATATATTTCATTAAAACGTAATAATACCCTTAATCGCTGCATATGATTTCATGACATTATAAATTCGTACAGAAATTATGACTCCTTGAAAATGAAATATGCCTTTTACTTCGCCCAGTGTTTTATTGAACAGCTCGTCTTCTTAAGTTATTTCCACTATAGAAAATACTGTTTATTACGTTTCCAAGCTCTTTCTTATGCCCTGATCGTAAAATTATGTTTTTCTGATAAAAATCGAGGAAACCATTCAAATCAGGCACAACTTGATATTTTATTGCGTTATAAAGTCGGCATTAAAGATGCGCAACAACAAACCTCCTACTAGTTAGTAGGTATATGAATTCTATTCCTTATTTTCGCAAAGTCCAGTACATGTGCTATAACTCCATCTTCTTGCCATGAACAAATCACTCCTACACACATTGTATAATATTTAGCATGGAGATAACTATATCAGTATAGTCCAGTGTACACTTTCTAAAACAGGTATGTATGAAACGTACAATATTTTTTATGAGCTTATTTAACTTAAGTGTGAACAAGTCTATACATCTCTTACACACAGACAACGACATGGATGAGTGAACAATACAAACAAGATTTCGTATCAAAATTAGAAAGTAACTCTATATTGATTTTTAATGGGTGGTTTATATTCGATAAAGCTGGTAATTAAAAACAAGGTACGGATATATTTTTGGAGATAAGACTTGTGGTAAGAAAGAGCATGACATCACTCTATCGATACAACGGTTGTTTGGTTTGAGATAGGATTTGAGTTAATTTTTATTATATATATATTATAATGAGTATGCAAAAAACCGATGTCACGTTTCCGATGCAAATAGTAAGGTAGGTGTTCGATTGGTTTCTATTAAGCTGTTAGATGATACATTATATTGAATTATTATTTTTATTGGTACGGTCGTGAGCAAAAAAAAAATAGGACAAGTCTTATAACGGTATTTTACTAAAATCTAATTGTGTACATCTAACTTTAATTTGTGACATTGTCAGTTAGTTGTCATAATTTATTGCGAGTGTGCAAAAAACTAATATGCCTCATATAAGCGATTTAGTTAAATCTGGAGTTATTGCTAAAGCAGAAGATGGATGGTCAGTGAGACAAATTACACTGCGTTATAATATTGACAAAAATTCAGCCTGTAACATTTAAAAAAAGTTGAGAATAAACGGTACGATTAGTGGAAATCCTGGATCAGGGCGACGAAGGATATCAACTCAACAACAAGATTTGCAATTGGTAAATGCTTTAGTAGAAAATCCATTTTACTCAGTTATTCAGGCTGCGAGTAAGAGAATCGGAGCTACGCTGTCATGCAGCAGCACAGAAATACTTACTTAAAGCTGGACATAAAGAAGCTCGAGTAGGATTTGCGCTTGAATTTTTAGCGCATGATGTAAATTTTTGGTACAATGTAATCTTCACAGACGAAAAAACTTTCCAGTCAACACACAGCGGTCGTATTCGTATTTACCGCCATTCGAATACTCGACTCGATGAGAAATATATATCTAACAATGATAAAAGTGGTAGATTTTCCGTCAATATGTGGGCTTGGATATCGGCCCGTGGTCCTGGTGTTTTATGGCATATTGAGGAACGATTTAACAGTGAAACGTATATTAGGATTTTAGACAATATTCTCTCTTCTATGTCACAATTATTTCCTAATAATGAGTTCATATTTCAACAAGACAATTGTTCCGTTCATACTGCTCATACCGTAACTAACTGGTTTCAAGATAACAACATCAATGTTCTTAACTGGCCCAGTCGTAGTCTAGATCTCAACCCTGTGGAAGAAGCATGGGGACTACTCGTAAGAAGTATCCAAAAACGAAATGTGAGACCACAGAATGCCGAAGAATTACTGGAAATAGTAAATAATGCATGGGAAAATATTATTACTAATGTTTATTGTATAAGGTTATTTAATTCTATGCCATACAGACTTATAAAAATTATAAATAGAAATGGTGCAATAACGAAATATTAATAGTTAGTTTCTTGTTAAGTAGGATATCCTTTGTCCTTTGATCCAGGATTTCTACTAATCGTACCGTTTATTCTCCACTTTCTTAAAATGTTATACCAAAATTTTGTTAATGTTATAACGCAGTGCAATTTGTCTCACTAACCATCCATCATTTAGTAATAAATTAAAATTAAAACAAAAAATAAATTAAAAGTGATATCTGTTTTATTTCGGCTACTCATTACATATTCAAGTAGAGACAGATTTACATTAATAATAATAATAAATATATAATAATGATATAATAAGTAAAACATCACAGGAATTAGACAATCCCCAATTCCAGAAGCCAGGGGCTTGTGCGGAAGGGGGTTACACATTGAAAAAAACGCGGACATACGACCATTTCATCCGACAATGCCAGTGCCGGAGCCAGGATTCGAACCCGGTGGTGCGATGCCCGTGTGATTAATCGCGATTGCCACTTCGCGCCTTAACTCACTCGGCTATCGACCAGAAAGAAAAAGAAAGTTGTCCTATTTTTTTTCTGCTCACGACAGTATGTGTTTACACCTATCCAGTAAACACTCCCAAACGTAGGTTTAATAATTGCAACACGAATTTCATTAACCACTGATTTATTAGCACTTAATTTGCAATAATTGGAGGTGACTATAATATAGATGTAAGTAAAAACTCTTTTTACACAAACAAACTGCTGGAAATTGCAAATTCAATAGGACATATAAAGTCTGTAGGAGAGTACACCAGAGTCGATGTGCAAAGAGAAAAATAATTGATTTAATCTTCTATAATACCAAAATAAAGATTTAGGTGCATACAACCTCTCGTATCTCATTACATTGCAAGTTTTGTTATATCTAAAGATCGCAAACCGGATGAAAGAAAAACATTTAAAACAAGATAAATGAAGACAATTTTCTAGTTAGTTTAATGAACACTGAATGGAAATTTATTTAACGTCGGCCTATTTTTGCTACTGAGGCCTAACACCGACGCCTGTAGACGAGCTACCCCCAACCAGAAATTTTGCCGAACCTCTTCCCTTAAGAAGAGTAGGGATCTTTTACTTGCCTAACATTTAATAGACAAGGGACCGACGGCTTTACATCCCCTCCGAAGGATGGTATATCTCCTATACAACCCTCGCCTAAGGTTGTATAGCTTCCGCGCATACACTGATATACAAGCCGCTGGAAGATGTGTGAGGCGAGGACGCGGTTTCCGTTGGAATGGTCACCCATCCAACTACTAACTGCGCCTGACGTTGCTTTACTTCGCATACCGAAGTATGTACATAGTAAAGACGCACCTACGCTCGCCCTATAAAAAAGAAATTTTAGAGGCCCTTGGTTCTCTTATACACACCAAATCCCAATTTAATTTTACTCCTTTTAATAATAGGGCAGGGGTGGCAATGGGGGTGGTAGAGGGGGTGGCTAATGCCTAAAAATTCTTAAAGGTCCTTGATTCTCGTATATATACACTAAATCCCAATTTAATTTTTTTATTCCCTCAAACTATATGGTGGGGGTGGTAGAGGAAGTAACTAATACCAAAAAATTTTTAGTGGCTTTTGGTTCTCTTATACCCAAATCCCTATTTAATTTTTACTTTCCTTTAATAATATGTAAGAAAACGCGTTTCAATATCAAAAAATATATTAACAATTAACAAACAATACTTTATAACTCGAACAATATTACAATGTAGTACTTTTAAAACAGTTCCACACATAATGTCCCTCTTTTCCAACTCATACCCTCCTCGCCAAAAAGGAACTGATCTTGCAAAGGCGCCGAACACGTAATCCCGTCCGGCTCAGTCACTCCGATAGCTAAGCATCTTAGATACAGGGTGAGCAACTCCCACAAATAGGGCAGGGGTGGCGATGGGGGTGGTAGAGGGGGTGGCTAATGCCAAAAAAATTTTAGTCTCTTGGTTCTCGTATATACACTAAAGCCCAATTTAATTTTTTTAACAGGATGGGGGTGGTAGAGAGAATATACCCACCTCATTTATTATCTGTAACAGATTTTTGCAACCCAAGTAATTAATTGTTAAAGCTTGGGTGGAAAACCTGGATTGCAGTATCAGTGATAGCCATAGTGTAGACGATGATAGTTGCTCGAAAATAGTAAAATTACATGTCAACAAAGTAACCTATAAATATTTAACTACTTTTTATAAAGGCAGCGCGATTTCCTATTGTTGACACCACAATTTAAAATATATGCTAAACCAGATCAGATTTAGAAATTATAATACGATTTCTCAACTCTAGTGATGTAAGTGTCTGACAATGAATCTATTTATCTGGAAGTACAATATATCTACTTGTGAAATATTGAATATATCGATCACGTTTGCTCGATTTAGATAAACACCTGCGCCATACTGGTTTAATTATGTGTATATTGGATTATGTAATAAACTAAATCAATTTTGGCAGTGTTATTTTGCTTATCATCGCTACCCACATCACCGTTAATTGATATCCAATGTATTAAGTACTCAAAAATATATTATTAATATATTTATTTATGTACTACATACACACGCATATTTATTTATTACACACCTAGAGTCGACCCGTTAATTTAAAATTTAGAATAACTAAACTATGTAACACCAGATTCTTGATGGCGGATAACAGATTGACAGTCTTGACAACATTATTTAGACATAGTATAGTCCATAAAAATGTTGAAAAAACCCCAAAAGTTCTGTGAGAGGGATGAAACATGGAACCGTTTTCGAGGGCACTAAACACAATGGTGATATTTTTAGGGTTCACACCCCTCAACTACAACTAAACTCGAAGAACCACCCCTATTTCGCGTTTTTTTCCATCGTAGGCATGCGGATCGGTTTTTAGGCAGGATTCGGATAGCCCGTATGAATTTTAACCATCCGACATCTTATCCACCCCCGATGTTGAAACTACGCCCTCCACTAATACTAAAATATCCCCCAAGAAATCAAAATGCATGACAATTTTTTTATCCCCGTTATTGAGGGTGCTCAAATTTTTTTCCCAACGTCCACCCCTAATTTGGGGGTGGTTGATAGAGAGTAGGGGATGGGTAGTATTGACATCGTGGTTAGCGCCCTCGAAAACGGGGAGAAAACATTTTCCACTATTTTGTATTTTTGGTGAATTTGAATGTTAGGGGTGGTGGCAGTTTCAACATCGAGGTTGATAGCATGTCGCGTCACTCAACTCCACAATGTCCAAATCCATTTAAAAAACCCGATCCGATGAGTCTCCACATGCCCAGTATCAATAAATATGAAAAGGGGGTGGTTTTAGGGTTGGTTGGTGGAGAATGGGAGAGAAATGAATATTACCACCGTGTTAAGCACCCTCGAAAACGGAGATAAACAAATTTTTATGAATTTTGGGGTAAGAAAGGATCACGCGTAGGAGGTTTTCCGTGGAGGAGAAGCGAAAGGGTTAATGTGGTCACCGAGATGACATTCTAAACACCTTTTGCTGTACATATTTTTCAGTAAAATCAATAGAAAATGCGTAAATCAGGAATTAATTGTTAAAGTTCACCATTTTAGGTCCACCATTCTAAATTTTGGGGAAATTGAGGGTGTAAATGGAGGCTGCAAACCCCCCCCCATGCATTAATTTCCTCTACTACAATGCAAGATAGTGATCGTAGCATCGTTTGTTTTTGAAAATTCTAGAACAGAAACAAAACTGGTTTAATTAATGGGAAATGGAGCAAGTCGCACAGCATAAAATACCCACCTAATTCCCAGTTTCAGTATATTATTTATCAGATATTTGATACAGCTTCACGGCGCGTCAGCAACAAAAAAATATGTAGGTATTTGTTACTTATGAGTTCCGCATAGCGATTTTAAAAGGTTAGAAAACTGATTATTTAAATTAATATAGCCAATTTTGAAGTAATCTAGTCCAAAGCTCTCACGATTGTTGAATTATTTATTTATCTCGATTTAAAAAGTCATTATGCAGAATTACATGAATATTAATATGAAGTTTAAGTGATCAAGTTGGAGGAGCGAAAAAAATTATTGCATCATCAAAAAAATAATTATATAGTGTTTTTGATATGTTATTCCGTCATTTTTCAGTTCATATTTGTACAGGGTAGACTTTGAAAGACGTAGAAGTATATATTGTGATAATTTAGAAGAGGCTTTAGTTAATTTTTCTTTTATTATTTAAAATGACATGTAGCTTCCAAACTATTCACTTTAAACCGCACATTTATATACACACTTTTGTAATAAGGTTCGTCGAGGAGGATCTGATGACCTAATGAAATTTAGGGTGTTCCACAATATTTATTTATATCAGAGAAGATATTACACTATGAGCGGTAGGTAGATATCAAAAATGAAATAACCTCAACTGAAACTCAGCTTCCACAATGGCTTAGCTAACAACATAATCCTCCAAATTATAGGGTTCTAAATTTATCAACAGATTTATTTACTTATTATATTTATTATTATTAATTTTCACACTTTCTCAATTTTTTTCTGTTTATCATTTAGTTTATTATATTATTTTATATACATGTAATATGGATTTTTTCTGTTACCGTTAACCTATGTACCAGATAGTTTATATTCCGTGTTTCGTATATTATAAACAGTGAATTTGTGTTTATTTTTAAAAATAGACATTAAATATTCATAAATATACAACGCAAAAATTGTTAAAAGTCTGCTTCTCTTAAAAACTCCCCTGCAGGTCTCATTATATTTCAAGTTATACATTATCCTTACCACACGTTTTGTACTAAGAATATTTCTTGCATATTAGTACTTCATCCAAAAAATAGGACGTCTTATAGCGGTATTTTGCTAAAATTTAGTTGTGTACATCTAACTTTAATTTTTGTGACATCGTCAGTTAGTTGTCATAATTTATTGCAAGTATGCAAAAAACTAATATGCCTGATATAAGCGATTTTGTTAAATCTGGAGTTATTGCTAAAGCAGAGGATGGTCAATGAGGCAAATTGCACTGCGTTATAATATTGACAAAACTTCTTTGTGTAACATTTTAAGAAAGTGGAGAATAAAAGGTAGATTAGTAGAAATCCTGGATCAGGGCGACGAAGGATATCAACTCAACAACAAGATTTGCAATTGGTAAATGCTTTAGTAGAAAATCCGTTTTACTCAGTTATTCAGACTGCGGAAGAAACGAATTTTCCTGGATCGAGTAGTCCTGGTCGCCGGCGAGAAAGAGAACCGGAGCTACGCTGTCATGCAGCAGCACAGAAATACTTACTTAAAGCTGAATATAAAGAATCTCGAGTAGGATTTGCACTTGAATTTTTAGCGCATGATGTAAATTTTTGGAACAATGTAATCTTTACAGACGAAAAAACTTTCCAGTCAACACATAGCGGTTGTATTCGTGTAATATATATCTAACAATGATAAAAGTGGTAGATTTTCCGTCAATATGTGGGCTTGGATATCGGCACGTGGTCCTGGTGATTTGTGGCAAATTGAGGAACGATTTAATAGTGAAACGTATATTAGGATTTTAGACAATATTATGCTCCCTTCTGTGTCACAATTATTTCCTAATAATGAGTTTATATTTCAACAAGACAATTGTTCCGTTCATATTGCTCATACCGTACCTAACTGGTTTCAATATAACAACATCAATGTTCTTAACTGGCCCAGTCATAGTCCAGATCTTAACCCTGTGGAAGAAGTATGGGGACTACTCCTAAGAAGCATCCAAAAGCGAAATGTGAGACCACGGAATGCTGAAGAATTACTAGAAATAGTAAATAATGAATGGGAAAATATTATTTCTAATGATTATTGTATAATGTTATTTAATTCTATGCCAAACAGACTTATAAAAGTTATAAATAGGAATGGTGCAATAACGAAATATTAATAGTCAGTTTCTTGGTAAGTAGGATATGATTTGTCCTTTGATCCAGGATTTCTACTAATCGTACCGTTTATTCTCCACTTTCTTAAAATGTTACCGACCAAATTTTTGTTAATGTTATAACGCCGTGCAATTTTTCTCACTAACCATCCATCATTTAGCAACAACATAACTACAGCATTAAAATAAAAAATAAATTAAAAATTATCTGTTTTATTTCGGCTACTCATTACATATTCAAATAGAGACAGATTTACATTAGAAAAAAAAAGTATTCCTATTTTTTTCTGCTCACGACAGTACTTGATTCAAAATTTGCAAAATATGTCATTCGTAACGATTTTTCATTTAAATATTTATCTATCACCCGAAAACTATAACATATCGTATTTAACTTTTTAAGCAAATATGTGTGATGACCAGTCTAAATGATCATTTATATATACATACATCCCCAAGAATGTCGCGTTTTCATGTATATTTAATTTGTCGTTTAAAATATTTGCTGTTTTTGGAGTTATCTGTGTTTGCAATGTACTGAATAGGATAATGTTCGTTTTTTCAACGTTTAATAAACAAATATTTTCTGTGAACCAATCTTTTGCTTTTATGATTAGCCTGTATAATATTTGGATAATTTTTTCCTGTGATTAATAGGTTTGTATTACCTGCATAATTCGTAATGTGAGCATTTTGTTCATTTAACAGTATATTACATAGATCGTTTAAATAAATAATAAACAACACCGACCCCGTGATACTGCCATGTGCAATGCCTATATTTTTCTCTTTAATATCAGATTTTATCTCTTTCTCATTGCTGATAATCACTGTCTTTTGTGTTCGATTTAATAATAATTTCATGGCCATCTCAAACAGTTTAGAAAAGAATGGCAACAGACTGATTGGCCTGTGATTTTCAAACATATCCGGATCCCCCTTTTTATATAAAGGTTTAATTAATGGCAATTTTAATTGCCTGGGAAAGTGAATTTGGTGCATGGGCATGAATGTAATATATTGTTTATATCGAATTTTATTTCCATTTTGATAACATTTTTAATATTCAGTACACTCGCCGCCCTTAACGCTGCTAGAAATTTTTAAGCAATCTTCCTGGCTTTACCACCACAATGCGATATCTATCCTCATCGAAACCTATTTATTACATCTCTAAATTAGCACGTTTGTATAGCACGAAGACAGAACTAGTGGCATTTTTATAATATACAGGGTGTTGCATCATGAGAGGGACATAGCTTAATAGGAGGTAGAGAACATCAGTGGTAACCGGAACCTCCCATAGAAATGTCTCATTGGGCCTTCATTACGAGGTTGCTGGGTGTTAAATAATTTTTGGCCAAACCTGTTTTTTGTCATAACTTTGACAGGGAATGAAATAACGGATTCATATTTGGTACGGCTAATGTACTAACGAGCCCCAAGAGGTACATGTATAAAAAAAAATATATCCAGGTCCGGACTCACTATAATTTATGTTTCTTCTTTGCATCAATAAAACATCACCCTGTATATATTTTTTTGAAATTTCGATACGATATTCGAAAAGAGCAAGAAAAAACAAACAAAATGGCCTATTTAATTTTTTTGTTACACCTTCGTGGTTATTTAAATACGTTGTTAAATGTGCAAGAAAATGGATTACAGAACCCTATTAAATGAGAGGCACGTGAAATAAATAGTTTTATAACTAAAATTTGCAAAAATTCTATTGAGCCTAGGTGGTCTGGGTGAATCCTAATTCCGGCACGTTTTAAAGGTACATTTTGGTAAAAAACTGTGGTCCTAATAAGTAATCGGGTATGAAATAACAAAATTTTTAATCAATCACAGTAGGCTTGTTCAAAGAATAAAAGTGACAGATAATAAAAAGAAATCTCCTAAACAGTTGAATAATTGTTTGTTAGTAATTTAATGTGTCAATAATCCGCATTTAGTTAGTGAAAACTTGTGAAAATATTTTAACTATGCCAGTAAAATTTACAAACGTGGAATATGCTGACATAATATTCATCTATGGTTTCTGTAATGGAAATGGTAGGTCGGCGGAAAGAGAATATCGGCTGCGTTTTCCTGGTCGTCGATGCCCTAATCATAAAACCTTTAGTACGGTGTTCCAGTATGCAAGACAACACGGAAAGTTTCCTAATTCTGCAGTTGTGGAGCGTGTTTTACAACAAGGTGTGCAGGAACAAAACAATATTATAAACGTAGTTCAAGAAAACCCAAATATGAGCACTAGACGAATCAGTTTGGCAACTGGTATTCCTCATTGGCGAGTATGGAGAACCCTAAAAAGAGAACGTTGCCATCCATATCATATCCAGCAGGTACAGCGTCTTCAACAAGGCGACGATATCCCCCGCCTGGCATTTTGTCATTGGTTGTCTAACCATCGCCCAGTCATTTACAGAACCTTATTTACGGATGAGGCACAATTTACAAGGGATGGAGTAAACAATTCACGAAATAATCATAAATGGGCACAGGAAAACCCACATGCGGTACGCCAACGCCGTTCGCAACACAGGTTTTCTGTAAATGTTTGGGTCGGACTTGTGAATAGACATTTGATAGGGCCACATTTTTTTTGAAGAAAGATTGAATGGTGAAATTTACTTTGATTTTCTTCAAAACATTTTACCGAATATGTTAGAAAATATCGGTATAAGAGGCATGTTGTTTCAGCATGATGGGGCCCCACCACATTTTAACCTTCAAGTAAGAGAACACTTAAACAATGTGTATCCTAATAGATGGATTGGACGCGGGGGTCCACATGAATGGCCACCAAGATCTCCTGATTGTAACCCTTGTGATTACTTTTTATGGGGCCACTTAAAAAACGAGGTTTATAGCATTGAAATTGAAAGTAGACAACATTTAATCCAGCGCATCGTTACAACCTGCGACGAAATACGGAATAATCCAGAAATGATACGTCGAGCGATTGGTGACCTTTTTAAACGCGCAAGAAAATGCACAGAATGTGGGGGAGGACATTTTGAAAATTTACTTTAGTGTCAATTACGTTTTATTTTTAAACACATTTAGTTATTGTTTTGTTATTTATTGTTAATTGAATGGAAAATATTTTATTTATTTAGATTTTAGTTTGTTCTCTTTTCCAATTTTTATTAAGTATAAAATGTTGATGATTTTCTTGATCAAAGTAACTGGTTGCTTAGGCCTAAATGGTTTAAATTATCTGTCACTTTTATTCTTTGAACAAGCCTACTGTGATTGATTAAAAATTTTGTTATTTCATACCCGATTACTTATTAGGACCACAGTTTTTTACCAAAATGGACCTTTAAAACGTGCCGGAATTAGGATTCACCCAGACCACCTAGGCTCAATAGAATTTTTGCAAATTTTAGTTATAAAACTATTTATTTCACGTGCCTCTCATTTAATAGGGTTCTGTAATCCATTTTCTTGCACATTTAACAACGTATTTAAATAACCACGAAGGTGTAACAAAAAAATGAAATAGGCCATTTTGTTTGTTTTTCTTGCTCTTTTCGAATATCGTATCGAAATTTCAAAAAAATATATACAGGGTGATGTTTTATTGATGCAAAGAAGAAACATAAATTATAGTGAGTCCGGACCTGGATATATTTTTTTATACATGTACCTCTTGGGGCTCGTTAGTACATTAGCCGTGCCAAATATGAATCCGTTATTTCATTCCCTGTCAAGGTTATGACAAAAAACAGGTTTGGCCAAAAATTATTTAACACCCAGCAACCTCGTAATGAAGGCCCAATGAGACATTTCTATGGGAGGTTTCGGTTACCACTGATGTTCTCTACCTCCTATTAAGCTATGTCCCTCTCATGATGCAACACCCTGTATAGCGATTTTAAAACATAGTTACATATAACTATGTATATGGGCCAGAGATTAGCATTATTAACACACCTTTCTACCAACACGGGTATAAATTACTAACCTTCAATCAAATCAATTTTAGTGAAATAAACCAATAACAAGGAAGTTGTTAAGATTAATCAAAGGGCTTTGGTGTTTATTCAAATTAAGAAGTTATATATAAACATAATTAATCGCGATTTTAGCATTTATTTAGCAGAAGCAGGTGTCAACACATCCCACCTCAAACGATCCTGTTCAACGACATGATGTAATAAATAATTACAATTTATCAGTTAATGCTAATAAAAATTTTTCATATCATGGATTTTAAAACACGTTTCCTGAAATGTCTATTTTATATTATTACAACAATGCGTTCAGAGCTGAGTGTCTTGAATAGGTATGAAGTTCTTTCTTGCATCTGAGATAGATTTAGCATATTAGATACTACCATAAACCCAAAATAATCTAAATCTAAATTGACGAAAAATCATCTTTCAAATTAAACTGTTTTACTGATGAACTTAGACCAAAAAAGAACATTCTACATCTGTTATGACACCAAGACACGAAAAATTTGCGCCCTATAATATAACCACTTAACAGCTATCACAAAGACTTAACAAATGCAAGAAATATATGCATATATTATAACTTTTATCAAAAAGTATGCACTATATGATTTTTTTTGTATTGCTCATTTTTCAGAAAATATTACAAAAAAAATTGTATAGTTTAAAAACAAGGCCAAACTTCAACTAATGCCGTTTGTCATAAAATACTCATCTATGGTTGGTTAATAATTTTGGTGACGCTATTGCTTTCCAGTAAACCAGTTTACACGCCTCGAGGAGACCTTTCTTTTTTGTGCGAAACACTTTTTTGTCCGGTTCTCCAATCGCGCGCAAACTGGAAAAACCGATTTTCCATATGTTCAACTGCCACCCCGTCTCCCCCACCGTCGTCGTCCTCTATAAGATGGGAAAAAATTGTTTTGAAGAAAACACTTGCATTTGACCTCCTTTTTTCTTCCACTATAACAAATTACTTCAAGTGCGTTTGTAATTGCAAACAAAAGGGTTTTTCCGATATAGCTATTAGATATAGCTGTTAGAATAGATGAAAATAAAAAATAACTCAAAATTTTAGTTTAGGAGCACAAATTGCTGATGTCACGACCAGTTTTAATCCAAAAATTTTTTGTTATATTTCTCATCACATCAGAGGCAATTTGAAACAATAAAAACGCTGTCACCAAAAATACCCCACAATTCTCAGAAATACTCCACTACACCTATCGCTGTGACAAACTATTTTCTTGGGTATCCGTGTAGGCGGAAGTGGACTGTGCATCTTTGCATCCTTGCTCTTCGTGACATTTTATTTTAAGGCATTTTAAATTATGTACGAGGCACTTGCTTTATTAATTTTAAAGAATGTATTAAAAGAAAGCCGGAGAAATCACGTCTTAAAAATAGTGAAGATGAGTCAGCACAAATGTAAAACTCGTTAGCTTAAAAACTTTAATATTCTAATTCGCACAATTAACTATTTCAATATGTGAAATTCTTATTATCGACAGTACGTTGTTTGTTTGTGAAGTAATCATAATACGAAACTATTCAGATTTACATTATCTTCTAGTTTAAGTGTACCTACCTTACTCGAACTTTATTCTATCATTTAGACGTAGTATACTTAAAACAATCTTAGTTTTAGTGACTTGTATATTTTCTGTTTTATAATTTATGTTTTTTGTTTGTTATTCATAATCGTTAATTAAAGGTTCTAGTTGTCCTAAATCTTGATGGACGAATTCTAATGTTTTATATCATTTGAAGTGGAAAACTACTTATTGTCGGCCCAGTCATTGTCCGTTGGAGTTGTATATAAGGGTGAGGAACTCAAAAAAATACCAATTTTAAGTAGACGTTTGCTGAAGTCATAGGCGTACTACATCGCAAATTTTAAATGTTCATATAGTGTATACGACCAGAATTGAAACCGTATAAAAACTAAAAGCCGGCAAAAACAGCCGGCATCGCTTGCGGAGGTAAATAGAAAAGCTTGTCATAAGAAAAACAATAAAGAGATGCCGACTGTTTTTGCCGGCTTTTAGTTTTTCTACGGTTTCAATTCTGGTCGTATACACTATACACCTACAAATAATTTAGGCAAATGAGGAACAGAATGAACCCCACCCCACCGCTGGTGCTGTGCAAATAATAAAATTTAATTAAACACTACCGCAAAGTTAATGGCATTACTGTGCACTGTTCAAATATTCACAGTTTAAACCACTCGATTCCGTAATTAGAAGCAATAGAAATTCATCTTTCTCAATTGGGTATATAAAAAGCTGCGTGCTACACGACAATCATCCCGTTATAAATCAAAATTCAAATTTACTTAAAACTTGTACGCCGTAGCCAATTTTATTTACACACGGCGTCCGGAAAGTAAAGGGACCCAGCTTAACTGTAGTTCTTTGAGGTTAAATGGAGCCGATTAAACTAAATATACCTTAGTCCAAAAGTGCTTCCTTAATGAGTTATAGGACCTTAAAACATTTTTAAAAAAATTTATAATGAGCATGTTTCAGAAAAATAATAGAATAGAGTAGAGTAGAGTAGAGTAGAGTAGAGTAGAGTAGAGTAGAGTAGAATAGAGCAGAGTAGAGTTGAGTTGCAATTTAAAGAAGGTTCTTAAAATATCTACCATTTTGTTCAATACATTTTTGACACCGTTTTGCAATATTTTGTTTAACACAAAAAAAAATCCATTATTATTTCTAATTTTATATTGCCCCAGATAAAAGAAATCTAGTGGATTAAAGTCTGGGCTTCGTGGTGGCCATAAATGATCAGCTCCACATCCAATCAACCGTTGCGGAAACTGATTATTTAAATAGTTTCGTGCATTTAGTTCGAAATGAACGGGGAAACCATCGTGCATAAACCATAGATTCCTTAGCAGAAACATTAATGCATTAATAGAAAATTTGTGTTGAAAATGTTTGACTCGTGTTATATGGGAATTTTCTTTACTGCATG
This sequence comes from Leptura quadrifasciata, assembly GCA_963675555.1. Classification (NCBI taxonomy): domain Eukaryota; kingdom Metazoa; phylum Arthropoda; class Insecta; order Coleoptera; family Cerambycidae; genus Leptura; species Leptura quadrifasciata. The sequence goes on from OY776675.1 coordinate 144,487,227, forward strand.
TGTGAGAATTCCATGTACTAATGATGCCACAGTGGGTAAAAGTTGCCTCATGGTCAAAAAAGTTGGGTCATTATTTTGGTTGTTACTTAACCACCTGCAAAAATGTAATCTAAGTGGAAAATCATTTGGGAGCAATTCCTGTACTTTTGTATGGTGATACGGATAGAGCAACTGGATCCGAAGAATATTATGAACGCTTGTCCGGGGTACACACGTATAGTCGAGGCAAGAATTCAAGCGATGACGTCACAGATCGATTCTATACTTATAGAATCGATCTGTGACAATGATAATACTGCTAAGAATCAAGAAGCTCCATTAAACTGTACGTACTTCTCAAAAAAGCTTAATAACTGGGTGTCAAGAATTATTCTTTTTAACGGAATTAATGATTAAAAATTATGTTAGTATTAAAAGTTCTTTAATGAGATCACTGAGATCGCTTGAATTCTTGCCTCGACTTTAGCTGCAGATAAACGCCGTACGCTGGGCGACGATTTTGATACAGTTCACTATACTTTCTTGCTGCAGCTTCTCCATTAAATTACATTTGACAATAAATCGCAATCATATCCGTCATTTCAGAGTTTGAAAATAAATTGTGTCGCGGCATCTTCTCAATTTGTGATAAGCATCAAAAAAAATATTTACACAACAGAAAAACAAAATAATCGCAAATGTCTTAGTACTTACAACAATTATCACTAATCTGGTTGAATAATGTCAATTTGATAAACGCTAACTTGATCGAATATCAATATGCAAGATAGTTATTGGCATGCGCTGAAATATTTAAGAGCGATTGTATTGAAAACGGTGCATTTTATTGACATGAAACAAGTGGACCTTATTTTCGTGGAATTAGTTTTTGTATCATAATATGAAGTCATTCGAACCCAAAATAATAATAATAAAAAGTTATAAAAAAAAAATATGTCAAAAAAATCTACCGACAGCGCCATCTATGGTATGCAGAAATACTTATACCCTCATAATATTCAGATTCCCCCAATTGCATGTGTACCAATTTTCAGCTTAATTAGTCATTTGTTTTCCGAACTATACCCACTATAAAATTTTAAAAAAAAGTATTTAAGACCCTATAACTCCTTAAGGAAGCACTTTTGGACTAAGGTATGTTTGGTTTAAACGGTTCCATTCAACCTCAGAAAGCTACAGTTAAGCTGGGTCTCTTTACTTTCCAGACACCTTGTAAAAATCAAAATTAAATTTGAGTTATGATTTAATTGTTGACAACATGATATACAGGGTGGACCATTAATAATAGGCCATAGTACGGGAGTAGATTCTATGGGCCAAAATATGAGGATATAACTAAATATGACATAGTAAAATGTTGCTGTGGAAAAAGATACAGGTTGTCAAAGTTCAAATTATTTTTTCGTTTTTTTGCAAACTGATCTTGGCCAAATTTGTTAGAGGAACTTTTTTTATCCTAAGAAACAATAATTTATGTATTACATCACGTTAGATCACAGAGGGCGCCGCAGGACCTGTATCTGATTATGAATTGAATGAATTGTGAAGCACCACAACATTTCATCAAAAAAAAAAAAATGAAAAAAAACCATAATCAGATACAGGTCCTGCGGCGCCCTCTATGATCTAACGTGTTGTAATTTTCATTAAATGCGCTATGACTCTATGTACTACAAGATTGCCTACTTTCAGGGGCTTTATACGTTACACTAAAATGGTCCAGTAGTCCAGTGCGTCTTTTCCTTCCAAATCTACTTTTGATCAAGGCGTCCAACCCATCTTTAAGAAAAATTGTGTCTTTGGCAATCTTCTCATGTTTTCCTCTTATTTTGGGGAATTTAAGTAACACTTACGTTTTTTGATAGTTAGTTTTTATATTAACGCCCATTATATTATATTTGATTGTTTTACACCTTAGCACTTGATTAGCACGTAAAAAGTGAAACTTGAGCAAAAACAAATAAATACTTAAATTCTCTTTGATGTCCGACGTATGCCAAATCGTAATTTAATCAGGTATTTTATATTCATGGTCAGTATGTGTAGCGTGGTCTGTATCCAAAAATTACACTGTAGGAGAAAAGCGACTTTAGATTTACTTTCTAAAATATTTGATAACTCCGTATGTAAATGCAATAAATTATTATTTTCCACCAATATTTAAACAGTTTTAAAACAAGCCTTGTCCAAAGATGGAAAACGGTTGTTGTATAACTTCTTAGATTTATTTATTTTTATAATAGTAATTGATTTTATCACCTTCAAAGTGATATAAATAAAATGTGGGTAATTAATAATTTTTACCTCAGATACAGTAAAGACGAATACATTATTTTTCTGCCTGCATGCATGTAAAAACCAGTTTTTTCTGCGTTTCTCTATTGATTATGTGTATATTTTTATCACAGGTGCAATAAGTAGTTTGTGTTACATGATACATTAAGTTACAGTTACAGGTTGTTTGACATTATCCAATGTTGTTTAACATTTCAAATACTGAAGAAATTATGCTCGTATAGAATTGGGGAGATGTCAAAAAAAAATGTTAGAAAGGAAGAGGCAGTGGGAGTACTCGCTACTTGCAAATGACTAGAATAGAAATTTATTTAACATAAATCATGTTACATTAACATTTTCGGTTTTGTCATAAAAATGGATATATAAAATACGTTCTAGAAAAAATGAATGAACAATAAAAACATGAAAAACAAACTAATATTATTATGTGTAATAGAAAGTGTATACAATGTATAAAAGAAACAAGGCTATAAAAAATGAAATATACATAAAAACGAACTAACAAATATATTTACGTATAAAGATACATGCTATACATGACTAGTAAAATCACGTTTTCCATTACCTGTCAAAGAATTCGGTCATATTATAAGAACAATGTTCTGTTAAAAATATTTTCAATTTGTATCTAAATAACCGAAAAGAATTTTGTGACCTTATTCCTGTAGGAAGTATATTATTTTGATACGCGTTGAAGATATCGAAAAAAGTTATTAGAAAAAGATGTGGATGATGTAATTTTGAGCCCTAATTTTATTACGAAATTCACCTTATTATTTTTTTAAAATATTTTTCCGCAAAGTATTTTATTTCCCAATGGCTTTGGGTCGTAAACCATGCAGCCAATAACAATTTGAGTATGCAATAAAAAAAAAACAAAAAACAAAGAAAAACTTAAACCTAAACCTCAAACCTCAACTCAAAACTCAAACCGACAAAGATATTCGTTAAAAACGACAGGAAAAGACAGGGTAACACGTTTCTTGTCCAGGTGTCGATCAGGACATTATTGTAACTTAGACAAGACTGGGTAGACCTGGGTAAGTAGGGATAACCAACACAGGGAGAAACATAGGGTGTACGAATTTAACCTATAATTTAACTTTGGTTTCTTTTATAAAGTCTATAATGCAGTTGTATATCTTATTTGAGTAAGTAAATTAAATGGAGCTATGATATCACAACTTTTATTAATATTTTGGAGAATATATGATTTGCAAGACAACCACTCAGCGGGCAAATACCCCGACCTGCATTGAATTACACCTTACAAATCATGAAAGAATGGTAGCCAATATCATTTGTCAATTCTCTGACCAGACATAGACCGGTTTCGAAGTTATTAGTTCTCATCAGTATGCCATAGGTCATGGAGCAGACAAATGACAGTGGCCAACCTGCTAGTTTTATACAAACTAAAGTAAATTGAGTAGTGGTGAGAGGTAAGTGAACCCTCTCATATGGTCAATTGCTTACTATACACCATAGATGTCTCCATGGGCGCATAGCGACTTGCGATTCTGCAAGGACCTGGAGACGGTCTAATTTCATGCGCCATTTTTTCAAGATGGCATCGCGAACAGCTCGGCGCTGCTGTGTGCCGTGTTCGCAAAATCAGACGGTCATTAAGGACCTCAAGATCTAGGTATGTGCCAAGTTTCAAAACTTCCCGACCGTTTGCAAACAAACCCTGTTTTATGTATTCATTGACTGGATTATTTCTGAAATCTTCCAAAGAAAGGTCATCCAGTTCGTTTTCTATTTCATATTGCAAAAAGCTTAAGTAACGTGCGCCGGTCCTTGAAATAGTATGGGACCAATAATTTTTGTACCGAATATTCAGCCCACACATTCACTCCAAATTTATCCTGATAGTTACCTTCAAACATTTCTAAATTTTCTTTAGACCAATAATGTAAATTATGTCTATTGTATATCCCATTATTCGTAAAACGAGATTCATCACTAAATAAAATTCTATTGTTTAAGTATACGTGTTGAGTACATCAATTACAAAAGATCATCTTCTGTTTCCGTTGTTTTTATATAATTCTTGATGCAATTGGTATTTGTAGCATTTAAAACCATGTTTTTTTAATATACCTCTTGCTGTCTCACGATCAATATCTATTTCTTTTGCCAGCTTGTAGAAACTTTTGTTTACACATGTGTGCAAGCCAGTACATTATAGTTGGGATTTTGTTAATGATAGTCTCATTTTTCAGGATAGAATATTAAGTATCTTTGAAACCTGCTTTCCAATTAAATATAGAACTCAGCCCACGTGTCAATCAGATGGCATTATCTGGTTTAATAATTCACTTCGAAATATGAGAGAACATTTCTGAACGATTTATATAACCAATATAAAACACCAGAATTATTGTTACCACGAAATCAATATAGAAACTAATATCGCCATGCGCTACGAAACGCGAGAATATAAGCTCACGATGCTTATATAAGAACATCAAACAATTCCTGCAAAAGTATGTGGAAGATAGTAAACAGTTTTAGAAATAAAAACAAAATTTAAGATATCCCCGACATTGGAGTGAATGAGTTTAATATATATTTCAACAATATTCCTAACAAAATATTAGCTGATATACCGAATAGCCAAAACAGTCCGCTAGATTACCTACAAAATATTTCGCATACTTCAAATTTCACATTAAAAGAAGTCACTATAAATGAAGTTCGTGATATAATCGACTCACTATCAAACACAAATAGTAGAGATATTTATGGATTCCCAACTGAGATAATTAAATATATGAAGAATTTTTTAATCATACCTTTATCTCATTTAATTAACGCCTGTTTTAGAGAAGGAGTTTTTCCAGATACTTTGAAGAAAGCATTAATAATACGTTTATATAAAAAAGGTAGCCGCCATGACCCTGCAAGTTATAGACCAATTTCCATCCGACCAATAATCTCGAAATTTTTTTAAAAAGCTATAAAAATTAGAATAACAGAATATTTCGAAAATCATAATTTATTTAATGAGGCCCAATTTGGTTTCAGAAGCTGTAAATCAACTTCTGACGCCATTCTGGAATTAATAGAATCTATTCTAAATAGCTATAATGAAAATGAATTTTTGTCAGCGGCTTTTTGTGATTTAACAAAAGCGTTCGACTGTGTACAGCACGACATCTTGCTAGAAAAACTCAAATATTACGGTTTTGACCGTACGAGTATTGATTTAATTAAATCGTATTTATCCAACAGGGCTCAAGCTGTCAGTGGTATTGGTGATGTCTCATATGAATTAGAAATGACTGTCGGTGTACCTCAAGGTTCCATTCTGGGGCCAGTATTATTCTTAATTTTTATTAATGACTTGCCTCTATGTACGAGTGCAAATTTTGTTCCATTCGCTGATGACACCACTTTTACCAATTCTGGAGACGATCTATTTGAGGTTCTGGCAAGATGTCATAAGTTACAAGGATTGTCCAAAGAGTGGTTCGATGCAAACAAATTGTGTCTAAACTCTGCAAAAACGGAAAATATGGCTTTTTCTTTAAGGCACTTGGATGACTCTGACTCTAGCAAGTCCGTAACATTTTTGGGAGTACATCTAGACCCAACCTTAAAATGGGAAGTATATACAAGTAATCTGGCTTCCAAGTTATGCAGTAATATTTATTTATTAAATACATTATCTAATGTAGTATCCACGAATGTGCTAAAGTCAGCATATTTTGCACTGGTACATTCTCTTATATCATATGCAATAGACGCATGGGTCATGCAATATCAACTGACCGTATTTTTCGCCTTCAGAGTAGGTCTAGTAGAGTTATATTCCGGTTAGGATTCCGAGATGACTGTAGGAGCGCTTTTGTACTCTACAAAATCATGACATTTCTATGTATATATATATTTAATTGTTTACATTTTGTAAAAACGCACCAGGATAAATACAAATCCCATCAGGATGTTCACAATTGTCCAACTAGAAATAAAAAAATGCTGTATCCAGAATTCGTAAGGTTAAAAAAATACCAAAATAGTCCTAATTTTATAGGAATAAAACTTTTTAATGTGCTGCCAGAAGCCATAAGGCGTTTAGTCACTAACTTATTCAAGTCTAAGTTAAAGGAATATCTGATAAATAAATCATTTTATATTTGTGATGAATATTTACAAAATGATTTCTCTGACATGTAGAATTTGTTTTATTAACTGTGATGTTATTTTACATTGTTTGTGTTAGTATGTACATAATTTGTTGTCATTTTTATATTTATATCTTTATGTTGTATGTTATATACCTATCACTTGTACTTCTTTATGTTTTAAGTTTTATACTTATTCACTGCTGACCCGTGCAAATACTGTATATGTATATTAACACTGAATAAACAATTCAATTCAATAAATAATTCAATTCAATAAACAATTCAATTCAATTCAATTAATTTGTCTCAATTTCTTCGTTTACTATAAATCTGTCCTCTGTCACCTCAACATTTTCTAAATTTCCGAATGGTTTTTCTATAATTTTAAAATACTGCCGGTATGGCTGACGATTGTCGGGATATCTTTCATGATATAGACGTGCAGCCGCATGAGCATTTTCTGACATTCGCCATAAATTAAAAGTAAATCTACTTTTCATTTAGTGTATATATTGCATCGTATATACGTATCTTATTTTGAATTGAATAAAGCACCTAATTATAAATTTACAATTAATAAATACGCCTCTATTTCACTCAACAATAACGTTTTGACAGATGATGTGTGCAATTTTTGATCTGTTTTTCATGGCTTACTGCAAGATATGGACACAATTCGAAACACTTCTACAACAAGCTTAATATTTATTTTAATTTATATTCAATCTTTAATCGGGAAAAACCACTCTAATGCAAATTTACCACTGTATCTAATAAAAAAATGAAACATACAGGGTAATATTGAATAATTCGACTTATGACAAATTAAATTTCCATGAAATGGAAAAATGGGGAAAACATTTCTAAATCCCAGCAAATGAACAAAATAGGCCAATTTTGCATTTAATTTGTTGAGAAATACTCTTTTATTCCAAAGCCAACTAGAAATAGGAAATAAATGCCATTTCCAAGGTTATTTATTTTTCATCCAATTTTAAATCTGAAAACAGCGTTGGAAAGAGAAATTACAGCTTTATGAGAAAAGTGGCTTAAATATACAGGGTGCTATTTAAAATTTAAAAAATTCTGGCGGTTTCCGGCCATACCGGAAGTGATTTTTTATCACCGAATGGTCAAAATGTGGCCATTTACACCTATATTTGATTTCCCTAATTTCAGAATTTTATTTTTAAAACTGTAGAAAAAAGTGGGGAGGAGGGTAGGTGCTTTCTGGGTGGGTCGCCCGGTATAGTGTTATATCGCTAAAAAAAAGAAAATCACGTCAGATATATTCATGTTAGGGTCATCAAGAAAATATCTTCCTCTATAATAGCAAGAGAAAGTATTACATTTTGATTAAAATTAGTCATTTGCTTCAATTGCCAAGAGTTGTCTATTACCGTGCAAAACAATTATTGCGCCTATTATATATTGTATTTTTAATGATGCATTTTGATGATACTGCTCCCATTAGTTTCTAATACGACTGCGTTCTGTTACCTTTCAACTTTCAAATAAAATAAAGCTAACAACATAATAAAAATATACTTGTTTTGAATGAATATTGCTTTTCATACATTTTTTCCTTCATTAAACAGCAAGGATCAAAGAAAATTAAACAATTAACTGATGCACGTTTTAACTGTTTTTGTTGCAAGTTAATTTTATGCTAATTTATTATTAAATCACTGTAATTATTATGGCATACAAGATTGTCTACCCACCTGAATTTAAAACATTGTAGGTAAACCTATGCAAATTATCAGTTTAAATATGCTCTACTAGTGATAAATAAAACATGTATGTGTATGTAAAGCATATTACATGAAAATTGTAATACTTGTTTAAGTAATATTTCATTACAGATTAAGAAATCAAAAGGCACGAAAAAACAATCCATTTCTACTCCAGTCGAAATACCATTAAAAAAAATGTTTCTAGGTATTACATCATTCTTTACCTGATTAACAACAATATTTTATGTTTTATTTCAAATTGTATTTTGCTTATTCTAATTATTAAATTATCTAATTCTCATCGTTTTAAATTTTTATTTGTGTATATGTATATTTATCTAATCCTAGGCTATTTTTAAAAAACTATGAAGACTTCATTTTATGTATATGTGTATATGTATGTATGTGTGTGTGTGTATATATGTATACATGTTTTAAATATACTTTACTGTTTTAAACTTTTAGTATCCTAATACTCGTTTCAACTTATAAACAGGAATAGGTACATAAGGGACTTTAAAATAAAAACAATTGAAACTAAATCATTAGAAAATACCACCGAGTTAAATAATGTTTTAGATAATCAAAACAATAGAAAATTACTTATATTTCATAACAACATCCGTAGTATAAATAAAAATCTTGATGAAATAAAAATATTAATAAGTGAAATAAAAAATGAACTAGATTTTATTATTCTCTCTGAGACATGGAAAATTAATGATACTTCTTTGTACAATATTGACGGGTATAATATAATTTATAATTATGGAGATATAAATCAGAATGACGGTCTATTGATTTACATTAAGAACACTTTTGAATTTAGTCATAAAATTATCAAAATAGGGGATATTAAAATTCTAGAAGTGAGTACTACATTTGGGGAAAAAAAATTAATATTATCTGCTCTTTATAGACCACCTTCGACATGTGTAAATAGGTTTAATATGCAATTAAATGATTATTTATAGAGTGTTTCAAAAAACACAGATATACATTTATTCATGGGGGATATAAATATAAATATTTTAGGAGAGGAAGAGTTTGCACATAATTATTTAAACATTATGGGGGAGCAAGGATTTCTGTCAGCAATAAATAAATATACAAGAATACAAGGTACTTCTAAGACGTGCATTGATCACATTTTTATTAAAAATAAATGCCAAAACTATAAATATATACCAATAGTATTGGAAACGTATATTACTGATCACTATTCCGTATTAACCCAAATAATTTCACCTGAAAAAGAATATAATACTAGTAAAACAAAAAAAACTCAATTTCTGGATAAAAATAAATTTTTAAATATGTTAGAAAAAGAAAATTGGAATGATCTATATTTACACGAAGACGTAAACTTAGCCACAGAATTGTTCATTGAGAAAATAAAAAATCATATAAGCGCATGCACTAAAGTATTACAAATTAAACTCAAGAAAATTAAAAAAAAAGATTGGATAACCAAAGGTCTAGTAAATTCAATAAATAAGAGAGATGATTTATTTAAAGAAATGAAAAAAAATCCTAATGATCAAAACGTAACTAAATATAAAAAATACGGAAACAAACTTAATGATTTGATCAAGAACACCAAAGCAAATTATTATCAAAATAAAATGAATGAAAATAAAAGCAATGCTGCAAATCTGTCAAACTGTTTAGATGAACTTACATATAATAACAGTCGGGAAAGAAAGAAAATTGAAATTAAATTAGCAGATGGTAATGTATGTACGAATAATAAAACACATGGCTGACACTTTTGTTAATTATTTCACTGAAATTGGGGAAAAGCTTGCCAATGAAATAATTCAAACTGGTGAACCTTTAGCAACCGAAAATATCTATAATAATATGCCCAACTCATTTTACCTTACTCAGACAGATGAGGCTGAAGTATTCGAGACAATCCATAAATTAAAAAACAAAAAAGCCCCTGGGATTGACAATGTTAAAGCAGAAACTTTAAAGCATGTAGTTCAAATGTGCTTTTAGAGGGCGGAATATTAAACATCATATTTTTAGTCGCAAACTCCTCTATAAATCCTTATTTTACTATAAGGAAAGTAACCAGACTGCAATCAAAGTTACAAATCTGGCGCGTTAAGTGTAATAATTGCATATTACCTTATATGATTATGATCCTAAGTAGGATCAGTCTTTCGGCTGGTGTTTATTGCAATCGAAGCATTAGCGTTTTGATGGTAATATGCAATTATTACACTTAACGCGCCAGATTTGTAACTTTGATTGCAGTCTGGTTACTTTCCTTATAGTAAAATAAGGATTTATAGAGGAGTTTGCGACTAAAAATATTATGTTTAAAGCATGTAGTTCACATAATTGTAAAACCCCTAGCTTACATAATGAACTTGGCATTTGAAAAGGGCATTTGCCCAGCGGCTTTTAAGATTGCTGTAATACAGCCAATACATAAAAATGGAGATGAGTTGGAGGCCCATTTCCCTATTATCAAACCTCGCGAAAATCTTTGAAATGTTGTTAAAAAAACGCTTAGTCAAGTATCTTGACAAATACAATATTTTATCGAATAGACAGTTTGGTTTCAGGGATGGCAGATCAACAGAGGATGCTATAACATATTTAACATAAAAAATTGGTAAGATGATAAATGAAGAGTATCCAACGTTGTGCATCTTTGTCGATCTTGCTAAAGCGTTTGACACTGTTAGCCACAGCCAACTTTTACGAGTATTGGAAAGTGTTGGCCTAAGAGGTATCCCATATGAACTCTTTAAAAGTTACTTAGACAATAGGCAACAATGCGCTAGAGTCAATGAAACAATAAGTGGAACCAGGTGTGTGAAATATGGTGTCCCTCAAGGGACCGTCTTGGGACCGACACTTTTCAATATATATTTGAACGATTTATTCACTAGACGTGATTGGGGATCTAGTGAGCTTCGTTGATGATACCGCTATCATATATAAAGCACCTAACTGGGAGACCTTAAAAAGTGTAGCGGAAAATGATTTAAAAAAAATAATGAAATGGTTTAAATATATATAAAAATATAAAAGAGACTCACTATGTTCCCTTCACGTCTTATTCTAAATATCTGCCATCATACAACAGTCTTGAAATTTTGCCACAAATGAATATTCCCTGTGTTCAGAATATCAATTATTTGGGAGTGTATATAGATTGTCATCTGAAATGGGAAACACATATTAATTTTATAATAAAGAAAGTTCGTTGTATTTTATATAAATTTAAACATTTCACCCAAATTTTCAGAATTGAGCAAATGCGTATTCTGTACTATGCGTTAGTAGAAAGCCACCTCAACTATGGAATTATAGCCTGGGGTGCAGCAACTAACAATCATATGTACAATCTGGAAATAGTACTAAAATGGATCCTAAAATTAATATATAATAAGCCATATACATACCCTACTGAAAAACTATATCAAGAAACCAATATACGAGATCCTCGCCAACTCTTCTTTTTTAGAGTCATAATTAGACAGCATCGGAATAAACACGAGTTATTGGAAATTGAACATAACTACAATACACATTACAAATTAAAGTCCACGCTAGTACCCAAACCTGAAAAAAATATTTTACAAAGAAATTATATTTACTTGGGTCCTAAAATATACAATCTAGTTCCAGTAGACATCAAAATACTTACCTCAATTAATTTATTTAAAACTAGAATAAAGAAATGGATGTCGAATATACCGAGAAACAAATACATGAATATGTTATACAGAAAAATATATAAAATTGTTTTTATATTTTAAAAGCCCCTAATTTCAAAATCTATGTGTTTTTGTGTATAAAATTGTTTTAATCAATTACCAATTTTTATGAATTTTTCTTTTTCTTTACTTTTAAATATTATGTAAGTATGTGAATTACTAAGCCCACGCCTCAAGGTTATACCTTCTGTGGGTTACCTAATTTATTTACCTGCTATTTTATTTGTATGTATGTTATACTATTGTCTACTATTGTATTTTTGGTAAATAAATTTTTTATTTTTTTTGCAAAAACCAGCCAGAAGAAATAAGTGTTAAAAAAAAGTCAAAAGTTATTAACAAATTGGTTGTGCAAAAACTATTCGACCATATGGCTCCCGATTTCGCGTGCCTTTTCTATGGTACAAGAGCCTTCTTTTCCTGTGGTAAGAAGCATATAAAACATGTTTTTTTATTATTTATTAACAATTAAAGAAACAGCCATTTTAGCAGGTTCTTCTGCAATGATAAACAAATTAACCGATTTTGATGAAATAGCTCTCGATTTGTAAGTTTTTTCAAGGTGTACAACTTATACGGAACACTTTTTTTCTAAAATCAATAGTTTTTTCTAAAACTCGAAAAAAAAAACATTTTCTCACACCTTAATTGTTCAATAAAAAATTTCGCCATGCAAAAAAATTGAAGCCTAAGAAATCCTACGTAGCTACCATCATACTGAACATCCTGGATTTGGCTTATAACTAGAAAAACTTTTTGTCAAAAATTACCTCATTTTCATACTAATTCGACTTGAGTATTCTATTCAAGATAAAAACGTGGCATCACTAATTTTTTGGTACGAATTATACTTTGTTTACATTAACTTTTTCATAACTTTATGTATTATTGCAGCGTTTTGCACCATTATTTTATCGCTTTTAATTATTTTTGCGCACAAGCCGGTGACATTTTCAATTATACATGCAGAATATCGTAGTGAACCTATACGTTTTTGTCTCGTTCTGAAATAGAGGCTTATCTATTAACGTGCACAATCTATTACCAAACTGAGCCAAATCGTTTTTATATCTCTCTTATTGTCTTATTTACTTTGAGATACTTATAAAAGTAGAGCACAAAACGACGTAATTAACTAATTACAAGACATGACATAATACCTTTAAGCCGAATTCCAATTTAATCGCTTTGTAGTTTTTTAATTGGTAAAAATTTTTTAAAAATGTCATTCACATCCCATCACGTATCGGTAAGATTAAACAATTTAGATTCAGGTGTGGTATTTGTTTTTAAATACACTTGCGCTACTTTACTAATCACGGGGAGCCCATAAATCCTTAACGGGATCTAATTAAATTTCGTCATTTTTTTACAGGTCCGGCCGAGCGATTATGAAAATATAAATTTTGTTCACAGTAGACTGCGTATGCATTTGTATATGATGTAATAATTTAAAAATTTTACGACTATAAAAAATATAAATTAAGTATTTAAAAATTATTCTTTTGTGTTCAAAGGGGAAATTTAATTTAATTTTTATACCAAAACAATGAAATATTAGTATTTTTCAAAGAGCATTTACAAATTCTATCGCCTTTAAATTGCAATATTTGATGATTTTATTTGAAACAATTTTTATTCGGCAATAACCCATTAATTCTATGCTAATTTATGCGATGCGTAATGGATATATCCTAAAGAGTTAATTAAGGTGGACACCATGAAAATAAAGTATCAGATCTAATACGTCTGTACTTGACACAGTTCCTCAGATTATCGTAAACGCAATTACTTATTAACTCGCTTTAATGGCCATTTACTGCTGGCATTTTTTTAATGGCAAAATATAAATAATAAACAAATAAATCAACAACATTTCGATGGAATATGGAACATAATTGTATTTCATCAGGGCCCTCGAGAATGTTTCACTTAATGTCAGTGCAAAAAAAACTGTTTTTAAAAAAATTGTGTCTATTTTTATAAGCTACAAAATGGTTTAAAGACATTTGAAATCCATGTCCTACTTTAAGAGTTATGGCGGAAAACATCGAAAATATAGAACACGTCTAAGACAAATATCATACGATGAAATTTTTGCGACAATTTTTTGCAAAACAGAATATTTCAACAAGGTTTGATAAAATTGTTTTCAAAAGATTTTGAAATTTTCTCTTCAGGGTGTGAAAAATATTTTTGAAACGGGCGGAAAATGGCGGCATTAAATAGAGCATTTTCCACCTTTTTCAATGTTATATTACATGCCGTATTTATTCATTGGAACTGACAAGTAATTATAAAAACAATTTTTTAAACCAATAACTTTTTTTTAACTAGCATCATACATGTCGTGGAGAGATATGATTAAATGAAACGATTAAAAAATTCAATAAGTTATTAAAATCTTTACTGTAATGAATACACATTAACACAATCAAAAACAGTAAAGTAAATTCAGCTAACAAAAAAAATAATAAAAATATAGCACACAGAACATTAATATTTACCTAATTCTCAAAATAATCTAAAAAATGTCATATCAAGTGTTCAAAATAGGGTTTTCCCAATAATTTTATCTTAAATTTTTATGTCGTGAAAATGATATAATAAAACATTTTATTAATTTACAACAATTTACTTAAGAAAATATCGTTAAAACGACTTCCTGATAATTTCAGAGCTTTTTAAAAGCTTTTCTCTAAAACTCCTCAGAATTTCAATTTTTATTGCTTGTACTGTGATTGGTTTAAAGCAGTGGACTACACGTCCATTGCTTTAGATATATTGGCCAATCAGAATCCAGATAAATGCCGCACAAGTTATTCGTGAAAGCGTCGGACGTTAATATTTTGTAGTTTAGGTTAACCTCCACCCCCTTCTGTATTCACAGTTCATATCAGAACTCATGAAAAAGTTGCAAAAAAAAGGCTTAAAATACAAACGTTCTGTTACAGGGATGAAACATGGGTCCCCCCCGTTTTCGAGAGCGCTGAACACGATGGAGATATTTTTAAGGTTCCCACCCCTCAGCAACTACCCCTAAACTCGAAAGAACACCCCAATTTTGCGTTTTTTCCATCGTAGGCATGTGGATCGGTTTTTTGGGCAGGATTCGGGCACCTCTTTTCATATTTCTTGATTCTGGGCATGTGGGGACTCGTTGTACCGGGGCTTGTAAAGGGATTTCAACATTGTAAAGGTAATTGAGTGGCGAGACATGTTATAAACCCCGGGGTTCAAACTTCCACCACCCCTAACATTGAAATCCACCGAAAAATACAAAATAGCGGAAAATGTTTTCTCTCCGTTTTCGAGGGCGCTAAACACGTTGCCAATACTATTTCATCCCCCAGTATCAATCAACCATCCCCAAATTCCTAAAATCACCTCCTTTTCACATTTGGAGGTACTAGGCACGCGAGCACTTGTCGGTCGGATCGGATTTTTCTACTCTGCATATTCTATGAGCATAAGTTTTCATAAGAAATATAAATAGAGGGTGGTTTTAGGGGTGGTTGGTGGAGGGTAGGGAGAAATGAATATTATCATCGTGTTGAGTACCCTCGATAACGGGGATAAACAAATTTTTCATTTTGATATTTTTTGATATATTTTAATATTAGGGGTGGTGGTAGTTTCAACCACGGGGATGGATAAGATGTTGTATGATTAAATTTCATACGGTCTACCCGAATCCTGCCCAAAAAACCAATCCGTATGCTTACGATGAAAAAAAACACAAAATTGGGGTGTTTTTCGAGGTTAGGGGTAGTTGCTGTGAGGTAGGAACCTTGAAAATGTTCATCATGTTCACCATCATGTTCAGCGTTCTCGAAAACGGGTGAGGATCCCTGTTTCATCCCTGTAACAGAACTTTTGGGTTTTTTTTTTCAACTTTTTCTTGGACTATTACTTATATTTTGATTTTTGGATTGTTTGGAGTGAATATTATTTTATCAGTTTCTGATTTATGTTTTATTAATTCTATGGTCAAAATGAGAAAAGTGGAAGAAGGATATGTTAAAGGTGCCGCTGATAATTTACCTAAAGTAGACTTTGAAAAGGTTGAAATGATTCTCACAACAGAACAAATCTTTTCCCAGATAAAATATTTGTTTAGATTTTACAGAGCAGTCTTTCAATATTACGTGGTAATGTCAAAAATAATATTGAAGGAGCATTTTCACTACTATTATTACACAAAGGTACAAAACAAACGTTTTTACTCATTTTGATTAAAAAGTGCTGTCAATAAATAGAGGTTATGTTTTATATTTTTCACGGCTATCTTCTGCAACAATGTAATCGGCTTTTTATTGAAACTTAATTTTGTGATTGAATTTCAGGGTATTGACGTCATAAGGCGCCAATTTATGGCTGTTTAAAATGAGCACAGTATTTTTCAAACTTTTTTTTGTTACTATTAATAAAATTAAAAAGATAATAAATATGCCATAAATCATTTTTTACGTGAGTTAAATATTTCAGCAATGAAGTTTTTTTCTGGGAAAACCTTATTGAGCGCGTCGAGGAACTGTATTCAAAACATTATTTAGCATTTATGGGGTAACTGTATTCTATTCTAGCTTTTAAATCCTCTACATTATGCGGTGTCGTCGAAAACACCTTATCTTTAATATACCCCTATAGAAAGAAATCACTGGAGTCATATCTGGAGAACGAGAGGATTATCGAATTTGGTACATTGGTACCTATTCAATGTTAAGGCAAACCTAAGCAAATGCGGGAATTGTCGATGAGAGCTCCATCTTGTTGCAAATATTGAAAGTTATTAGCGATTCTCTAAAGACAGGTCATCTAATATTTCATTAAATTCGTTCCTCAGAAAGTTTAGGTACCTTTGGCCACTGAGGTGACCATCATAAAAATAAGGACCGATTTAAATTGGTGCTTAAAATACCTAACCACACATTTATTGAAAAACGATTTTGAAACCCAGTTAGTCAATGCCAATGCGTATTTTCAGAAGTTCATTTGTAATAAATATTACGATTGAAAAATTCATTATTGGAAAAATTTTCCTCGTCGGGCCAAAGTATTTTACTACATATTAATGGATCGTCACGTTTCTTTTCCAACATCCACCTACAAAAAATCGTCTTCTTCTTATAAATTGTGAATTTTTTAGCTCTAACACCGGTAACCATTTTTCTTTTAAAAAAATTTTAACACTTGTTTTATTTATAGGACAATTGAATTGAATTTATCTTAATGATGTTTCCAAATTTTCTGAATTTTTGTTTCTTACCTTATTCACATTGTCAGTAACACTGTTCATCCTTGCCCGCTTCTTTAAGAATGAACCATTACTTTTTGGTTTCGATGCTAATTTTCTGAACAGAATTTTATTCGGCTGCAGTACTTGTGAAAATCTGTTTCTATATTCTACTCCAGCTAATTAAATTTAAAAAATTGCATTGGCAAATGTAACGAACATATTACAACGATCAATGTGAGTAAAAATCATTTTTGTAAATTCTAATTTCTTAAAAGAGTGTGAGTGTGTGAGGGTTTAACTATTAACTGAGATGATTTATCAAAAAATTAAATTGTCAAGTTTTTCCATAGCCAACTACTTTAAAATAATTGAAATAATAGTGCAATCAGTTTAGTAGATACCATGAAATACAGACAAATGGATATTCTACTTAAATTAATTGACTAAGATATCTTTACTTTTTGATCGAGGAATGACGTTTTTATGGATAACCTCTATACATTAGCATAACTGTGAAGATTCTTTCCACGTTGAATTTACTTCATTCCTTTTAATTGTGTTTTAATTAATTAATATTTTATTATAGTAAAATTATTATAGTAAAGATTTGAAGAAGTTATTGAAATTTTTTAATCGTTTTATTTAATCATACTTCTCCACGGCAAATATGATGCTAGTTAAAAAAAATATTGGTTTAACACATTAATTGCTGATAGGATTTTGTTAGGTACCCCCAGATGCTGAGTAGTTTTTTTTAATTCACAAAACTTTTTATAACAATCCAATTAGACATAAGAAATGTAAATTTTTTTATAATTAATTGTTTAGTTCCAATAAATAAATATGGCATGTGATATATCGTTGAAAGGGGAAGAAAATACTCTATTTAATGCCGCCATTTCCAATTTTCACACCCTGGCGAGAAAATCTGAATATACAGCGATTTTGAAAACATTTAGATATCTTCATATCTTCAAATAATAATAATGTTTATCTGTTTAGCAGTATTACAATTTTTACAACTTACGTACATAATTACTAATTTATCAATAAACTTAATAATAATGTAACACGCATAGCTGTAATGAACTTACAAAAATTAGAGTTCAACATAATTAAAATATATGACAACATAATTACTGTGATATAGCTAGATAGAGTAAGTATATCTCAGTACTGAGTTCAGATATAAAATAGATATAGATAAAACAGATGTAAACTAAGTACACAATGGCTGCAAGGCATCTATAATTTAGGTATATAGTACATAGGATATAAATTATAGTTATAAAGTGGATATAATAGCCACTAACTTCACTTGTACATACACATGAGAGACATATTCTCAACTATATTTGTAGTACCAATTTAATTGTTGTAAGGCTTTAGGATTTTGTAATATTAGTTAGTTTTCACTTCTATTAAATCACGAATTCTTATTCTATTTGAATTGGAGACGAAGTATCTGGCGTGTTTTTTAAAAGTTCATTTGTTGTTCAGGTTTTTACTTTTATCGGGAAGTTCATTATATAATTTTGGTGCGAGAAACGAGAAATATAAAACTACTGTCTTATTGACTTTTCGCAAACAGGTGTTATATACTTTAATCTCTGTCTGGTTCAGAAGGGTAAATATTTCTTCAAGTGATCTTTAACAGCACTTTCCCACGCAATAATACCGTACTGTAGCCGGGATTCAATCAATGCATAGTAAACAGTTTTTAAAGTGGAGATATCTATTATATTTTTTAAGCAAGTAGGCCATGGATTTCCAATACCTTTTTTCTGGCTTATAAAAATCAGCTCAATTTTCGTAGTAACATTTTTTAGAGGGACCGATATTAAGTGAAATATTCTCGAGGGTCCTGATAAAATGGATAGTCTGTATACAGTGCTGGCAAGTACAAACCTTGGGTCGAGAAGTGTGCAAGATAGAAGATAAGAGAAACGGATAAATAATATGTTGAAAAGAGACAGATATAAACCGCGCCGGGCCGCGCCGTTGCCATTTTTCTCTTTAGCGGGCTAAATTTTAAAATGTTTGCTGAGCTACTGGCGCCAACGTTAATATTTCTATATATATTTTTATTTCACTCTATCTTATTATACGACCGACCCAAGATTTCTTTATGCCACTACTGTATATACAATTTGTTACGTCATTTTCATTTTTGTAACGACGCAGCGTCAAGGATTATTTTTTTGAATAGGAACATAGCCTGTTCAATATTTCTTCAGAAGGCATATTAATTGTCTATCTAACCATATACTAATATTAATTAAATAAAATGTACTCGGAGTTTAGCATTAACTATTCCACCAATCAACCAGAAGTTAGCTCTTATCCGAAAGAAGTCTACCTATCAGTTTGAAGTTAATCCCCTTTCTCATCGTTTTGATTTTTACTTGCTTAGATTTATTTAAAATAATAAAACAATATTTAAATTAACTGTATAAATTTTTCAATATACATTTAACTAATTCTTAATCGGATAAAATTCGGCAATCTTCAGATGGTTTATTATAATTTTATACGAGCAAAAAACCTTATGTGTTACACAACTACGATTAAGAAGGCGAAGACAACATACTTCAAATTTAATTGATTATGCTGGGAGTATTCTAGGTTAGCATTATCTATGATTAGCATCACATATGTATGAGAAATATTGCACAAAAAATATGTTGTAGATAATATTTAATTGCTAATCATGTTTTCAAATAATTTTTAATTAATTATATGATGACTTTTTCGCAAGCGATTCTTATAAAAGTATTTGGATAAGAGTTTTATGGTAAGATCTAAAGATATAGAAATTTTATTGCTTGGTCGTGCCTCGAAAATTTGTTTTGATTGAAATTTTGATATATGCGAATGTAAAACTGCCTAAATTATTTATATTTGGCAGATTCTAAGAGACCTCAGAAAAACGGACAATAATAATAATACCTACTTATTATACTACAGTCACTCTGTGAGCCATTGACAACACGAAAGTCGCTTCCTTGACATTACTTGATAGGACTATACTAGAGTCAGGAGTTTCATATAAATTCTCTGATAAGAACAATTATTTTATTTTAACGTATTAGGGGCTCAAGTTGAGAATGTAATAATATTCAATATTATTTCATACTTTTTCAATGTAAATTTTTGCATTGGAGCTTTTTAATTAATTCTACTTTGTACTATTTAAACGAAACATACATAAGACCATGCGTGATGTCATATCAGAATACAGAACTTTTTAAACTTAAACATTTTTATTTAATACAATTTACTTTCACGCCTAGTGGAGGTATAGCAACGCAAAAAATATATATATTTTGTTGAAATAGGCTTAAAACGTCATGAAAAGTCGAGATTTTAAATTTGAGCGAAAAAAATTTCCTGTCTGTCGGTCTGTAACTTCTTTTGTGCGCACGTTTACTCTGGAACCGTTTATGATATTGACTTGAAATTTGGTACACTTATATATTACAACGAGGTCTGGAACTATATTATATTTTGATCTAATTCCGTTGAAGGGTTCGGAGGTAAATGGGGTAAATAGGCAAAGTAGGCAGGTAAGAGTCCATAAAATTGCAATTTAGGGCATGTACGAAAAGTCAAGGTCTCAATATTTTTTTGGCATCAGCCACCCCGCCACTATCACCCACAATACCAACCCCACACTATTATGAAAGGGAGTAAAAAAAAAATTAAAATGTGATTTCCATATGTGGAGTGTACCTCAACAAATTTCTTTTAATATATAAGAGACATTGTAAGATATATGTGCTGGACAAGGTTAATATATTCAATTCTTTAAAAGCGTGTCTACAGTCTTCTCTGTAATTTAGACCGTATATAATTCGTATCGCTTTTCTTTAAGAAGCAAACACATTTGTACTGTGACTTGAATGACCCCAAACCAAAATAGCATACGATAAGGAGGAATGTATAAGACCATGATAGGCTGTGATTAGTGTTTTCTAGTACACAATACTTACAATATTTCTGAGTAGATATATACTTATTGAAATTTTTTTGCAAAGAAAGTTTATGTGCTGATCCCACAACAACTTACTATCGAGATAAACTCCGAGAAATTTAACGCTATCTTTATTAGTGTTCTCGACTAAGTTTTTTAAACTAAATGCCATAGTTCGAGTTTTTGACTGATTTAAACAAAGTTGATTTGCTACAAACCATTCCTGGGTTTCTAACAGTATATCATTTATACTAGAAAGTACAGTAACAAGACTTTTGTCTGACTGAATGATAGTGGTGTCGTCTGCAAATAGGACGAATGTTGACGAGGTTATATTAGTTAAATCGTTAATATATTAGAAATAATAAGTGATTTGTCTTTTTAATATACTTTCCAGAATTTTTGAAAATAAAGGCAAAATGGAAATGGGTCTATAATTTCCAACTTCATTTATACAGTCTTTTTTGTGTATTGGTACGGATACACATGTTTATTAAATTGGTTAGTGGGATTAAAATTACGTATCTAAAATTTTCATATCAAAAAAATAAGCATCTTTATCCTTAGTCTTTTTGAGATTTCACATCATTTACCTCAATATAAGTTACCTCTCTAAAACAAAATTTATTTTTGTTCTCTATTGTACTGTTTCCTAAGAAATCTTTGTAGGTTTTATCAGTAGATGGTAATTTATTTATTATATCTTTAACAACATTAGCAAAATATACATTAAACTCATTTGGGGATATATTACCTGATAAAATATTTGAGTGAGTTTTGTTGCTGTTTATGATTTGCCACAGCTTTTGTATTTGTATAGTTTATATAGCACTTTGAAGAAAAAATTTAGTTACATATTTACAAGTCAGTCAAAAAATTGCTTTATATTTAACTAGACTACCATGACTCCCAACCTGTTTCATTTTTTGATAAAAAAGATTCTCCTATTTTATCAGTAAGTAAGCGGTTATAAAATATCAGATTTCCAACTGCATGATTAATGATTTCGACGTAACCTAGTTTTGATACATAATATAAATCATAAATAACATACACGCGCGTGATTAAAGTAAAGATTATTAAACAATATTGCATAAAGTCTAATAATTTGAATTTAAAGATGTGTATTTACTTACCACCAAGATGGGGAAGTTACTGTAATTAGTCCTATTGTTTAATTGTAATCATTTTTCTTAGGAAAATGTTTTTAGTTTGGAGTAAAAATAACATGAAAAACAGTTAAATTTGAAACTTTATTGTTTAACAAGGATTATTGAAATAAATTCAAATATAATTTTGTTCAACTTAAGGCCTTCACAGACGGTTCTCTTATGCATTTGTGAAAGACACACTAACAAGCATAGCATACAATATTGACCAATCAGGGACGAGTGTTTCAATTTTATTCGAACCTAAAGAAATGAATACAAATGATGAATTTTTATACATCACTCTGTCTTTAATTTGTGGATTATATTTGAAACGTCGTAAAAACAAAAGTTGACGAATTAGAAGGTGGTGGAATATTTCATTGTTTTCAAAGCCCCCTTAGTTACTTCTTAACATTTAATTAGAACAAAATTGTATTTTCTTATTTTCTTTTAGCTGTAATTTTGTTTGTATTTATCGCACATTTTAATACGACATATGAATAAATTCCTTATTAATAGTACTAATAAATGGTACCTCGGTACCGATACGGTTCCATTTGAAAAAGTGAGTGTTGTCCCAAAAACAATTTTGGTGAATTTTACTTGCTCATAAATCACGTAATTTAGTGTTTTTAACGGGATTTCGATTTTTGTAGCATTACACGGGTCATTTAGAATAAATCGGAACCGTCATGGCACACTTAAATGGAAAACTAAAAATTATATTATAAAAAAAATTGATGTTTGAAATGTCACTTATTTGGCATCGTTGGAGTCAGAAATGCAGAATTCAAAAATGCAGTAATATACAGGGTGTTATGTTTAAAAATTGAAAGTTCGTGTCATTTCCGGCTAAATCGGAAGTGAAAAAAATCAATTGTATGTTAAAAAGTGCCGCTTATTATTTATGTAGTATATCCTAAATTTCAATCAACTATCTTCAAAACTAAAGGAGAAAGGGGGGGGTATACCATGATCCTGTTACACCCGGTATACTTATAAACACGTGACTACTAACAAGTATTTTAATCGGTTGCGTATAGCATAATGTGCATAAATATCAATTTTTGCAGAAATTCTTATGCGAAATAAACATGGCGTTCATCATACTGCCTGTGATTGGTTGATATGCTTATGCTCTTATGCAGAGTTGTCTGTACTAGCCTTTAAGGAGGAGGCTTATCATAATATTATGTGCCGCCCTCTAACGGAGAGAGGTTTAATCAATCCCAGATAGCAGAGTGAAAGGAGGCCTGCCTAGTTAGCCACCAGTAAAGCGGCGCCATCTCTGGGTCAACTGGCGAACTACCATTACCACAGATACGAGAAAACGGTGGAATATGCTAGACGGACTAGAAACATCTCGAGTCACGGACTGGAAAGATCGATAATAAAACGCCACGAATATATAAAGGGTGGATGCCACGCACGGAGTTCAGTTTTATATTAGATGAACAAGTGAACAAATAAAATAAAGAACGGTAATAAGTTGTGAACTATATTAGTGTCTATAGTAGATCGAAGTTGTAATTAGGGTGTTATAGTAACGGTTAATTATTGTAATTAATTATTAAATAAAGTAGTGTTAGTGAAAATTCTTGTTCAAATTATTTGAACCTATGCCTGGAAGTGCTTACCAGAGATTGTAAACATGTAACAATAATATACACTTATGTATCATAACGAGACTTGGGCCTAGATTATATTTTGATCTAATTCCGTTGAAGGGTTCGGGGATAAATGGGGTAAATAAGGGTAAGTAGGCAAAGCAAGCAGGTAAGAGTCCATAAAATTACAATTTAGGGCTGTACGAAAGGTCAAGGTCTCGAAATTTTTTTTGGCATCAGCCACCCCCTGCCCACTATCACTCCCAATACCACCCACACACTATTATGAAGGGAATAAAAAAAATTAAAATATGGTTTAGTGTATATACAAGAACGAAACGTGTAAAAAACTTGCTTTGCCTTTAGCTTTAGCACACTTGAAAATGCTGAAAGGGTGAGAGCAACTGTGCTACGAAGTACTAAACTATCTACAAAACGAGAAGTAGCACTCAATATTTCAAACCGTATTTATCGCCGCATTCTGAAAGATGTACACGTCCAACCCTACAAGTCGTACAAAAACTTCTGCCTCAAGATTTTGGAACACGCGTTGATTCTTGCGAACGTTTCAATGGACTATTTGCTGGAAACCCGAATATCGTTGATGGCTTGCTGATGTCAGTAAAGTTCATTTTCATCTTTCCGTATATGTTAATAAACAAAACTTTCAGTAATGGGTGACGGAAAATTCTGTGCAATTGCAGGAAGTACCGCTTTATAGTAAAAAAGATAATGTGTGGTGTGCAGTATCCGCTTTTGGAATTATTGGACTGTTCTTCTTTGAGGAAAATGACTTGACGGTCACCGTTACATCACAACAGGTATTGCGTAACTTTGAACAACAACTTTGTAATGTTGATGTGGATATTCGAAGAATATAGTTTTTGCAGTATTTCAGCTATTTTACAATCAGTAATATCTTTGGTAAAACCATTATATTCCTTATAAGTAACATTTTTAATGCAAAAAGTTTACATCAACATAAAACTGCGATTATGCCTCGCTTATAATTTTTTAGCATATAACATTCTTAATTGATTATTGTTATTATTGCTTGTGTATGATATTTAATATCTTATCGGAAAATTGATCATTTAATTGTAATCGTATACTTTTATGATTTTATTACATAAACGGTGTTGCACGTTCAGATTAATTGCAGCCGTTTGCCTTAATGTAATGTAACGCTTACCGGCAGGCAGATCATTCTAGTTTCTATTTAAAAAATTCTTTTTTAGATCATCACGAATGCTCGCCTTCTAGTCGTGCACATAAAAATAATTGAACCGTAAATGTAGACAGGTTTGAAAATCTTGTTTAAGTGTTTAAAGTGGGCGATTCCTTATATAACTTTTTTTTTATTATTCAAATTCATTTAACGCCGCGCCGGCCTAATTCCGCTACTGAGGCCTAACACAGACGCCTGTTGGCGAGTTACCCTCAACCAGGAATTTTGCAGAACCTCTTCTCTTTTGAAGAGTAGGGATCTTTTGCTTGCCCAACATTTAATAGACAAAGGACCGACAGCTTTACATCCCTCTAAAGGATGGTATATCCACTATGCAATCCTTGCCTGATTGTGTAGCTTCCGCGCATACACTGATAAAATCCTGGTTACGTGAACCAGTGAAACATCTCAACTTCAGGGATGTTAATTAATATCAAAATCCTTAATCGTGAAGCAATCAAGAATCTATTTACTCCCACCCAGAAATTATTTATCTCAATTTTTTGTCAAGATAAATAAACAAATTGGCCATTTACGTGATCGTCTAGTTTTATGTGGTTAGGACCTTAATTACGTTGTATGTGTGTAGTAACCCTTTATAATTACCCCAGGTTCTTTGATATAAAGCTTGATATCACTTGTTTCTCTCTGATACTATACCTGAGCAAAATAATCACTCTGTTATTTTAAATACACTGTAAGTTTGGATACACTGTCTATTATTTGAGAAGCCTAGTTAATATTATATGTTATTTATGTGGTGTTTTATTACTCAAGATTGCACTGTATATTTATAGTTGAAGTTTGTTTTGTAATTTATTTGATTGGAATGGAATGATTTATTTAGTTTTTTACTTGTGTGATGAATAAGGTAAAGGTGAAAGCAAAGACAATAATTGATGGGAAAAAATAGTAAAAAAAAACATTTTTATTTTATATAAATTGATGCAGCAAATAGCCGTACATGAAATCAAAACAATCCAAATATTTGAGACAATTGCCTAAATATTATATAGGAAGTGTTACGTCGCTATAGTAATGACATACGATACATAATTCAAAGTTGGTTATGCAATAACAAGTATTAAGTTAATACAATCGTAGGCCGTGTTATTTGTAGGTGTGATTAAAGATGCAGCAAATAGACGATTAAAATGTAATTGGAATTTTGGTGTTAGCAATCGCTCTGATAAAATAATTTTACTGCAAAACAGTGGACAAGAACCATGTCCTGTTCGTGGATTATACAATTTAAGTGATAATGAGACTTTATCACTCATATAAAAGATCATAGAACGTTGAGGGAAAGCTCCCTTAATTGAATAAACAACTGCAAATCCCAAATTGTATATGATTGTTCAACAACGTGAACTGGGTGAGTCAACGATGTAAATCAAACAGACAAGACGTACCGGTTCAGTACTCGACGAAAAGTATACCCCTAAAAATAAAAGCAAGTATACGGGATGCGGGGACCCCAATAAAATTACAAGAAATAGCTTTACCATCTTTGGGCATTAGGCTAAATTTTCATTAAATATTGGGCCAATATATGATTTCAAATAATAATTTATATTGGAATAAAATAATATATGATATGATTTTTAAATATTTGTTGAATATAGCTTAACCAATATTGAGTCTATATAAAAAATTGGTTCAATATTAGTGTTCTACCTGGGGCCTGTTAGATATTGCTAAAAGCTTGTTGCATAAATATTATTAAAAGCCTGAACTAACCAGTAATCAATTAAAGTGTATTCACATTGAAAAATTAGTCGCAACGAACCTGTCATAAAATGAATATCTTTGATACCACAAATAAGCCCTAAAGTCGGCTATCATTTGGTATTGAGAAAATAATTTCTGTTGTAAAGTTAATATCTGCATAAATTTGGAATAAAAACAAGAATTATTTATAAGTACTAATTGTCGAATGCTTTGATAATTTCTGGCTAATTGCCGTTGTAAAAAACAATGTTTACCTGATTTTAAAACAATATAATACTGATTTTTTAAAGTAGAACGGCCCCAGGGGCGGTCTGCTTCAGTATAGATTGCCTAATGGGGACCTAGATAGTTTTATAGAAAAACTCACACTCGCTTTGGATATCCTAATGAGAAAAAATAAAAAAATAATTGTAGCCGGTGATTTCATGTTAATTCTAATACCGACAGAAGTAATGTGCATCTTGTAGTAAACGCTTTTAGTTCATATAGAATGATGGCACTAAACTAGGAAAAACTAAAAACAATAACTGCATTGATAATATATTCGTTGACGAAGATTTAGGTCCAGTAATGTGAGAGTAGTAAACACTAATCTATCAGACCACTTAGGGGTTAAATTAGTTTATAGACAAGCCTGTCTCAAAAATACCACTGCAAGAATAAACTTTAGACCTATTGTAACATGCGGGAGGAGTACCTTGCAAAGGTTGACTATTTTAAGTATATATGCCCTACTGGCAATTATATCTGGGCGCCAGGTAAATTTATAACAAATTTAATATACGATACCCGAAATATCTGAGTATGTAACCCCCAAACTTACCAAAAGACAATGACAATAAAACGACACCCAATCTAAGTATATTAAGTTTATTCTAGTAATCCTGACCATGGGCAATAGCAATAGCAGTAATAATAGGAATATATAAGTTTTAGAAATCAAACTCTAATGAATAAGGTATATGAACAACATATTACAACAAAAACCTATATACAATCCAAAACCACCTAGACTAACCAACAATATTGTTTTAGGTTCAGCAACCGACAGGAGTCTTCCGTGATGACCAAAACCAAACTATGTATATTATTTCATCATGTCAGCCACAAATTAAGCCTTTTTATATACAATTTTTTAAAGAAGACATACCGTTAAACTATAATGGACACAGGTCTATTCTTTTTACATAAGCCTTAAGCAATGTTTGCTGGGAGTTTGTTGAAGTTCCAAATTTGTGTGTAAATAGTTTTCTGGAAATTATAACCAATCTCATAGAAGCCTCATTCCCAAAAAAATCTGAAGTAATAAATAGAAAATCATCATTTAAATTAACTTGATGAACTTAAATAAAAAGAAATATGCTTGCTACACCTGTGCCAAGTTTGTGATAGCATCGCATCTACGGAAAATTTGCGAGCAATCGTAAAACAACTTAAATACGCCTATCGTAAAGACTTAATAAATGCACAGAAACTGGCTCATGATAATTTCATTTTTAACTCCAGTAAACAACAAAAAGCGATGTGGAGAATAATAGATAACAACAACGTAAAAAAGCAAAACTCTGAAGTCAGCATACATCCAAATGAATTGAAAGAATATTTTACTAATGTTGCTCGAAATGTAGTAAGTAACCTTCCTTCTGGTCAATTAAATTATAATGACTGCTTAAATAATGTAAATAAAGAAATTCTGCTTCAGTTGGGTAACTTATAATGAAGTTTCCGATATAATAGACAATCTTAATAGGTTAAACTCCGGTGATCCTTATGATATTAACATGAAAATGTTTTAGTAGCAATTAAATATATAATCTCAGTTTCTTTAACAAACCTTCTTAACTTGTGCATTAGAGAGAACATTTTCCCAGATTTCTTAATAAAAGTCTCCAAAATTATACCAGTCTACAAAAAAGATGCTAAAGATAATGCTTCAAATTATCGACCAATCCTTTTTTCGCAGAAATCTTGAAAATAATATTAAAAAACCAAATTACTAGCCATTTTGAAGAAAATAATGTCTATTTGACTGATATAAATTTCGTTTTAGAGCTAAACATTTCACAACACTAGCTATATATTCTTTAATTAAAATTATCAACGAAGGTTTTGAAGATGGTTTATTAACATATTTACAATTTTTTAGATCTTACAAAACCCCTTGAAACTTTTATGGTTTTAACAACAATAGTGCCAACATAATAATTTCCTACCTAACCAACAGTTTTCAACATGTATCATATCAGCAAAATAGAAACTAAACTACCTTCCTATAAAATACGGCTATCCTCAGGGATCAGTGTTAGGGCCGACACTATTTCTGATCTATGTCAATGATCTACGCAGCGTTGCATTAGACGTAAATTTTATTCTATTTGCTGATGACACAACAGTAACAAAATCATTTAAATATGTCAAGGACTTAATATCTGAAATAAATTCGACACAGAACACAGTCATTTATTACGCTATTCTGATTTAGGGACATTCATTTGCTAGTAGAGTAGTCTTTGCTATCCAAAGAAAGGCAATCAGAATAATTGCTGGGCTTAAGTATAAAGATGAATGTAGATAGATCCCTTTATCTTGTAGTCACTGTTTTACGTAAAAAGAATGAAAGAAATTGCACTAGCCAGCGATTTTGTTTATCCAACACGAAATCGGGACAAAATAAATGTAAATTTCCTAAGGTCGAACAAAACTTACACTTGAACAAGTTATTATGGTATAATGTTTTACATTGGTCTGCCAACGTACGTGTAGCAACTTAACTTCAACAAATTCAAAACCCCCGTGAGAAAATTTTTACTCAAAAATGCATTTTATTCAATTGATGAATTCCTGAATGAATTAGTCAATAATAACACCAATTGTTAACATTCCCGTAAGTTGTTTTATCAATTTTAATTTTAAGGTTAATGTGTTATAGTATTTTTACAAACAGAACTCTATCTATCTAAGAATTATTTTAACTTGTACCTCTGCGTATGTAATTATTTTGTCTATCCATCTTATTATCTTTGTAAAAATCCTGACATGTAAACACACTGTGTATAAGACACCAATAAAGCTTACTAATTGCTCTGTAACAATCAGCTGTTTAATTTATTCGATTGAATTTAAAATTTCAATAAAAACATCAAATCCAAGTAAATATATGTTTTCAGATGCTGATGCTTTGATTAAAATGGATCGCAACTTATCCAAGACAGAATCTGATAAATCAATGCAATAAGTAAAAACCCATTTACCTAACACGATGATGATTTAACTACAGCGGAAGTCGAACAATGATTTATTGTTGCCTTATTGCATTTACTTTGTTCTAGCGAAAAAGTGAAAGATTCATCTCAATATTCATATTGTACAATTTGCGACTAGCTACTAGCGTCTAAAGATTACCTGTCCGGGATTCCTCTTACTTTCTATTCATAACAAAGTGTCCAATTTGCGTAATATTGACTGAAGAGCATTCACTTTGAATATTTCATATTAGATACTGATGTTACAATGTGAAGCGTAGTCGGGAGTTAATAACAATAATGGTTATTTGTAAATATATTATTTTCTTCTCATTGAAAATTGACTCATTTATGTGATAAGTAAATAATAGTATATAATTTTGCAACTGGGAACAATGAGTTATTCCATTGGTGAATTCACAAAGTACAGGTCCAGACACAGTGTCCTAACAATCAATCGGCTAATAGTTTATTTAAATTCAAATTGAATTAGTGTAACCTAGCCTACTAGGCTTATCTAAGTATCTCTGCCTATTATTCAATTAGCAAATGACATTGGATTATTTTAATGATACTTCGGAGAAAGGATCTACAAGTATCACATTACTAAAGTTAGTATCTGCAGAATATTAAGTAGTTTAGAATGATTAATATTTTTATTTTTTGATATAAACAATAACAATCATTGACATAGATAGATAATAACTGCAATTGTAGTGATAAATGATTCATATAACGGTATATTTTGTGTTATTTAATTTACCAAAACATAAATCTTACTTTGGCTATGCGATTCCCAGTATCGTATACATCTTAGCTGCAGTTTTGAAGGGAATTATGATATGACAAATATTAAATAGGTCTTTAGTTGGTAACTGGATAAAAAGAAACAGCAAACCTTATTTCCTCTTAAAGTCGACGTTTCAACAATTTCTATTGTCTTCATCAGGACTACAAAATATATTGAAATAAATTTAGCCGTATTAAAAACAGATAAAACTAATTAATTATAAACAATGCTAGTTGGTCGTTTTTATTATTATCATTCAACATCACAATATTAATTTATAGTAAGAATTTAAGGATTTAAATTTTTTTTTAAAGATTTTAAAAAATTTAAAAATAGTTATGAACATCCCTTATTATGCAGGCTGTCCATTTTAGCAGGGCACTCGAGAATATCTCACTTAATATCGGTCGTACAAAAAAAAATTATTTTTACGAAAATCGTGCCGATTTATATAACCTACAAAATGGTTTAAAGACATTTGAAATCCATGGCCTACTTTAAGAGTTATGGCGGAAAATATCGAAAATGCGGAAAACGTCTAGGCAAAATATCTCCGTTATTTGAAGAGATACGAGAAAAATTCTAAGGCGAAAATTTTTTGCAGAACAGAGTGTTTCAACGAGGTTTTATCTAATTTTTTTCAAAACCGCTATATTTTGAGATTTACTCTTTAGGCTGTTAAAAAAATTATTTTGAATTGGGCGGGAAATGGCGCCATTAAATATAGTATTTTCCTTCCTTTTCAACGATATATCACATGTCATATTTATTCATTGGTATCACGTTAGTAATTATAAAAACATTTTTTAAAAACCAATAAAAAAATTTTTTAACAAGCATTATACTTGCCGTGGAGAAGTATGATTAAATAAAACGATGAATTAATTCAATAAGTTATTCAAATCTTTGCTATAATAAAACATTAACACAAGAAGAATAAAGTAAATTCAGGTAACAAAAACAAAATAATAATCAAGAAAGCAACATGGAGCAATTATGGAAAGAGTATTCGCAGTTATGCCAATGTACAGAGGTCCTCCATAAAAGCGTCACTCCTTGCTCAGAAAGTTAAAATATCTTTACCAATTAATTTAAGTATAATAATCCATTTGTTTGTATTTCATGATTTCACTATTATTTCAATTATTTTAAAAGAGTTGGCTATGAACAAACTTGACAATTTAATTTTTTGACAATTCATCTCAGTTAATACTTAAACTCTCACTCAATGACACTCGTTTAAGAATTTAGAATTTCCAAAAAAGATTTTCACACACATTGATCGTTATAATATGTTCGTTACATATTGCCAATGCAATTTTATCTCTGGATTAGCTCAAGTAGAATATAGAAACAGATTTCCACAAGCACTACAGCCGAATAAAACTCTGTTCAGAAAATTAGCTACGAAACTGAAAAATAATGGTTTATTTTTAAAAAAGAATGTAAATAAGGTAAACCGAGCTATTAATTATGTAAGA
This sequence comes from Leptura quadrifasciata, assembly GCA_963675555.1. Classification (NCBI taxonomy): domain Eukaryota; kingdom Metazoa; phylum Arthropoda; class Insecta; order Coleoptera; family Cerambycidae; genus Leptura; species Leptura quadrifasciata. The sequence continues at coordinate 144,519,576 of OY776675.1, forward strand.
ATTTTTTTTTTTATACATTTATTTAACGTCGGCCTATTTCCGCTACTGAGGCCTAACACCGACGCCTGTAGACGAGCTACCCCCAACCAGGAATTTTGCCGAACCTCTTCCCTTAAGAAGAGTAGGGATCTTTTACTTGCCTAACATTTAATAGACAAGGGATCGACGGCTTTACATCCCCTCCGAAGGATGGTATATCTCCTATACAACCCTCGCCTAAGGTTGTATAGCTTCCGCGCATACACTGATATACAAGCCGCTGAAAGATGTGTGAGGCGAGAACGCGGTTTCCGTTGTGAACACGGATAGGACACTGGGTTTAATATTTAAGATCCACGTTGAGCGTCGTGAACACGTAGTTGGCTCTTAAAGTCGGGAAGATAAAAATTTTGGGCTGGCTAGCTGGGTCTGAGACTACCAGAGTCCACTCGTGCACTTAATTTAATTGAAAGTAGGTTGGGGTGGTATGTCCTTAAACGGAAGGATTCGGCCAATAGGTACACCCTGTATGAGAGCAGAGCGTAAATTTGCTTTTTTATTTCTTGGTGAGGGTCCAAAGCTTCACCCTGTATAAGCTATCTAGCTATAATCCCCTTTTCTGGGTTCTTGAGTAGGGCCTACTTGAGCACCCTGTGTATTCTTCTGGTTCAATAAACACACTTGGTTTAAAACGAATTTACAATAATTTATTTAGTTGAAAAAACAGAGTTGATTTATTTGGTTTTTTAAAATTAACAAAATTTTCTTTGGGTAACTTGTCGACACGTAGAATTTTGCCTTTAATCGTTGCGTGGTTCGTTATTATTTTAATCAGATCTTTTTATTTATTTTACTATAAACTGATGTCGCGAAGACGGATTTTTATTCACTTAAAACTAGGGCCGCGTAGGCGTTAAACAAAAAATTGCACTTTGGCTTTTATTCACTAAAACTAAAACACCGATTTTTTACTAGGGGAGTCCTAGGAAGAGGCACTGGTACACTTTGGGTTTCGTTACTTAGCCGGAAAACACTACTTTGGGTTTAGGCTCTGTGGCGACCAAAGGGCAACGCGGGAAGTAAGAACTTAATCGTAGATACCGGAAACACCACTTGTCGGAGCCTCGGCACGCTTCTCCTTTTATACAGAACACGGGGCACGACGTAGCCGAGAGCTGGATGAAAGCTGGATGGGAAATAAAAGGGAACCGGCCATTCATTTGAGCGAGGATTGCGAAATATTGCGTAACGTTGTGCAATACTTTTTGAAATTTTGGAATTTTGGAATAAAAGTTATATGATTGAATGGGCCGTGAAAAATGTAATATAGTAATGTAAAAATCTCATGGGAATCTATTTTAATTTGGGAATAATTTACGATAACTGTGAATATGACCGTGGTCTGGAAATAGCCCCGTAAGGTGGCGTTGAGAGTTCGGTTTTAACCAATTTTGATAGTTACATTTTAAGCGTTACGCTTGAAGCTGGGTGCGGTCATAATAATTTATTTAGGGTAACGGAGTAAAGTTGGCGACGAGTTGCCAGCATGAAAAAGGGAAATAGTGAATTGGACTTATGGTTTTGAATGAAGAAAAAGTTTGAATGTAGAAAGATAAAACGAAGATAGGAACGAGTGACCAGCAACTCACGGGAACATGTAAACTGGTCTGTATTTGAAAAGTTTGTTTTATGGGCGGTTCGTGAAGATGATTAAAAGGGGTTTCAAGATAATGTAGGGAAATTGAGATTGACGTTAAAATTAATATACGGGGGCTTGCAAAAAGTGTTATGAATGAAATTAAATTTTGATGATTTGAGATTGAGAGAGTTAATGGTTAATGGTTGAAGGTTTTGAGGGGGCTGTATTTTTGAAGTGACTCTTTTGTAAAATTTTATTAATAATTTGATTGAATGAGGTGTTTTAGCCAATTCGATGATAGAATTTTGATTATGGTAAATTATCGAAGATGCCTTAATTTTATTAGATTTTTAGGTTGCCAAATGTAGTTTTTCGGTGTCTTAAGGACTTTTTTTATGGTATTTGCCAGGTGGGCCTGGGCAAATGATTTATTTAGCAAATTTTAGTAATTTTTTGGGCGGCCATATTGGCGGTAAGGGGAATATACTACAACAGTTGGAATGCTCACCAATCCAAGTACTAACCGCGCCTGTCGTTGATTTACATCGCATACCGAAGTATGTACATAGTAAAGACGCACCTACGCTCGCCCCCTATGTAAGAAATAAAAATACAGAAAATTTGGAAACATCATTAAGAGAAATTCAAATTACTTGTCATACAAATAAAGCAAGTGCTAGAAAAATTTTAAAGAAAAATGGTTACCGGTGTTGTAAATTCAAAAAAGTTCACACTTTACAAGCGGAGGACAAACCAAGGAGGACCTTTTTGTAGGTGGCTGCTGGAAACGAAGCGTGCCGATCCATTAATATGTAGTAAAATACTTTGGTCCGACGTGGCAAATTTTTCCAATAATGGATTTTTTAATCGCAATATTCATTACAAATGGACTTCTGAAAATACACCCTGGCATAGACCGACTGTGTTTCAAAATCGTTTTTCAATAAATGTGTGGTTAGGTATTTTAAGCACCAATTTAATAGGTCCTTATTTTTCTGATGGTCACCTCAGTGGCCAAAGGTACCTAAACTTTTTGAGAAATGAATTTAATGAATTCTTAGATGACCTACCTTTAAAGAATCGACACAACTTTCAATATATTCAACAAGATGGAGCTTCTCCCCACAATTCCTAGATTTGCCTAGATTATTTGAAATTTTGCTGGATAGGTATCAATGGATTTATTTGATGCCCTCCTCGTTCTCCAGATATAACCCCAATGGATTTTTTCTATGGGGGTATATTAAAGATAAGGTGTTTTCGACGACACTGTAAAATGTAGAGGACCTAAAGGCTCGAATTCAATAGGCATGTATTACAGTTACCCCCGAAATGCTGAGTAATGTTTTAAATGCAGTGCCTCGCCGCGCTCGATTTTGCATAAGAAATCGCGGTGGACACTTTGAACACTTGATATGATATTTTAAAAATCATTTTGAGGATTAGATAAATATTAATGTTCTGTGTGCTATATTCTTTATATTATTAATTTGTTTTTGTTACCTGAATTTACTTTATTCTTCTTAACTGTGTTAATGTTTTATTATAGCAAAGATTTGAACAACTTATTGAATTATTTAATCGTTTTATTTAATCATACTTTACCACGGCAAGTATAATGCTTATTTAAAAAAAATTATTGGTTTTAAAAAATGCTTTCATAACGTAGTACCAATGAATAAATATGGCATGTGATATATCGTTGGGGGCGAGTGTAGGTGCGTCTTTACTATGTACATACTGTGATATGCGATGTAAAGCAACGTCAGGCGCAGTTAGTAGTTGGATGGGTGACCGTTCCAACGAAGACCGCGTCCTCGCCTCACACATCTTCCAGCGGCTTGTATATCAGTGTATGCGCGGAAGCTATACAACCTTAGGCCAGGGTTGTATAGGGGATATACCATCCTTCGGAGGGGATGTAAAGCCGTCGGTCCCTTGTCTATTAAATGTTAGGCAAGTAAAAGATCCTTACTCTTCTTAAGGGAAGAGGTTCGACAAAATTCCTGGTTGGGGGTAGCTCGTCTACAGGCGTCGGTGTTAGGCCTCAGTAGGGGAAATAGGCCGACGTTAAATAAATGTATAAAGAAAAACAGATAAAAATAATTAATTATAAACAATGCTAGTTGATCTTTTTTATTATTATCATTCAACATCATAATATTAATTTATATTAAAAATTTAAGGATTTAAATTTTTTATTAAGATTTTAAAAAATTTAAAAATAATTAGGAACATCCCTTATTATATAAATACTTATAATCATCTTATTTTATAATTTTATTAAGATAATCACACTTACCTAATGAGGTGATAAGTTATCAGCCATTAAAATAAATAAACCACAGAAATTAGACAACCCCTAATTCCAGAAGCATGTGGCAAATAAATAAATGAACATTAAAATGTGTATTAGTTCTAAAAAAATAAACAATTAAAAATTATTCAATATATACACCAAGTGACGGTTGAAAGTTTTTAGTCAAGTGAACTCAAAGCAGTGCATCAGACTTCGATAACTCCTAGTACAAATTTTGTTATTATATTATTATAAATTTTACATAAATTATCTGTGTCTGTTTTTTTATTTGTGATGTTGTATGTTTATTAATTAATATCATTTCACTTATTAATCTTTTCTTATAATTTTGTTCTTTGTCTAAAATCCTTACGTAAGCAAATATAAAATCGTGGTTTGACTTAAAATGATGTGTTGCAGGAGCAGTTATTTCTTTTTTATTATTATTATTTCATTGCATAAGTAGGTATGTTCCTTAATTCTATTTATTAACAGTTGCTTTGTTTGTCCAATATATACTTCATCACAATTACAGAGTATTTCATAAACTAACTGTGATTTCCAGATGATAATTTGTCTTTCATTGTTGCATATAAGTTTCCAATCTTATTGTGTGATAATAAACTACATTAGAATATTCATTACTTAGAGTTCTTTTTATTTGCTCCGAAAAACCTTCTACATACGGTATTTTAAAATATATATATTTTTTCCTTATTAATGTTGTAAATCTGTTGCTGACTTGGTGTGGCATTCGTATGCGAGTGAATTGTTGTTAATAATTAAATTTGCTATATTTTTAAGGTAATCTTTGTAATAATTACTGTTTGAACAAATTCATGTTTTTTTTTTCCCGGAATTCAGAGCTATTCAATTTTAACATTATATTTTTCATTCCTACTATAATACTATGTTTCTGAAAAAACTGCTCCTCCAACATAACATTTTTATATTTGTTAACGTAAAGATATTAGACAATGAACAAAATTATAAGAAAAGTTTAACAAGTGAAATGATAAAACGTAATATATCAGTCACAAACTCCTGTATAAAATCCGTATTTTAATATAAGGAACTAGACTGCAACCAGCAGCTACTCTCCGGGCTATGTACCCCGCCGAGCGCTGGATTACACAGTTTCGAGCTATTGACCCCATCAGTGCAAGGTAGGCTGTGACGACCGAAACGAGCATCCTTAGACTATTTGGTACATCTCGATATCTTTAAGATAGCAACATGCAAAACAGTCGCAGGCGCCATCTAACAGTCCAGTGTCTGTTACAATCGAAATAAATAGGCTGACTGGGCTTAGCACAAATTCAAATGTGCTTCAAGAGGGCAGAATATTAAAACGTAATATTTCAGTCACAAACTCCTCTATGAAGTCCCTATTTTAATATCAAGAACGTCACGCGCACGCTACGGTCCTTATTTTAAAACAAGGACTTCATAGAGAAGTTTGTGACTGAAATATTACGTTTAATATTCTGCCCTTTAGAAGCACATTATTTATGCTAAGCCCAGCCAGGCTATATATTTTTTGATTGCAACAGACACTGAACCGCTAGATGGTGTCCGTCGACTGTTTTGCATGTCACTATCTTAAAGATATCGAGATGTACCGAATAGTCGAAGGATTCTCGTGTCAGTTGTCACAGCCTACCTTGCACTGATGAGAGCCAACAGCTCGAAACTACAGTCTGCAAGTGGTGTGGGACGACTGGCACGAGAGCTTCTTTAAGTAGGAATTAGTATTTCGGGCGGTGTCTGTTGCAATCGAAGCATTAAGCGTTCTGTTGCAATATGCAATTATTACACTTAACGCGTCAGGATTGTAACTCGTAATCCAGCGCTCGGCGGGGTACATAGCCGGGAGAGTAGCTGTTGGTTGCAGTCTGGTTACGTTCCTTATATTAATATAAAGACTTTATAGAGGAGTTTGTGACTGAAATATTATGTTTTAATATTCTGCCCGCTAGAAGCACACTTGAACTGAAGTGAAATGATATTAATAATTATTAAACATAACAACACCATAAATAAAAAAACAGACAGATAATTTAAGTAAAATTTATAATAATATAATAACAAAATTTGTCAAATCATAGTTTTGGTGAGTACGATAAAAGATTACTACGAGCCATCGAAGACAGATGCACTGCTTTCAGTTTACTTGCCTAAAAGGATTTCGGCAATCATGTGATGTATAATATTAATAATAATAATAAATAAACACCACAGAAATTAGACTAGATTAGTATATATTGAATAATTTTTAATTATATATAGTTTAAAACTAATACTAATAGTCTGACCGCTAGCCGTGTTGGTTAAGTCGCGAGGTGGCAATCGCGATTAATCATACGGGTATCACGCCACCGAGTTCGAATCCCGGCTCCGCCACTATAGGAGGAAATGTTTGTATGTCTGCGTTTTTTCAATGTGTAACCCCCTTCCGCACAAGTCTCTGGTTTCTAGAATTGGGAGTTGTCTAATTTCTGTGGTGTGGTGGATAATACACATGTTGATATTTATTTATTTACCATATCATTAATGTTTTTAGCCTCAGAAATTGTTTTGTAATTTTTTTTTATAATATTATATGGTTTCTTTTAAGCGCGAGGCTTTGTAGACAGTCAAGATAAACATTTACCTACAATCTTCCAATAAATATTGCATCAGAATATTTCAAATAACCAAACTAATAACATATTGGAGAAAGAAGTCATAGATAAGTTACTAAGTCATAGATATTTATGTTTTTTTATGTTAAACTAGTAACGATGATATTATGTTTGATTTTAATGACATAACTTATCACCTCATTAGGTAAGCGTTTTTATTATCTTTATAAAATTATAAAACTAGATAATTATAAGTATTTATATAATAAGAGGATGTTCAAAATTATTTTTCAAATTTTTAAAATCTTTTAAAAGAACTTAAATCTTTAAATTTTTATTATAAATTAATATTGGGATGTTTAATTAAAAAAAAGATCAACTAGCATTCATTGTTTCTAACTAATTATTTTAATCTGTTCTTAAGAGGGAATAAGGTTTGCTTTTTCTATTTTCTTTTCATCTAATTACCGACTAAAGACCTACTTTCCTACTTAACATTCATTTTGTGGATACGAAACTTATGTACTAAATCAGATGTCAAAAATTGTTCTTATGTGTTCTGGCTCAAAGTATTTAACAATTTTATAAATTTTCGTAGGACCCTTGATATATAAATAAATAATAATAATAATAAATAACACCACAGGTAATTACGACCCCCTTTATCCCGGAAGGCTCTAGAAGAGCCTTATATAGGAGGGGGCTATACATTTAAAGACAAGGGACACACACCCAATATCCATCTATAGTGGAAAAATCCCTCTCACAGTATTTTCCACTGCCACAACCAGGAATCGAACCCGGGACTTTTGGGTGTGAGGCAAGTTTTTACCAATTACCAATTAAAAATGCTTTATTACCTATTCTTTTATAATATTAACTTAACTAGCAATTCATTCATTTTATTAATTTGATTTTTTACATTTATGTTGTATATCGTCCTATCGGATATAAAACAAATGTTACATCTCGTGTTACTATGCGCTCCGCGCGGTACCCACTGGACCTATCGTTGTTTGACAGTTTATTATGAAGTTAAGTTTTTAATCTATCTCATAAAATTGCCGCTCTCTAAAAATAGATTAAGAAGCTTTTTGTATGTTTTTTCTACTAAGCAGTTTTAAAATAAAATATTACTTTTTAATGCGTGTTTTTCTTTTTATCTGCGATTCGCAGGAAGCGAGAAAACCTGCTTAAAACTGTGTATTGTTATAAATTTAAAAATATTCCGTTATTAAACTATATACATTATTTACATATTTACATGAGTAACTAAAAAGAAATAATTCTATTAAAAAAAAAGAAACTATATACAATAAATTGTTACCTGTAACGTGATTTAATATGATATTTGATGAGTGCAGGAAGCAATATTCCGTTTAAACTTATCTGTATTCTATTTATCTAAAAAGTAATGATATTCTGTTATAGGGCTATTTACATTATATACATTATTTACATTGCTTTAAAGGAAATTAAAAATAATTCTGTTTGAATAAACTTTGTACAAAAATTGTAAAAATTAATTAATTATTTCTTTATTTTATTTATTTCTGTTAAAAGGATTATTATGGGGAAGGAGGGGAAGGTTAGTCTAAGTATAATTGTGTGTAATAAAAGTTATGTGTGTTTGTCCTTCGTTAGTCTGTGTCTTCGTTGTCTCTTGTCAGCTCCGATCGCTGTATTTTACGTACGAAAAATTTCTGCACGGTATCATCGATATACCGACGCATTGGACGCACATCATCTCTCGACCATCAGTCATATTTATAAACCATTTATTAAGTTCCATGTTTGTTAATCAAAACGTGCTCCTTTTTTCTCTATTCGCTATCATAATTAGATCCATCATATATCCAACTTTTTGACAATCACTGATAAGTTCGAAGTCAACACATTTCTTCCTTCTTGAAACGAGGAACTTACGATATTATGACACAAAAACCCATTTCTTTCAATAATATATATGTTTGACCCCATTTTCTAACTAAATTAACATTATATTATAAATTGTCAATAAAGCTATCAAAAGATTATATTTATTTCTGGATCTTTTATTGAAATTATAATAGAAATCGAATAAATCCTTTTTATAGTCGTGAATATCTGCTTATTGATGAATAAAATACTGGTTCTGCATGTAGTTTAATGTTACCATTAACATTCAAACATTTTGGCGCAGGTCTAACCTCTATTATAATTTACATATAGTTTTTTTTTGACATGATTATACATTTATTATATAAGGTGATGTACTAATATCGGGCTGTGCCATCAATTATTTCATGAAATTTCGGATGGTAATTTTTTATATGTTTTTGCAAACTCATTTAATTGACATTATAACTGAGCTATTATAACTATCCTAAAGCAGTTTCTTTAGTTGAGCATTATTTACTTAGCAGATTTGATATCGAATGGATTTTCTATTCAATATACAGAAGGTAAATTATGCTTTCGGGCGATTTTATGAAATAATAATGGTGTTTTAGATACAATTGTCCCTAATTTGTCCCTTAGATTGTAATCAAGAGCAAGAGTTACATACCGTCTGTCTATTTTACGAGGGCCACACCAAATGTCTCGCTTAACATCTATTGTAGAAGAATAAAATTATACCATTTTTTTGTGAGCTATATTTCAGTAAAAAGAAATTTGAAATCCATGGTCTATTTTGTGAGATATATTACAAAAACCTGAAAAATAAGAAAACCACAAACGGTTATAGCTTCTTTATTTGAGGAGATACGAAAAAAGTTAAAGGGATGAAAGTTGACAGCAAAGACAATAAGAATAATAGTGTGTATCAAAAAATTCGAAAAACGCAGTTGGCTTTGACATACGCTCTTGTGAAAAATGAAAAGAACAAATCTCAAAGTAAGCCATGACACAATCAATTCCGTTTATTTTTTCTTCTTCCAAACGATATAAAACATGTCAAAAAATTTTTAACTGATAGTGTAAATATTTAATATTTTACGAAAACCACAATTCATATCATTGTATCGTAAAAATCAGCTATGCCATGATTAATGAAAAATAATGTATACAGTTATAAAAAAATTTGGCAGATTGTCATTGTTGTATGTTGCGTTGTCAAGTTCTAAGATAAGTTTTATATCAGTAATTATGTTGTACACCAATAATAACAAATTCGATATGATTAGCATTTATTGTCAGTGCAATTTTGACTCTGAGATGGCAGTCACGGTTTACGGAGATAGATTTCCAGATGCTCCACAGCCAAATCGAACTATGTTTAGGAAGTTAGTTCAAAATCTAAAAACGCACGGTTCATTTTCAAAAAAGTAGTAAGGCGAGGGCATGTTGCGGATAATGTAAGAAAAGTGAATAGAGTATTGAATTATGTTAACCAAAATGAAGAAACCTCTTTGAGCCAAATTCAGAGAAACTGCCGCATAAAAAAAGTCAGTGCAAGCAAAATATTAAAAAAAAAAACGGAAGATGTGTGAGGAGAGGACGCGGTCTTCGTTGAAAGGGTCACCCATCCAACTACTAACCGCGCCTTACGTTACTTTACATCGCATATCGAAGTATGTACATAGTAAAGACGCACCCAGGCTCGCCCCTCCCACTTTCACTTGAAAACAGTCAATGTTGAAAAATTATGATGAAAAAAAAATTCATCTATTTCTCAGATATGTTGGATACTATTATACTGATCAAATATAAACAGTAGAAAAAATGTATCCAGTATTCCCAGCGTTAGGACCAATAAACGAACCACGAGTAATAGTTGACGCATTTGCTAATTACTTTCAAGAGTCATATTCCACATCTACAAACCTTTCTCATGATTTAAATAGCACTCGTTGCAATATTAACAATTTATGCATTCCCTATATTACCGAAAATGACGTACTCAATGCACTTAAGAAAATTGAAACTTTCTCCTTCAAGATTGTGTCATTTTATTTGCAAAACCGTTAGCTAGTATTTCAGTAACATCAAGTGTTTACCAAGGTTCTGTGCTTGGACCTTTGCTGTTTAATATTTTTATAAATAATCATTGACTTACACTGCAAAACATTAATGACCTAAACATTTGTATATCTATCACTAATATAGAAGACTGCGCTGATTTGCAAAACGATCTTAGTAGGGTGCTTATACCGGAGCTCACTCCTCCCCCTACCACTTTTCTGTGACGTCACAGGGGGCGTGGCCGGGGGCGGGGTGCGGGGGGCGGGGCGCGGGTAATTAGGGTGGTGGGGGGTAATTAGGGTGGTGGGGGGTAATTAGGGTGGTGGGGGGTAATTAGGGTGGTGGGGGGCAATTATTGTGGTGGGAGGTAATTAGAATGGTGTGATGTAATTGTAGTGGTGGGGGGTAACTAGAGTGGCCTGATGTAATTGTAGTGGTGGGGGGCAATTAGTGGAATGATGGGTAATTAGAGTAATTGCATGATGGATAATTAGAATGGTGTGATGTAATTGTAGTGGTGGGGGGTAACTAGAGTGGCCTGATGTAATTGTAGTGGTGGGGGGCAATTAGTGGAATGATGGGTAATTAGAGTAATTGCATGATGGATAATTAGAATGGTGTGATGTAATTGTAGTGGTGGGGGGTAACTAGAGTGGCCTGATGTAATTGTAGTGGTGGGGGGCAATTAGTGGAATGATGGGTAATTAGAGTAATTGCATGATGGATAATTATTGTGGTGGGAGGTAACTAGAGTGGCCTGATGTAATTGTAGTGGTGGGGGGCAATTAGTGGAATGATGGGTAATTAGAGTAATTGCATGATGGATAATTATTGTGGTGGGAGGTAATTAGAATGTTGTGATGTAATTGTAGTGGTGGGGGGTAACTAGAGTGGCCTGATGTAATTGTAGTGGTGGGGGGCAATTAGTGGAATGATGGGTAATTAGAGTAATTGCATGATGGATAATTATTGTGGTGGGAGGTAATTAGAATGGTGTGATGTAATTGTAGTGGTGGGGGGCAATTAGTGGAATGATGGGTAATTAGAGTAGTTGGATGATGGATAATTATTGTGGTGGGGATGACTCAATTAGGGTGGTGGGAGGTAATTGGAGTGGTGTGATGTAATTGTAGTGGTGGGGGGTAACTAGAGTGGCCTAATGTAATTGTAGTGGTGGGGATGACTCTACTAATATAAATAGAATGCAATGCTTCTGCATCACACAATTAAAACCTATCGCCGATAAGTCGAGAGCTAGCAAGTGAATGTTGTGCAACTATCCGAATTATTTCAAGTGAGCAATATTTTATATTACTTTCTGTAATTCTTTCACTGTATACATTCGATTTAATTATGGCAATTTCTGATTACGACTTATTTGCACTTAATGCAATGATCAATGAATCTACAGAGGTCTTAGAACAAAAGTCTATTTCATCATTAATTTTACATAAACCATATATCATTAAGAAAATTTCTGCTGTCAATACGCGATTTGGAAAATCAATAGTAGTACATTTATTTGAGGAAAGCACAATTACATCTTTCAAATCATTTCTACCAAAACGAGTTGTTGAAATTGTGAGTGAGGATCTTATGAGCAAAATCAATTTATCTGGTAAATACACACTGACATATCTAGGTCAGAGTTCTCCGGTGTATAACGGTGCAAAACCCAGTGTAATGTTACGTTTTGGCTGTTAGTTGAGATATTGTATAGTTGCGTTAGTTATTAATTTTTAATTTTATATTAGTAAAGAGCATGGTTGCGTTAGTTATTAATTTTAATTTTATATTAGTAAATGGAATACAGTTGAAAGTATGCTGGGAGTAATATTGTTGATTCACTTGCAAATATATGAAATAATTGTTATATAGTAAATAATAACAAATGGACTTCTACAATATATTTTCATCATCACATTTTGTGTAAGTTGATAAAAAAATTATCCTTTCTGAATATGTATGATTAATATGTTTGTTTTTTATTTTTTTAGTTTAGTCCAACTGGCACAATGTGGATGCAATATTCAGCTCAACGGTGGGTACGGGCAGAAGACATTAAATCGGCCATTGAAAGGTTGTCTTGTGAACTAAGTGACTTAATCAAGGATTCGCAGCATTCATTAGTTTATGATACAAATGTCTTCTACGATGTTGAAGAAACAAGACGCGTTGAAAAAGATTGCAGGATGTATGCTGCTGGTGCAAATCTATGTTACAAATATTCAAGAGGCTTTTTAAATTTGGACGAATTTTGTGAGCATATGGTTAGAATAGAACTAAGACACCTTCTATATGACATAGTAAAGTACCTGCCTAAGGAACTTATTGAAAAATATCAACTGGACCAGTCTGATGATGATACAAGCAGTTAAATAATTCTATGTGTTGTATTTATTATTAGATATAAACAATTATTGTATTATTTTATTATGCAATATACAATTATAGTATCTTAAAATTTTTCTTTGTATTTTCGTACTACGATGAGGTTAGAAATAAAACAAATATTAAAATAATACGTGTATTTTATTACCTATTCTTGATTACATAACTAAAAGATATACCTTAATAAACCTAAAGAGTTTTTATTCCAATTTTATATTTAAATCTACAATACATTTGTAAAGAAAGTGAACATTTGCGAGAGCACAATGACAATTATTATAATGATAATGTTCCAAACATTCTGGTATAGTCAATGATTTAAGATTAGGTAGAGGCGGTGAATAGTCATTAAGAACTAAAATTTTATTCCACCGCAGATATTGTAATAGGAAATTCTTCTTCGTCACACCTTTGCATAGTATTATTACATTGTTTAATTGTAAATTATGTCGATAGTTGTTAACAGCATTCTGACAAAGTCGTTCAAAGATTAGTGGCAATTTTTCCAGTTGCATATATCCATGACTCCATTTTAAACCATGGAAATTATTTTCCAACCACTGGTATTGCACCTTTTCACCACGTGCTAAATGAGAATGTATATGGTGGTTTGAAAATATAATGTGCTTGTTGTTTAGTGTTACAGCAGACAGCAGCCAATTCTTTCACTATAAACTCATTGTCATTATATTGAAAACTTTGTAAGTCAATGATCAAAGTAGGAAATGTACTACTTAAACGCACCATATTATAGTCTTTTACTTAGCACCAATAAAGCCGTTTTGGACTGAACCATCCAATGCGCTGTACGTTAAATAAGCATCGTGAAGTATAAGAGCATATACTCGAGTTTGCTCGGGGAATTTCGTTTTTCGTGTTTCAAATTCTATTTTTATGTCGACAGTGGATGATTTAATTGCGTCCGGTTGACGAGAGCAATCAATAACAAACAATGGATTTTTTCTGAATTCGCTAAGATCCATCATAGGTTCACCCATATCTTTATCATAGTAACTACGTTGAAAGTTTTCATAGGCATAGTAGGCTGCAGAGTCGAGTTTTTTAACGAAATCTAAATTCCAACGTTCATATGGAAATACTTCAGCGTTCAGATATAGTCGAATATTACTAATATCTGCAGGTATAAACTTTGTGGCATCCTGGTTCCTATTATTGGAATTGTCATTGTTTTGAAATCCGATAACGATGTATCGAGGTCTCTCAAGACTGCTAGTGGTTTTAACAGCCCATATGTCAGAAGCAGTATCGCGTAAAGTAGGTAACTCATATAAATCCCACATACGATAAGCCATCTTAATTTTAGCATTATTACTGCTCTTATTGATGCGGCTTAATAGTTTAAGCCTTTGTCTATCTTCAGGAACAATATGTCTAATCTTCCACTCAATTTTGCTAATTTCCAGCTCTGCATCAACTTCACCAATATAACAATCGTTGAAGGATCGAGAAATGATTAAAATTAATTCTTGCTTTACATTTAAAATACCTTTGGTATAATCTTCTGCAAATCCCATGAGATATTTAAGAGGAAGTCTACCACTGAACACGTGACTGGTAGTATCTAAAATATCCTGCTTCTGTTGGGTGAGACCCCAACCTGTGGTTAACAGGGATCGGAGATGTGTTTGCCCATATGATACCATCGTTTTCATTGTTGTAGTGATACCAGGCTTTCTAACGACGGCCACTTGTTCTCCACCCATTTCGTATCTGATCTCCTCAAAGAGAAAAGCTAGTGCATTATTAGATAGATAACACCGTTTGGTAATGTCGCTAGGTGTAAATTTTCCTTCTATATAAATATAACTGTCTGCAATGTCAAGTATGAGATCTTGAAAATTAATAGGAATACGTATTTCATCAGAGTTCCTATAATATGGCGATCCATATGGTTTATACGTATGCTCATGTAAACTGACAAGAGACTGATCAAACACAGGTTCGTCGAACACGTCAAGTTTATCACTAGATGTAATAGTCGCCATTATTTAATCTTCTCTCAATTTTAATCCAACGGACTGGAGAAATATGCGGTCTGCAGCCGACAATCTAGGTCTTACGTGTTTAAGATGTACACGCTGAATGAATCGCTTTTCACACTCACTATTCTTTTTATCGTAGATCACATTACGCCATTGTTGGTTATATCGGAAACCCATTTTCTTGACAGTTAGATCAAAACTGCTTCAATTGTAGCTTTACAATAATCTTCTCACCCCGAAAATTAATTAAATCACCATTGTCATCCAATATGCGTAGTGTAATGTTATCGATGTACTGGCGCCCTTCGGGTGTAACAGGTAAATATATGATGTTGGCTGGCTCCCTAGTAAGTTTGTAACCAGGTTCAACATCTATGTCAAACTCGAAAAGAGTGTGGGATCTAATGGTGTTTAAATACGCTCCAGAAATAATATTGCAATCCACACGTATCATCCTTACTTTCATAATATCAACAGGGAGTGTTGATTCATGGTTCTTGTTTGGATTTAAGTACGTCGGTTCAAATCCCAACAAACTACCAATAGAGTTTTTTTATGAAAAGTCAATCCCATATTTTGACCAAATTTCACATTTCAACGTATTGTTGTTTGCTTGTAGCCGAAATAACTTTTCCTTTTCTTCCTTGCTTTTGCCATTTGGCATAGCTTTCAGTATTGCCCGGTATATTTCATCAATTTCATAGGCCCCGTATGGTATGTGGAGAATTGTAGGGGTTACTTTTGGTCCAGTTTTATAACAGAAACTATTATTTGTCTCGTCAACATTGAATATAGAGTTGTACGAATAGAATCCAATTAATCCCAGTCCATATCGGCTACCCATACTTAATTGAATTGGAGGATAAAATTCTGCACTGAGCACGCTTGAGCGGCTCGATAGTGTAAAAGTGTGCGACATGACTGATGTTATTTAGGCATTGTTGTGTGAATTTATTGCGGTTTACAGCAATAATTATGGTATAATTTTCTTTTCTTGAGTGGTGATGGAGATATATCATTATTTGACGCTATATTCACATCACGTATTTTGCAGTAACAACAAAATATTTTTCGAGGTGATGGACCATCATTAACATCAACATCTTTATCATCGCTCGAATAATGCTCTTGGCAGTATTGATATTTTAAGATATCAATATCATTTTGAAGATGTTCGGGAAGTTTATCCCATACTAACGCAATTTCATGTGCAGCACACCCAATCATTACCTCTTTAGGCATATCTGAAAGTTGTTCTTTGCTCATCTTCAACAGGCTGCGTAGTCTAGAGAATGCAATCAATGAGTGACCCATCCGTTTAATAGTATCTCGATCCATTGATGGTGTCACAGAAGCCATTATAGTTTTATTTAAATTTTGAAGAAACAAACTTTAAGCACAAATGACCACACCACACTGTGTTGAAATTTTGTAGGCGCTCGTAATTATAGTGGATTTTATCGGTGAAATTTGGACCCTTGTGCAAGTATAAAACTAATTCTCTAGGTGGGGGTAAATCACCAAAACTATCGAAATATGTCACTATGCTACCACGTTTTTTATATGCCACCCAGTGTGTCCCAGGACCAGTTATACTATCCAAATTTATGATGACGGATTCATTATAACGTGGTCCTGATTTTGGAAGATTGTCGCGCATAAATATACCTCGAAAATAGGGCACACTCAACCTCTCAGCATAATATTTAAGGTCGTAGTTGGTGAGAGGCTTTCGAGGCAGGGTGTCTAATAGTTTTTTGAACTTTGTGGTTTTAGATAAAGACCTAATCCTTTACGATATGGTTTCAAGTATAGCCCTTTGCCAGTTTTTCCTATTGCAATGGCCTCCATTTGTTTGTTATGTCGATTTTTTTCAGCCAATTCCTCTCTGCTTGTTTTAACATCATTTACAGCTGTAGCTATACCAGCCGCAGTTCCAGCCAAACTACCTAACGCCGATAATCCAGCAAAAATAGGTATTAAAGGAAGAATTCCACCAACTTTCGGAATCGGTATGATTCTAGGTGTACGAATATTCCGTTTTCCACCAGAAGCCCTCATGTGACGTCGCGCTGCTTGAAGTGCTATTTGTGTAACTTTTCTCGTGTCCTTAGCAATAGACCGCCTGCCACCGGCTTTACGCAGGTCATCCCGCACTTTGTGCACTATTCCAGCACCGAAAGCCACCTTTCTCATCTTCTTCTCACATTTCCTTTTATTTTTAGTATTTTTTCTTTTTATTACACGGGATGTTGTTGACCCACAACCCATGCCGAGACGCTGTTTTCCTTTCATTATGGTGGTAACCAACCACGCAGCAGCCTTCTCTTTAATACTTGCGTCTTTAGATTGAACTCTTTTCCAGGCAGCGTGTTCAAGTTTATGGTCTGCTTTGTGTCTGGCAGTTAAATCACTCTAGTTTTGATCGTATGCAATATCGTGCTCCTTGCATGCAGTATCGAGCTTGTTTATACCTGGATCACCTCGAGCTAACCTTTTTTTTAATTTGGTGCCTGGACCACAATACTGATAACCTCCCGGTAAATGCAATTCAAAGGGAAGTTTATTTATTAGTGAGTTTACTATCCCTTTACCTGCCTTTAAACGATGACGTTGGCAGCTTTTAGATGTGTGTTGCTTGACTGACAACATTTAAATAACTATTGCATTACGTACATTCATTTATATATTATTCAACCGTGTTACGATGCGCATTGTGAAGCAGAGACAAAAATTTTCTATAGACAATTTGGATGAAAAAGTTGGAAGTGGGTTACAAACCGAACCGCGCCATGGTCCGTTACTTCCCTCAACTATTCGCGGTCTATTAATCGGTCCAAGTGCCTGTGGCAAAACAAATTTACTTATATCTCTGCTTACTCACCCCCTTGGATTACGCTTTGCAAATATATATTTATATTCCAAGTCTCTTTATCAACCCAAGTATGAGTATTTGCGTAAGATATTAGAACCTATTAAGGGACTAGGATTTTACACCTTTAGTAATAATGCAGAAATAGTGCAACCATCCGACGCTAAACCTGATTCTATATTTATATTTGATGACGTTATATGTGAAAAGCAAGATGTAATTCGTGCGTTTTTCTCCATGGGGCGCCATAAAAATGTAGACTGTTTTTATTTAGCGCAAACATATTCTCGCGTGCCTAAACAACTGGTAAGGGACAATAGTAATTTCATAGCAATCTTCAAACAGGACGATATGAATTTACATCACATTTTCTCTGATCATGTCTCCCCAGACGTACATTTTAAGCAATTTCAAGATATGTGTGCAGAATGTTGGAAAGAAAAATATGGATTTCTTGTAATTGATAAGGAGAGAGAAGTGAATGAGGGGCGATATAGGAAAGGTCTTGATAGTTTCATATATCCGTAATGTATTTTAATAAGGACTTAAATCGATCTGAAGACAGCATCGGGATTACTTCGCCGATGATTTATAAGAAATGAAGATTACTGGTGATATGAAGCAAAACACTCATATGGATAGAGACATAGGAATTGAAATAAATATAAAACGTCAACTAATTGAGGCTACCGATTCTGTACGTAAGAAATTCAATTCCCTCAAGAATAGAGATGTGGAGAATACATTAACGATGGAGAAGATATTTGAGCCCATAACGAAACCTTTAAAGGTCATATCATCCGCTTCAGAAGTAAAATCACAAGAGAAATCGCCAACACAGACCCAAGAGGGTGTAAGAGCTAGTACCAGTGCAGTGCCTGAAACTAGTGATGAAGTAACATATTTTATGGATACACCACCGAAATCATCGTTAATGAGCACCCCAAGTACAGCAAGTTCCACTTACCGCACAGAGAAACAACACGATGTACTCAAAAATCATTTAGAAAATCTAAAGTCTAACGATCCCAAATATGATACAGTATATGGTGTTCGTTTAGACCCTCAGACAGATAAACTACGTATAGGTAATAGTGAAGTACGCTTTGATAAGGGAAATATCATTTTGTGGCGTGGCGATAAGAGACTGGGAATTTACCCTGGCAGTCCTGAGTTGTATGATATAATATTTATGAAATATCCATCAATTCTACGTAGTGATGTAGCCACTACTGACGACGAAGAGCATAAAATATACGGGACAATATTAAAGAAAACAAATGCACCATATATAAATTATGATTCAAAAGAGGGCTTGAATAGGAAAAAATGGAAGAAATTCAATGATATTATAAAACCGTTGGTATCTTCCACAGTAACGACAAGATCTAGGGCTGGATCGGGCTTTCCACAAATGCCTACTCACAAACTATACAATAGCAAAGGTGTGGACTATGTCTACTGGAACAAACCGAAAGAATTGGTTGATTGTTTGCGTCTGCTCTATAGTTCAAAAATGGTAGGTAACAACAATGTCGACAACGAAATTGTTAGTTTAGTCCAGGAACTTCGAGAAGAGGGAATAATCTATTAGCAATATTACTTTTAATCTGACTGCTCCCATAACTAGTATATAGAACGCCGAAATGTCGAAATTATCTCAAATGCAAAGAGAAATGGCAGCTGTAAACACAATTGACAAGTTCAGGAGACGAAGAAGTGCCTTAAATAAGTCAATGATTGTACGTGGACCACCAGGCGTTGGTTTTATTGTAACCGTAGACAATCACTTTGATATTCAAAATAAACGTTTAAAAAATATTGGAGAGCCAGTGGATAGTCGTGATGGTGTAACTCGTAATTATGTAGAAAAATGCATGAAAGAGTTACATAGTGCCTTTTTCGAGAACCAACAGACTTTTGTACACAACAAAATTACCGAGATGATTAATGAAGTGCGACAGTATATCAACACAGAAATTTCAGATGTTAAGAAATTAGTTGAAGACAATACCAATGCAATAGAGAAGGTATTCAGCACTATTCAAGAATCCCGTCTGATAAGCGCACCTTCACAAACCAAATCACTTGATGTTAAGATGGTGGGTGTTGATAAACAGCAGATGATGGATGAAATTGCGGACACCGCTGCTGCATTGGGACATATTAAAAATAAAAAAGGATTAACTATAAACAAAGTCCATTAGTATATTAGAAGAATTGACTTATTAAAAATTAGTTTACTTGTGAACACCTACCAGTCAGGTACTTTATGATGGAGTCCAGTATTATAAAAAGAGCAGTCGTTGAGGAGCTACACAAACCAGTTCGTAAAAATTTCCGTAGAAGGAGAACAATAATAAAAGGGTATGGCGATTTATGGCAGATGGACTTGATTGAGATGCGACCATATGCTCATGATAATAAAGGATGTCACTATATTCTTGTCGTGATAGATTGTTACTCCAAATATGTGTGGACTAGACCTGTAAAAAATAAAACAGGTATGGAAATTACGAAGGGCATGAGAGGCATATTGGAAGAATCAAACTATTCACCTAAAAATCTTCAAAGCGACCAAGGTACAGAATTTTACAATACAAAATTTTCTGCTTTAATGAAAAAATACAATATAAATCATTACTCTACGTATAGTACGAAAAAAGCTGCTATCGCTGAGAGAGTAATTAGAACACTAAAAAATTGGCTCTATAAAAAATTCTCTGCTAGAGGTAAATACAAATGGGTTGACATTCTGCCCAACATTACAAATATGTACAATAATAAAGTACATCGTACAATTGGTATGAAACCGACTGATGTGAAACCAACTACACGTTTAAAAGCATATGATCAAATTAAGATTGCTTTAAAACCTAAATTTCATGTTGGCGACATAGTTCGAATAAGCAAATACAAAGGTGTATTTGACAAAGGATATACGCCAAACTACTCAACTGAACTGTTCAATGTTGTTAAAGTAAACGTGAGCTATCCGAGGACTTATTTAATTCAAGATATGCATGGTCAACCAATAAAGGGATGTTTTTATGAAATGGAACTACAAAAAGCTAAGTACCCAGACGTTTATCTGGTCGAGAAGGTTTTAAAAAAGAGAGGGAATAAGGTTTTTGTCAAATGGTTGGGATTATCTGAAGAAAATAACAGCTGGATTCGAAATACTGCTTTTGTTTAAAGTTATTTACTTTCTTTAATAAAAATATATGCATAGATAGATGATGTATTTACTTATGTATAAGAAAATGAATAATAAATGTGCACTCCATTAATGTTTGTTTTTATTTATGTCCTTAATATTGCATGTACAACAATAATATAAATTAATTCAAAAAACGTAAAGAGACATTTTAGAAAATTTAATTTAGAATAACCTTTGTCTGTTATAATTTTCTCACAAAATTAATAGACAAGTCGTTATTTAAGAAAGTTCGATTTTTTTTAGCATTCGCTTTAACTTTAATATTTAATGGAATTATTTATTCTAGAAGCCTAGTATCGAAGTTTCAGAAGCAGTTATCCCCTCAGGGATACGTTTATATGTAGCGAATTCGCATAAGTGTAAAAGTCATTATTCTTACATATAAGGTACTAAGATGGAATTTCTGACTTTTGCGCCCCTTGCCCGCGTAGCGGCATACATAGGTTTTATTGATAGGATGTTCACCTGAAGGGTTTAATACGGCTGATTCAGACAAAAATTACAAAATTTGTACTTACTCTTTAATTTGCTTAACTGCTTGCACGTCATGGCACTGTCTTAAAGCTAACACTCTTACTTAACTAACACTTTCTTAATCTAGAAATCATTTTTTTTGTAATTAAATCTTTGGGGTAGAGATCTTGCAATAAAATAAACATTTCAATTGTTATTTTTATTACATTATTTTGAAGTTATTACATACAAAAAAAAAAAAATGATAGAAATATCATACATACAACTAAAAAGGAAAAGTAAATACTTAATATTAAAAATTGTATAGGAAAAAATTATATAGAAAAAATATGTAAAAAAATAAACTTAATACTAAAAAAATGTAAAAAAATTATATAGAAAAAGATGTATAAAAATAAACTTAGTGCTAAAAAATTTAAAAAAATATATACAAAAAAAAGATGTAAAAAATTTAACTTAATACTAAAAAATACATACAAAAAATGAAAGACATACATACAAAAAAAAAACAAAAAATTTCACCTTGCCTTTCACTGTTTATCGCGCCTTAATTTAATTTTTTTTATTTTCCGGACAATACCATCCACCATCGCTTGCGACTCTGCCAAATCGGCGCGACGCGTCTGTATATTGGCCAAAATTGTGCCAGCCTCTGCTACCATTGCATTAGCTCTTGCAATCATGGCCTCACCCTCTTCTATCATCGCCCTAGCTCTAACGTCTTCCTCGCGGTCGTTTTGGCAGGCCGCAACATTTGCCTCATGTAAATCGTAATATTTTTTGTATATTCCTGATAGGGACATAAGAGCCATCCGCATGAGCTCCCTGTCCTCCATGTTCTTCAAAAAATCCGCGTCAGAAGAATCATCGGAGCTCTGGCTGCACCCGGGGACCGGTGTCAACCCGGACAATACATTTGAAGCATTTGCTGCTTCGGCATTGGCGTTGGCGTTTCTGGCCTTATTGGCACGACGACCATCTCCAGATGATTTTTTGTTACCTCTGGCCATCGTTTCGCGACAATATACAAGAAAATACAAATGAAAAGAACACAAGTCGAATGGAGCACAAGTCGAAAAGAATTAAAAAACCCAGTGAGGTGCAGAAATCACGGAGAGTACGGAGAACAAACTACACTCGACGACGATGAAAAGCAAAGAGAATGTTTGGCAGAGTCTTTCGGCTTTGCTAACCAGGCATACCCCCACTCGAGGAGTGGGGATGAGCGTGGGGGACGGGTGTGGTTCATCCTCATTGCTTTAAAATTACAAACTGAAACTTACAAATTATTATATACAAGTAGAAAAACATGTACAGTATAATTACAAGAAAACCGTAAAAATGACAAAAGAAATAATTAAAAAGTCGATGTGCACAAATTGACAAGTCAATGAGTTCTCCAGTTGATCATATAATTTATTTATACTGTTCTGAACCTTTGCGTTCAATGTACATATATTTTATTTCATTCTTTAGTTAGGTGGATTTAACTCCGCCATTGCTGCGAGTAATACATCTAACTTATTGTTTTCTACAGAACTACGCTCAACATCATTTATGGCTGCCATTAACCACCGCATGTTTTGTTCTGGTTCGGTTTTAAAAAATTGTATATCAGAGTGACCCCATGGTAAAGTCTTTGTTGTATTGGGAATAAGAAAACGTTTATCGTCGTGGTAAGACAAAGCTACTTTGTTCTTCATTTCTGTATAAATATCATGCAAAACGCTGCGAAACGTGTTCATTTTTCTAAATACTACACCACCTTGTTCAACAATTTGTCTGTAATCATGTGCCGATAGCTCTTTTTGAATAACTGATCTTTTCACGCCTTTGGCTTTCTTTAGTTCTTTACCTACAGATTGTACGTAATATGCTTTTGCTCCGGTGCCATAAAAACTTATTATTGGATCTGCCGGGAATTCATCTTTAAAATTTCCTAAAATTGATGGACCCTTCGGGATATTAAATATATTTCCTTCTTGATAATTTGAAGTATCGAATTTGTCCTGGTTATCTACTATAAAGTCATAAAAATTTTCTGTCATTATTTTTAGAATCAAACTATCAGTATCACAGTATAAAAGAGACGCCTTATCCCCAAACTCTTTTTTGATCACGTTATACAAAAAGTTGTACAATACCGTCTTTGACAATTCCAAGATACAAAAACCTACATAAATTGGTTTGTTATAAACTACCTTTTGCTGGCCCATATGGATTGCCACAAAATCCTCGGTAAATATTGAACAAGTTTTAAAGTTCGGTCTACATATGAATGCATTTGCCCCCATACTACGTCTAATACTCTCCCAATGAGTTACCAACTTTATATCCAATCTATTGTCGACATTTTCCATCGTTTTACCAAACACCGCATTATTCATTAATTTATAAAAATCTTTTTCAAATTTATTTGTTGCTCTATTTCTCATGTCGGTGTTCAAATCGATGTATTTCTTTAACCATGCCGATTGATTGAATTTAAGAACTCTATGTATTTTCGTAATTATCAGACCATTATTAATAGCTTGCTTTAGATTTACGTAGTGTACCACGTACATTCTCTTATCGTTAAGATTTGGTATCAGCTTTTTTAATTTTGATTCGGGAGGGGCAATGCTCTCAACTAAAAAGGGGAGGTCTGAATGCAAGTCGTGTAAGTGTTGTGGATAATGTATGTCAATCTCAAAAACGTACCCTTGGGGACTTTCATCTGAAATACTCATAATGTCTAAATCATCGATTTCTATTTCGGACAACCATGCGAAGCCCCCTGTTGGCAGTACTTTCGACATACTATTTCCATATAAGTTCGTGGCATCTAGATATGTTATGAATGACGATGGTTCATTCGGATCGTAATTTGGTAGAAATTTATTATTTGCAATATGTTTCCTTTCCGAACATTGGCTTATTCCACCACGTATGCCTTTCTTAAAAAAGTGAATTATATCTATTTCAGTTAGCAATTCAAGCTCTATCCCGGTACATTTTAACATAGCGTCCCACGATAATCCAGGGGCTGTGTAATACTGTGCTGCATCTAATTGATATTTATCTAAACAAATTCTACGAAAATTCTCAAAAACATCACATAACAGAAGCACATCTGATTTTAAGTAAAGATCTGAATAATCACCCAAATTGTCACATTCGAATAGATTCCACACTTGGTTAGCACGCCGATAGTCCTCATCTGATATATGTTCTTTATTTAAAGTGTCATAAAATTCCTCTTTTGTTGGTAATTCCGTTTTATTTAATTTATCTAAACTATCCATAAAACTATATGGGAATACACCCTTTTGCCTCATTAAATTAAACTTATCGCTATCGTTATAAAAACTCCGCGTTGTCTCCATTTGATCATCGCTTAAATTTGCACCTAAATTTTGTAATGATGCTGAAAAGAATTTAAAACTATCGATAAATCGTAGTTGTAAATATTTCATTTTTATTTCACCTTTATTATTGACATAGTCGTGCATATAAATATGTTTTGTAAAAGATATATATTTTTCTTTATTTTGTGCTATTACACTAATTTTATCCTTATGTTTGCACAACTCCTTGATAAACAGATGACTATCGTATCCACTCATATTGTGGAAAATTATCGGCACAAAACTCGGTAACTTGTAATTAAGATTGCAGATGGAATGTGCCGCACCGAACCTTACTTTACCCGTTAAGTGACAATGGTCTCTAACTTTTACGTCCGCTCCTTCGAAAGATTTTGCACATATACCGCATAGGGTCGCACTTTCAAAATCTTGCCTTTCTTGTGCTGTGAGTGTATCCATTGGGACTATATCTTTCATATATTGATTATATATATTTCGTAAATCTGCCTCTATATGATTTACAAAAACTTGAGATGCATGAGTCCCCCGGTACAATTCAACTTTAGATAAAGAATTGTCAAAAGAACACTTAATATAATATGCGAAAGAGTAAGATTCATGTATAAACGTTTTATTCGTGAAAGAGCGTTCGGGGTTTGGCTCGCAGGTGGCGATAGGTTTTAATATTGACTCAAAGTCGGCATATACCACGAATGGTACTTGCATTTGTTTTTCGATATTCTCAAATTTTAATATATTTCCAGGTACATCCTTTCCGAACTTATCAATACGTATATTTGTTGTGGGTGTTGTTGTGTAAATATGGTTACAATCGTTTCTCTGATGTTGAAATAAGTGACGTTCAGTATTAAAGTATAGTAAACAACCATCGCAAAAATGTTTTTTATGATCGCTACCGGAAACTTGACTTGAAACTAACTTGGACAAATCTCTGATCCAACAATAGTGACTATTCGCACAATCTACATTACAACAGTGATTTTCATCAACATTACATTCACCAGAAATTAGTAGTAAATTTACATGTCTAAACAATTTCCTCCCCGAGTAACGCAAAGGCCCAACTATTTCATATATTACTTTGTTATTTTCAAATTTTTCTTCTAACCCGTATACGTTAACCGAGATATTGTTCAATTCCTCAAATTTTGAAATATCTTTTAACTTTACTGGAAAACTCATACCTGTTATGTTTAACACTGTTGAAAAATGTGGATATGATGATGTCAACGATACATGACCAGTTGGGAGGTACAGCGATGATGTTACAGCCCAAACAAAACAGCATTGATCCTGATTTTGTACATTTACCACTGCTTTCTTATTTTCGATGAACTTCGGCAATTTGATATATGATGAGCCACGAAGAGGACTATACTTATTAACGTTTATTTCTACAAAAGCAATTCGTTCGAGGGCCCACCCTAAAAATGATATAATCATTAATTTTTATCTTTATAATTTAACAAATGAAAACATACCTGAATCACGTTCTTGAAACTCTGAACTTTGCGTGACCATAGAATCCACAAAGCTATCCACAACATCGTCTAGATTCACACCTTCATCCAAAATTATGTTGCAAGTATTAAATGACTTCATATCGCTCACGTCTTGCGTAGGTAATGTATACCTAGCGAAAGTTTCCATATTTACTTTAACTGCTCTATGGACACTCAATACTTCTTCAAGGAGATTTATAATTTTCGGTCTGATTTCGTTGAAGAACAATATGAAATCTAAATAATTATTTTCGCTGTGCACTCGATACGTGACAATTCTATTCTTGAATGCACTTTGGACAATAGACACACCATCCACCCATGGAACACATGAATTATTTCTATGTTGTAGAGTTCTTCTATGTGAATTCATCTGTGCTGTCGTTAAAGTCACATTACAGTCATTACATGTTTGCATGTTTGTACGCGTTGAATCAACTCTAGGTTGCTTTGCAGGGGGCCCTTCATTCTGTGACCCTAGACATGACTGCAATTGATGGCGCCGCAAGTTGTCACTACGAGTAAAATTTTTACCACAAAGCGTACACAAATGCATACTGAATATAGACAACTGGTCTATTCAATGACAGCAATTTTCCTCCTCCTTCGCTTTTATCTGAATAAGCTTATGCCCACCATAACAATTACCCTATTCCAATACTTACACAGCACTACATCTAATTACCTATTACCAGCCTAGTTACCTCCCACCACTCTAATTATCCGCCATTCTAATTACCAACCGCTCTAATTACCCATCATTCCACTAATTGCCCCCCACCACTACAATTACATCACAACATTCTAATTACCTCCCACCACAATAATTATCCATCATTCCACTAATTGCCCCCCACCACTACAATTACATCAGGCCACTCTAGTTACCTCCCACCACAATAATTATCCATCATGCAATTACTCTAATTACCCATCATTCCACTAATTGCCCCCCACCACTACAATTA
The DNA here is from genome assembly GCA_963675555.1 of Leptura quadrifasciata. Classification (NCBI taxonomy): domain Eukaryota; kingdom Metazoa; phylum Arthropoda; class Insecta; order Coleoptera; family Cerambycidae; genus Leptura; species Leptura quadrifasciata. Next base: position 144,546,860 of record OY776675.1, read on the forward strand.
CATCAGGCCACTCTAGTTACCCCCCACCACTACAATTACATCACAACATTCTAATTACCTCCCACCACAATAATTATCCATCATGCAATTACTCTAATTACCCATCATTCCACTAATTGCCCCCCACCACTACAATTACATCAGGCCACTCTAGTTACCTCCCACCACAATAATTATCCATCATGCAATTACTCTAATTACCCATCATTCCACTAATTGCCCCCCACCACTACAATTACATCAGGCCACTCTAGTTACCTCCCACCACAATAATTATCCATCATGCAATTACTCTAATTACCCATCATTCCACTAATTGCCCCCCACCACTACAATTACATCAGGCCACTCTAGTTACCCCCCACCACTACAATTACATCACACCATTCTAATTATCCATCATGCAATTACTCTAATTACCCATCATTCCACTAATTGCCCCCCACCACTACAATTACATCAGGCCACTCTAGTTACCCCCCACCACTACAATTACATCACACCATTCTAATTATCCATCATGCAATTACTCTAATTACCCATCATTCCACTAATTGCCCCCCACCACTACAATTACATCAGGCCACTCTAGTTACCCCCCACCACTACAATTACATCACACCATTCTAATTACCTCCCACCACAATAATTGCCCCCCACCACCCTAATTACCCCCCACCACCCTAATTACCCGCGCCCCGCCCCCCGCGCCCCGCCCCCCGGCCACGCCCCCTGTGACGTCACAGAAAAGTGGTAGGGGGAGGAGTGAGCTCCGGTATAAGCACCCTACTGATCTTGTACAGCTATGGTTTTGATGTAGCGTAAAAAATTCACGGTTAAGTATCCCAAAGTGTAGCTCTATAACATACTCTCGTGCACAATATCCAATAAAATTTATCTATAGAATTAATAATGAAGAACAGATGAGCTGTAGTCATCTCAAAGATCTAGGAGTTATATTCGACCCAAAGTTATATTTTGTTAGCCATATCCATCAAATCACCGCTAATTCCTTAAAAATTTTATTCTACATTATCCGTAATTGTAAAAAAATTAACGGAAATACACTAAAACTTCTCTTTAATTCATTGTGGAGTCAAGACTTGAATATGCTTCAATAGTATGGAGTCCTGGTTATGAAAATCATAAATATTGTATTGAAATACCTCAGAGACGTTTTCTTAAATACCTTTGGTTCAATAGTTCTGGAAATTATCCAGAGAGAGGTTTTCCACATTGTTACAGATTCAACACAAGTGATCTTCAACTAAGTCGGGTGTATCACTCTCTTGTATTACTTTTTAAAATTTTAAATGGCACTACTAACTGTCCTGAAATTCTTAGTTGCATTAGATTTCATGTTCCTAGTTTGCAGACTCTCTCGCATTTGTTTCTATTCTATTTGCCTGCCCCAACTGCCCCAAGAGCAAATTTACTGTTATTTTCTCCTCTGTACCGTGTTTCAACTATGATTCATTATATAATAATATAGATGTTTTTAATACATCTTTTGAATATTTATAATTATTCTAGTGAATATGTTTCATCAAGGACCTACCGCAGATTCAATCCAATTAATTATACTACTCATATCTTTTTTATTTGGTTAATTTTTATTATTATTTAACTATTTCCTTAAGTTATTTAATTTTAATTATTATTTAGTTCTTCTAGGTTTGTAAAATCCTGCCCTATAACTGGATTTCTGTCTGGGCAGTCGTAACCAAAATAAATAAATATAATATTTGTCTACAACTACTGAAATGTCCATAATAATGTCTAGAAGGCCCAAAATTACTAAAACTATAGTACCTACTTATTAGAAGTGTGTTTCAACACGAGATTATTAATTTGTGATTAGCTACTTTGTCATTGACCTGTTAAATTTCATTTAATTAAAATGTTTTAAAGATATTATCTTTTTTTCGATATACTGCCATCAGCGACAGGTATTTGTTTAATTGGTTATGCCTTAAATACAATGAAACCCACAGACGTAGCATAAACTAATTATGAGGGTTATTAAGAGCATACCTGTATTGTAGATTATTGTCTACGTGGAGGATTATGAAATTAAAACGCTAGTTTATACTAAATGTAGGTTACATTTTTCACCTTATCATTCTTGTATTCAGCTTTATTTTCCTATGTTAATGTTATACAACCGAGATAGCTCTGCCTTCATAGAATTATGATTTTATTTGTTATTCATTATGGAAGTGCCGCAAACTTGTCTACATCTAAGTTAAAATGTCACTAATGCCAATTAAACTTAAAATTAAGAAGAAGCCGTATTTTAACCCACCCTTTCAGCTCCAAGTCACTCTTTATAGACTGCAATGTAATACCAATTCAATTCAATTCAATTCAAAAAGTACTTATTAATAATAATGATACAATAGTTGCCTCACCAGGACATGCTCCGGAACAGACCTGGGCCAGCGAAAACAACAATTCAACAAAACTAAACCTAGACTCCTTTTTAAATATAAAATAAAAATAGGTAATAAATTAACAAAAATGCTTGAAACCAAGCTCAACAAAACTCATAAACTACACTAATTTTTAAAAACACTGGCGCACAAAAACACTATTAAATTTGGTATCTGGACGCAGGCACCACAACTCGAACAAGGTGCCTTCCGCGAGATATTTCAATGCAGGGCTGCGCAGGGCTGACCTAAACTTTGATTTTTAAAAATTTTGATTTCGAAAAGGTTTCAACTCTTTAAAAGGTGTGAAGCGAATTTAGAAACAAAAATGTACAAAAAGAAATGAAGAAAAACTAACAAACGCGACAAAAATACACAAACAGAAAGGACGAGGGGGACAGGAAAGATTTAATGATAATTAAAAGGTATGAAATACTAGCGAAAGGTGGATAGGATTAGAGAAAGGTATAGTTGTTGAAACTTGGCTATAGTGGTTGCCGGAAAATCGGTAACGTCTGGTATGGTAAGGGGTGTTTGATCCGAAATGGGGCATTGTGCTGTCTAATTTGCGTTGTGTTTTGTTAGCGGACTATCGCCCAGCTTGAACGAGTAGAAGTTTTGAGAGATATGCTGGACGTAGTCCACTATCGGGGTTATGTCGTTGCAGCGTGCGTATAGGTCTCTGAGGGAGGTGTATCTTCCTGAATTTGATATGAGGCGCATGAATTTATGCTCAAGCACTTTTAGCTTTTTCATTGTCGTGGCTGGTAGGCTGCACCACACCGGCGCCGCGTATGTGATGGACGACCTGACCACCATCGTGTACAACAGTTTTTTATTCTGTCTGTTAAGTCTGCTACCCCTGACCATGAGCGGATACAGATTCCTGGACAAGGAATAGACCGTACGTATTGTCTCATTGATATGTGTGTTGAACGTCAGTCGTTGGTCCAGTCTGATCCCCAAGTACGCATCCGTTGGTTGGAATTTTGTTTCCCCGGATCGAAATAGGCGTGATAATTTTATTTTCAGTAAAGCGACGCGTGAAGACTATTGCCTCCGACTTCTCAGCGTTCACCCGAATCTTCCACCGGTCGTAATAACAATGTAATACCAGATTGAGATTAGATGAAAATTTTTTTTTTCTTTCTTGTTTTTGTAAGTACATTTCATTGCCCCACTATGATAAAGGACTCATTTTTGTAAGAAAAATAAAACAAAATACATCCAGAGGCGTAGCTACAATGGCCCAAAAAGTGTATTTTTTACTTTATTTATTTCGAAAAAAATTATTTTTGAAAAAAAAATGTTTTGTTTTTTGTTTTTATAAGTACTTTTCATTTCCCCACTATGACAAAGGACTCATTTTTGTAAATAAAATAAAATAAAATAAAATAAATCCAGAGGCGTAGCTACAAAAGTGTATTTTTTACTTTATTTATTTTGAAAAGAAATATTTTTTATTTATATTGTACTTTTTATCGTCCTACAATGTTGCTTCTACCAAATAACGATTTTGCAGGCGCGTTGTAAGGGTAAAAAAGACAGTGGCGTAGATTTATATTCGATATAAATGTCAACTTTTATTTGAAATACAAAAATGTTTTTATTTTTATTTTTTATAACTCATGCTTAAAACAACATCTACAAAACTATTCCAGTATTATATGAAGCTTAATATTTGTTGCCTAATATGGCAACTTGGTATATAAACGCCATATGAATTTGTTGTCATTTGGGGCAACATGGGGCTGAAGGGGTTAATACTTAGGAATAAATTGAAATTGTCCCTGTAAGCTGAGGAGGATAGCTATCAGAAGAAAAAGTATATAGTGATAGTACATTGTACATTGTGGTCGGCCCAGTCGGCTCAGTAGCTCTACGTTTACGTGTTGACTATACCCATTAGTCAACAAAAGGAGCAAATTAACTAAGGATAACAAGTTATCCATTTATAAAGTCATCTTGAAACCTATCCTCACCTATACATGCGCGTCTTGGAATACAATTTCAGATGCGCAGTGTAATAGATTACAGAGAACACAGAATAAAATCCTTAGATTACTAACAGAATCTAATAGGTATACACCTGTTATTAATTTTCACAGAGAATTTAATATCCCGACGATTCGAGAATGTATTACGGATACGGCCTATAAATTCTTTAAATTTAAAACAGAAAATTCAACCCTAACAGAACACATGACTGATATGAGAATTTATAATGAAGTGCCTCACACACATAAACTTATTTACGAAAACCTCCCATTATACCATGAGAGGTAACAATAATTTTTAAACGCAAAATTAGTAGGTCTTGGAGTACAATAATCAGAATACAAGCATATTATGGAAAATTTTAAAAATGTAAATATGTAAATAGTTTTGTTTTAGCTCATAGTTTGTATATAACACCGAAATTTATTTTCTTTTCACATATAGAATCGGTAATTTTTAATTTGTACATTTTTGAAACAGGTTTTCTCTAGTAATTAGTTTCCTGTAAATATATAAAGAATAAAATTGTAAGATAATTATTTTTAAAACCGCAAGGTATACAGAAGTGAAATTTTACTTAATCAATTTTTTTGAGAGTAACTATAATCTGAGAAATAAAGATTCTATTTTCATGTCAATGGGCATAACATCAGCCATTCTGACGCTCTTCTTTTCCGTGAAATCTGTTACGCGTCGGGATATATATATATATATTGTAAAATGATATATATGAATGAGATATAAGAAATATTGAAAATGTATATATAATGAATAAACAATGTTTTTTATGGTAATGGTAATGTTAGGCTTGCAACCAAGGAGTCCTGGGTTCGAATCCTGACTAGGGTATGGATGTTTAGTGGCGTTTTTTATGTATTACCAAGTTGGAAGCAGTAGGAAAGACGAGGTTGTGTGAGAGACAACACGTCCAGTCGCTGTACCACTCCCGAGTTCGAATCTCAGCTGCGACAGATGGCAATGTCGTAGGGAATGGTCATTGTATAATTGTGTATCTATCTTTGTTGAGTGGTGGAATAGCTAATCCTAAACTCTGCCAGAACGTTAATCTAAACAAGGTGAACTAATAGAGTGTATTAGAATAATATATTTCAGTATTGTCTGGTCGATAGCCGAGTGGGTTAAGGCGCGAGGTGGCAATCGCGATTAATCACACGGGCATCGCACCACCGGGTTCGAATCCTGGCTCCGGCACTGTCGGAGGAAATGGTTGTATGTCCGCGTTTTTTCAATGTGTAACCCCCTTCCCCATAAGCCCTGGCTTCTGGAATTGGGGGTTGTCTAATTTGTGTGGTGTTTATTATTATTATTATTATTAAGAAACTTGTGTCGAAAATTCGACCGTTTCACAAACACATTTCTTTTAAGTTTCATATTTTTTCTATCTCTTCAACTAAACGGAATATTAATTTAGTATATTCCTGAAAAGTGTTTATATGAGATTTTTATTAACAAACAAAATAATTTATAAAATTACACAAGCAGGTAAAGCCAATAAAATATAAATAAACAACTCAACAAGAGTCTTCACTGTGACAAAGCAAATTATTATAAAATGGATACCTAATTTATTTCTGAGATATGTAATCTAAGACCTTACATGCCATAATACATCAGTATATAGTAGTAGTCCCCTTTGAATTCTATTTTCGTTTTTACTGCTATAAAAACGTACTTCAATATACTCAAAATTACCACCGACAGAAATATTTCAGAATTTGGGTAAGAAATTATATATATTTTTATTTGTTTATTCATTTCATTAATTATTTTTAATACATAATATATTGTGCATTTCATTTTCTTGAATATACATTAAGAACTTTTGGGATTTCTTTTAAAAATTTTCTTCTTTCAATTATTTTTTAATATTTTGGAATAAAAGTTGAATACTAATTGTGCACGGAAAAGTACTGCGTAGAGACTTACTTATAAGATTTTTCTATTTCTTGTATTTTTAAATTATTTTTGTTTCCGATTATTGCGGTTGTGATCAGTTCAAGAAAAACAGCTGACAAGAATCCATCATTAATAATTCTTTGTACATTAAATCAGTGTGATGGGTAGGATCTTTATCGTTATTCATTTAATTATTTGTTTTTGCGCCAAATCTAGCTTTTTAAGCATGTGTTCATTACACATCCCCATTTCATAATAAAGTTTAAAAATAACGACAATTTAAATTTAAAACAAAGTTGAGCTACCATTCATAACCCTTCAGAAATCCTATTTTAATAAGTAGTCTCTGACAAAAAAGACATGCTTCTCGCTTTGGTCTGTGGTGCTTTACTCCCTGGTATTTTACCATAATTCCTACTCGGGAGTTTTTTATTAAGATCTAAACACAAATTATTTTTAAAGTTTCTGATTTCCATTATCGCAAAAAATAATTGAGGCCCCACTACCTTGAATTATTCCGTTTATGGGAGTGCGAGAAGATCCCCATTCTCATCAATTGCGGCATCTTCATGAGGGGCGCGAGGGGGCAATGTAATATTTTCACAAGGCTTCACAAGTAGATTCGAAAGTAATCTCGTGACTAGTGAGCGGTACGCGATTTCTCTTTTAACGAGGTCATATCCTTGAGCGCATCTTATGTTTTGTTGCCACTGATTGTGCCACTGGTTGGATTAATAAAGGCCGTGTTTTAATAAATATATTTGAAATTTTCAGTTTCTTTTTGATTGAAACTTCATTTTATAACAGAAAATTATGGTTTGGTCAAAGATTTGATGTCGTAACTTAATTATCTATTATTATTTGAACAGGGTGGTTCATGAAAGCTGGTAGGTTAGTTTGTACCGTAGCGAGAGAAGCACAAAACACAAATCAATAACAGTGCTAGGAACTGTTTAGATATTTTTATACTGTTGCTCTTCCTGTAAGCTCAAAGTAGCGCTAAAATTATGCTAAACTGATTAGATTTTAAAGATTTCAGTTTAGGTAGAAACTTGATTGTTTAGTTGGTCATCCGGTACTGTTATATAAGTATAGAAACATTTTATTAATAGTAAATTAAGGGATAAGAGGATGTATTAGAATATGAGCTGTTTATAATAGGGTGTTTCGATTGAAAGTGAAAATTTCAAGTAGGGGTCAGTTTGAAAACATGGTAAATATACAAAAATAATATCTTTATTTAGCGAATAAGCTATCAAAAACTTACATTTGTAGAGTATAATATTCAATCGGTTAAAAATAATACGCACTATTAGGTACGTTAAGAGTGAATTATATAAAATACAAAATATACTTGATTTTGTTACAATTTGAGATAATTTTAATTTTTCCTTTCGAAGATATGCGCCATTAATTATTTTTTTAATTTTAAATTGCTTGTTACATTGTTTAATGTGTAAGCCAATATACAGGGTGTCTCACCGGGAACTGAATCGATCGATATAGAGAAAAGTACGCATCAGAAAATTTTGAAAATTTAGATAATTACTAATATCGGTGTGGCCAATCCAACTAAAATAATTACAAGCAGCTGGCACTTCCGCTTATACCGGAAGTCGATACCAACTTGCTTATTTCAAATAGAACACCCCATAGGGTTTTCGAGAAGAGCATGAAATTCTGAGTGCTTATGTAGCATATTCTATACATAAACCTAGCCGTTTCAGAGATATTTGACATTTTATAGAAAATTTGACAGGTGCAACGGTTTGCAAGAACCGTTATAACTTTCTTCGTGTAAAAGATCCTCATTTGCTTCTTGTCACGTAAAAAGAACACAAGGAGAACTACGCTCTACAAATGAAATGAATTCAATAATATCATACCAAGTGTTCCGCTTTTCGTGTTACATTTTGTCAACTTCGATCCGCGAAAACTTGTTTAGGTCAAATGGAACATCCTGTATTTTTTACGTCAAGTTGTGTAAAATTGAATTCCCTTTTTTCTGATATTAGCATTGTGGGGGTTAAAGTTACAACTTTTTGAAATATTTGCGATTTTATTAGAAATTCATGAATTGTTGTAATCATTTCATCAAAATAGCCATGATTAGAAACAATCAGTCATTATCTTATGCCAAAAAATGCCAACACGTTTAAATTATACCAACGAAAACTTTTAAATTTGTTTATTATTTATGGAGAATGTGATAAAATAATATCAAGAACTTGCAGCACATTTGCTACTCGATATCCACAAAAACGCAAAATAACACTAACACTATAACATGCGTATTAATCGAATTGAAGATATGGCATGAACTAAAATAGCAGAGATAAGATCAATTTAAAATATGATTTCATTTTAATTTAATAATTGCTCAAAATTCCGCCCTTGAACCTCGACACATTTTTCGCACCTTCGGATTAGTTCCTCATGGGTAGCTCTTCTAATTGAATCCTGTGATATGTTTTGAAATGTATTTCTTACTCTTTGCATACAATCTTCAATGGTTGTTAATGGGCTCTCATAAACTTTATCTTTAATAGTTCCCCAAATGAAATAATCCAGAACTGATAAATCGGGCGAGCGAGGAGGCCATAAGAAAGGTCCATTACTGGCAACCCATTGATCATAAAAAGTTTCTTGTAAATAATTATTAATTAAATATGCGTTATGTGGGGGAGCACCGTCGTGCTGATAAAAAATGTTTCTATGTTCGGCGAGAGGTAAATTTTCTAAATAGTTATTATTCAAATTTTGTAAGTTATTCAGATATCTTTCACCTAAAAAAAAAAAACAAAAATTTACCTATACCTACATATTAGCAGAAGAGAAAATTTAATTTACCGTTTATATTTTCCTGATAAAATTGCAATGCCACCAATCTATCGTTTCTTATGGCACAGTAAACATTGAACTGCCAACTTTCCTGAAAGTTTCGCTCTCTGAACATATGAGGATTTGGTCACTCCAATAATGCGAATTGTGTCTATTAATAAGTCCATTTTTAGTAAATTTTACTTCATCTGTCCATATAATATTTCCCAAATAAGAATCGTGCCCCTCAGACCTTATTAGAATAAACTCACAAAAATTCTGTTTCTTTTAATCCTTGAACCATATGGAATGAAAACGGGTGAAACTTATGTTTTAATAAGATTCTGTGAATTGAATCCTTGCATAGTCCCGATTCCAGAGCAGCTTGTCTTAATGACATCCTTGGATATGCATGAAATTATCCCAGAATGACTATTTCAATGTTTTCGTCATCAACAGTAGGTTTCCTTCTTTGCATTTTTGCCTTGACACAGCCATAATTTTTAAAATTTTTCAGTATGCGTTTTACAGTGTTTGGTGACGGTTTCCGTTTTTCTAGATATCGAGTAGCAAATGTGCTGCAAGTTCTTGATATTACTTTATCACATTCTCCATAAATAATAAACAAATTTAAAAAGTGTTCGTGGGTGTAATTTAAACGTGCTGGCATTTTTTGACATAAGATAATGACTGATTATTTCTAATCATGGCTATTTTGATAAAATGATTACAATTCATGAATTTCTTATAAAATCGCAAATATTTCAAAAAGGTGTAACTTTAACCCCACAATACTAATATCAGAAAAAAGGGAATTCAATTAACACGACTTGACGTAAAAAAGTACAGGGTGTTCCATTTGACCTGAACAAGTTTTCGCGGTTTGAAGTTGACAAAATGTAACACGAAAAACGGAACACTTGGTATGGTATTATTGAATTTATTTCAGTTGTAGATCGCAGTTTTCCTTGTGTTCTTTTTATGTGACAAGAAGCAAATGAGGATCTTTTACACGAAGAAAGTTATCTCTGAAACGGCTAGGTTTAGGTGTAGGACATGCTACATATTTTCGACTCAGAATTTTATGCTCTTTTCGAAATCCCTAAAATATATAGGGTGTTCTATTTGAAATAAGCAAGTTGGTATCGACTTCCGGTATAAGCGGAAGTGCCAGCTGCTTGTAATTATTTTAGTTGGATTGGCCACACCGACATTAGTGATTATCTAAATTTTCAAAATTTTCTTATGCGTACTTTTCTCTATATCGATCGATTCAGTTCCCGGTGAGACACCCTGTATATATTCCTAATAATGTTAGGAGAAAGACCCAAAAAACTTTAACTAGTGTCAGCAACATCCCTTATTTTGTTTAAAGCCTCCCCCGGTGGTACATTCTGGTCGTTTTTCTTAATTTCCTCGTAAACCGTTATTCAAACGTAAAAAACGTATAGGACCAAAAATGTTGTCATTAAATTCTACACAAAAACTGTTATATCAACATTTTAGCTATTCCTTATTCAATTCTCGCAAATAGCGTTCAAAGTTAGGAGCAGCGTTTATAAGCCCGTTAAAATATGTAGAATTATGTTCTAATGGTACTTACAACTAGTAATATGCCTACATAGGTAAAATTATCTAGGTCAAATTTTAAAATTTTGCTAATATACCTATGAGTTAGAGATCTCGGTGCATTTTTTAAAGTGGTGTTCCCAGTAGGTCTACTCCACTGACGTCTCGATTCTTTATTCGTTTATTGGATCCTATTCATTTAGCATTTCCTCAGGTGGTAAATGGTAGTTGGAGCACATAATTGAACGACGTAATCTAACTAACACATCCACATCGCTTACCGCAACCCTTTTTACAGTTGGACGATATAACTTTTAAATTAGAAACTGGAGCAGACGCCTCTGTAGTAAAAACTGGTGATAAAATATTGCCCATTTTTTTCATCCCCACTACGTTGGATGCCTATTTTTTCCAAACCAAGATTGAATTTGGTGAAATATCCGGTAAGAGTGTTGTTTTAATGCTGCAGATGTTTGTCGCAATTTAGATAAAATTACAGTATGATTGGATTGACCAACCAACTTATTAAAAGAAGTAAATCTATAGCTATTCAAAGAAGTTTCCGTTGGTTCAACTTTATATAACACAAGTGTGAATTTCTCACAAGCACTTTTAATCTGATCTTTCGTAGATTCGGGGTTGTTGAAAATATGAATAGCATCTTCCAAATCCTTTCTCTTGTTTAATATACCTATTATTTGAGATTTTCCTTTTCCGAAAAAAGCAGAGGTGCTATCACAACCACTAAACGCGTGTGCAAAAAGAGCAGTTTCTTTAATATTTTCAATAACATTGTATGATTGTAAATCAGAAGATTTATAAATCCTTTTCTTCATATTTCCTTGGGCTAGTTTTAAAAACAGAATATCTTTACCTCGAGGAGCAAGGGCAAAAATAAGGGCGAGAAGATCGACATCCTGACCAACTACAATCTCACCATCCTACTGGCTTGATAGATCGATGGCGGTTGTGACGATTAATAAACTGAGCATCGTCTAAAGCAGGAAGCGTATTAATATTCTCAGCATTTAATCTAGCGACAAGTGGAGAAATTAAACGATATTATATAATATGATCGTACCGTATCGAATAATACGATTTCTATCGCCTGAGTAATGTATAACTGTATAAGTTCATAAGTTCGTTGGACTTATACAATTATACATATTTTAAACAGCGTGCTAAAAACTACCCTTAACTTTGAACGCTATTTGCGAGAATTGAGTAAGGAATGGTTAAAATATTGATATAACAGTTTTTATGTAAAATTTAATGGACAATATTTTTGGTCCTATAGGTACGTTTCTTACGTTTGAACAACGGTTTACGAGAAAAGGTTTTTACCAAAATAAGGGATGTTGCGGACACTAGTTAGATGGAAACTTTTTTGAGTCTTGTTCCTAACACTATTAGGAATATATATATACGTAATATAAAAACTTTATAAATATTTCTCCTATTCTATGGTTTATGTTTAATTTACGTATACTAATATATATAATATACAATAATATATAATGTAAAGCAATAACGATGTTGTCATAGTATCATCAGTTACAGCCTACTGCGTAGAAATTAATTGGACTTCCATCAGAAACCCTAAAATACCCATATGCATATTTGTTAGTGTTATGTTCGATATGTCTAAAACTATTACAGCCAGACCTATTAACTCTTATGCAGATAGCGGCAGCCAAGTACGTACACGGACGAATTTATGGGTATCTAGATATTTCATATTCACAGATGCTAAGCAGATTGAATGCACAACGATACAAAGGAATGTAAATGGTGGAGGTTCAATAGGGACGGCTCTCGGCTGCGGCTTATCGCATGCTATATGAAGGTATTTGCATTTATTCCACTTTGAGTAAAAGCGTATTGCGTTTGTTTTGTAGAATATTTTACATTGTTAATTTAATCAAATGGATGGTTATCAAGTTACCGAAGAAATCCAGATAATTAAGTGGTTATTATGGTATCCGTTCAATTCGTGCAGTTAAAGAAATATTTCCACATATCCAAATATGCTCTCCCTCTACTAAACACGGACATCAATCGAATCATAAAAAATTTCGGAAAACTTGGACGCATTTCTCTTGGAAGATATAAAAGAGAATTAGTTCCGCAATACAATAATGATAATAAAATGAGGGAAAACAATGGTTTTGGCCATCGTTAATGAAAATCTCAGAGTTTCTGCCAAAGCAATTGCTGAGGCGGTAGATACAAGTGACAGGATAGTAAGAAGGATTCTCAAGAAAAATGGTTACCGATTATACAAAGTAAGAAAGACCCGTGAGATATTTCCCGCGGACAGTATCAGACGAATGACTTTTTGTGAAAGTGTAATGGAAATGGCGGACCGTGATGAAAATTTCTTGAAAAATATTGTTTTCACTGATGAATCTTCCTCTGCACCACATTGCCGTCATAATCGGTGAATCGTTCGTTATTTGTCTCGGGAAAATCTACATCAATTTTTTGCATTACAAATTCAGTATTTCCAACAATTAAATGTATGGATGGTATGCCGGGGATAATATGATTGGTCCATTTTTAATTTATGGTACATTAAACGGCCTTAAGTACTTAAATCTACAGCGCGTTGTTCCGAAAATTAGACGGTTAACAGGGCGAAGATTTAACGTGGTCTAGTTTCGACAAGATGGTTGTCGTCCTCATGATTGTACCGCAGTTCAGACTTTTCTGAACATTACATTTCCAGATGGTTTATTGAGTGGACGGGGAACCATTTTGTGGCCAGCTAGATATTCCGATCTGGCTCTAAATAACTTTTTTTATGGGGCCAAATAAAATCTCAAATTTATGGCTTCGAGGAGAACAGGGCTAATACTCTCGAGAAGTTGCATTTGAAAATCGCAAACGCTTTCAAACAAATTAGCTCGAATATGTTGTTAAATGTCAGAAGAAGTTTTATGACCGATTAGGTCATTTTTCAGCTCAAGAAGGGGGCCTGGTTGAACATTTATTATAATTCTCTATTTTTCGTTTCAAAATTGTTTTACTATTTTAAGAATGTATTTTTTATTAAAACATTATTTTATAGCGCTTCTTAGGATCGAATCATTCGGCTCTTTATAATCTTTATGAGAAAAGTTATAGTTTCTAGATGTTGTAACACACGTATACATAGTCAATTGAATAACTGAACATGCGTCCACCCTCAACGAACAACAACGTAATACTGACTCTGTGACTGCCTGACTAATAAATGCCCATAATGCTGGGACCACACCTGTGTGCACTATAAGTTGGTTGCCTATTTATTTCGCATGTAAACTCTGCCCGACGTACGTGCTTGCTTGCCGCTTACTGTGCATTATGAAAAGGATACGAACCTGGAAAACACCCGAGGTCATTTTGGTGATAGTAGAGAAAGTGTCATCTAGTTTGATAGTTTGATATCTGTAACACATGTAAGATTTGAAAAATTCAACGCAGTTCCTATCAAAGCTAAGTTTGGCACATAATAAAATGTGATTTAAGGTGTCAAATGTCTTTACTTAAGGAATTTAAAATGCTGCCACATATACTTACAATATGATGACTCTTCCGAAATCCAAACTATAGATGAGAAGTTTGCTTGGAATATGTTTGCAAATTTGGGGCTAAATTAATTTTTCTAAAATTTTCGAAGGTATTTTTATGATATAAATAACGCATAAATAGAGGAAATTATAGATATCCTCCTCTTCCCTACCCTTAATATGCAATTATTATACTTAACGCGCCAGGCTTGTATTCAGCGCTCGACGACGGGCACATAGTCCGGAGAGTAGCTGTTCCTTATAGTAAAATAAGGATTTTATAGAGGAGTTTTGTGTTTTAATATTATGTCCACTAGAAGGACATTTGAACTATATTAAGCCCAATCAGGCTATTTATTTTTCGATTGCAACAGACACTGGACCGCTAGATGGTGCCTGCTGACTGTTTTGCATATCGCTATCCTAAAGATACCAAGATGTACCAAATGGGTAGTCAAAGGATACTGGTATCGGTCATCACTGTCTACCTTGCACTGGCGAGAGCCAACACCTCGAAACTGCAGTCTGCAAGTGGTATGGGACGACTGGCACGAGAGCTCCTTTAAGTAGGATCAGTCTCTCGGCTGGTGTTTGCTGCAATCGGAGCATTAGCGTTTTGTTGGTAATATACGATTATTACACTTAACGCGCCAGGCTTGTAACTTGTAATTCAGCGCTCGGTGGGGCACATAGCCCAGAGAGTAGCTGTTGGTTGCAGTCTAGCTACGTTCCTTATAGTAAAATAAGGATTTTATAGAAGAGTTTGCGACTGAAAAATTATGTTTTAATATTCTGTCCTCTAGAAGCATATTTGAAATATGCAATCACTATGATTTAGATTTTATTTTTCTGAAAACGAATATTTAATTATTAAAGTTAAAAATGTATGCAAAATATACTTCCAACAAGTATTACATTCATCGTTGCCCACGATAATGATCGTATAACAGCTAATAGCCAAAATCTTTATTAATGTATCCACAGAATTAGATCGTTCACCAAACCAAATCAATGACCACTAATTGCCCATTTAATCACTTGCTTACTCCACTTGCATATATACATACATTAGTTATCGAAATAAAATTATTCATGGTTACTATTTGGTAATCTACCTGTTCTTGCCTATAAATATGGCTTAAATTAAACGTTCAATAATTTGAAATATTTTATTTTTACGAACCACCAAAGGAAATACTTCATTATGGTGCAAGACGTAAAACTGGTTCATATTGTTGTAATGTCTCCGCAATAGTTGTTTGGCTTGTATACAGCAGGAATATAAGTCAACGCGAATTTTGTTACAGCAGAAATATAGATCAATAATGAGAATTTACACAAGCCATAAGTAATTGAAATGGTGATATAATGTTCATGTTTATGTTCGTACGTATCTAATCACTTACAAAATGTCAGTTAGAACATTTTCTTCATTCAGTTATTTTACCTACTTGATTTAATAACATTAAAAGATTGTAACTGAAAATAAAATTGCTTATTTGAAAAATAGGTTTGTTATGACCTACATGGGTCTGTAGATATCTCTGTTTTATTTTGTATATTATTAATAATACAATAATTTTTGCCAATATGTCGTAGATATGTAACTTCATACGTATCGAAATGAAGACTAATATATGAGTTAGAATCTTGTGCGATTTTTGTCTAAAGAAATTCGACATTCAAATGTAACACATGAATACTCACTGCTTAGCAATTAAATTTTGT
Source organism: Leptura quadrifasciata (assembly GCA_963675555.1). Lineage (NCBI taxonomy): Eukaryota > Metazoa > Arthropoda > Insecta > Coleoptera > Cerambycidae > Leptura > Leptura quadrifasciata. Next base: position 144,562,875 of record OY776675.1, read on the forward strand.
GTATATGTTTAGATGGTGTTCTTGAAAAACAAATTCGAATAATAGTCCTGTCAACAGATTATTGTAGACTACATGAAGGGCGGCAAAATTTTTGACTTTTAATCCCCGACCCTAGGAGTTCAGCCTTGCGGGGGGGACTTCCGGAAGACCCTAAATTTTGACTTTTTTCATGTTTTTCGCTTATAACTCGAAAACTATTGATCCTAGAGAAAAAAATATTCTTACACCTTTCTGAAAACTGACAAAAACTTCTACATGTTTTATTTAAACAAAAAGTTTCCATCTTCAACCATTCTCGAGTATCCGCTTTTGAAAATGCTGTTTCAGATCACATTTTTCGTTATAGTCTGCTCTTAACACCTCAAATCTTCTTTGTAAAATAAAATACAACCAGATCAAGTGAAGAGTATTAAATTGGTTTAAACATTACATATTCTATATATAATTAATGGCTGAAATGATGGATTTCAATACTTTTTGCTGTAATGTGATAAATGGATGCTTGAAGTCAGTACCTAACCTACATTTCATTGCATCCATTTCACATTTTTTTAAAATCTATTTATTGTTGTAAGTTGTTGCATTTGGTATAGTAATGAGTAGCTAGCTACACTACAAAGAGTGGGAAAAGGTAGGTAGATCCTCTTATAAAAAAACAACACAGTATTATGATTTGAACTACTTTTATTTACATATAAGAGCTATTTTTATTTACATATAATTGGCTAAGCTAATGCTTTTTTTAAAGAAAGAAAAAAGCCGATCAATTTTCGGACGGCGGAATAGTTTATGGGGACACCACACCAGTAGAAGAGGAAAATGAATCCTCCAAAGAAACTACTATGTCATCAAATTCTTCATCCTTCTTATCCTCTTTTATGGGAACTTCATTGTGGCAGTTGCCCTGGCAGTTGAGGCATGCTGACAAACAATTTATTGATGCCTTTCTGCATCCGCATGCTCCGGAGTCACAATCTTTTTGGCAATGACAAAATATAAATTGCAAAATTTCGTCATGGGTAGATTTTTGTCTGTTAGTTTAGGCACCAGATCCTCATTTCTCTCCTCCCAGCCAGGAATTCCTAAACCCCACACATGTGAGAGCAGTATGGCTCCCATTCACTGCTGGATTTGGTACTACACTCCGTAGGAATGGTACTTCGTGGTCCCCTCAGTTGGCGGGAGAGTGAAAATGTCTGGCTTGATCGAAGCAACTGGTTTTATAAATGATCGATATCTGTAGTCATCTAAGGATATCTTCTTAGATGATGCACCGTACCATCTAAGGATGCAATTATGTCCTGCTCTTTCGATCGCAGATGTTGTCGATGAAGAGCTGGTAAACACCTCAGCTGCTTCTTTTATAGATTTGTCTTTTCTGTATAATTTGGCAAACCTGACTTTGCTCTTCCTGAAGGCTGCGCAGGTGGTATCGCAGCCTGTGAAAGCATGTAAAAACAGAATGTGCTCCAGCCCCAGCTGCTGCAGCTCGTGTGAAGAATATGCTGCTGTGCATACTTTTCCATACTTTCACGAGGAATATGTTGCGCTGTGGAGGGGATTTCGCTAACAACAGGACACATCCTCGCCACATCTTCGCCTATCACAGCTACTGAAGAGGAAATTGTGGATATAATTACCACATTTACATCATCCTCTGGTTGGAGGGTATTGATATTATTTCCCCCTAGTTTTTCTTCATCAACAGCTTGATGAGAAGGCTCTTGTTGATGGCGTTCGAGAGGAAGATTTCCTGTTTTACAGTGATTTCAGTTTCCATGCACTTCCTCAGTCGATATCCACGATCAGCTACCTTTATACTTTTTGATGTGTTGATGAAAAACCACAGTACAACTTCTTCCCAGATAGTGGTTCTTTACAAATTGTACGTATCTATTACAAATAGATGATATTGTGTTAGCCTCTTTTTGCCAAACGACCTTGTGAATAAGATATCTCCCATCAACAATTATGTCAAGGTTACTGAATTGTACATTCTTTTCGGTTGGTTTAAAGAATCTGTATATGGGCGCCTTATTACATTTTTTCATTCCACTGTCCTTGAAGAAAACCGTAGGATATGGAGCGAACTCACGGCCAACTCACGCATTCTTGAGATCATTGTCTGATTTCTTGCTAACACAGATTCGCTGAAATGGTAGATATGGATTAACTGCAACTTTGTTGTTTTCTATTATGATTGATGAACTCCTAGAAGAAAGAAGAGAGAATTCCATCTTTTCAGCCATGGAAAGAAGATTTGAGATATTAAGACGAAAAATGCGATCCGAAATAGCATTTTCCGAAAATCGGCGAATTTCAGAAGCGGATAACTCGAGAACGGTTGAAGATAGAAACTTTTTCTTGAAAAAGTGTAGGATATTTTGTTAGCTTCCAATAAGGTGAGAATAATTTTTTTCTAGGACCAACAGTTTTCGAGTTATAAGCGAAAAATAAAAAACGTCCAAATTTAGGGCCTTCCGGAAGACTCCACCGCAAGTTTTAGGATGTTTACCTGCTAACTACTCCAAACCCATGCCTGAAGTCAAAAATTCTGCCACCCTCCATGTAGTCTACACCCTCATATTGAAAATTCCTTAACTGGACTATAGCTTAACAAAATCGAAGTAAATCAAAAATTGTAAGGTCTCCCAAACTTAAAAATAAAAATATATTGTCCAAATGAATTATACAGCCCACTTTATGAAAAGTACCAAACAAAAATAGAACAATTTTTTCTTGTAGAAAATATTTTCCAAACATAAGTAGTTTCCTGGTTTTCCAAAAAAATTTTATATTTTTTACTCTTTGCGTGCGATTTTAACATAGACGCGGACTTGAAGCACTTTTATTGTGTTACAATGCTTTAGCTTACCTACTGCTTAATTTATAATATATTGCTGCTTCGGTTCCTGTTTTGACGGTTGCGGTTCGTGTTTTGACTCTGGTCGCGAATTTAATTCGTTCAGTACTTGCGCGACCATTTTCTGTAAGTCCTTTAGCATTTACAATGCCTATATCTTCCTTGATTTCATTTTTAATTTCTTCAGTGGCTGAGAGGATAGCAACATGTTGCACCTCTATAACTTTTTTCTTAACTCTTCTTTTCGTGTCATTTCTTCCTGTTTTACCTCGTGAAGTTTTATTTCCAGGCTCGTTTCCACGCGTTTCATCATGTTTCTCAATTCATCTTTGTTTTCTCTACGTCATCGTTCTTGATCTTCTTTCTCAAGTTGTTTTTCTTCGTGACGTCTTCTTTCTTCTTCTTATGCACGTCTTTTTTCTGCAAACATGTCTTGTATTTGTTTTTCAGCAGCCATGCTTTTTGTTTCCATCATAAATTTCCCGAAACGGCACTAAAAAAATCTTATTTAAAGTCCATATTAGGTATAACAAATATTTCCACAAATTCCAGAATAGAATGTCCTATAAATTTTCTCAAAATGTCACAATAGGTCTTATTTAATGTCTATACCACTTTCCAGTTGAAGTAACTTAAATAATTACACTAATTTCTAAATAGAATGTTCTAGAAATTTTCTCAAAATGTCACAAATAGGTATTATTTAATGTCTGTATCATTTTCCAGTTCACAGAATTAAATTAACTGCGCTAGTTTCTAAATAGAATGTTCTGAAAATTTCTTCACACTAGCACAAATAAGTCTTGTCTAATCTCTATATCACTTTCCAGTTCAAAGCATTTTACTGTCACCAGTGGTTTTCAAGTAGAACACTCTCGAACTTTCTCGAATTCTTCAGAAATCCTGTTGCGATTCCGCTTCTGACACTAATTGTTATGTTTTTACGCTCTGTAATAAACACTTCCAAGCGTAGGTTGAATAATTGCAACACGAATTTTCATTAACCACTGATTTATTAATCATTAAATTACAATAATTAGTCCTTATAATAACACACTAATTATAACTTTGATCTACTATAGACTCACTACTATAATTCACAACTTGTTACTGTTCTTTATCTTATCTGATCACTTAACTCATTCAGAACTGTACTGAACTGACTCAAATACGTTGGTTCTGCTACTTATATATCCGTGGCGCTTATTCTCGATTCATTCCATTTCATTCCAGGCTATTCCAGACTGTCATTCGGGATGATTCTAGCTTATCCATGATAATGGCACCAACTCTGGCCAACTGTACACTGTAACACTATAAAGAATTTGTTGTCCTACACAGATGCGCTTCTTTAGTCCAATTAAAACTTTACTCTGATAAGGTGATGGTGGGAGGTGGTCATACATTTAATGCTTAATTTCTTCTATAGATAAAAATCTGCAGGAAAGAAATAGATATTTTTAAATTAGATGCAATACAGTGTTGTTGATTTTCATAATCGAAGAAAAAACAAACGGGAGGAAATGTATACTTATAAATACAAAAGAAATAATTACTAATTAATACAGAAGTAAGCACGTCTTCCTCAATTATTTCTATGAGTTTTATGTTTTGATGTACAATGTAGATGATGAAGCAGACGTCAGCACACAATATAGGGAAGTATTTTTTTTAAACAAGCTTAGTGCACTGTTGTTAATTAAAAATCAACTTTCTAACTAAAATATCTATTCACATTGATAAATCAGGATGAAATTTATCAATATTTCACTTCATTAGTAATAAAGCTATATGTAGGAGTAACACCGGATGCTCAAGCCCATCCTTGAAAAGAACCATTATACAAATCTGCTCTGAAATTACGTCCGTTCAAGGAAACAATTCTAAAGTTTCTTGTAATTAATTGATTTAAGTATAACCGTTTCCCCTTATGCATAGCTCACCAAAGAGAAAAGAAACTAGAATCACAAGACATTGAGTAATATGTAATTACATTGAATTAGCTATTGTTTTGCCTATTTGAAATAGTAAATACATTTGTTTACAAATGGGAAAAGTTAGTTGTTAACCAATCCATTAGCAATAAGCCTTTTAAAAACTTCGACATTTAAATTCAAATAAAGCCTAGCTCAATTTGTTCGTCTAATACTTATCCTACTTTCAGTAGTATATTTAAATTGGGAGTCCATCGTACGAATAACGAGTATTATGGTCTCCCAGTGGAATATTTTGAAACTTTGATATAGTGGAGTAATATTAAGCCAAATATTTTTGAGAATGAAGGTAGTTGATAGAGGCAATTTTTTTTAATAGAGGAAAGTTGAGGAATGACCCGTTATCGCATGTTTGTTGGTTTTATGAGGTTATGTTAAAGTTTTGAGCTTTCTAACTGCCATAGTTTTGTTTCCCTCTCAACAACAAAGATTTTGAGACCTTACCTGCTCTGATAGAACCACAGATATATTAAAAAAATTCAGGCACGGTGACCATTTTGTTTGAAGTAGCCGACGACTTCGACCACGATAAATATCAATTTTGTAACTCATGGGACCCGACTAATGATTTTTTAAAAAGTGCTTTTTATCAGATGCTTAATATCATTCCACTAATACCTCTATACCTATAATCAATTATATAGACATTTAAATTTGGTCTGAAATAAAAGCAAGTAACACAAAAGTATTGGTTTTGTATTATGTGTAATTATTATTTCAGCAAATATAATCAAAGCAAGTCTTATTATTCTAAAAAATTTATCAAAGGATTACAAAATAGGATAGACGTGTACAATTGCAAAGTATGGAGCAATTTGTCGAAAAAGAACGAGAACTAGATACCTCCAACAATAACAAAATTGGATTAACTTAATAATGAGTAAGTATTTGTTTGTAAACTGACGACCACCTGCACACTTGGCCCTGAAACACATTTAGTTAAGCCCCTGATAATAATATATTATTGAAATTCATTTAAAGCTTGCAGAAGAAATTCAGCACCATTCATTAAACATATTGTGCAAAGATAGTCCTACCTACATAACATCGCTACGAAATATATATAAATTGGGTACGATCAATTTAAAAATCAGGTTAATTACGTCATACTTAAACAATAAATATTATAATGCCTCCAGCTCCATCCACAATATTTCAACCAATATATACAGTATGCGGCAAGCAAGTGTGTACGTCGGGCCGCGATTACCTGCAAAATATATGGGCAACCAACTTGCACTGCTCGCAGGTGTGATTCCAGTATTTACAGGTATTTATTAGTCAGGCAGTCCCAGAGTCACTACTACGCTGTTGTTCGTTGGGGGTGGGCGCATGTTCAATTGATCAATTCATGATGTATGCGTGTGTCACAGCATCTAAAAATTTTAATTGTTCTCATAAAGTTTATAAAGATCCGAATGACTCGGCCCTAAGCAGCGCTATAAAGAATGTTTTTAATATAAAATGCATTCTTAAAATAACAAAACAATTTTGAAACGATAAATAAAGAATTTTATAATAAATGTTCAAATCGGTCCCCTTCTTGAGCTGATCAATTGAACATTGACCTAAAACAATCATAGAAACTTCTTCTGATATTTAACAACATACTTGGGCTAATTTGTTTGAAAGCGTTTGCGACCTTCAACTGCAACTTCTCGAGATTATTATCCCTGTTCTCCTAGAAGCCATAAATTTTATATTTTATAGGGCCCCATAGAAAAAGTAACTTAATTATCTGGATTTTTTCGCTAAAGTGATAATCATCCATTTTATTAAATTAATAATGTAAAATATTCTTCAAAACAAACGCTTATACGCTTCTGCTTAAAGTAGAATAAATGTAAATACTTTCATATAGCATGCGACAAGCTGCAGCCGTCTCGATTGAGCCTCCACCAATTTGTATATATCATTATGCATTCAATCTGTTTAGTGCCTGTGAATATGAAATATCTAGATACCCTAGAATACCCACTTGGCTGACGCTCAAGTTGCAAAATTTGTAGATTAGTTTTTTAATTTCCCATTTATAGTTATTTATTGTATAAGTGTTTTAGATAGCGTTTTATCCAAGAAAGTTTAAACTTGAGAACGAAGTAAAAAGAGAACAGTCGTCAAGTTTGCTTATTTTTGAATAGATTTTCAAGTCGTCTGCAAAAAGTAAATGTGTGGAGCTCTACTTAGGGATAGGCAGTTTATAAACACCAAGAATAAAAGTGGCCCTAGGTTGGATCCTTGAGGAGCTTCAAATGTTGCGAAAAGTTCTGAAAATTAAATCCCCCATATTCAATGGACTGCTTTCTATTGAGTAAGTAGGACTCAATCAAAGATAGCAAGGCTTCTGACACTCCAATTGAGTTAAATTTTAAAGGCGTAAGCAAGGAGCTTTTTGGAAGTCGTATATATGGCATCTACTTGTCCTAGTGAGTTCAGTGTGTCGGAAATATACTGTGTAATGCAAGCTAGGTTTGAGAAGGTCGATATTTTTTCCATAAAACCGTGCTGGTAAAGAGACCTTTGATTTCGCGGTAAATATTTTTATAAACAATAATTTTCAAGAGCTTCCCAAAATTGCAAAGGATAGCAATAGGCATATAGTTAGTTGTTAAAGAGGGCCTCCAGTTTTGAGGAAGGGGCATAATTTTATTGTTTTCCAAATTTCTAAATGAATACCTGATTTTAAAATAAGATTAAATAGAAAAGGCAATGATGTTACAAACGTGTAGATAAAACTAGGTGCATTATTATTTTAATTTTTTTGTTATATTAATTATGTCCTGATCTGTAATCGGTTTGACGTGCACGTGAATTATTTAGAGACAGAAGGGAAACTTTGTGGGAGGGATCAGATTGAAGGTATACATCTGAAAAGAAGCTGGCGAAACGTTTCATAGGTAGTGTTATTGTAATGTACAGAGCCTGAAATTCTTGATCCATTATTTTCAGTTTATACAAATGACCAAAACTTAGAAGGATCAGAGTGAATGTTTTTCTCAATATCGTGAATGTGTGCTTCATAAGCTGCTTTTATTTGTTGTTAAATTAAAGTCCTTAAAGCTTTAAATCGCTCCAAATAGTAGATACTTTTAAATATTTTGTAGTTTTTGTGCACTTTATCTTTTTTTACGGACATTACTAATTATTTCCGAATAGAACCATGGTGGATATGATCAGTTTTTTTGTGTTGTATAATAGTGCGATTGTATTAAAGATATCGTTAACATTGCCATAAAATTGTTCACAAGTAACCTGGAACATCTCGTACGTTAACTGGAAGTTTGCACGTCTGGATTTGTGTTTTTCCAAGTGTCACTATATCACTATCTTTTGATGGGAGTCATTTAATTTAATATCAAAGCTGAGAGTAGGATGGTGAGGGTCCTCATTTATTAGAGCAGAATCATTTCTGCTTACATTGCAAGGCGTATTAGTTAGTATTAAATTAAGGAGCCTACCGTTGTTATTGACACTTAAATTTGTTTGGTCAACATTGATGAAATTAGTAAAATTAACAACCACTTCAGTTTAGTAATTTGTATAAAAAATATTATATATGTATCAAATTGTTATACGCCAACAGTTAAATTCTTAATCGTAAAACAAGAAGAAAAAAACAAAACTGTGCTCAACGATTTTCTTACCAATTTTGTAATCCTGTACTATCTATTTTGGATCCAGTAAACTAACAACGCATCCAAAAAGTTAAAAGTACATGCTATCGACTTAGAAAGATCACCAAATAGAGGCTATTTTGAGCTGAAACTCTAATAACCACCAAATCTGAGCACCTAAAAGACACAAATTGTAATAAAACATGAAAATTAGTGTTCAATTCTTCTTAAAGAAACGTTCTAGAATATAAATGCTAATTACAATGTTTCAGAAATCTTGCTCTTAAAGCCGGAAAAGTTGCTAATTTTGTTTATTTCATTTTAATTAAAATTTCCTATTTCACAATTATTTTTTTAAAATATTTATTTTTCACTTTATATTTTCTATCTTGCCGAACCATAAAAATAATTTTTAAAAACTTATGACCGATATTTAAATGTAAACACCCAGACTATTCCTCTTGTGTTGTAGACAGTATGTCCAGTTAGCCTATTTTCGCAACAGAAAATATTTTGAAGTAAGCCCTGACCGGCCTGAAGGTGGTTTTGATTGGAGGGGTTGTCTCTTTCCAATGTACCATAGATATCTTCTTCAGCTACGGGTGTGGAAAGTGACAGTCTAATCCGATCTTTCACACTAACCTACATCCACCTCTGAAGGTGCATTTGCTTAACCACTGGATTACTTCATTGTTGCGTGTAAGAACCTCAAGCTCTGTACGTTACCGTTGACCGCTAGTGCATGTGGAGTGCTGTGCCATATTATTTTAAGACAATCTAGTGCAATAAGGATCAATATGTTTAATTTAAGGTGAGTGCCTCGACACTTGCAGCACTGGATTTTCGGCTGTGATTTGAGATGCGTTTTGTAGGTCATATTAAAATATAAAAATGATAAAATGTAACAACAATGCAATGTGGTGAATGGAGATATTAATTTTATTTAAATATTACATTCAGTTAAATATGTTAGCTGTAACTAATAAGTTACGGAAATTCTAACTTAAATATTATGTACCTAAATCTGCGAAGAATTTGTATGTGTTCAGTATCTTTTGTTAGATCAAAAATATTTTAATTTATTCTAGTGAAAAATTTTAAATAAAGGAAGAGCCCAAAGTTATTTTTTCTGACACTCGTGCTGGATATGCAATTTGATTGTAAATTTTCGTGCAATTTAGTGATTTTAATAATAAAATATCAAAGAACTATTTGTGAACTGGTCAAGCCACTACTTCTGGCTATTGAAAAACAAAGAATTGTGTTAACCACACTTTTTTCCGATATCCACGGTTGCTTAATCAAAATTTGATTTTTTTAAACATTTTTCCACAGGAATTAAAAAAAAATAAATAACAAAAATAAATACAAGGTGTCTCACCGGGAACTGAATCTGATCGATATAGAGAAAAGTACGCATCAGAAAGTTCTGAAAATTTAGATAATTACTAATGTTGGTGAGACCAATCCAACTAAAATAATTACAAGCAGCTGGCATTTCCGCTTATATCGGAAGTCGATACCAACTTGCTTATTTCAAATGGAACACCCTATATATTTTAGGGTTTTCGAAAAGAGCATAAAATTCTGAGTCGAAAATATGTAGAATATCCTATACTTAAACCTAGCCGTTTCAGAGATATTTGACATTTTATAGAAAATTTGACAGGTGCAACGGTTTGCAAGAACCGTTATAACTTTCTTCGTGTAAAAGATCCTCATTTGCCTCTTGTCACGTAAAAAGAACACAAGGACAACTACGTTCTACAACTGAAATAAATTCAATAATATCATACCAAGTATTCAGTTTCTCGCGTTATATTTTGTCAACTTCAAACCGCGAAAACTTATTTAGGTCAAATGGAACAACCTGTATTTTCTTACGTCAAGTTGTGTAAAATTGAATTCCCTTTTTTCTGATATTAGCATTGTGGGGGTTAAAGTTACAACTTCATGAAATGTTTGCGATTTTATAAGAAATTCATGAATTGTAATCATTTCATCAAAATAGCCATGATTAGAAACAATCAGTCATTACCTTACGTCAATAAATGCCAGCACGTTTAAATTATACCAACGAAAACTTTTTAAATTTGTTTATTATTTATGGAGAATGTAATAAAGTAATATCAAGAACTTGCAGCACATTTGCTACTCGATATCCACAAAAACGCAAAATAACACTAACACTGTAATATGCGTATCAATCGAATTGAAGATATGGCATGAACCAAAATAGCAGAGATAAGATCAATTTAAAATATGATTTCATTTTAATTTAGTAATTGCTCAAAATTCCGCCCTCGAACCTTGACACATTTTTCGCACCTTCGGATTAGTTCCTCATGGGTAGATCTTCTAATTGAATCCTGTGACATGTTTTGAAATGCATTTCTTACTCTCTGTATACAATCTTCAATGGTTGTTAATGGGCTCTCATAAACTTTATTTTTAATAGTTCCCCAAATGAAATAATCCAGAACTGATAAATCGGGCGAGCGAGGAGGCCATAAGAAAGGGCAAGGCAATCCATTGACCATAAAAAGTTTCTTGTAAATAATTGTTACTTAAATATGTGTTATGTGGGGGAGCACCGTCGTGCTGATAAAAAATGTTTCTATGTTCGGCGAAAGGTAAATTTTCTAAATAGTTATTATTCAAATTTTGTAAGATATTCAGATATCTTTCACCTAAAAAAAAAAAACAAAAGCTTACCTATACATATTAGCAGAAGAGAAAATTTAATTTACCGTTCAAATTTTCCTGATAAAATTGTAATGCCACCACTCTATCGTTTCTTATGGCACAGTAAACATTGAACTGCCAACTTTCCTGAAAGTTTCGCTCTCTGAAGATATGAGGATTGGAGTCACTCCAATAATGCTAATTGTGTCTATTAAAAAGTCCATTTTTAGTAAATTTTGCTTCATCTGTCCATATAATATTTCCCAAATAAGAATCGTGACCCTCAGACCTTATTAGAATAAACTCACAAAAATTCTGTCTTCTTAGGAAATCTGTTTCTTTTAATCCTTGAACTATATGGAATGAAAACAGATAAAACTTATGTTTTAATAAGATTTTGTCAATTGAATCCTTGCATAGTCCCGATTCCAGAGCAGCTTGTCTTAATAACATCCTTGGAAATGCACGAAAATATCCCAGAATGACTATTTCAATGTTTTCGTCATCAACAATGGGCTTTCTTCTTTGCATTTTTGCCTTAACAGAGGCAAAATTTTCCAGTATGCGTTTTACAGTGTTTGGTGACGGTTTCCGTTTTTCTGGATATCGAGTAGCAAATGTGCTGCAAGTTCTTGATATTACTTTATCACATTCTCCATAAATAATAAACAAATTTAAAAAATCTTCGTGGGGGTAATTTAAACGTGCTGGCATTTTTTGACATAAGATAATGACTGATTGTTTGTAATCATGGCTATTTTGATGAAATGATTATAACAATTCATGAATTTTTAATAGAATCGCAAATATTTCATGAAGTTGTAACTTTAACCCCCACAATGCTAATATCAGGAAAAAGGGAATTCAATTTTACACAACTTGACGTAAGAAAATACAGGGTGTTCCATTTGACCTAAACAAGTTTTCGCGGTTTGAAGTTGACAAAATATAACGCGAAAAACTGAATACTTGATATGATATTATTGAATTTATTTCAGTTGTAGAACGTAGTTCTCCTTGTGTCCTTTTTACGTGACAAGAGGCAAAAGAGGATCTTTTACACGAAGAAAGTTATAACGGTTCTTGCAAACCGTTGCACCTGTCAAATTTTCTATAAAATGTCAAATATCTCTGAAACGGCTAGGTTTAGGTATATGATATGCTACATATTTTGGATTCAGAATTTTATGCTCTTTTCGAAAACCCTAAAATATATAGGGTGTTCCATTTGAAATAAGCAAGTTGGTACCCACTCCCGGTATAAGCGGTTGTAATTATTTTAGTTGGATTGGCCACCCCGACATTCGTAATTATATAAATTTTCAAAATTTTCTGATGCGTACTTTTCTCTATATCAATCGACTCAGTTCCCGGTGCGACACCCTGTATAAAAGAGAACTGAAAAACTATATACAAAATAACCCTACAAAATTTGTACAATTCTTCTGATGTAAATAGTAATGATAATAATAGTCTTGTGTCTTCTAGTTTAGTTACTTTAACGAAAACAAATTATTTATTTCTAATTTAAAAAATGTGGTTTCAGTCAGTTGTGTAATGCACAAAAAAAGGCAGTTTATGTCTAGGTGGTTGCACAGCAGGCTAACTTCATTATTTCTCTCATTTCCTTTTAACCGTTTGACAATTTTAGATGTAACCTAAATATATTACACATGTCATATATTGTATAATGGTATAACTGTTATTGGAAATATATTTGAGTTATGCTAAGCAAAGGAAGATCATTATCTTCAGAAAAACATTTTTTTCTGTAGGTATGTATGGTAGATATAAAGAAAGATATACTTTTGTTTGTTGTTGCATAAAAGTTTATAATGTATCTAAATGCATGGAGAACGTGTCATAGATTGTTAAAATACAGCAGGAATAAAACAGGGAGGTATAGTAGAATGAATAAGCAGCCATAACAGAGATATATATTTTTTTTAATATTGCATGTATTTGCATATTCAACATTATTTTGAATGTAGAAAAAATTTATTTTTTTATCGGATAAATTAATTTTGTATCTTGTTTTCAATGTTTCCTTTGACTAAAACATCTCATTATTCGTCACAGGCGTCACTTTCATACTGAAAAGATCACTGGAAGGCCTAAAACCTAGAAATTTAATCTGATTTTTAGGAGAAATATTTAAATCATCTTTGAATAAAAATTGATATAGAATGACCACATCCAAAAAGCCACACAGAAGGCAACAATTACCCCAGAAATACTGGAGGTTTAACCACAAAATCACCATATAGTTGAAACCAGAATAGTGAACTCGATGATAACCTATGGATCAGCGATATTGCGGACTGTAATCAATAAGACAGTTAAGTAGCGTACAAATACTTGTCTGACTGTACACCACAGCAGTCATTTAAACTCGTGGTACTTCTTCTACACATATTTATGCAAGGAGAGCTTAGTCAGTGGTGAGCAGACTAAAGCAAGATTCGATCGGCTAAATTTGCGGAAGGCCATGAGGATAACAGGACGCCTTCTAATGACAGGGCGCAACATGCAGATTATATGAAGGGGAGGAGGAAATTTCAGCTCTGCTAATGTTGAGGCGTAGTGTGGTTAAAATTTCAGTTACTTGGAAAGGAAAACCAAAGATAGATAGCTCCAGTAAAGGGCCTCTATCAAAGCTGTGGAGCCTAATACAGATGACAATAGATACAAAAATAACACGGTGGTTATAGCAAACCAGCCAGCTTCTCCACTTACTTCTGTCTATTTAGCTCTTGGTTCCGTATCAAGTATATATCTCGGACATTTCTGTACTTTAATTATTTTGTATTTGCCCAAAATACTACTTCATATCCGAGTCTAGACCGGGTATAAGCATTAAAGCTGCTTCAACATTAACGAAACGTGTCACCACTTAGCGCATAACACGTCCCTCAAGTATCTATATTATAAACTGCTCATGATTTTATATTGGTGATAGGTTTTTCCTAGTTTCTAGTGTAGTTAGAGTTTCGACTGATGTAAAAGGCTTTACATTTCTATGCGTGTTGCGTCTCCATCACTGTCTGTGTGATATTCGTTTTCAGAAATTCCTACAAGGTATTTGAATCTTCATTATTCCGTGAGTTGACTTACATTTTCTCTAAATTTATTTTGGAAGGCTGAACAACAGTTATGATGGAAATTTGTTATCGACTTGCTTTCAGCTTCAACGAGAAGATGAACTTAAGTTGCTGATAATTTAAGCAACAATCGCGCAAGGTAAAATTTTACTTATTTATTGCCCAGACAGAAATCCAATAAAATAATAGCAAATTTGTTCTTAGGGCAGGCAAATAGAATAGAGATGAATGCGAGCGAGTCTACAAATTAGGAACATGTAATCTAATGCAACTTACAATTTCAGAGCAGTCAATAGTGCCATTTAAAGTCTTAAAAAGGAATATAAGAGAGTGATACACCCGACGTAGTTGAAGATCGCTTGTTTTGAATCTATGTAATAAGTCACAATGTGGAAAACCTCTATCTGGATAATTTCCAGAACTTTTGAACCAACTTGAACTTTTCGTCAAATTCTTTACAATTACCTACAATTGCTGAAGGCGCACATGGCGCGTGCCATGGCTTATTACGATCATTGGAAGATTCGGGTGAACGCTGAGAAGTCCGAAGCGATAATCTTCACGCGTCGGTGAAAATCATAACACCCATTTCGATCAGGGGAAACAAAATCCCAACCAAGAGATGCGTGAAGTACTTGGGGTTAAGACTTGACCAAAGACTGAGGTTCAATACCCATATAAACGAGACAATACGGACGGTCTACTCCCTGTCCAGGAGTCTGTATCCGCTTATGGTCAGGGGTAGCAGACTTAACCGACAAAATAAAAAATTGTTGTACACAATGGTGGTCAGGCCATCCATCACATACGCGGCACCGGTGTGGTGCAGCATACCGGACAATAAAAAAACTTCAAGTGTTTGAGCACAAATTTATGCGCCTCATATCGAATTCTGGAAGGTACACCTCCCTCAGAGACTTATACGCACGTTGTAACGACATAACCCCGATAGCGGACTACGTCTAACATATCTCTCAAAACTTCTATTCGTTCAAGTTGGGCGATAGTCCGCTAACAAGACACATAACACAAATTAGACAGCATAATGCCGCATTTCGGATTAAACACCCCTTACCATACCAGACATTACCGATTTCCCGGCAACCTCTATAGTCAAGCTTCAACAACTATAACTTTCGCTTACCCTATCTATCTTTACTAATATTTCGTGTATTTGCCTATCTTTAAATCTTTTCTGTCCCCCTCTTCCTTTCTGTTTGTATCCTTTTTGTCGCGTTTATTATTCTTGTTTCTTTTTGTGCATTTTTGTCTCTAAATTCACTTCTTGTCACGAATCTCTAGCAAGTTAAAACATTATGAAATCAAAATTCTTAAAGCTAAAAGTTTAGGCCAGCCTTGCGCAGCCCGGCGTTCATACGTTTCGCAGAAGGTATCTCGTTTAAATTGAGGTATCTGCGTCAATTGAAAAATTTAAAATTTTAAAAAAGTGTTACAGTGAACAAGTTGTTTAAAGTATGTGTAATTTTAAGTTTTTTAAAATCTTTTATATTTGATGTTTTTAATGGTATTACCTATTTTTTTTTTGCTTTGCTAAAAGGTGTTTAGGTTAAGCCTTAAAATTTGATTTTAACCAAGCCAGATCCAGTCCGCCCGGCCTTGCAATCGACCACTGCGATCAGTGCGGTGGTTGCACGGCCGGTCCCCATACATAAACTAATGTTTTGGAGTGTATCCAATGTCGATATCATTTATAAAAATATTATATGACAAAGGCCTAAGGACAGAACCTTGGCGAACACCTGATGTCTCTGAGATATTTATAGACCAAAATGCACATTCAGTCGTCTATTTATTAAGTAGGATTCAAAAAAGTTTAGGAAGTTTTCAGTTAGTCCAAATTCGGATCATTTCAGCAAAATTCCGTGGTCCAGTCTATCGCAGGCTTTAGAAAAATCCATATAAATGACTTATAGTTGGCCTCCAGCATCCAAATGTTCAGCTATAAACTGAGTAATGCATACCAAATTGTCGGTGGTAGAGCGAATCCTTGTTGATTGAGGCAAATTTAGGATTTGACGTGATCCAAGAGAATATCATATATACGGTTTCAAATAATTTACTAAAATTGGACAATATTATTATTGGTCTATAGTTTTCAACAGCACATCTATCATTTTTTTTAATAGCGGACAGACTGTAGATATTTTCCAGACTTCTCGAAAAATAGCTTCATAGATAAATTTAAAATACTAGCTAACGGTTTTACAAATAAAATGGGACGATCTTTAAGGGGAAAGGCTGGAATACCATCAGGGCCTGTAGTGTTTTTAAAGATATTTGTGTTTGTCAATTTTACAGAATTTTATCGAGTTCCTGATAACAATATAGTCAATTAGATTACAAATTCTATTACCAGGTGGAAGCCAAGTGTCAAGGCGGGACGCCGTAATGTGGACAGAATCCAATATTAATTATAGCGAAAAGTTCTGCCCACATAAAACTGAATCAGAATTCGCTCTTCATATTTACTTCTCCGATAACCATAACAATGGTAATCTCCTGTTTGTAACAATGTTGAGAATGATTTCTTAGCCTTCGTAGAACGCTTCCAAATCTTTCTTTCAGGAAGAGTTGTACATGTATATACTTATAACAAATTTATTAATGTTAGTTTGACATTGATCTTTAGGAACATCCGACGGTTGACAACTATGTCTAGTTAACCTAACTTTGCATAGTGAATAAATTCCCACTTTCCGTAATAGTACATGAAACCATCATGAAGGCAACCTTTATCTGTTAACTACCATAATCATTAATCATTGCCATATTTATAATGCAAAAATGCATATTAGCGCTCCCTATAGCTTTATTTCCAACAATAAAACATACCTTTTAAAAGTTTTATATATAATCAAATGGAATGTTGCCAGTATGTCACGATTTCACTCTGGCACAAATTAAATAACACAAATAAGTATTTAAAAAATAACTTAACTCTAAGTAGACTTATGTAAACACCCTGATTATGGCATTAAAATTCATTGCGCTGTTTGCTTTAACCTTTCGGTGGTCGCACGTGTTCAGATACATATTATTATGAAACGTTACAGTCTTTGTTGTAATCCAATACACTTTCGAAGAAATTATCAATATTCGCAAGAGCTTGAGAAGGTCATTTATAATTTCAACAAAGACATTAACCTTACGTGTGTGGTTGAGTCAGAACTTATCCAACATTATTACAGTACAGTATTACTATGCCCACTTTTATTCCCGGCTGTCATATGGCATCATGTTTTGGGGATTGTCGCACAATGCAAATAGAATATTTAAGTTACAAAAAATGGCAATAAGAAATATAGCGAATGTTTCACGACAGACTTCATGCAGGGATTTGTTTAAAAAATTTCATATTTTACCTCTAGCCAGTGTATATATACTTAAAACACTAATTTATGTTAAAAATAATATTAATATATTTTCCACCAACAATTTCAACCATGAATATGACACGCGAGGTAGTAATAACTTAGTGATACCACGTCATAGCTTGACTACATATGAACACAACCCATTATATATGGGAATTAAATTATATAATAAGTTATCACTTGAAATAAAGAACAACAATTTTAATCAATATAAAACCAAGCTAATAATTATGCTTCACGAGAAATCTTATTACTCTGTAAATGATTTTTTAAATGAGTAGTCAAATAATGAACTTTTATATTTATTAGCAAAACAGCTATTTTGTTTATTATATTTGTTATTGTTTCATTTTGTAAGCATATATGGTTTATTTATGTTTATTTTATCTTGTATAATTGTCTTATTTTTGTATTTTTTTTATTCATATTTTAACCATTGTATTTTATATTTTTATTTTCTGAACTGTATTTTCACTTTGACTTGTCTTATGCCATTTGTATGGTCTTTTGGACAATAAACATTATTTTTTTTTTTTGTTTACAAAAAACCAGTCACCCTACTCTGTGGCTCCGACCCTCACAGAGGGGAGCTGGTAATACCAATAGCCACTCCCCACGCCCGTGGGGTGAGTGACTACCGGGTCCTAGAATCGTGTGCCCTAAGTAGACGCAATGATCCGAGGATGACAGCCTTCTGCATTCTGCCGGCTAAGATCTCTGCCGAATCTCGGCATGCCGGTATGATCTTTAGTTCTGAAAGCAGCGTCTGTCTCATTCCACCGAGGGCTTCTATAATCAGTACCACTATTTTAACAGAATGGCCTGGATAAAGCCTGCGGAGTTCGAAGAGCAAATCTCGATATTTTGTCCATTTTTCCTCCTCTTTCAAGACAATGTTGCTCTCAGCGGGAGCCGAGAATTCCACGACATACATTGTCTTGAGTTGGTGGTCGAGGAGTACTATGTCAGGCTTGTTGGCTTGTATTTTCCTGACGGTGGGAAACGAGTAGTTCCAATAGATTAGGCACTTCTCATTCCCCACAACGGACTCAATATCCCCCGGAACGTAAGGCAGCACTGGTGTTTCGTCTATCCCATACGAGTGCCTTAGATCATAGTAAAGCACTCGTAATGCTGCGTTGTGTCTATGAATATAGGCCGAGACTGCGTATGTCGGGCAAGCCGACAGTAAGTGCATTACAGTCTCCGGCGCCTTGCGGCAGGCCCTGCAGCTGACATCAGGGACCTCCATACCCATGACACGACGTCGATAGACGAGAGTGTTAAATACACCATCCTGGCAAGCCATTATGAATCCCTCGGTCTCAGACTTCAGCCCAGCTGACCTTAAGAAGGCGAAGGTCAGCCTTTCGGATAAGCCGAGGTCTTCTATATTTTTATAGAAGACCCCGTGCAATGGCTTATCCTTATGGAGCTGCAGAAGGATGTTGTGTTCTGCAGCTCTAATGTGGGCTTTTAGTCGAACGGGTTCCAACTCGGTGACAGAGTCGGGGTTTACCCGCTCGACGTCGAAGATGAGACCAAGTTCATCGGCTGCTCTCCGTGCTGCCTTAAAGAGAAAAGCTCCTACCTCTGCATTTTCATGGTCTCGGACCATGCAGAGGAGGGGATCCGAACTCCTGATGACCTTACATGCTCCATCCAGAACCATCCTGCTATGGAGACTCTCCAAGCTCAAGAGTCCACGGCCTCCCCGATGTCGTGGGAGATATAACCGTGGAACGGACGATTTAGGATGCAAGCTCCTATTGAGATGCATCTTCTTGCGGGTTACTACATCGAGTTGACGCAGCTCTTCTCTAGTCCACTTCACTACTCCGAAAGAGTAGAGAAGGATCGGAACGGCAAGCATATTTGTAGCAGACGCCTTGTTCTTCCCCGACAGTTCTGAAGACCAGATCTGTCGGAGTAGGTGCTGATACTTGCCGCGGAGAGCGTTTTTCACTACACTCACTTCTTGGGTGGAGCGTTGCTCGACACCCAAATAAGTGTACGACTCTCCGGCATCTAGATGGTGTAAGATGCTTCCGTCCACGAGCTGCGCGTCCTCTCACATTATTATTGTTATTATTATTATTATTATTATTATTATTATTATTATTATTAATGTTCTGAAAGAATAATTAAGGATTACAGGATTATATTTCAGATATACTCTTGTTTTTATTGCTCCAGGCAGAATGACACTTCTAGAGCTGCTTAAGTAACAATCCTTTTAAAAAGAAGTACTTGTGCTAATTTAAAGATTAAGATAAACAGCCTTGATCTCTTAAGCATATCGTATAACATGTCTGGTTTCGAGGATTTCAACAATTTCATCATCAAACGTATTTTAGTAGAATTTGTTTAGTTGAGAGAGAAACATTAACTACTTTTAATAGGCAAATCTCGGCAATTGCTTTCCTTGTTCTATCCAATGATTTGTAAAGTTGTTTCTTGATTTTCTTTTGCGTTGATTATTTTGAAAGTTTATATTTATTCGACATTCGTTTACGAAACTTTTCTTCTTATGTATTATGTTATAAATAATAATAATAATAATAAATAAATAATACCTTTATTTCCATAGACTTTTACAAGCATTAGAATATAGTCAAATTGGTCAAGTTACACAAGACATATACATATATAAATTTGTCAATAAAAAAATAAATTAGGTACAGAATAATGTAAAAGAACAAACAAAGCATGACTAACAAACAAGAAGTTTCAAATTATTAACTTTACAACGGGAAAACGAAAACAAACTCAAGGAAATATTTCGTCGGTTGTCAGCTGGTATTG
This sequence comes from Leptura quadrifasciata, assembly GCA_963675555.1. Lineage (NCBI taxonomy): Eukaryota > Metazoa > Arthropoda > Insecta > Coleoptera > Cerambycidae > Leptura > Leptura quadrifasciata. Next base: position 144,583,332 of record OY776675.1, read on the forward strand.
GTAAAATTAGTCCCTAAATACTCATCAACTGAGTAAAACGAGTGTTTGAGTAAAAGTGATTTTACTTCTCTTTTAAAAAGATTAATGACATTTATTTTCTTGATATGCACAGGTAATTTATTGAATAATTTTATAGACCATAATTTGGGACCTTTTGCAACGATGGATAGGGTGTGAGCTGGTATGTTGAGATTATAATTCTGTCTCAGATTTTTATTTATGTCATTTCTGCTATTAAATTGCTCCAAGTTTTCTTTTACATACAATATACAGTTGAGAATATATAGAGATGAAGCAGTTAGAATTCCCAGTTCTCTGAAAAGAAGTCTGCAAGAATGACGAGGAGATTTAAAGGACATAGTACGCACAATTTTCTTTTGAAGCGTGAACACTTCGTTAAATCGAGAGCAGTTATCCCAGCAGATTATACAATAATTTAGACAAGACTGTATATGAGCAAAATAGTACATTTTTAAAATATGGATATTAACAAAAGAACGAAGCTGCCTTACGACAAAGCAGTGGGTAGATAACTTATTATTAATAAAGTCTACGTGCGTTCCTCAATTTAAAAGAGGATCCATAAAAACTCCAAGGAATTTAGCGCTATTGTTTTGTTTTACAGAACAGTTACCAATTCTAACCAACATGCTATAATCTGGTTTCTTGGTGGTAAAAAGTAAAAAATCTGTTTTTATATTATTCAGTGCAAGACCGTTACTCTCACAGTAAGTTTGCATCGAACTAATAGTGTCACTAGCTTTATGGCTGAGTTCGTTTATGTCATTTGAGTTAACCGCAACGGTGGAATCATCTGCAAAAAGCGTTATAAAAACATCTTCTATGTGTAGCACGATATTGTCAATAAATAAAATGAATAATAAGGGTCCCAGAATACTCGCTTGAGGAACGCCCGTAGTAACCTTGAGAGAATCAGACGTACCGGTTTTACCAGCATCTCTTAAGACAACAAATTGAGTTCTATCTCTTAAATAGGACTCTATCCAAGTTAAGGCTGGACCACGGATTCCATAATTTTCGAGTTTATCCAGTAGTAAATTGTGGTCGACCGTATCAAAAGCACGTGTCAGATCAAAAAATAAACAAGCCGATTTTGTTTTGTTTTCAAAGTTGTTTAAAATATAGTTGCAAAGAGTTAGAACAGCATCTTGTGTTGATAGACCTTTCCGAAAACCGAATTGATATGATGATAATAAATTCTGACAAGTAATAAAGTTGTTTAATCTGACATAATAGGATTTTTCAAATGTTTTTGAACAGGCCGATAGTAGAGCAATACCTCTATAGTTTGAAATTAAGGTTTTATCATTTTTCTTGTGATTGGTAATATTAAAGATGTTTTTAGAATATCTGGAAAAGTCCCCTCAATAAAGGATAGATTTATGAGGTACGTTAAAGGCTCAACAATGTATTCCGCTACTTTATTTAGGAGTGAACACGGTATCTCGTCATAACCTGATGAGTTTTTTGTGGAAACAGATTTTATGACATTTAGCATTTCGTTTGAACTGAACGGGAACAGAAAAATTGCATTGTGGTTAAAAACCTGTTTATTATCACTCAAAATATGGGGCATATTTTCCGTTAGTGTTTTTATGGAGTTGATAAAAAAGTTATTGAATGCATCTGCAGCACTTTGCAAGTTGTTTATGTCATTGCCATCCGTGGCAACAAAGTTTTTAGGAAGTTCCTTTTTATCATCACTATTCTTGATGATTGACCAGGCTGCTTTAGATTTGTTAGTCGAATTAAGAAATTTAACTTCATAATAATTTTTTTAGCCTGTTCAATTTTAACACGATGATTTTTTTTTAATACCTTATACTTACCTAAGATAAACTTCGTTATCTTCTGATAATTTGTAGATTTTGTGTAAGTCTCTTAGGAATACTCCTTCATTTATAATTTCGTTTGTGATCCACGGTTTATTGTTTTTATTTTCATTTTTTTTGATTTTACATAATTCTAATGGAAAAGCCCTATCCATCAGTTCCAAGAAGGTATTATAAAAGTTAGTGAAACTAGTCTCACAACTTTGCTCTTTAGTCATAAAATTCCAATTTTCTTGCGATAATAAATGTGCGATTATAAATGTTATACATGTTTTAACCGCCTTCCAGATCACTTGAACGATCCTCAAGCCTAAATTTTGTGTGAGTACAGGAGACAGGGACGTACAGTTTATAGTGGAGTACGAACCACTTCTTGAGGGGTAATTTATAATTGAAAGTTACTTTGTAGTAGGTAGGGCTCGAACTCGAGTGAAAGCTAAACGCGCTAACCACGTTGCTACCGTCCCCTTTATGGTACTATTGTGTCAAATGATTAAATATACTGGGGGGAGCAACAGTATATCCAACTTTAATTTCTGATAGCTAGAAATTTGATTTAAAAAATAAATAAACTAGATAAAAGAACCTATAATTGTAAGTTATTTTCGACTACATGGGGCGAACTAAGACAATTTCAAGTGGCTCAAGGTCAAGGTTTTTTTTAATGGAATTTCATATTCCGGGTGACCCAGAGAGTACCTCCCCTCACTTTTTTTACAGTTTTAAAAATAAAATTCTGAAATCTGGGAAATCAAATATAGGTATCAACGGCCGGATTTTGACTATTCGGCGGTAAAAAAAATCACTTCCGGTATGGCCGGAAATGGCCACAACTTTCTTATTTTAAATAGCACCCTGTCACTTTTCTCATAGAGCCATAATTACCCTTTCCAACGCTTTTTTCTGATTTAAAATCGGATGAAAAATAACCTTGGAAATGGCATTTATTTGTTATTTCTAGTTAGCTTTGGAAATTTCGAAGTAGACTTTGAACTTGAATAAAGGGTATTTCTCAGCAAATTAAACATGAAATTCTATTTTGTTCATTTGCTTGGATTTAGAAATGTTTTCCCATTTTTCCATTTCATTTTAATTTGTCAATTCCAATTTTTCAAATAGTAGCCTGTATGTTTTATTTTTTTATCAGATAGAGTGGTAAATTTGCTTTAGACTGGGTTTTCCCAATTAAATATTGAATATAAATTAAAATAAATATTAAGCTTTTTGTAGAAGCGGTTCGAATTGTGTCCATATCTTGCAGTGAGTCATGAAAAACACACAAATTGCACACAGCATCTGTCGTTATTATTGAGTGAAATAGAGGCTTTATTCAAAATAAGGTACGATTCACGATACACAAAATGAAAAGGCGAATGTCAGAAAAATGCCCATGCGGCGGCACGTCTATATTATGAAAGATATCCCTATCTTCGTCAGCTATACCGGCAGTATTTTAAAATTCTAGAAAAGTCATTCCGAAATGCAGAAAATATTCAGGTGGCAGGGACAGATTTATAGTAAACGAACGTGTACCCAAATGTTTCTACAAGAGAGCTGGCAAAAGAGATAGATATTGGTGTAACACAGTAAGACGTATATTTTAAAAAAAACATAATTAATTGGATGGAATCTGCGGTAGGTTCTTGAAGAAACATATTCAATGGAATACCAAGTGCGTATTGTAACTATTCTTTTGAATATTTATAATTATTTTATTAAAAAGACAGTTTTAAATGCAACAAATACCAATTGCATCAAGAATTACATGAAAACGATGGAAACAGAAGATTGATCTTTTGTAATTGGTTTACTCAACACGTATACTTAAACAATAGAATTTTATTTAGTGATGAATCTCGTTTTACGAATTCTGACTGGCATATACAATAGACATAATCTACATTATTGGTCTAAAGAAAATTTACAAGAAATGTTTGAAGGTAACCATCAGAATAGATTTGGAATGAATGTGTGGATTGGAATATTCGGTACAAAAATTATTGGTCCCATACTATTTCAAGGACCACTAACAGGCGCGCGTTACTTAAGCTTTTTGCAAAATGAAATAGAAAACGAACTGGATGAACTTTCTTGGGGATATTACCTTAGTGCAAAGTTTGACAACCTGGTAATATCTACTAATAGAAGTATTAGGTGGCCTGCTAGATCACCAGACCTAACTCCACTCGATTTTTTCTTTGGGGCTATTTGAAGGATGTTGCCTTCTGCAACATTAGAAGAACTCCAAAATAAAATTTTAAATGCCTTTGAATCCATAACTCCAGTAATGTTACAAAGTGTTATGAGAGAAACTATTCAAAGAGTGAACAAGTGTTCTGAAATGGGTGGGAGTCATTTTCAGCACCTGTTATAGGTTTGATATTTAGTTGTGTTGTATTGTACTAATATAATATTTAAAAATTTAGTAAGTTGCTGTCCAGATAGGTATCATAACTAATACGTTGGTTTTAATTGTATGAATTTTTGTTTTTTTGCTAATGATTCGTCAACATATTTGTTATATTTATCAAAATAAATTTTCTCTAATTACAAATAAGTCATCATCTTAGTCCATTGGATCAAACTAATTTTTTCACCTCGGCAACGCCCTCAAATTGGCCAAAAACCACTCCCAAAGTGCCCTCTTCTGTGGAGCAGTTTATTTTCCCCAGTTTTTCGACTAACTGTTATTCCCTCGAGTAGAACGGATATTGATATTTTACAGGAGGTGTTTCTGTGAGGAAAGTGGCAAGTGAACAGGGTTGTGTAACCATCCTCTCCTAGGGGGTTGTTTACACCCTTCAAGGGGGGGGAGGAGATTTTTTTGGGAAAAAAGTAACATTTTGTAGGAGGCGTTTCTTTGAGGAAGGTGGTAGGTGACCAGGATTGTGGATTGTTTTCACCCATCTAGGGTGTGAATGTTTTTTTTTCATCTACATTTGACAAATAGTATACAAAATATGTTTATCACAGAGATTTTATAAATCTGTACTTACAGGCATGGTGTGACAGCGGATCAACAAAATCGTAGGCGCTTACAAGGCGGGTTACAATCTTCATTTTCATCCCAATTTTCGTGACATTCAGTACTGTCTTGCATATCGCATGCATTGTCAGTTCTGGGGAATGAACGTCAATACTGTCGGGGATAAATTGTTGGAGATTTATACAAGTATTATCTGAATCATAATGATCGTCTGTTTCTACAGGTGGTACGTCAGATTCATCCTCTATCATAGAATTTTGACACTCGGTACCTTTACAGTTTTTACAGAAAACACTACATGCTAAACCTAATTTCACGCAAGTACACCGCTTGGTACATTCGATTTTACCGGAAGGTCCAATTACTAATGATGTCTAAATTGTTTTTTATAAATCCAGTTTATTTCAGCAATAATATCAATTTACGGTATATTAAATGAAGTGGTCACATTTTCTTGGATATTCCTTTAAAAAGTGAAAACAACCCTCGGGGCTGGTTACACAATCCTGGTCACCTGCCACCTTCCTCAAAGAAACGTCTACTACAAAATATAATTTTTTCCCCTCCAAAAATATATTTTTGACCACCCCTTTGAAGGGTGAAAACAACCCCCGAGGATGGTTACACAACCCTGGTCACCTGCCACCATCCTCACAGAAACACCTCCTGAAAAATATCAAGTTTTTTTTCACAAAAAAAAACCAAATTTCCAACCCCCTAGAGGGATGGAAGCCTTATGTAGGGGTGGCTGAGGTCATATAACAGTTAGTCGAAAGACTGGGGAAAATAAACGGGTTCACGGAAAAGGCTACTTTGAGGGTGGTTTTTGGCCAATTTGAGGGGGTTGGCGAGGTGGAAAAATTGGTCTGACCCCGGGAATCGTTCAGCAACCTCAAAAACGGCGGTGGGGGGGGGGCATCGTCTAGTCCGAATCGCAAACATTTGTCAATTTCATTATAATTCCCGACTCTTTAAATGGATCTGTTTTTCATAGCTTACTGCAAGATATGGACACATAATTAAAAACGCTTCTACAAAAAGCTTAATATTTATTTTAATTTATATTCAATTTTTAATGGGGAAAAACCAGTGTAAAGCAAATTTACCACTCTATCTAATAAAAAAATAAAACATAACAGGGTACTATTTGAAAAATTGGGGTTATGACAAATTGAATTTCCATGAAATGAAAAAATGGGAAAAACATTTCTAAATCCAAGCAAATGAACAAAATATGCCAATTTTATATTGAATTCATTGTGAAAAAACCTTTTATTCAAATTCAAAGTTTACTTCGAAATTTTTTAAATTTGTTTGTTCTTGAATTCCAAAGCCAACTAGAAGTAGCAAATAAATGCCATTTGCAAGGTTATTTTTCATTCGATTTTAAATCTGAAAAAAGCGTTGGAGAGAGAAATTAAAGCTTTATCAGAAAAATGATTTAAGTATGCAAGGTGCTATTTAAAATAAGAAAGTTGTGGCAATTTTCGGCCATACCGGAAGTGATTTTTTTGCCACCGAATGGTCAAAATGTGGCCATTAATAAATATATTTGATTTTCCAAATTTCAGAATTTTATTTTTAAAACTGTCGAAAAAGTGGGGGGTAGGTACATTCTGGGCCACTCGGTATATCAGTACATTTTTGGCCTTCTTCCACACCCATATTATTTTAAACTTTTTATGTTAATACCAATTACAAAGTATCTGTTTGATGGATTCTCACAATTTTTTATCCTGTATATTTTTCAATGTATTGAAGATTTTTCATATAACAGAAGAGAATCTGTTGGCTATAAAAACAACATGAATTCTCTTAGTGTGCTCATTTTATGTTTGCGTCTAGATTTCATCCATAGAACAACAATTTTTCGTGAATTAAAGTAAAGTAAGTTGAAGAAAGAATTGTGAGGAAGTTTAATATAAAATGTTACTTTCAACTTTCAGTAACATCCTTGATTTTTTGCAATAAAGTAATGTTGTACAATCAACACAATTATAATTTATTACGCCATAACTAATCAGACTGATGCTAGACTATAATTATTTTAATAAGATGCTTAGTATATTAATACCATAAGTATATCTCGCGGTGTACAATGTGCTCTTTTTGGGTATAAAACTAGTTTTGTCCTATAATTACCTATAATTATTAATGTTAAACGATATGTAAATTAGGTCACAGCAAGCACTTGCATATTTGACAAAAATGTTAACCGGTTTGTGAGCTATCGTTTCATTCACCCAGAGATATCAGAAATATTGCAATCAGATTCGTAGAGAAGTTTGGTATTATACACTTAAAATAACGTTAACTATTCGCTCGGAAAATGCGAGCTGGAAGTGGAGGGATGTGAGTTTTTTTTACAAATATTGTAAACAACGAGAGCAAAATAAAATTTCCGTTAATCTGGCACTTGTCACGTCGACTTTCGATTAAAGTTGACTGTGAAAGAGTTTTGATTTTGAAGTCATGGCTTCTTTTCTGTTGTTTGATAAAAATCGAATTTTACACATCATTTTCGAAATCTACTCCAAAAGACATGTCCTATAACAAAAACACTTGAAAGATGAAATATTATTCAAATAATTTGAGACCTGTTACATTCATCTGAGGCATAAATTAACCAAGATATAGACAAAAGTTCACAAAGAGTAAATATTCTTGAAAATTCAATGTTGTTCAGTGTTACATGTTTTGTTTTCCAACGTTTCTTGTATGTTTTAATTTATTATAATAACATTTGATTTTTAGCCACCTTGACAATGCTAATGTACTTGTAAGATTTACCGCAATGTCGTTAATTCCATCAGTAACTGAACAGACTAATTAGATTTTCTTATTTTAAAAAAATCTCTAAACAACACACGATATCATAAAAATCAAGACAGGAAACCCATTTTTTATTTACCCTACTTAAAAGATATTCATTTGTCTTTTATTTTTGTTCAGTACAATTGATTTTAGACAAAATACGATAGGTACAGCATTTGTATTCGACAAAAATAAAATATAAATGAGTATCTTTTAAGTAGGGTAAATAAAAAATGGATTTCCTGTCTTGGTTTTTATGGTATCGTGGCTTGTTTAGAGATTTTTTTTAAATAAGAAGAATCTAGTTAGTTTCTTTAGCTACTGATTATGCCCCAAAAAAATATAAGATACAAAGTTACGTACCGGAAGACTTTCGATATCACGGCACACTAAGCATCAATATCTGCCAAGGTTCATGTCTTGGCCACCTAGACTTAAAACAATAAAATAGTTATTAACTGTCATTTTAAAAACAAATAACATGTTGCGGTAGATGGTTGAAGAGATAATTTAAAGACGAACCAGATAAGCAAAAAATATATACAAGTTACCATTTAAAATAACGAAATTTGGATCACTTCCGCTTAAACCGGTAGTTAAAGAAAATGTTTGATAGGCTCAAAACAAGGATAATTATGTAATACACAACTCTCCCAAAATTCAAAATTTTAACCTCTTAAATAGCAAAGTTACAGAGTGTCACATGTCTCATGTGTCACCCGGTATACGGCAGTGTTAGTGTCTATAACCCTTGCGATTTTTAAATCATCAACATATAGAAAAATATACCAGTATAATGATAATTAGATGTCATTACAAACACCAGAAACATAAAGAGGCCTAAGTTGGGCCCTTGAGTAACACCGCATCTTGAATAATCTGTGTCTGACACAAATTGAACAAAATTCATAACATTTTTCAGGATACAGCGATCATAAAAATACATGTTGGCTGTATACAAAAAAATATAAAATATCTCAAAAAACTTTTCTTTATTTGGAATTAACGCTATAGACCTGTAATTGTTAATAACAGATTTATTAGCTGCCTTAAATAGTGGACAAATTTTTCAAGATTTAAAGCAGTTTGGAAAAACACATTTAATTTATTTTCTTTATATGCATTATTCATATGAGGATCTACATCGCTCCGTAATATATAGTAGGGAACCGAGACATCTGAATTTCACACCTTGTGTACCACTATACAAGTCGTAACCGATGAATCAAAGAAGTTTATATATTAAAACATTTTTTTCAAATTTTGCTTACTTTTCAAGAACTGAGTTGTTAAAGAGACCGTGTATTTGCGCACTCGCCTATTGTATTAGTTCTGATGCGTCGCGTCATCAATATCACCTAAATTACTATTAAATTCAGATCAAAATAAAAATTTAGATGCAACGTTATAATTTTTAAGGTCAAGGACAATATCTCTATACCTAATTTGATAATTTTAATGTAATATAAATAAGTAAACTGCAACTTAAGCTTTTGTTTTGAAAGGTTTGACGCAGTGTTTATAATCAAATTTTGCACAAGAATATTTATTTTGACTAATATTTGATATTTTAATATACATATTACTTCTCCCATACAATAATTACTTAACAATATCCATAATGTATTATCAAAATAATTTTTCCACGAATAAATCTGCAGATGTTAATTAAATGTACTATAGCCCAATAAAATGGGACGAAATTTGTCGATTTGGATGAAATAATTCAGAACGGGTTGAAACTTTAGGATAGTTTTTGGGATATCAAAAGTTCCCACCCGTAGACGCCGGCGGAGGGGAGGGGGGCGAAAATAGGTAAAAAAATCGTTTTCGCAAAAAAACTTGGAAAGCATCAATTTTACTGCGAAATATGTACACATGAAAATTATAGGTTGTAGCGTACTTTCCCACAATTAAGCACGGAAATACCATAATCGTAAAAGTAACAAAGGTTATACCTTTAAGGCAAAAATGCCGACAGGCTAGAGGCAGTAATGGCCAACTACAATAGCCAACCGTAATTTGGAAATTACGCTCATTTACCCTTCCCTCAAGAGGTATAAGAGAGACCGCCGAAATGCAGGCAAAAGAGGTCAGTCATATTTCTGTTCTCAAACAATTCACTTCGTATATTTAAACTTAAGATTCGTAACCACTGTTTGTTAAAGTTTTGTTTAATACATAACTCCTTCTGAAGAACATTTAATTAGTTGTACCCACGCAACATAGGTAATAAAAGTCCGCACAATTTCGTTTTCTTTTTAACTTTGTACGACCTATTGGAGCCGAGATAGATTTTTTGAAATTTTGAGTTTTGCGACTTAACGGAAACGCGCGCGTTCTTCGCTAAAATCTCAAAAATGGTCGTTCGGATCGCAAAATGTTTCAAATAAAAGTTGCAGAGAATTCGATTACGAACAATTTTCTTTCATTTTTCATTTCCACTCGGTCAATATTGGCAGAGACATGAATTTTTAAACATCTTTATAGCGCGCCACCAGAACACTTGTTTCATGATAAAATTGATAAAAACTCGAAAACTGTAACTCGTGAACCATTCATCGTATGACTTGGGGCTCACTTTACAGATAATTTCATTCTTTTCAAAAAACCTTTAGTGTCATTATTGCCTAAAGCCAATCAAAAATGGCTATTTGTCAAAATGAAGTTGAAAATGACAATTTTTCATGTTTTTCCCGTTTATCTCCATTCGTTATCAAAACGATTTAGTACAGCCACAAACATATTCAAAATTTTATTCTTTTTAACTTTTATTAGATACACTATATGCGTACGATCTATCGTTTACGAGTTTTTATCATGAAACCAGTGTTCTGATAGCGCGCTATAAAGATGTTTAAAAATTCATATCTCTGCCAATGTTGATCGAAGGGAAATGAAAATGAAAGGAAATTGTTCGTAATCGAATTCTCTACAACTTTCATTTGAAACATTTTGCGATTCGAACGATCATTTTTGAGATTTTAACGAAGAACGCGCGCGTTTCCGCTGCGTCGCAAAACTGTCAAAATTTCAAAAAACCTATCTCGGCTCCAATAAGTCGTACGAAGTTAAAAAAAAAACGAAATTGTGCGGATTTTTATTACCTACAATTTTCATGTGTACATATTTTACAGTAAAATTGATACTTTTCGAGTTTTTTGCAATTTTTTCGACCGATTTTCTCCCCCCGTCCCTTCAGCCGTCGTCTACGGGTGGGGATTTTTAATATGTTAAAAAGTACCACAAAATAAATTCGTTCACAAAATTTCAGCCCGCTATGAACTATTTCATCCAAATTTTCCCATTTTATTGGGCTACTGAATATTAAACGGTATTTTGGAGAATAACTTTACTTATATTTAAAATAACATAATGAAGACGGGTATTATATTCTATATTAATTTACGTATCAGTAATACTTTGGTAATATTTCTCGAAACTCCCAAAGCAATACTGTTTATTTAATATGTAATGGTGTTGTCGGACATCGACAACGAAAAAAGCAGACAGTACGTGCAATGCTAACTGTTTAGTACGGCAAGAATAGCAGAGAGAACGCAAAAGACGTTTGGATTTAACTTACTATAACTTATTTTGTATTGAAGTTAAAGACACAATTTTTTCACTAAAAACAATTATGGTATTTTGGGCGAAATGTTGTCGCTGACCTCTTCTTAAATTTCAATAAACAACAGTCGCTCCTCGATTACTCAAAATATCACTACACGAAAATGACAAGGTCTTATAAACTTGTGATTTACGTCAAGACGGCTCGATGGAAAACAATTTAATAGCACCAGGTTATAGCCAAAGATACTAGCAATACTTTAACAAAAAAAAATTGCCTCGAAAACTTTTTTAATAACGAAGATATGGCTTGAGAAGTATTAAAAAATGAGTATTTCCGATTTCTCGATTTTGGGGTAAAATTGTCTTTTAGGGGGTGTTCGCAATTTCGAATGTCAACGCGACCTCAAAATTGGAATGCGGCAGATGGTTTTCTACGGGAAACCATTTGTTTTTTTAGGTCCTCGACTGGTATAGACCTCTTTTTACAGGCATTTCTCAGACGGCTCGGTTCCCCACTAATATGGCAGTCTTACTCAGTATTCATAACCCTTGCGATTTTTAAATCATCAACATAAAGGAAAATATGCCAATTTTTGAGGATTTTCAGCAGTTTTGAAATACACACTTATCTAAAATTTGATTGAAAATCTTACAAAACGGTCAGGAAGATCTTTCATTAGAATAATTATTTTTCGATATGTTTGTCAGTAGAAAATAAAATTTGCAAGAATTTTAAAATAATAGAAACTAACTTGTGGTTTTATCTAAGCCACTCATTAAATGGAAATAACTAAGGGCGGGTTGTACAAATGTGGTTAAACTTTGAAGTAAATTCAAAATCTAAAGGTGCATATTCATACAGGGAACGACGAAGGCAAACCAACGGTTACAAAGGAATTCGTTCGAGTAATATATGTACGTATAGTGTATACGAGCACAATTGAAACCGTATAAAAAGTAAAAGCCGGCAAGAACAGTCGGCATCTCTTTATTGTTTTTCTTATGACAAGCATTTTTATTGACCTCCGCCCTGTATAATAAAGAGATGCCGACTGTTTTGCAGGATTTTAGTTTTTATACGGTTTCAATTGTGCTCGTATACACTATACTAACAAATACCACCGATCGCGTTCGTTCGCCTTCGCCAGGGTTCCCTCACTAGTCGGTACATCAAAGAAAATTCGGGAAGAATTCATTTGGCCTATTTTCTAGTGCGTATAGTGTATACGAGCACACTTGAAACCGCATAAAAACTAAAAGCCGGCAAAAACAGTCGGCATCTCTTTATTGTTTTTCTTATGACAAGCATTTTTATTGACCTCCGCCCATGTACAATAGCTTTTAGGTTACAAAAGTAGCAACAATGGTAGTCAAGAATTTTTAACCGGGCTTAGGTTGAACTGGAATTGAACTTTGTTTGTACAACTCGCTCTAAATGAGTGTTAATCTAGACCAATATGTTATTTCACTGGGCTGTGAATCTAAAGTAAATAAAATTTATGAGAACACACAATAAATAATTCTCAATTCGGATTTAGGGCAAAACACTCGACCTCACAAGCAGCGCTGAAAGTTGTGAGTGGCATAGTCGAAGGCCTTGTACAGGGCAAGCATACAGCCTTAACACTGTGTGACGTCTCCAGGGCCTTCGACTGTGTCTCTCTTGATATTCTTTTACAAAAATTAAATTATTACGATATAAGAGGTTTAGCCCTCGCTCTTTTTACTTATCAAACAGGGTTCAGTGTGTCAGTTTTGATAATATCTCGTCTAATTTTGAGGTTGTAAAGTATGGTGTCCCCCAGGGTTTATCCTTGCGGCCATCACTGTTCATCATTTATATCAATGATATATGTAACTTCCTATTACCTAGTAATTGTGTTCTATTTGCGACGACACAACAATAATTTGTTCAGATAATAATTTTAATGATTTAAAAGACACATCGAAAGCCTATGAAAAGCGAGCCCAAGAGTGGTTTTCAAGCAATAGGCTTAAGACTCAAAAGCTATTCCTTTCTACCAATAATAAATTTGTTAATGGAGATAATGTTAATTTGCTTGGCATAGTCATTGATGATAGACTGAATTGTAGTTGTCACGTAGATAAATTAAGACACAAATTATGCAATATAACCTTTTTAATTAGAAAACTGAAAGTCACACTTCATATAGACACTTTAAGAATTACTTATTTTTCACTTTTCCATTCGCAAATAAGTTATGGCATTTTGTTATGGGGAAACTCTAGTTTTGCCATAAAAATTTTTAGACAGCAAAAGAAAGTGGCTAGGATAATGGCTAAAGCTGACTACAGAGAACATTGTCGGCCTTTGTTTATTATGTTAGAAATTATGTCCCTACCATCACTTTATATTTATTCTGTTTTGCTTGAAATTCACAAAAATAATAATCATTACACAAAACAATCAAATTTACACAATTATAGTACTAGGAATGCAAATCTATTAAGAGCTCCTTGCTTTAAACTGTCCAAGACTCAAAAGAACTCGTTAAACTTAAAGCTTTATAATAAATTACCGTCACACAGTAAATCTTTAAATGACCACCAGTTTAAAAAAAATATAAAGAAATACATGTTACAGCACTGTTTCTATACAATAGATGAATTTCTAAATTCTACCCATCCAATGTAACTAAATCTTTTTTCTGTTTCGAAACTATTACTGTCCCATCAGTCTACTGGATTTACGACCTCGCTCGCCACGTTACTGACCCAATATTTTATATTTACCTATTTTTCTATGACTTCATTATTGTTATGTATTCCTGTGTCAAGGCACATCTTGCTTCTGTTCATTAGGATGCAGCTCCATGTATTTTATTTATGCACTGTCATGTTTTATTTTTTTGTGAACCTCAGTGTTTGTTTATATACACTGTTATTTTCTAGACTTGCTACAAATGTATTTTTTTACATAAAGTAGTCAAATAAACGATTCTATTCTATTCTAATAGAAAGTTTTTGGTGATAAAATCACGTAAAAAGGATGATTAAAGTCTTACAATGTAAATCTAGAACACAACAATAGAGCCCAATTTTATAACAAATGATTGACATTATACTATCATTAACTTAATACTTCTATAAAAAAATATATAAAAACAAGATATAAATATGGATGTGCAATAAAGTGTAGCAATTAATTAAAAGATTATATTACAACTCAAATTTAAAATGCAAATAACGCAATAACCATCAAGCCTGCATTTTTTTCTAAATCTGTAGCAACTATTATAAATAATTAATATAACACAAAGTAAATTCCTGATTTTTTATTAGTTCCGTCATGCACCACGCACATTAACATTTTCTTATTAGGTATTAATTTCTGGTAATACAATACCTATGTCTGGATTAGGAGCTAATTTTGGATTTGATTTGAAGAAAGTTTATTATAGTTCATATTAAGAATTGTTTACTAAATACCTCGAAGCGTTATGGTCTGTGACTCCACCAAATGTAAATTTAAAATAATGTGAATGCTGTCATGTTTCTTCTATTGTCGTGAGTAAACACAATAATGAGACCAACCACATTCACGTTTAACCAATTATAATGAAAAATAATTACAAAAAGAAGCTAATGATATTGTGGTAAATTAAACACCTGAAACTAATTTTTTGAATTTGTTCCACTTTGTTAAACATATTGTTGAATTAAGATGTCAGACTCGAGATACTCTAAAGAACGTTTGAAACTGATCTCTAATAAAAGTACAAAATCTGTTTGTACAAATTGTAATAGCAAACATATTCTCCTCGCAGGGATAGGTAGGAAAATGAGGGTTATTGCTCTGTTGCTCTCAGATTTAACTAAATCGCTTATGTGAGGCATATTAGTTTTTTGCACACTTGCAATAAATTATGACAACTAACTGACAATGTCACAAAAATTAAAATTAGATGTACACAACTAGATTTTAGCAAAATACCGTTATAAGACTTGTCCTATTTTTTTTGCTCACGACCGTACAACTCGCCCTAAATGAGTGGTAATCTAGACCAATATGTTACTTCACTGGGCTGTGAATCTAAAGTATATAAAATTTATAAGAACAAACAATAGAAAGTTGTTGGTGATAAAGTCACTTAAAAAGGATGATTAAAGTGTTACAATGTAAGTCTAGAAGACAACAATACAGCCCAATTTTATAATAAATAATTGACATTATACTATCATTAACTTAATACTTCTATAAAAAGTATATAAAAACAAGATATAAATATGGATGTGCAATAAAGTGTAGCAATTAATTAAAAGATTATATTACAACTCAAATTTAAAATGCAAATAACGCAATAACCATCAAGCCTGCATTTTTTTCTAAATCTGTAGCAACTATTATAAATAATTAATATAACACAAAGTAAATTCCTGATTTTTATAAGTTCCGTCATGCACCATGCACATTAACATTTTCTTATTAGGTATTAATTTCTGGTAATACAATACCTATGTCTGGATTAGGAGCTAATTTTGGATTTGATTTGAAGAAAGTTTATTATAGTTCATATTAAGAATTGTTTACTAAATACCTCGAAGCGTTATGGTCTGTGACTCCACCAAATGTAAATTTAAAATAATGTGAATGCTGTCATGTTTCTTCTATTGTCGTGAGTAAACACAATAATGAGACCAACCACATTCACGTTTAACCAATTATAATGAAAAATAATTACAAAAAGGAGCTA
The DNA here is from genome assembly GCA_963675555.1 of Leptura quadrifasciata. Taxonomy (NCBI): domain Eukaryota; kingdom Metazoa; phylum Arthropoda; class Insecta; order Coleoptera; family Cerambycidae; genus Leptura; species Leptura quadrifasciata. The sequence continues at coordinate 144,599,273 of OY776675.1, forward strand.
ATGATATTGTGGTAAATTAAACACCTGAAACTAATTTTTTGAATTTGTTCCACTTTGTTAAACATATTGTTGAATTAAGATGTCAGACTCGAGATACTCTAAAGAACGTTTGAAACTGATCTCTAATAAAAGTACAAAATCTGTTTGTACAAATTGTAATAGCAAACATATTCTCCTCGCAGGGATAGGTAGGAAAATGAGGGTTATTGCTCTGTTGCTCTCAGATTTAACTAAATCGCTTATGTGAGGCATATTAGTTTTTTGCACACTTGCAATAAATTATGACAACTAACTGACAATGTCACAAAAATTAAAATTAGATGTACACAACTAGATTTTAGCAAAATACCGTTATAAGACTTGTCCTATTTTTTTTGCTCACGACCGTACAACTCGCCCTAAATGAGTGGTAATCTAGACCAATATGTTACTTCACTGGGCTGTGAATCTAAAGTATATAAAATTTATAAGAACAAACAATAGAAAGTTGTTGGTGATAAAGTCACTTAAAAAGGATGATTAAAGTGTTACAATGTAAGTCTAGAAGACAACAATACAGCCCAATTTTATAATAAATAATTGACATTATACTATCATTAACTTAATACTTCTATAAAAAGTATATAAAAACAAGATATAAATATGGATGTGCAATAAAGTGTAGCAATTAATTAAAAGATTATATTACAACTCAAATTTAAAATGCAAATAACGCAATAACCATCAAGCCTGCATTTTTTTCTAAATCTGTAGCAACTATTATAAATAATTAATATAACACAAAGTAAATTCCTGATTTTTATAAGTTCCGTCATGCACCATGCACATTAACATTTTCTTATTAGGTATTAATTTCTGGTAATACAATACCTATGTCTGGATTAGGAGCTAATTTTGGATTTGATTTGAAGAAAGTTTATTATAGTTCATATTAAGAATTGTTTACTAAATACCTCGAAGCGTTATGGTCTGTGACTCCACCAAATGTAAATTTAAAATAATGTGAATGCTGTCATGTTTCTTCTATTGTCGTGAGTAAACACAATAATGAGACCAACCACATTCACGTTTAACCAATTATAATGAAAAATAATTACAAAAAGAAGCTAATGATATTGTGGTAAATTAAACACCTGAAACTAATTTTTTGAATTTGTTCCACTTTGTTAAACATATTGTTGAATTAAGATGTCAGACTCGAGATACTCTAAAGAACGTTTGAAACTGATCTCTAATAAAAGTACAAAATCTGTTTGTACAAATTGTAATAGCAAACATATTCTCCTCGCAGGGATAGGTAGGAAAATGAGGGTTATTGCTCTGTTGCTCTCCCAAAGAGATAATAACTGTTAGAATTTATTAATATATACAGTACTGGCAGGTACAAAATTTAAGTCGATCCTGTATATTTTTCGACGATGTGATGTAGAAATGAAAAACGAACATTTTTTGTAGCATTTCCCTACGGCTAATTGCAACCAATTTCGTTTTATTGAGCAATAATTCAAAAATAAACTTAAAAAAAGAGGTTTCTTCAAATAGTTCAGTAGAAAAAATTATAATAAATGTTGCCCATTCTGATTGACACACATCTCTATGCACTTTTGAAATGAAATGAAATGCTGGTGTGATAGATATGAAGGCAGTTATTATTCTTTCCTTCATATTTTGTACTGATGTTGGTGTGTCTCTATAAAGAATTTCCTTCACGTATCCCCATAAAAAAATCGATTTTTGTAAGATCTGGGAATCTAGCAGGCCATTTAGTGGGTCCATTTCTTCCAATCCATTGATGAGGGTAGGTATTATTTAAGTGGTCTCTAACTGCATTCAAATAATGTGGTGGATCAGTATCTTGCTGAAACCATATCCTATTTCGAATTCTTTCAGGGAGATTTACCAATAATTGTGGCAGATAGTGTTCCAAAACATGAAGATAAATAGCTCCAGTCAATGTACCATCAAAGAAATTACATGTTCTCCAATAATTCCTTCCCAAACGTTTATAGATCATCTGTGTTAGTTATCAACTTGCATAAAAAAGTGAGGATTTTCCGAAGCATAATAATGGAAATTGTGCCTATTAACAAATGCATTTTTATGAAAAGTTGCCTCATCACTGAATAAAACAGTATTGAAGAAGTTGACATCGTGTTGCATTTCACCTCTGGCCCAATTACAAAATTGTACGCGGTTTTGAAAATCGTCATCAGATAATTCCTGGTGCATTTGAATATGATATGTATGCAACTTATTTGTTTTTAAGATTCGACCCATAGACCGTCTACTTATTCCTACTAATGAGCTCACTTCTCTTTGACTTACATGGGGATTCCCAACCGTTGCTAGCACTACAGAAAACTCATTTTCTTCATTCACAACACGTTTTATTCTTTCGCTTTTTTTATATTCGACATTTTCAGTTTCCAGAAATCTATCGAGAAGGTTTTGGAAGTTGCTAACATCAGGAATCCTTCTTCAGGATAACGTTGGTGATAAATTCTATTGGCAAGTAAACAATTTCTGTCTGACTCGCCCAAAACAAAAGTCATGTCTACAAGTTCCGCTTTGTTAAAATTCATATTGTAAAATTCCAAATATTTTAAATTCAATACAAATTGTAACGACCGATAAGTGTGATAAATGCTCCTTTGTACACGACAATTTATACCAAACTGAGGTTTTATTGCTTGTCGGATAACGAAAACAGCAAAAAAATTTACAAAAAAACATTAGAGTAAAGGACCGGTTAAATACTATTTACTCATTTCAATGGATTGGAAAAAATGGTCCCACTAGATGGCCTCATTTCAAAATTGCATAATGACGTTTGTCAACCAAAATGGGCAACACGTCGAACTCCTATTATAAATTTTTCTGATGAATTATTTGAGGGAACCTCTTTTTTTAAGTTTATTCTTCAATTTGACACTTATTTATTTATAAAACGAAAATGGTTGCAATTGGCCATAGGGAAGTACTTACAAAAAATGTTCGTTTTTCATTTCTACATCACATCGTCTAAAAATATACATGGTGTTCCATTTGAACTGGCTTCCTTTTTTCTTTGAACGATTCTTTTAGTGTTTCGTTTAGTGTTTGTATTATTTGTTTCCTTTATTTTAGTGTTTCATATAGACAAGTCCCATCACCATCGACTGCACCAAAAGTTAGTGTGCCTTCGATCCTAAGTCCTGTAATAGATCCATTGTTTTGTATTTTCTAAGTTATTATTATTATGGCTATTATTATTCTCGTGAACGAAATATTTATTACGTATGTTCGCTGCAATTGTATATAATAATGTGGTAACAATGCGCTATTGATCAGTTAGGATTTAATTTAGATTCTATTTGTGAAAATTATTCTAGGTACTTATCTTGTTGAAAAAATTATTGCCCTATATTTATTTTCTGGTTCTTCTGTTACAATTCGAATACATCATTTGGCAAGTATCAGGTCTTTTGCCAATATGTCAAAATTTACGTATGCAAAAATAACACAAAATATATAATAGACAATACCTTGCTTCATACATTTAATATATTATGACTTTTATAATGTCCAAAATTAAAGATCTATTACCTATGAATGCTGGATTTTAAAAAATTGTTCGAAATTGCGTAAACATTTAACATTTCCATTAAACATGTTATTTGACAGTTAAAAAATTTGGAATGACTGTCTTCCCTAGAATGGATTAAATAAACTTTATATAGTAAGCACATAAAGATTGGAACAAATTGCTTAAAAACAAGTGACAACGGACATTTTAAATGTCTTCTGGGAAGAGTATAATAAATTACCTAATGAGGATGGTACCAGTAATCTTGGATGGTACCGACCAAAGTCTGAACAGATTGCTGATTTTAGTGTTTTATAGGACATATAAATCTTGTGCTAGATGCCCAACAGATCTTTTAGGAAGTAAAATAATGTAATTTATTGTGTCATTCACAAATTATTGTTTGAAAATAGAAAAAATGTTGCAGAATTCGGTTTGCAGAATGTTTAATAATAACAATTTTACTATAATTATACACCCGCAACAGCATACTCGCAAAATAAGCCAGATGGTTCGCCCACTTATACTATAATTATTTTTAAACATATGGATAAATAAAAACGTTCAGATATATAATCAATTGACGCTCGCAGTTATCATTTGGAGAAAATACACTTTGATTAACAGTTTAAAATTTTCAATAATTTTATGATGCTTTCACATTTTTGGGTTATAATGTAATATTTACTTTCACAACAACTAGTTTCATATAGACGACTGCTTTTTAAGGAGGACCATAAATATATTTCCGTTTCATCACGAAATATTTCAACAAATACTTCACGATATTACCTACTAATACATCTAGAGTTCAATGAAAGGTATGCACCCTGAGTAAATTTGGATATCTAAAAAACTTTACAACAAACTATATAAAAAGAGAGATTTTCTTGAGATTTTTAGAGAATGACATGAATGCTACCTGGAAAAAATTAAAGCAACTTAATATACAGTGTGTCCCACTTCGTAAAAAGCCACCCCTATAACTTGGCTATTTGTATTTGGATTTATATATATTTTTTACAGCACATAATACCCATAATGAACTACGTTTGAAAGGTAGAACTGTTACTCAATCTCTATTTCAAAGCCATCTGTGATGTTTTTAAAATGGGAATTTTGCAAAAGTAACATTAGCGATTGAGATAGAGGAAAAATGTATTTGGAAAAGTCGTTCAGAAAAATTAAGTAAGTTCAAATATGAAGTTTCATTTGAAAAATATTGATTTTTAGTTTTTTTTTTTGAAAAATATTGCAAGTCAGAAAAATTTGAGGTTTGGGTTAGTTTAGAGCATCCAGATTGCTATGAACGTCAATCTACTTACATCAATTACTGTAAACACCATAGTTGTCCATTTTTACGTCAAAATGCCTTTGAAATTAACAATTCAAAAAAAAATTCCTTCAGAGAGGCTGCTAAAATATTTAATCGTAGACATCCATATCGTCCTCCAGTACATCATTGCACCTAGCTGCCCTTAATAGGAAATTTGATGAAACCGGCACTATTGTAAAGACAAAATTGAAACCTACCAAAAGGCATCCAGATGATGATATTATACTGGGTTTTGTTAATGGAAACCCACGAAACAGTGTAAGAGAAATTGCGCGGGAATTAAATTTATCAAAAAACAAGATCTGGCGTTGCCTTCGCAGGCACAAATTAAAACCCTTCAAGCCAAAATTTCTTCACACGTTGCAAGAAGTGAACCCAGAACGAAGATTAGAATATTGTTATTGGCTGCATTGGATCGTCGTTTTATCGTTAAAATACTCTTCTCAGACGAAGCCACATTTACCACTAATGGCGTGGTTTCGTCACAAAATTGTAGATATTGGGCTGCGGATAAACAAAATGCAATCCACATGCAAAAGTCAGTACTCCCAAAAAGTGAATGTATGGTGTGGTATCCTGGGAACCCGGCTAATTGGTCCATTTGTTTTTCGAGAGAAATTTAAATGTGATGTTTATTTGAATTTCCTTAACACAGAATATAGACGTTTACCGCTTGCATTACAAACAGATATCCACTTCCTACAAGATGGCTGCTCAGTACATAATTCCTTGATTGTGAGATAATGGTTTAATCGAAATTTTGCTCGAAAATGGATAGGACGTAATAGTGCGAGTTTCCGCCCAGATCCCCAGATAGTACTCCCCTGGATTTTTATTTATGGGGTGCACTTAAAGAAAAAGTTTATAAAAGCAAAGCACGCACACGACAAGAATTGTGTAACAGAACACATAAGACACATAAGTTTGTCGATCAATATCTCCTAAAGAAAAGTATCGAATCATAATAAAAAAAAGAATTTTAAAATGCATTGAAATTGAAGGCGATCTATTGAAAAAATATTTCAGATAATTATTATCATTAGCATTGTTAATATTGTGTTCGGTTCTTTGAATTAAATAAATTTCTATTTTCTATTTTCTGGAACTCATAGCAATCTGGATGCCCTAAACTAACCCAAACCTCGAATTTTTCTGACTTGCAATAATTTTAATAATTTTTCAAAAAAAAACTAAAAATCAATATTTTCAAATGAAACTTCATATTTGAACTTTCTTAATTTTTCTGAACGACTTTTCAAAATACATTTTTCCTCTATCTCAGTCGTTAATGTTACTTTTGCAAAATTCCCATTTTAAAAACGTCACAGTTGGCTTTGAAATAGAGATTGAGTAACAGTTTTACCTCCCAAAGGTAATTCATTATGGGTATTATGTGCTGTAAAAGATATATACAAATCAAAATCCAAATAGCCAAGTTAAAGGGGTGGGCTTAATAGAAGTGGGACACACTGTATACTATAAAAAACAAATAGCAAATATCTCCTCTGACATAGCACATGTAGACCTAATAAATAATATTTTCATAAATTCTACTCCAAGAAATAAAACATTTAGAGACCTCGGCTACTATAATGACGTAAACAAAACATAACTTCTACTCTTACATTCAAATTTGTCACTGAAATTGAGATATATAAATATTTATTTAAAATTAAGTCCAAATTCGGTTTAACTTATGGTATGGAAAATGACGAAATCAATAATCCCAAACATTTTCACGATTTGAGACCGATGAGCATTTTGCCCGTTTTATAAAAAATTATTGAATATATATCTCAAATTACAGACCACTTAAGTAATAATAAAATACTTCCAGATGAACAGTCCGGGGAGGGGCACAGCTGTACTACTGCCATAATAAATATCACAGATCTCTCTTTAGCTCAATTGATTCTGGTTTATGTTCCATTTTGGTGCTGCTCAATGACTCAAAAGCTTTCGGTACTATTGAACACAAACAACAGATTTTAAAATTTATTGGATTTGACGCGACTGCGGTAAATTTTATTAGTCATTATTTAAGTAGGAGACAACAAAGGGTGGTTCTCAAAAATAAATATTCCAGCCGGTAATTTATTGGACTAAATTCCTCTGCTTTAATAGTTTTGCAAATTTTTTTCAGTATAATGATGGGTGAGATTGCCAATATATTAGAAACAACACCTACTTGCAACAAAGTGTTTATAATGGTAAGAAGTGAGTCAGGTAGCACGTCAAAGAAGTTTTTACAAAGAGAAACATTCCAATATCATCCGGGCTGCTTATTAAAAAATTATAGCTTTAAGTTCACTTTTATCCAATAACTGAAAATGACAAACTTATTGAAGTTATGCGTTATTTGGTAGATGGTAGATTGTTTCAGGTGTCACTTAGCTCCAAGGAGCCTTATTTCACTTCGACCTAAAAGATCTTTTGTGAGTTACCCTACAATTAGTTGTTGCCCAGTATTCCAAGACTTTTTACAAAGATTGTGATTTTCCTGGGACTAATTTCGCCTACTCCAGGTACTTTAACCTAGTGCAGATTAATATCTTGCATTCACAAAGTATGTTCCGCAGTTTCAGTTGCAGCATCGCAATATCTACATTTGTCGTCTACAGTCTTGCCCAAATTCTTGAGATGATATCTCAAGGGACAGTGGCCTGTTAGAAGGCCTGTTATCAGCCTTAATTCGGACTTTTCAAGTTCCACTTATAAACTTTTTCGCTTGTCTTTGGCCTGGAGTATTCATCCAGTAGGACTCTTTCCCATTTCTGGATCTCCTCCGTTATTTGTCCCTTAGCCAGGCCACAAAACGGTTTAGGTCCAATATAGATCTTTGCCTGTCAAATGCCTTTATTTAGGCATTTCTGGGCACACAGATCTATAGCATAAATTTCTGCCTGGAAGATGGTTCGGGTATTTCCGAGGGCTCTGGATAGCCATTTAGGCCCTGTTACGCCCACTTCTACCCCTTTAGCCGTCTTAGATCCATCTGTATACCATATGAGTGACCCTTGCTCCAATCGTAGTGCCACCATCTTGCTCGTTTGACAGCATGCTATCAGTACGTCAAACGGTTAGTCAAAGTCCTGTTTGATTGACATTGAGTCTGTGGGTTTGGTCATGGACGCAAAGTGCAGAAGTCCAGAATCCTTAAGTGACCAACCAGATCGCCTGATTTAAACACAAGTGCCTGATGCAGTCTTAAGACACTAAGTATTGCCTCCTTCCTCACATGCAAGTGCGAAGGACGTAGGTCAAGTATTGCCTCCTTAGCTGCTTTTCCTCTGTTTTGGCCACCACACAAATGATGCGTAGGCCAACACCTGTTAACTGTTAACCGAAAGGTAAGACCAATGGCCGCTGTTGCTTTAGTACGTGTCCTTTCCAGGTGCGAGTTACAGGTAAGTTTTTGGTCCAGGATTGCTCCTAGATACTTGATTTCACTGTAAAAGTTTAGCATGGGAATTCTAAGATTAAGTTTTCTCCTTTTGGTGAACGGAACAATAACTGTTTCACTCGGATTGACATTAAGCCTTTCTAATGAGCACTATTTTTATGTTTAAGGCAATTTGCATGAGGTTTGAGATCATAATCTCATTTCTGCCTCTTACAGTCACGACCACGTTATCTGCATAGCCTTGAACGTTCAAACCCGAATTACTCATTTTATAGAAGAGATCATCGACCACCATTGACCATTGCAAGGGACTCCACCTTGTGGACAACCCCTGACTGCAGTTACCGTAGCAGACTCCTCTCCCACACACTTGTGAGCACGGCTTCTGAGCATGGATTGTATCCATTTAATTGTAGGATACTGTATTTTCCTTTTTTCGGCGACTCTTTGTATGGATTCATAGGAGATGTTATCAAAAGCACCCTCTACATAGCCACTTCCTTAGCCTTAAATGTCTTTTGAATCCCTTGAACCAGGCAATGTAGCATATTTATATTGATTTACCAGGTTGATAGGCAAATTGTTTGGAGTGAAGCGGTCTTCCCGTAAGAATTTCGCTTCTGATATATTGATTTAATAGTGTCTCCATTGTTTTTAGGAGAAATGAGGTTAAGCTAATAGGATGATAGGATTTATGCTCGTCAGATCGACGTCTGTCTATTTTTGGAACAAATGCCATCTTAATATGCTTTATTTGGTAATGTCTATCATCATCTGAAATCCCATTCACAATTTCAATTACGCTACTTATGCAAAATTCACTAAATCATTCCAGGAAACAATTCATAATTTTTTATAACTGAGCTCCTCATATTACTTTACTAATGACCTCCCTATTTCTTTATTTACTTGAGTAGCCTCTACAAATATCAATTTTACTTTCAAAGAACCTACACTTCTCAGTTCTTATAACATCTACTACTACTTATTTTGTCTCTTCAATTAATTCAACACAAACTCGTTGCTTGAACTGAGTCAGTTGGCGTGTTAAAATTGCACATAAAAGATATATTGAAAATACAGGCATGCATATAAAAAGTATCTGAAGAAATTTTTTGTTATTTTTTAATTATATAAAAAACTCAACCACTATACTCAATTCAATAAGTTACAATAACCTTACTTTCATTAATACTGTTATGTGCTGCCCTTTGACGGAGAGAGATGTAATTAGTCCCTGGTCAGAGTGAAGAGAGACCTGTTTAGCTGGTTGCTGAGGGTGACGCCACCTGTTAGCCAACTAACGAACCACCATTTAGCACCTAGAAATCTATAGAAATTTTCAGCATATTCGGGAGGGTTCTGGAAGGAGATTCGAGTACATTCGATGTTCATATATAAGGAACTATATTGAGCGGACAGTTCAGCTCAGTATACAAGTACAGTTCAGATATACAGAGTTAGTTTTATATTAGACGAACAAGTGATCAGATGAAATAAAGGACAGTAACTAGTTGTGAATTATAGCGGAGAGACTATAGTAGAATAAACTTGTAATTATTGTGCATTAATGTGCAATTGTAAGGACTAGTTATTCTAATTTAAGCGGTTAATAAATCAGTGGTTTGTGAGATTCTTGTTGCAGTTTATTGAACCTTACTGGAGGATGTAAACACGTAACAATACCATCAACGAATTTTCCAATGGAAAAAATATCAAACTATTTTGATTTTTTTAAATTTTCTTTTCTAGCACCTCCTAAGAAATAAATACATTTAGGAAATCCTGAATATGAAGTTCGAGGCTAATAAGTTATGTTCTAGTATACTTGAGTATGGTTGATATTGCGCGTTATTTCATTTTCTCTTGCACAAAAAGTCAAAGCAACAAACAAACATTGTTCATTTATATCCATACCAACAATCTTTTCGGGCTAATGCTTTAACTTTGTGTGCAAGAGAAAATGAAATCGTATCCGCAATATCAACTCATGCACACACCAAGTTAAAATATACCAGACTGTACTATTCTCACCTCCTACTGATTCAATTGAATGTTTATTTTGATTTGCTATAAATTATATTTCCCATACAGTACGGTCAATGTTCCACTTTCTCTTGTTTTGGTGAAGTATATGTAATAAATCTATAAACATATTATATTTACACTATTTTGTATATATTAATAGGTCAAGATCAAGATTAACGAATAAACACTTTCTTCTAATATATAGATACGCTCATTTGTATACCTTGAATTGAAAGTATCTAATGCCATACCACTTTCCCAATGTGATTATGATCGATTATATACAACTGTAACATTAATTCGTGATATAAATATATCAAATATAGTTTCTAAAGTTTCGTTAGTCACCTTCAGTGTCAACTAGGTAATTTAAGTTCTCCGGGTCTAATTTAATGAAAACACTCGGATATATTCATTATTTCTTGAAATCCGGCTTTGTGTTTTGGTAGTACTGCAGTCCTATATAAGACGTACATTTCGAGGTAACCAACTTAAATTTAGTTAACAAACCGAGGCAACGGCAGCCCCCAAATGGGCGCCTTCCCGATATTTTGCTTCGCCTTGAACATATCGAAAAGAGTTATTAGAAAAAGTTGTTCAGAATCTAATTTTGAGCCCAATACCAAATTTCATTACAAAATTCGCATTTTTATGCAAAGTCCGCACACGGTTACAATTTTGGTTTTCAATTTAATAGGATATCACTGAAATGGAAAAAAAATATTAAAAAGAAGTGTCGACTTGGCAAAAAATACGTTTGAAGAGAAAATTTGGTAATTGAAATAATTAAAGAAACAACAATTTCAAGTAACAATCAGTTTTTGAGATAATTACTCATTACACGTAAATGAAAATTTTAATGGATCGTCGGATGTAGCCTCTCTCAACTAATCCACTTTCAAGTTGAATACATTTCTCAATTATATTACGATCACGATTAGCTACTCTTCGCGACAGGCTCATCTTATTTGAGCACCAAATTCTTTTCGATTTCTGGGCTTTATAAACTTTGTAAACTTTATTCTTCACTGTTCCCCAGAAATAAAAATCTAGTGGTGTAATACCGGGGGACCTAGGAGGCCAGAGTACAAAAGGGCTATTTCTTCCTATCCAGCGCATTGTAAAATGTTCGTTCAACCACTGACGAACAATTATACAGGTTGTCTCACCAATAACTGCATCAATCAATATAGGATCAGAAAATTTTGAAAACTTAAGGAGCTACTGATGGCAGTATGGCCAATTCAACTAAAATAATTACAAGTATCTGGCACTTCCGATTACACCGGAAGTCGATACCAACTTGCTTATTTTAAATGAAACAACATATTTTATGGTTTTGGAAAAGACCATAAAATTATGAGTCAAATACGTGTAGCATACCCTATGCCTAAACCTAGCCGTTTCAGAAATTTGACATTTGACCTTTATAACTTTCTTCGTGTAAAAGATCCTCATTTGCTTTTTGGCATGTAGAAAGAACACAAGGAGAGCTGCACTCTACAATTGAATTACATTCAATAATAGTATACCAAAGTGTTCCATTTTTGACGTTACATTTTGTAAATTTCAAACCGCGAAAACTTGTTTAGGTCAAATGGAATGCCCTATATTGTTTTACATCTAGTTATGTAAAATTAAATTCATTTTTTCTGATATCAGCATTGTGGGAGTTTAAGTTACAACTTTTTGAATTGTATGCGAATTATTAGTAAAAATTTTATCAAATTAGCCATGATTAGAAACAATCAGTAATGTCAGTCATTCTCTTATGTCAAAAATGCAAGCACGTTTAAATTATGAAGACTATGAAGACTTTTTGAAATTGTTCAATATTTATGGAGAATATGATAAAGTAATATCAAGAACTTTGTTACTAGATATCCACAAAAACGGAAAATAACACTAAATACTGTAACATGCCTGTTAATTGGATTGAAAACACTTTGCATAAACTCAAATTGCTAAAATAAAATTAACTAAAAACATGATTCCATTTTAATTTAATAATTGTTCGAAATTCCGCAATTGAACCTCCACACATTTTTCGCACTTTCGGCAGTAGTTGTTAATGGGCTCTCATAAACTTTATTTTCAATAGTTTCTCAAATAGAATAATCTAGAATTGATAAAACGGGCGAGCGGGGAGGCCATAGGGAAGGTTCATTATTGGGAATCCATTGATCGTAAAAAGTTTCTTGGTAAAAAATTATTTATCAAATACGCATTATGTGGGGGAGCACCGTCATGCTGATAAAAAATGTTTCTATGTTCGGCGAGATGCAACTTTTCTAAATAGTTATTATTCAAATTTTGTAAAATATTTACATATCCTTCACCTAAAAAAAACAAAAGCAAAGAAATTAACTATACATATTAGCAGAGGAAGAAATCTGTTTAATTTACTGTTTAAATTTTCCTCATAAAATTCTAACGCCACCACTCTTCTTATGGTACAGTAAACATTAAACTGCCAACTTTCTTGAAAATTTCGCTCCCTAAACACATGAGGATTGGTGTCACTCCAATAATGGGAATTGTGTCGATATCTGGTAAATTTAGCTTCATCTGACCGTATAATATTTCCCAAATAAGAATCGTAGCCTACAGAAAAGTTCACAAAAATGTTCTCTTGTTAAAAAATCTGTTTCTTTTAATCGTTGAACCATTTGGAACGAAAATGGGTAAAATTTATGTTTAATTAACGTTCTGTGAACCGAATAATAATGATAATAATAATAATAATATAGTATAGGCACTCGTATGGGATAGACGAAACACCAGTGCTGCCTTACGTTCCGGGGGATATTGAGTCCGTTGTGGGGAATGAGAAGTGCCTAATTTATTGGAACTACTCGTTTCCCACCGTCAGGCAAATACAAGCCAACAAGCCTGACATAGTACTCCTCGACCACCAACTCAAGACAATGTATGTCGTGGAATTCTCAGCTCCCGCTGAGAGCAACATTGTCTTGGAATAGGAGGAAAAACGGACAAAATATCGAGATTCGCTCTTCGAACTCCGCAGGCTTTATCCAGGCCATTCTGTTAAAATAGTGGTACTGATTATAGGAGCCCTCGGTGGAATGAGACAGACGCTGCTTTCAGAACTAAAGATCATACCGGCATGCCGAGATTCGGCAGAGATCTTAGCCGGCAGAATGCAGAAGGCTGTCATCCTCGGTTCATTGCGTCTACTCAGGGCACACGATTCGCGGATCCGGTAGTCACTCACCCCACGGGCGTGGGGAGTGGCTATTGGTATTACCAGCTCCCCTCTGTGAGGGTCGGAGCCACAGAGTAGGGTGACTGGTTTTTTGTAAAAAAAAAATATATATATATACGTTTATTTACGAAGAAAAAAAATAACAATAATTTACAACGGTAATGTATTGGTACAATAATTGTAAATAAACATTGTTTCCCAATAAGTGACAACACTTGTTTTGGTGAAATGGGTAACGAAGTGCAATTTTTAGTTGAATTGAATAGATTGACAGATGCGGGATATAAACTTTTCGGAATTACTTATTGAATACTAGCTTATCGTGTATGCCTTAGTTTTATAGAAGACTAAAATACTAAATTAAAATACTAAACTAAAATACTAAGCTAAAATATTAAAAACTATTTTGGCATAAAACCTATTGTTAAAGGTGAACAGACAAGGGGAGGGAAGACTTGGACTGCTGATAGCTGTTATGAATATATTTAAGTAGTCGGCGAATCTGTTGGATGGGATGACCCCTATCTTTGTTGTACTGCAACGTAGGGCTGGTTCCTCTCGGCGATCCAACCAGAAAAGATGAGTTCTAATTATTCTTTAGGTCGACGACGTCGTTGGCTAAATTTCTAGGATTTTGTAATATATGCTTTTTTAGTAGCTTCTTGAACTGGTGTGTTTTTGTTACTCTTTGTAAGTCCTTGGGTAGAGTGTTGTAAGCTTTTGGGGCTAAGAAGGTATAAGATCTTTGTCCGATTGTCTTTGCCATAAACGGTATAATAGATTGGCTTCTTTGTCTGGTGTTATGCTCGTGTGTAGGTAATGATTTTATATTTTTTGTACTCTGATATTTTATATTTATGTTATAGTAGTATAATTGCCTGATATCAAATAGTTTTGCCCCTGCGTACAGCAAGTCTGTGGGGTATCTTGGGTCCTTGAACAACATTGTTTTTATATATCTTTTTTGTATGGTTTCCAGAGAAGTTAGGTAAGTTTTAGCAACGCCACCCCAGCCAAATATGCAATAATTCAGGTGACTGTCTACAAGGGAATGCTAAAGTATTTTCAATTGATTGAATTCTAGGATATTTTTTAAGTATCTAAATCTGTATATAATGGTTTGTAGTTCACGTGAATATCCCATCTTAAATGAGAGTCTATGTATACACCTAAATATTTTGTGTTTTCTACAGGTAATATGGTGTATATCGGTCCTAGTACGTTTATTTCGAGATTCTGAAATGATGGTTTACGTAAGTTGTTACAGGTGAAAGGTAAGTAGTGCATTTTTTCGAAGTGGATTGTTAATAATCTATGGACAAACCATTTTGTGATTTTTGTTAAGTCGGTGTCAACCTTTGTTCTGAGTTCTTCCCAGGAGTTTGCTTTGTATATTATGGCAGTATCATCTGCAAAAACTCTCAAAACTCTTTAGTGAAAACAGCCCATTTACTTAGGTTGAAAATAAGGTGGGTTCTAGGACTATGCCTTGGGGTACTACTTATTTTATTATCGTTGTATCACTCATTTCGTTGTTTATTCTGACGCGCTGTTGTCTGTTTGTGGTGTAACTCTTGAATAGTTTTAACGTATTTCCCCTAATGCTAATGTCTTCTAATGTTTCTAACAGCAACTCGTGGCTAACCGTATCAAATGCCTTTGATAAGTCTAGAAATGTACATAAACTTGGTTTACCCTCATCCAGAGCGGAGTAAATTTGGGTAGTTAGTGCCAGTATTGCATCTTGCATTGGTACGTTCTCTTTAAAGTCGAATTGACTCTTGGAAAGTAGTTTGTACTTTTTTTTATTATTTTCTCTAATAGCTTAGTTAGGTGTGTTATGAGTGAGGTCTGTAGTGGACGGGTAAAATTACGGATTCCTTAAAGATTGTAGATCATTCTCCGAGTGTTATGCATTTGTTAAACATATATTCTAACGGGCATCCTTGCGTAGTCCCGATTCCAGAGCATAGCTTGTCTTAATGGCATCGTTGGAAATGAATTAAAATATGCGATAATTGCTACGTTTTCGTCATCAACAATTGGCTTCCGCTTTTGAATTCTTGTCTTGACAGCTATTGAATTTTAAAATTATCCAGTGTGCGTTTTCCAATGCTTGGTTACGGTTTCCGTTTTTGTGGATATCAAGTAGCAAATGTGCCAAAAGTTCTTGATATTACTTTATTACATTCTCTATTCATTAAAGGTTAAACCTTTGTTTTTCGCAAAAAACTAGGAAAGTATCAATTTTACTGTACCTAAAATATGTGCACATGAAAATTATAGGTAATAAAAATACGCACAATTTTGTTTGTTTTTACTGCGTACGACTTATTGGAGCCGAGGTAGATTTTTTTGAAATTTTGACAGTTTTGCGACGCAACGGAAACGTGCGCGTTTTTCGCTAAAACCTCGAAAATCGTCATTCGGATCGCAAAATATTTCAAATGAAAGTTGTAGAGATTACGAACAATTTCCTTTTATTTTTTATTTCCATTCGATCAATATTGGCAGCGATATGAATTTTTAAACATCTTTATAGCGCGCTATCAGAACACTTGTTTCATGATAAAATCGATAAAAACTCGAAAACGATAGATCGTACGCATATATATGTATCTAGTGAAAGTTGCAGAGAATAAAATTTTGAATATGTTGGTGTAAGTACAAAATCGTTTTGATAACGAGTGAATGCAAGAGAAAAACATTGTCATTTTCAAGTGCACTTTGATAAATAGCTACTTTTTGATTGGCTTTAGGCAATAATAGTTATCCTGTTTGAATAGAAACATCACAACTTTTCTCAAATTTCTACCACACTTCAGCATTTTTGGAACAGAAGTCATAAGTTTACGCAAGTAAACAACATATTATGTATATATAACAAACGATAATCTGAAGGAAATAGATGGTTTATTATGTTTAAAATGTATACGTTCTTTTTGTTCGAGCGTTAAGTTTGGCAACAACTGCCTTAGCTAACTTCGGAACAAGCTTATCTTTAGAATGAAATCTTCAGACTTCAGTTATGTTAATTTCAACATGACTTAAATAGATACGATAATAAAGATACAGGTGTCAATTATTTCTTGAAAAAAGTAATATATGTGTATATGTAGTACATCAGGCGCCACTTTTTCTGTATAAAGCTACTGGTGTTACGTAAATATTGCTTCTGCTTATATAATCAAGAATTTATTGACGTGCAGAGTTAACTAGATTTGAAAGTAAATTAGACAAATATGTATATTTACATTCCCAGCTGTATAAATTTAAGCATGATATACCCTGCCTCTTTCCAAGAATAGCATTTCATCACGAAATACCACCAGGTCAGGTGATGCCATCTCGATTAGTAGTTATTAAATCAAATAAATTTCGAGACAACAAAAAAAAATCAATTAACATAATATAAGAGTCCATATAGCGTCATACGTAAGAAAACGTAAGAATTGTATCCGAATATGAAGCCTCCATATTTCGTCCTGCAATCGTGTCTGAATTCAAAATGTTTTCTCTAAAGTCTTTCCCAGTGGATGCAATCAGATTTAGAACTTTAGATTTTGGAAAAAATCCACAGCAGCCTAAGTTTGGAAATGATAGTCTAAATAGTACATACAGTATATTAAAATATACCGGATGTCAACGGACCATGGTAGACACTCCTTTTTTCCTTATTGTTTAGAATATCAGAATGAAACTTGGTAGATGTATTATATGACCAAGAAGACACTGTGTGGCATAACCGTCATTTTTTTCCCTATCCCAGTTTCACCGTAAATGACCCCAACTTTTGATTTTTAAATTAACACCCTGTATATTATTACATTTTTCAAATCTCTGAAAAATTCTGAGTACGGTGTTGTTAGCCATAAGTGATATTTCGAAATCATTTAAAAATCAAAGGTTGGGATCATTTCCGGTGAAATCGGAAGGGAGGGAAATTACAGTTATGTCACAAAGTGTCTTTTTGATCATATAATAAACCTATCAAGTTTCAATCCGATATTCTAAAAAACATAAGAGGAAAGAAAGGGGTCTATTATGATAATCGGTGTATAACTGTACATTTCCGTCTATGTTAATTTCCAATATATCACTTCCACTAGTATAGTTGGGAAGGAACATATACGAGACTGTTTACATTTCCATAATTAACACAAAAAGTTAAACTGAAGCGTGCCGCTGAAAGTGCCGCGTTTTTTGCTATACCCACAAGGCGACCGGACTTCTAAGGTAAAAAACGCGGCACTTTGAGCAGCACGCTTCAGTTTAACTTTTTGTGCTAATTATGGAAATGTAAACAGTCTCGTGTATGTTTCTTCCCAACTATATAAATATTGCATTTTGATATAATCCTCAAAATCTATTCTGTAACTTCTACAACTATCCATGCCGCGTTGGTTTGCGATATAAAAACATAAAACACACCACATATAGAAAGGCAACCTCAAAATCCAAGGCCAAAGGCTGATCGGAAGGGGATTATGTATTAGAAAAAACGCAGACAACATCCACTACCTACCGACATTGTCAGTGTGGGTGCGGGTGTCAGAGATGGAACACAGAACACATCATAGCCAAACCAAAGAAAATTTGCCACAACGCGCTTTAACCAACGGAGCTAGCGTGCCAGTATATGTTTGTAGTAGTTAAAATGTGAAAGTTAATGTGTGTATTTTCTACTTTCTAGAGCTTGCACATCTTTAAAACACCAATCTTTTGGCCATCTCTTTATTCTCATAATGACTTTTGATTTTAAGGTCATCATTTCGATAACTTCTAAATATTTAATTTCCTTAACGACGCATTTGCTTCCTCGCAAGGTCGGAATTTTAAATCTTGCTACTCAGTTTCACATTCAAATTTGTATTTCCTATAATCATACGGTTTGTTTTAGACATATTTAACTTCTATTACTTCTAACCATCCATTCACTTCCTTCAGAATCTCAATCAATCTGCTCACACGTCTTTTATTAATAACAGTATCATCTATAAACAAACAATAGCAGTTAACAAAGAGATCTATGTTATTTATGTATGAAATGAACGGCCTCAAAATACTTCCTTGCGGTATTCCAACATTTATACTTCCTATAGTCTACACAACTCCATCTAGTCCATATCCTTTTATTTCTTCAGAAGTCTGTCTTTATCTACCATGTCAAATTCAAGCGTTGTATCCAAAAGAAAAATACATTTGTCAGTTTACTATCCAAGTTATTTTGGAGAAGGGAAATTAGGTCTTGACATACTGGTTTGAGAAAGTTTAATTTGTCCCCCTAATTTCAAAAAGTTTGCAATAAGTCAATACACCCACCTTTCTTAAAAAACCTACACATTAACTATCCGTACCTACTCTCTGGACCCCCTTTTTTCGTACAGTTAACCAATACTTTAATTTGCAGTAGTTTAGCAGTAATGGCAATAAATAGTGTTTTTTTTTCACTTTAAAACGGATAATATATTGAATACAGAACCATTGTTGGTGCTGAAAGAGTTATATTTATTATAACACAATGTATTTATTCTTAAACATAATATTTTTAGTTGCAAATTCTTCTATATTTTACTATAAGGAACGTAACCAGACTGCAACCAACAGCTACTCTCCTGGTTATGTGCCTCGCCGAGCGCTGAATTACAAGTTACAGGCCTGGCGCATTAAGTGTAATAATTGTTTATTACCAACAGAAGGCTAATGCTTCGATTGCAAAAACCAGTCGAAAGACTGATCCTACTTAAAGGAGCTCTCGTGCCAGTCGTCCCACACCACCTGCAGACTGCAATTTCGAGTTGTTTTCTCTCGTCGGCGGCCTGTCGGCTGGTGTTTGTTGCAATCGAAGCATTAGCATTCTGTTGGTAATATAAAATTATTACACTAAACGCGCCAAGCTTGTAACCTGTAATTCAGCGATTGGCGAGGCACATAGCCCGGAGAATAGCTGTTGGTTGCAGTCTGGTTACATTCCTTATAGTAAAATAAGGATTTTATAGGGGAGTTTGCGACTAAAAATATTATGTTTTAATATTCTGCTCTCTAAAAGCACATTTGAAATATTTATTCTTGTAGTATAAACTCAGCGAAACGTTTATAGAAATGACTTATTCCGAATATCTATTTATTGTGTCTAAATTTAAACATAGCAGCCTTGATAACCGACAAAAAAATGACGGTTATATTAACGGTAACTGCCGATAAGTACTCTTAAAGAAGAGGTGTGACAAGGTTGAAGAATATGGACCGGAACTTAGGTAATATCTTGGGCGTAATTTATAGTAGTCCAACAAGACAAAAAAACCTAATATTTATTTATAGCCTTGTTGCATTATATCAGAGTTTTCATTGACAATTTGATCATTTAAATACAATGCAGGAGCCGATTAAAAAACTGAGTGCATTAAATAGAGAAAGTATTGCTGTTAACTTGTATAGATGAAAGCTTTTATTAAACTTGCAATGTTTGTTTGTTTGTTTGTTAGTTGTTTGTTTAGCAAGTTAAATCTTGCAAACAAAATTTCGATTGGTTATAATTAAGCTAGAGCTTTGAAATTTTGCACGTGTTTAAGTTCGGTGACAATACACTTTAACATTTTAATATAAAAAAGAAACAAGATGGCGGACGAATTTACTGTTCAAGATCCGGTTCAACTCACAATCGATATCTGGGGATTTTCTAGGTCGCGAATTATGAATTTTTAGTAAAAATTCAGAAATTCAAAATTTATGTCCAAATCGATCAAAATCGGTATCTAGGGGGTTTTCATGGTCGCAGATTACGAATTTATATTTAGTTCAAAATGGCGGACGACTTTACCATTTATGATCCGATTCGTCTCAAAATCGATATCTGGGGATTACAGCATATCAAAAAACTAAAAAGTAAAAAATACAATTATGCAAAAAAATATTTTTAAAAAAAGCTTTTATTTAAATGCTCTAAAAAGTAGCAAATAAACTTTGAAATAAATCAAACCCATCATTTTGTTATATTATATATTTTTTTTATGATATAAAAGCTTGTCGCGAGCAATCTCCTATACGCGGGAAAATCTCGCGACAAGCTTTTATATCATAAAAAATATTATATAATGTAACAAAATAATGAGTTTAATTAACTTCAAAGTTTATTTTCTTCTTTTTGTATAAAAACTACAGGATGATGTTGATACTTCCTTATCTCTCGATGCAAACATGTTTTTTAAAATGCGATATCCATGTTTTACTTCCTTCGTTTTTATTTTCGCCAATCTGTAGAACCTATGTAGTATATCTAATTATTTGACGGAGAAATAATATTTGGTAAGAGGTCGATGCTATTGCCAAGAAGTAACTTGCTATGCTATACTTTTAGTCAAAATGATTATAGAGTGATATTTCGCGCTGTAATTAAGAAAATGTTAATTGTACGAAGATGAGAACAATTGTAGGAAATTTTAGGACCTTAAAAATGGTTTCTTGAAAATCGATTTAGCACCGAGAGTAGTTAATTTCTCT
The DNA here is from genome assembly GCA_963675555.1 of Leptura quadrifasciata. Classification (NCBI taxonomy): domain Eukaryota; kingdom Metazoa; phylum Arthropoda; class Insecta; order Coleoptera; family Cerambycidae; genus Leptura; species Leptura quadrifasciata. The sequence continues at coordinate 144,620,331 of OY776675.1, forward strand.
AATCATACATTTTGGTAATTTCAGAAAGCTGTAGGCAATTGTTATTATTTCCATAGGATTACACCATAAGTTAGATGCGAGTGAAATAATGAAAAGTATGCAGCATATAAAATTTCAGGGCTCAATACCTTCTTTAATTGTCTAAGGAGATAATTACAGCTTGACAGTTTACTACTTAAATTATTTAAATGGGCGGACTAATTTAGCCCACTATCGAGAGTGATCCCCAAGAGTTTAACATTATTTATGTTGTTTCCATTATTATTATTGCTCTTGTATGAACCAGAGAAAAAAAGCCTCTGTGTCTTATCTGGATTTAATTCTAATTCTAATTTCTGTGGTGTTTATTACTATTATTTATTTAATTTCAAGTAGTTAGCAGTAAACCATGTTTCAGTTTTATTTTCAATAATTTCCATCGTCTGTTTAAGATTCATCTTATTTGGGGCACTATGAAGTAACGTTGTGTCATCCGCAAACAAGATACATTTTTCCGGCATTAGATAATATGTGAGATCATTTATGTATAAATAAAGAGCAGGGGCCCCAATATCGAGCCTTGGGGTACACCATATTCTATAGTTTTAAAATCTGATTTATTTTCACCAATAATAACACATTGCTGTCTGCTTTTTAAATACGATTTTATAAGATAAAGCGTTATTCCTCTAAAACAGTAACGCTCCAATTTATCCAGTAGCAAAGTGTGGTTGACATAGTCAAAGGCCTTGCTAAGGTCACAAAGTGTAATAGCACTTTGTATACCACCCTCAAGACTCACAACTGCCTCAACCACCACTCTAGCCACAGCCTGGACCGTTGAACAATTTTTACGGAAACCATATTGATTTTTATGCAATAATTCACCACTTTCTATAAAAGTATCAAAACGAGTTTTTAACATTTCAAATTTTTTTCCAAAATACGGGTATTGAAATAGGACGATGATCATTTGGTGAGTTACTGTCCCCCCCTTTAAAAAGTGGTACGACTCTGGTCAGTTTAAATGCATCTGGATAAATCACCTCAGCGAAGCAAGCATTGATCAGCTTTGTTAGTGGAGCAGCAATTATAAAACTACCATATACTACTACTAGCTACTAGCTACTATATAGTCTATGCTACTATACTACCAGAATTGTTTTGAATTAGACTTTAAGTTACTTTCAACCTATAGTTCAGTAGCACAAAAAATCAATGTAAAGGAACTTTTTCCATCAGCAATTTTATGGTTGGATCCTGTTGGAGAGGTGCTCAGGAGTACCCAAAAAATCTGCTCCAATTAATTTTTCAACCTAAAAATGTGAATAACTCGAGATATACAAGTCCAATATTGACAAAAAAATTGTATTGTAATAATTTTTTTTTGCCAACTGCGTCTTTCGAATTTTTTGATACACATTATTGTCTTTGCCGTGAATTTTCATCCCTTTAACTTTTTTCGTATCTCCTCAAATAAGGAAGCTTCAAATTTCTTTTTACTGAAATATATCTCTCAAAAAATGGGATGACTGTTTCTACAACTTTATCCTTCTACAATAGATATTAAGCAAGATATTTGGTGTGGCCCTCATAAAATAGACAGCCTGAATAGTATAGTAAACATTTTCTGCTTCAATAATACCTTGAAAACACTTTTGTTAAAATGTTTACTAATTTCACACTCACTATTAAAGATATATTAATTTAGTAGTTTAAATTATATTCGATAGTTTAGCGAATGTGGATGCGCTTTTAATTCAGCGAGTCGTAAAGTGAAAGTTCGCCCAGTTAAATCGGGACTGCGCCTCCAAAATTTAAGGGGCATTCCACCAGCAAATAAAATATGTGTCTATTAATATTTATGATACGTTAGTCGGAAATGACCAAGTAAAACGTTAACTGGGACAAAACGCCGATATGAATATTTAAAATATTCAAAATTAATCGCTGAATCATGACGAAAATAAAAATACGGTCTTTATAAATAGGAACCAGAAAGAAGTGATAGTAAAATTTATTTTTAGCAATATCATAAGCGTAGAGAATAATTCTAGATCTCGGTGGAAAAATCATATAATTCCTATATAAATATTTCATGTAAATAAAGTAGGATATTCTTTCCTATTATTTGGGTTTTCTACCACATGTATTATTGTCCTCTTCAAAAACAAATCACCGAATCTACAAAATAATAGAATTATTGGAAAAAAGCCTCTGCGCCCGTAGAATGCCACAAATAACTTTCAGACAATACAAAGTAGGATCTTTACTAATTTTTTATTTTTAATATATTTTATTCCGTTACCAGGAAGTCTTGCGGAATTAGCGGGGCATGGTCAAAACCTAATTTAGTTATAGCTGCGGCACTGGAATGTTAATGTAATTCTGAATTAAAATGTCTTGACAGCCTGTGCATTTTAGCGCATTAACAGCCATACATCAAATATTTAAAATGTCATGGCTACTTACTTAATTCGTACGGTGTATCATTTTAACGTATATTTGTCCACACCTGACGTAGGATAAAATCCCATAGATAAAAAAAAAATGTTATACGATATTACACAACCACACAGTAACATAGTATTTAGACGGTTCTAAACTTTCAAATATTTTTCGTTGTTGCGCTTTTGATCACCTATTGTGCTGTCAAAGTTTTAGGGTAATATAAACTTCTTTATTATCTATTTTAATTGTAGTTACTGTAGTTAAAATATGTAGAAACTACTTTGTGTCATATTTCATTGATTATTAACACCTTTGTCTCTGCGTACAAATATTTCTATCTAATCTGCAGTACAGAGTTCTGAAATAGAACAAAAAATGGTTTGTAATATTGTTTATATTATTTTTCAACCACGCCTTATTCAGTATCACCACAGAATACTCCAATAGTTCGCGGGAGTATTTTCTACAAATGACTGTCTTGGATCCCCGCTCGCTGAAATGCAACTCACATATTCTCCATTCTACATGCAGTGTTACCAATAACAATAATTATTGTACGACAATCGAAGGCAAAACTATAATAAATCCGTTTTTTGTGACATCATCTATTTTAAGATTTAAAAAAAAGATGGTTTTGCCTGGATTAGTATCAACCATATATGTAAATATAATTATTTTTTAAATAAAAAAATCTGATAATGTTGAACAAAATCAAATAATTTTAAGTTAATATTCAGCCAGTAACATCACTTTAAATTTTAGAAAAATACAATCCGACAGTTGGCCATACCGTTAGTATATTACGATAGTTCACATCTACTTGCAAATTCACGTTTACAGAGGGCCAAAATTTAAAAAAAATGCACGAACATTATTTAAAAATTGAAAAAATAAACAAAAAAATTACAAAACACGCATTTTTCATTATTCCTTATATATATATATATATATATATATATATATATATATACAGTGTGTCCGCGGATGGGGTTAACAATAGGTGTAATGGCTAAAATTTTTCATATTTCGAGAAAATGTTATTCTTTATAAAAGTTTTTACTTGCTAAAAAAATAGTAATGACGTTGAGAAATATTATATTTTTTATACAGGTTGTTTAAAAATTACAAAAACTTAAAATTCCGCAAGAGTAAACTAGTTCTATTTTTTATTGTGGAATAAAACGTGAAATAAAAAAGTTGTTTCAAATTATATTGTCTATCCAATTCCAAAATTTCATTTGAATATTGCAATATTTCCGAAATAAGTGATTTTTTAGTAAAATAGTTATAGTTTTTGCTACATTTTCTATTTAGTTAATTGTATTCGAACAAGGCGAATACATATCAGATAGACAATTCTGAATTCATTAAAATAAATGCATATTTGAAGGTTCTGAATATTCCCAGAATAATGAAACTACCATGATTATTAGTGTATAATGTACTATATCTAACTTTATTAAATATTACAATTCAAAAATTCCTCCTCCAAATTGAACACATGTTTCCAATCTTTTCCGAATGTTGTGGAAACTACTTCTAACTTCCTCAATGGAATGGAATTCTACCTCCAAATCCAACTCGGCCAAAAAAATTCTTAAAAACCTACAGATTCGTCCACATGCTGCCAAAAACGCTATTCGGCATTTTTTTCTTTCCCCATAAACGAAATTTGTTAAAAACGTACTTCAACTTACACCCCTGTAACTTCAACCCTGTGCATCACAGACTCCAAAACCAGCCCACACCATGAGCGTTGCAGCATCCTCTTTCTAATTAAATTAAAATCAAATTTGAATCTTTCCAAAAGGATGTAATGTAACAGCCCCGAACGCTTTCGTGTCCAAAAAAATGTTTTAATCCTCGTATTTTCATCTCCCTCCATCTTAAATGTTCCAAACCACTTCCAAAAGTTTGCATTTGACGAAATCTTCAAAGTGACATCCACCTAGCATACATAGTAATTTGCAAAAACTACGAAATTTCCTAGCGTTACAGAAATTCCTAGTGGACCTCCGTATTACCATTACACCTCCGATTTGTTTAACATTTTCAATGTTAAAATGTTTAATTGAGGCAAGACTACAATTAAATATATCAAGCTCATTTTGAGCGAGATATAATTTTTACACATAAAATATATAGGTGAAACTCAATATATATTAGTCTTGGGAATAGCAAGATAAAATGTATATATGTCGTAGTCACATGGTGAAATACGGCTCGGAAAAACCTAGGCAGTTCATAAAATGCCGGCAGACAGTGTGAAATCTGTATGCTACACGATTCGCCTAGGCTGTTCATGAAGAACCTGGTTTATTTAGTCAGTTAATGTTATGATTCGTACTTTATATGATCTGCCGTGATATAGGCCATCGGCATTTCATGAAATGACGCGATTTAGTCATATTGTGAATAAGCCCAACGATGAAGCCGGCAGATCATGTAAAGCATAACATTAACTGACTAACCAGGCTCTTCGGCTCTTCATGAACAGCCTAGGCGAATCGTGTAGCATACAGATTTCACTATGTCTGCCGGCATTTCATGAAATACCGATGCCCTAAATCACGGCAGATCATATTAAACTTCTCATTACACGAAAATACTAACATTTTAAGGTACTTCATGAAAAGCCTAGCGAAATGATATAAATGAGGTGTTTTACACTATCTGCCGGTATATCAAGAACTGCCTAGGCATTTCCCGAAAAGCCGTATTGCACTATGTGTCTACGACATAGGCTTTTCGGGAAAGCCTAGTCACATAATGTAACATGAGGTGTTTCACACTATCTGCCGGCATTTCATGAACTGCTTAGGCTTTTCCCGAGAAGCCACATTTCACCATGTGACTACGACATATATATAAATATAACACCCTTGATACCTTAATAACTATCATATAACATGATAAATATGAGAAAATTATTTTATATCAATCACTAGTTTAAAGTTTTAGTTAATTTAAAACGAACTAGAAGTCAGGTTTGTAAGATTTTTTTAAGAAACCGAAATAAATTATAAACTAAACTATAAAACTATATATGTGATCCCTCATGCAATTAGCTCGGTAGGCCTTCTTGGCCCCAGTCCGACACTGCCTGAGTGTGCATATAGTCCTATGATTCAGTCTTGTTTTAGGCTGATTATTATGAACAATATTAAAGAGAAAGATGACGCGTTTTTATGTGCTGCAACAAAATGTTAAAGTATCAGTTTGAACAACTGATCAAGGCTATATGTTAAGATTTCAATAGGCGCGCAGACAGGCAACCTACAAAGGAGTAAGCCTTCCCAAATCACTGCAGGTTACTTTAACAGTTTTTTAAAATATTTCTGAGAAATTTATGGATTGTTAATTTATTAAGATAAGGATACAACCCATCAGATAGTTCATTAGTCTTATTTTATTGAATTTTAGAAATATACAACCTAACACTACAAGAGTACCAGTTTTAATGTACTACATATAACAATACAAAACAATTGTGTAATTAAGGATAACAAAAGGAAAAAGATATGGCATAAGATATTTCGTTTGTAGCAAGTTATATTATAAAATTTTTATTACATTTAAATTTGCATAAAAAATATAACATTTGCACGGTAGATGGTTTAATAAAAGAAAGAGTAGAGAATTTTAGATTTGATCATGGCATGGCAAGATTGAATGTACTGGCATGTCTGGAATTAATATAAGTAAAAGAAAATAGCACAGTTTCTAGAAGCGGAAAACGACTTAACATGTTATGTTAGTAGGTATGGCGGCACTTGAACCAGACAGTGACGTCACAGCATTGGTACCATGCCATCAAGTAGGGAATCTGCATTACCGGCCAGGGAGGTGGGTTCATGGGTGGTTGATAGGGTGTGTTTGAAAACCGTACAGGTCTGTACAAAAAATGAACAGGTCTGTACAAATATTAAACAGGGTTTGTATGAAAAATAAACAGGTGTGTACGAATATTAAACAGGGTTTGTACAAAAAATAAACAGGTCTGTTCGAAAAATAAATAGGTCTGTACGGTTTTCAAACAGGTATGTACAGCTTTCAAACAGATCATGACACCCCATGAACCACCCATGAACCCACATCCCCGGCCGGTAATGCAGATCTACTTGCCGGCATGGCGCCAATGCTGTGGCGTCACTGTCTGGGTCAAGTGCCGCCATACCTACTTATGTTGTAAATTAATTTAAATATAACAGGTTCCTTTGTTTCTAACCTTAGTAGACAGATAAAGGGGGTTCTGGCGTACTCGGTAGAGGAACACTGCCGGTTCTCAATGACGTCATGAATTGGATGGTGTATGTCCATCAGGAGTTTCTGCGATATAAAATCTGCTTATATCTGATTAAAACTCGTTTAAAACCTGTTTGTAGCTGTTTACGACCTCTTTATAGCTATTTAAAACCTGTATATCCGGTTCTTGACGTCATTGAGAGCCGGATGTGTTCCTCTATTGGGTGCCCCAGAACCCGCTTTGCCTATCTACTAACCGTGTTTCCCTAAAAATTTTCGAGGTCAATTTGTATGTTTTGCCATGGCAGATCCCCTTGTATGCGTCCCCATAAATATTAAAACTGCGGGAAAAATCCACAGACAAAGAGAAATATAAACATATATAAAAAAATTCATGAATAAAATAAATGAACAAACAAAAAAATAAATAAAACTATACAAAAAAATAAATACAAAAAAGAAAAAGCATGTGTAGTGTGTTTGCAACCAAGATCCTTTACTGCGTCTGGCCTCTGCAATATTTGACCATTTATATGATAATCGTACTCGATAGCGTTACATATTTTAGAAAAGGTGAATATATTACGTTTAGATATATTGAGAGGTAATTGATTAGACAGGCACCAGTCATTAACCATATTCAGGTTGTTCGGAGTCTTGTTCGTTTTCTATTACACAATATATTTTCAGATCATTAGCTACATTGAGATCAACTACTATATCATTTATAAAAACAACAAATATAAGTAGGCTTAATACGGATCCCTGGGGAACGCCGAAAGTGGCCAGGACGTTAAATGATAGCAGACGACGCGCTTGGTAATTTTAAAATTCAAGTTGCATTATGATGTTAATATTGCACGACTACTGCAACTATTGCAAGATTTGTCACGAATTTACGAATTTTCGACCTTGCTGTAACTCCAAAATAAAAGGTTTCCGAGCCATGGTCCCTTTGAACTATTCATCAGGAAGGTCTGAACTACAACATATTCCAATTTCGACCATTTTCACTGGGATCCCAAATTCCAGAATTTACGAATTTTCGACCTGTACCCTTATTGTAACTCCAAAATAAAAAAGGTCCTCGAGCCTTGGTCCCATTTGAACTTTTCATCAAGAAGGACTGACTACAACAAACCACAATTTCAACCATTTTCACCGGGATCCCAAATCACGTGTTTCTGTACGGGTCCTTTGGGATTTAGTTTTCAACATTTTCTTTACTTTTTCCGAACAAATTTAAATTCACTGTAGGTAAGTGTATCTCCACTTTTCTTTTAGTTCTCAGAATTAAGATGTTCTTTCTCTACATCCTATATAATAGTAGTTATATCACGAAGATACGATGTAATATTATTTAAGTATTGCAATAATTCAGTAGCCTCAAAATATAAACTAATATTCGGAGCTCATTGCAGATGGTATACATATTATAAATATTAATATTTTACCAAAATGTGTAAGCAACTCTACACCAATCATGTCTATTAGAGGAACTGTGTGATGTACATCACCGAGGTCGAGTTACTAAATTGTTTACTAATAGCCAACAGAACTTCACCAATCTTTTAATGATTATCTTATATTATTTTGTAAAACCTTTGAGTATTGAATATAAAAAATTACATTTACGATTGTTTTACCGTTATGTCGATGAACTAATAGCCAACGTATCGTTTCTTAAACTATGAATTGTAGACTAGACTAATGCCATAATTATATGGTTGTCACTTATAGAACCATTGGAGGGCCACTGGCAACTGAAATTTAAAATTAAAAAGCTTATTTAATATCGATACAACTTAATAAAGTAACATTACGTAATTATTATGGCATTGAAATAATTGGTAACATGCCCCAGATTTTTAAATCAATACCTTGTACATGAACAACAACTGAGATATTTCTTCCTTCTATATTGAAAATATTTTGCAAGCACAATTCCACTGTGGATTCTATGAAACCTCTTGCATGGTTCAGTTACTGTTTATATGACGTAACATTATATTATAATATTTTATAATAAATCATAATTAAAGAACTTCTTTAACAACTGATGCTTTTATTTCATATTTCTCAACGAATAAGAACCAGGTCAACGTTACACAGTTATCAAATCGGTACATTTGGATGGATATACTTAATGATATATTGCATTGAATTTTTTAGTTATTCGCTGTATATCGTTTGAGAAAGATTAATTATCTTAGTCCCCATTGAATGTTTTTTCATGTTCAATGTCTAGACAGTTTGTTAAGTTAATTATGATTTTTAACTTTAACCTAGATTTGAGCCATTGAGCTAATCTTCCATCATGTGCTCACAGGTCGCAAGAATGTATGGTCAATTTTAAATCCGAATAATATTTTTTGATAAATTTTCAAAAATTTTGAGGATCTTTGCCTATGGCTGCCTATATGCGAATTATTTATCATTCAAGTTATGTAGTGACTGAAATATAAACCTGAAAAATTCGCCATTCCATATAGGCCAGCCCACTCATATCTTACAAATAAAAACGCAAAACGCGATGGAAAGATGAATTTTTGATATGTTATTTGGACCCATTAGAGAAGTGGGAAACTACGTTTTGCAAGCAAAAAAAGTTGTGTTAACTACGTAATACGTGTAAAACTGCAAAATTTTCGAACCTTTTTCAGTTTTTGCAGTTTAACTATGCGTTTTTGACATTAGTTGTCATTAACGTTTTCAAAGTATATTAAATTTATGACAATTTAAGCCCACTCACAGTTCCGTATGTCTAATAATTTTGGAGATGTGGCACTTGAAAAACTGGCATTTTTCCCAAAAAATTAAAATTTTAAGTTTGTTTTCACCCAAATAACGGCACAACCGCTTATCCTACGAGAAACATGATAAGAAACTAATAGTACAATCAATGAACCGATTCACCTCCGAAATATGATCAACTCAACCGATCTGTTTGAAATTTTGACAGTAGCTCAAAAATGACACAAATAACAAACCTGACTTAGTGCCGATATGTGCTTCCACCCCGGGGGTAAATGCCACCCTTTCTCGGGGGTGGAAATTTAAAAATTCAAAGTGACACCGGGAATCGATAGAGGGTCAAATTTTAAGAAGAAAATGTAGTATAAAGTTTTTTCTACAACCTAATAATTAGCGAGTTATTCGCGATTGAAAATTCCAATAAAAACATGTTTTTCAACATTTTTTCATGAATAACTCGAGAATTAAACGTTTTCTGGAAAAAACTATTCTTATCAAAATTGAAGCTTATAAAAAAACAAAGCGATTCGTCGGTTTTTCTTTAATGTTTTAAATCATATTAAGCGACTTATGAGTCATTGAAGCCGAATTTTTGTTTGTCGTAAATTTATCTAAAGATTTAAACTCAAATAACGGAAAAATTAGTAATTTTTCAGAGAAAATGTTCATAACCTCTTTTAAAGTGCTTTATTAGACCTTTAAAATAAGCTTTTATAGAAGCCTCTAGCATGAAAATTGAGGAGGTTATGACGAAAATAAGTTAAGTCTCTGAAATTTTTGAAAAAAAATTGACAATAAAATTGGCGCCATGGGCGGCAAAATTAAAATTAATCGTAGCCCATAAAAAATTAACTTTATTTATGTCCCAGTAACACGTTCCAAAAGTTTCAATGGTTTAGAGAATGTACATTTTGAAAAAAGTTGTTTTTTTTTTAATTTTTCAAAAAATACGTTGTTTTTTCAAAATGACTTAAAAAAATTATGATTTTACGAAAAAAAGTGTTCTTTTTACTGAAAATTTTGCTTTTTTTAAAATTCATGTAGCTTAAAAATTAAGCGAGATAGGGGCATTTAAAGCTTTAATTTCTATGCGAAGGAAATCTCTTTTTAGCCCTTCAAACTTAAAATTCTCTGAACGAAAGGGTGTAGAAATATTGCAATCATCATGACTTTATAGCTTATGAAATTCCCTACAAAATGATGCGTGGGTGAATGCAAAAAGCTTAAAAGGAAAGTTATCGTAAAAAAACTAAATACATTTTTCTAGAGATAACGTAGGAAAATTACGGAGCGCCTAAATTTTGAACGTTTTGGAGCATTTATACTTTTCTATATACATATCTGGATTCCCACATGTATTACATTGTGAAGTTTTAAGAGGCTAATTTCCCTGAAAGGGATGTTTTTAAGGGATGAAAATTTTAGAAAAATTTCATTATATCATAAGCAGCAATTTATTTTCATTTTTTTACGCATTTCACTACTTGGAGCTTTCAAAAGGATTTTTTCCCTAATTTTTATGGTAAGGGGTGGTTTTTAGGGGTTGAATCATATTGAAAAATGATGTATCAGGTCGTTTACACTTAAAGAATATATTGTTTCTACTCAAGATCCAAAATAAAAAGATTTTATGCTTTTTAAACCGTTTTTTTAATAATTTTGTGAGGGGTAGTTTTTAAGGGTAGTTACATAGTAAAATATCGAAATATTAGTTACATTATAAAAAACAACAAATATTTAACATATTTGAACATAATGATAACCTATCACTGCTTCCATCTATTAGTTTTCAATTTTTTCCTAAGTTTTATTGTTAGGGGCGGCTTTTGGGGGCTGCATCATTAAAAAAATGAAGTATCAGATTTCTTATACTTAAAGGGAAAAATTCTCCTATTACGATCCAAAATAAAAAGGTTTCATGCTTTTTTATTTAATTTCTGTGGTGTTATTTATTTATTTATTTAAACACATTTTTTTATTAATTTTCGTGTGAGGGGTTGTTTTCAAGGGTAGTTAAATAGTAAAATATTGAAATATTAGATCCATGATTAAAAACAATTGATATTTAACATATTTTGAACATAATTATAGCCAATCACTGCGTTAATTTATTAGTTTTCAATTTATTGAAGTAAGGGATAGTTTTCACCCCTTAAAAACAAAAAGCACACTTTGCGACCAAATCAGGTTTGAAGAGAGGGTAAAATGAACTTAATTCTAAATTTTCAAGAAGATCGGAGCAGTACTTCAGATTTCGGAGATTTGGCGCCTTTTTAACGTTGAATGAATGTACTATAAGTTTTAGCACATTTAATTACCTTTCATATAAGAGCAAAACGGGATGAGTAAACCTCATAGTTCTCTTGCAATCGCTAAAATAACAAAAATTGCGAAAATAAAATTTTTAAGATATGGGCCTAACTAAACACTTATAACACGAAACTGTGGGCATTAGGCGAAAGCCAGGTAAAAAGTTGTTATGACTATTGATATTTATTATGTGTGTCTATTTACCTATGTTATGTAAAGATTTATAAATAAAAAATTACTCTTTATTTACAATTTGAAGTGACCGGGACCAGAATTCATATTCAGAAGTCAAAAAATTTTGCAATTTTTCAGGTACTACGCAGTTAGCATAACTCTTTTTTACTTGCAAAACGTAGTTTCACACTTCCCTAACGAATCCAAATAACACACCAAAAATTCATATTTACATCGCGTTTTGCGTTCTTGATGCAAAATATGACTGGCCTAATATGTGTATCTCTCATTTTAATGGGGTTTTTTATTAATAACCATTTTGATAATACTTTTATTTGTCCAACAAGTTACATTCAATAACGAGTCAATAACTTACACACAGGTATTGTAAGGTACTCACTAATAAAAAGCCGTTAAATTATTTACATAATACTTACTTCTCTAATTGGCATCTATTATTTGTTTTTTCTCCTTATGAGAAATACTTACAATTTTAGAAAACTGACTAATAAATGCAATACACAATCGTAGCTCAGTGTGCTAAAGCGACTGGCTAGCAAACTGAGTTGCCTAGCGAAGTGGGTTCGATTCCCGCAAGGAGAAACAATCTTTCATTAAAAAAAATTGCCCCAAGAGTGGTTCGGAGTCCACATTAAACTGTAGGGCCTCGTCTTTCTTTGTCTAACACAAGATCCTTGAGATCTTCCAGGGGGTTACTTCGGTAACTTGAGAGGCGGTTAAGAAAACTTTTTAAGAAGGAATTGTTACAATTATGGAACGTAATTATATGTATACGACTACTGTTACGTTTAACCCAATTATCCAAATCATATTTTTATATTTTTCACAGACAAAGCAAGTACTAAAAGTGAAGGGCAATAAGGTTTAATAATAATTGTTACATATAAGCGCATACGATGCAAATAAGGAAGTTGTGAAATAATATTTGACCTTTTTTGAAATTAAATGGAGCGTGGAATTTTCATTTAACTAAATGTCAAAACTACCAGTAGTTAATGACCGATGTTATAATTTTTATTTTTAACATTATTAATTTGGATACAAGGTTGCAAAAGAATCGTTCAAATTAACGTCAGTGCCAAGAGGAAGAGAAAAATGGATTTTTTAACTGGTTTCATTGAAGTTTTTTCTTTATAGTTCATCATGTGTTTAATAGTGTTTATTTCATTCACATATTATTTATAGACATGCATCAGCTTAATATATTCTGCAAGTAGTTAAGTAAATCACTTTCAAGTTTATTGATAGTCTCTTTAGGTATTTTGTTATGAAGAGGTAACCAGTAACAGGGTGCGGAATTACTTTAATAACATAAAGTACATAATTTTTTATAATAAATATATACAAAATGTATAAAGAGAGAAAACGGAAAAAGTATAATTATTATACAAATACTAAAAAGTAAAACACAATATTTTTAGTCGCAAACTCCTCTATAAAATCCTTATTTTACTATAAGGAACGTAACCAGACTGTAACCAACAGCTACTCTCCGGGCTATGTGCCCCGCCGAGCGCTGAATTACAAGTTGCAAGCCTGGCTCGTTAAGTGTAATAAATTGCATAAAAACGCTAATGCTTCGATTGCAAAAAACACCAGCCGAAAGACCGATCCTATTTAAAGGAGCTCTCGTGCTAGTCGCCACACACCACTTGCAGACTGCAGTTTCGAGCTGTTGGCTCTCGTCAGTGCAAGGTAGGCATGTAACGACCAACACGAGGATCACTTGACTATTTAGTACATTTCGGTATATTTGGGATAGCGACATGTAAAATAGTCAGCAGGCGCCATCTAGCGGTCCAGTGTCTATTGCAATCGAAAAATGCAGTCTGCAAGTGGTGTGTAGCGACTGGCACGAGAGCTCCTTTAAGTAGGATCGGTCTTTCGGCTGGTGTTTGTTGCAATCGAAGCATTAGCGTTTTGATGGTAATATGCAATTATTACACTTAACGCGCCAGGCTTGTAACTTGTAATTTAGCGCTCGGCGGGGCACATAGCCCGGAGAGTAGCTGTTGGTTACAGTCTGGTTACGTTCCTTATAGTAAAATAAGGATTTTATAGAGGAGTTTGCGACTAAAATATTGTGTTTTAATATTCCGGCCTCTAAGAGCACATTTGAAATAATAAAAATACTATCTAATAAAAAGCTGACCACATACAGATAAAAAAAATTAATTGAGGTAAGACTACAATCAAGCTCATTTTGCAACGCGTTATAATTATTTTGTACATATAAAATGCATAGATAAAACTTTTAATAAATTAGTCTTGGGCACAACGATATAAAATGTTCCACGATTTCTACTTTCTGTACGAGGTATACGAAAACATAGGCGCTCCAAAATAAGCAGGCAATCAAAGATATTGTAAATAATTTTATATAGGAATGCTGCGTGCTAGCCTTCACCCTTCTGTTTTGTAAACTCGACATATCAAACCTAGATACCATAATAATTTGTGAGCAACGAATTGTAGGATAATTACCGTCTTCAATAAACATTGAGATTGCCAGTGTCGTGGCGGCGATCGAACCCAGAACATAGCAATGTCACATAAAAGAGAATTTGATACATAACGGGCTCTAACCAGCAAAGCTTGTTCAGATTAACGTCCTGGCGGAGTTTAGCATTAGCTATTCCACCACTCAACTAGGACACATACACATAGACGATTATGCAACGACTATTTCCGTACGACATTGCCATCTGCCGTGGCTGGGACTCGAACTCAGGAGTGGTACAGTAACATCCATACCCTAGCCAGTATTCGAACCCGGAGATCCTTGGTTGCAAGCCTAACACGTAAGCGTTGAGCCACTGAGCCGGTATTAGTATTTAGTATACACCAATCATTTATCTTATTTAAATTATTCTGAAGCTTCTCGCAATCCTTGTCGGCTTCAATTACACAATAGATCTACAAGTTATACGCATATAATAAGCTTAGAACGTCCAGATCTGAGACAATGTCGTTAATAAAAAATGTCAAAGAGTAAGAGTCCCAGTACAGATCCATGGGGAATACATGAACTAGCTAAGATGTCGCTGAAACCACGGCATTCTGCATTCTACCGCCTATTTTCTAACTATGAAGTCATTAAATTTAATGCAACGAGTTTCCGAATATACTCAGCTTTTGTATCGGAATACTGTGGTTTAGACGATCAAACTCCTTGGAAAAAGGTGTAAATGATATCATCCTGTTTGTTATTATCCAGTTTTTCAGAAACATACTGTGTAACACGATGCAGACCAAAGACAGGAATGAATGGCGAAAGAAGCTGGATAAGGTCGAGACCATGCTTCAGGGTTGTATGGTCAGTGATGATGATGATGATGATGATGATGATGATGATGATGATGATGATGATGATGATGATGTGACTGTGTAACACAAATTAGATTGGTTTCAATGAATCTGCCTGATAGAAATCCATGTTGATTTAGTACAACTTGATTTTGTACGAGCGAAAACATTCGCAAAATTTCATTTGATGGTTATTGGTCTATAATTATCTGCAATATATTTGCTGTCTTTTTATAAACAGGACACAAACGAGAGTATTTCCATACATCAGGGAATACTTACAGTTTTAGGGACAAATTAAAATTAATTGTAAGGGGCCTAGCAAAAGCGTGTGCACAGTTTTTTACTATAAATTCAGGTATATTGTCTGGTCCTTTAGTACATTTGGGTTTAATTTTCTTGAGGGATTTTAGCACGTGAATTTCCGAAGATCGGTGTCCAGCATAAATTATTACTGTTAGGATCACAACGGTGGGATATTTATTGCTAATAGTTAGACTTTAAATATAAAGCGCACAAGATATAAAAACAAATGAACAAGTTAAAAAATTAATATTTTATAGGAGCATAAATATGATAGAAAATGAGAACCGGGCATAAATAACCATGAGAAATTTATCTAAGTTTGTATTTTAATATTCCCAATTATTATATTATTTTTAATGTACTTGTTGCTCAGTTTTAAAATAGATAAATATATTTTAAATTTATTACCGTTTATTGGTATATAAGGTAAGCTAAGAGAAGGATGTAGTGTAAACTTGATATTTCACCTAATCCACGTTAAGTAGATCTTGAACGGTTTCGTGTTATTAAGAGTAGCTCACCAGGTATATAGGATGTTGTTGATATATTTTGTACTTACCCTTAATAGAATTAAGCAATTTGTATTGCATTTAAATTAAAAACATTACTAGTTTTATGCATTTTATGTAATTCTATTTAAGTTCTCAATATGTATTTATTGTATAAAATTCTGTAACGCTTCTTTTCTATCCTGTATTTGGATTTCTTATCTGTCTAGGTAGTTATATTTAATTATTAAATAATATTCAATTTAATTAAAAGATATTATGCTAGATGATAATAAAAATTCTTAATTGCCAATACCGTCGTTAACGACAATTGTCTTCATATCTATCCATAAAACAATTAAATTCTCAACATTGTACACATTTTTCCTCAGCACTAAAAATCTGTATTTAACTAATCAAGACGTAATATTTTGAAAGGAAATATTTCTATGCGATATATTTAATACCCATGTCGAATTGAGTAAGTGAAAAACATATTGCACATAAAATCGTTAATTGCTTAATATCATCGAATATCTTTCACTTTTCTTCATATGCTTTCGGCGTGGAATTAGTATGATGTAATGCTGATATGGTACTTGAATACATATCTTCCTACATAGGCAAAATACTGATTCATTTCCCTATGTTAATAACATGATTCTATTAATTCAAATTACATACTTGTACATCTATTTTGATTTAATACTGGACAGGTCAGAGTGGAAAGTTTTAAGACCTGACGGTAGTTATTTTATGTTTTAATTTTTATCTAAATAATTATAATGAAAATTAGAGGAGCAAGATATAAAAGATTTAAGCACATTACGCAATGTGTTCCAATGTTATTAAAAATATAAACGCTATATATTTATTTATTATAATACAATGCCATTTATAGAATGAATTAAAAGAACACATACTTGAAACAAAAATAAATTGAACAATAATAGTCATTAAAACAATATGTACATTAGAAATAACATAGAATTGAATTTACTGAGCAATAAGAGAAAATAATTATTGTAACAATAATGTTTTAGATAACACCTATTTTTTAATGATATCAATATTTGGAAACAGAAGAGTATAATAAAATAGAGTACTTATACTTTGAGTGAACGAGAGGCATACTGTATTAAAATTATGACCATGATGTTAAACTTTATACGAGCGCAATTGAAACTGGCCAGTGTTAAAGCACAGGACCGTGCGCACTGAACTTGATATTTTGTCCTATATATTTAGCAATGCTACTGAGATTCGAATGGTAGTTGAAACTGTGCAAGCGAGTCCGAGACTGGCAATGTAATCAGCCTGAATGAACCACTTATGACTGCACTGGTATAAAGATAATAAAACGGACAGGCCTATTAGCATAAAAAAATCGTTTCTCGGAAGTCAAGGTGGACCTGTGAGATGTGGTGTCAATGTGCCAGTGCAGTGCATAAATACCTATTATAATATCAAGCGTAGGAGTTTAGTTAGTTATTGTTCATATTTATAAATATTTACTACTATATAAAAGGTAAAATATTTTAATTATTTATTAATTTACCATGGCTTTCTGGAGACCATTTGAAACAGAGGATAATATAATAACGCCAGAAAATCTTATCATTTTCTTATGACAAGCATTTCTATTTACCTCCGCCCATGTACAATAAAGAGATGCCGACTGTTTTTGCCGACTTTTAGTTTTAATTTAATTAAATAGTATAGTTTAATAGTAGTTTTTAATTAAGTTCGTATACACTTTACCACTAGTTACGTATATAAATGACAGAGATCAAAGGTACAGTTGGCAGCTGCAAAAACAAGGACAATTGTCCAGGAATTATATTTTTATAACCCAAGCAGGTGGAGTTTTACTCAATAACTATCATATTACGAGTATTTCTAATTAAATTTTATTAAAAGTGCAGATTACCAACATAAATGCTTATTAGCACTTTGACGTTTTGAATGATTTACATCAATAATGGGCCTCTATTACGCTCTATGTTTTCCAGATAGAGTATAACAGTTATTAAGTACGCAATACTAGTGTGACATGTAAAAAAACTGGGGAAAACTTTAGTGATTAGTCCTGCAATATCAAGGTAAAAAATTTGGTTACGTCTTGTCTTGTAGAGGAATATAGAAATTTTCTGGAGTATCTCACAACAGAAAATATTCCACGGATCAGTTTTTAAAATGAGTAAGAATGTTACTATGTTTTTCAGACAGGTTACTCACAGAAACCATTCCAAGTAAATCACTTCATGGAAAATTAATACGTAATTATAAAGCTTGAATTTCAATTATGAAAATTTAACAAAATGGCACTGCATATTTTCTAATTCAATGTACTATCATTTTCATACAGTTAAGACAGATATTTTCCTCATATCCTATATGAGTCTGTATAAAAAAATAGTTGATTATTTGTAATTTTGAATATTTTGTATTTTTATATTTTTAAATTTGCATTTCTAAATCTAATTATTTGTAACATTTGTAACATTGGAAACAATAAACAATTTAATTTATTACACGTATCTGAATATTGTAAGTCATAGGGGGGTGTTAGTAAATGATAAATATGTATAGATATATAGCCTGATTTGCCATATTTTTTTATAAACAACGGCCAAAGTCGGAAAACTTAGTTTTCGGGCCGTAGAATTTTCCAATTACATCTTAGAGAAAAGTTGTATTAGTAAAAGTTGTAGGTATTAAAAAGACCTTTAATTTCATTTTTTATGAATTAAAATCGATAGATAAATTATCGAGATAATGGCGAAAAACCCTCTTTTCTGCACTATTTTATAAATGTTAATCTTCTTCTTAAGGTGCCATTTTCCTAGTGAAGGTTGGCTGAAATTTTGGCAAATCTCTATCTGTCTTGTGCTATTCTTAGTAATGACTGTAAATTTAGACCAGTCCAATCCCAAACATTTTTCAACCACGAACCTTGTCTTCTGCCCGGACCTCTTCTACCCTCAATTTTGCCTTCCATTATTAGTTTCAGAAACTCGTATCTCCTGTCTCTGTATATATGTCCCAGATAACTTGTCTTTCGTCTTTTGGCAATTCCAATAATCTCTCTGACTGCGTTCATCCTTCTTAGGACAGTTTCATTGGAGACATGTTCTGTCCATGATATTTTGAGAATTCTGTGCATTATCCACATTTCAAAAGCTTCTAGTCTGCGCATCTAGTCTTACGAATTTATATTTATTTAAGAAGGTTCTCTAATCAGACCCGTTGTGGCCAGATTTATGTTAATTTATTCCTCACGTTGTAACCAAGTGTAGCTCACGAGGCATCTTTATTTATGCTGTAACATATTAATCAGAAAATTAACCACACCTTTTGAACATCGCCAGGTTTCATGCTAGAAAATCAATAAATATTTGTAAATTCTGTAATATAGTGCATTTCATGTTTAAAGCAACTGTCATTATTTCGTCTGCGACCGCTGCGAATGGAACCCTCACCGATTTGTGTAAGTAAGTAAACTAATAATTTATAATAGTTTGTGTTAACTTGGGCTTAATGCCCTGAGATAGTCTGAGCTAGTGAAATTTTATCGTGGGCACGTTACATCGCTTATCCGGGCTAGGTAGTGTCTGCGATCTGCTACGCCACAGCAGCCCAAGTGAGTTTCTTTTCTGTAATATCTTGTAACCCGTACGATCCAACGTATTTATTTATTTATTTATTTATATGTACTTATAGAACGTAGCACCTGATATCAAGTACATCAGGGGTAGACTTAATTTGTCTATCGCGTTCTGTTTCCTGAATACTTAAATATTCATATATTTTATTTTTTTAATTTTATTTACACTATTCAACAGGTCGTGCGACCCAATTATAGAATAGGAGATAAAAAATATTTCAAATATAAATGTATAAGCAAAGGAGAAAAGCATGAATAACCAACAGTAATGGAGTAACGAAATATATCAATCATAAATCCATCTTTTTAATTGACGGGTTATTGCTAGGCATAATGTTAATAGTGTAGCTAAACAGGTTCTGGCGCAGTCAGTAGAGAATACACGCCGGTTGAAATGATGTCACGAACTGGATGGCATGTGCCCATCAGAAGTATTTGTGATTTAAGACCTTTTCAGACCTGTTTCAAACCTGTTCGGACCTGTTAAAAACCTGTTCAGAGCTGTTTAAAATCTGTTTTATATCCTGATGGACACATGCCATCCAGTTCGTCACGTTATTGTAACCGGGGTTGTGGAGTGCGCCAGAGCCTGTTTAGCTGTACTACAAATGTAAGTAATAATTGTTACACATATGGTAGAGGGAAATACTTTTTTGTATTTGTTCGTGCAATTGGCAGATAAAATAGATTTGTCTGTCTTGTCTCATCTCTGGGAGTATGAAAATTTAACATACATGAAATTTCTGAGCAGTTTATGTTGTTATGAATTATCTTGTATAATAAGATCAGATAAGCTTTTGTGCGCCTGTGTTGGAGTGAGTCGATGCTAAAATTTATAAGAAGATCACATTCGGGAGGAGGATATTCCCCTTCCATTCTAAAATGAACATATTTTAAAAATCTGCACTGTATTCCTTCCAAATTATTAATATGTGTTAGGTAATTAGGAAACCAACTAATAGAAGCATATTCTAAATTAGGGCGAACATATGTTGTATCTTAGATGATTGGGTTAATCATCAGCTTGATACTAGTATCTAGTTTTTGTA
The DNA here is from genome assembly GCA_963675555.1 of Leptura quadrifasciata. NCBI lineage: Eukaryota > Metazoa > Arthropoda > Insecta > Coleoptera > Cerambycidae > Leptura > Leptura quadrifasciata. The sequence continues at coordinate 144,641,081 of OY776675.1, forward strand.
GACTTAAACATATACATGGAGGTGTGTGTATTTTTGTGCGAAACGATGTAAATTACACAAAAATAGATTCTATAAGTGAATTCAACAATGAAAAACATTTTGAGAGTTGTTGTGTAAAAATAACAAATTTAAATTGTATTGTTCTTACCTTATACCGTTCACCATGTGGGGATATACATATTTTCAAAGACAGGTTATATCATGCTCTTCAAGTTTTATGTGAAACATATAAAAACAGTAGATTACTTATAGGTGGTGACTTCAATGTAAACTTTCGGGGTGATTCAAAGTCCTCTAAAGAAATTATTGATATATTTCACGCTTTCGGTCTAGAAAAGTGCATTTCAGAGCCCACCAGAGTACAGAAAAATTCCCGTACATGTATCGACAATATTTTTGTCAATTTCGAAATCATAGATGCCATTGTCGTGGATTATCAGCTCTCCGACCACAAAGCTCAAATAGTCAAGTTTGTCGATGAACCAAAAAGTAAATTCATTGTATAAGTCTGTATTAAATAAATGTAAGGAAAATAAAAGAAAATTTTCAAGTTACTTAATTTCTGAAAATTGGGCAGAACTATACAATGAAAACACACCAGATAAAGCTATTGACATTTTTTATAATACAATAGATTATTATCATTACTTATCTTTCTCTCAAATTTATATTAAGGACAAACATAATTACAGAAATAATGCAGTTTTTTCGAATCCCGACGTACTATCAAAAAAAGAAGAAATAAATCGGCTAAATGGTACTATAAATCTACTTCCAAATTGTGAAAAAGTAATGGCAGAACTAAAACAAAAAAAATATGAATATGAGCAACTTATCATTAATTTAAGAAAAGACCAAATTAATAGGAAAATATTAGATTCAAAAAACAGACAAAAAACCATTTGGAATATCATTAACAAAAATATTGGTAAAAACAATAACCAAAAGGAAGCAACTTCAATATCTCCTGATGGATACAATACTTTTTTTACCCAAGTAGCAGACAAATTGATAAGTCAAATACCCAAGGCAAATTCAACATACATGGAATATTTGCATGATAATGTTAAAATAACTGATTCGTCAATATTTCTTTTTCCTGCTGAGGAACAAGAAGTACAAAATATCTTAAGAACCTTAAAGAATTCTCAAGCTACTGACCTGTTCAATCACTCAGTTGACATGTATAAAGATAACCTATTATCTCTGTCAGCCCCACTTACTTATATTATTAACCTAATACTTGAGACAGGCGTATTTCCATATAAATTAAAAATGGCAAAAATTATCCCCTTACTAAAGTCAGGTGATGTTGAGGATGTATCCAACTATAGGCCTATAGCATTACTTCCTATTCTAGCCAAAATATGTGAAAAAATTATAGCTGCGAGAATAACACATTATTTCGAATCTTTTAATATATTTACTAACAGACAATTTGGTTTCAGAAAGGGTAAAAACACATCAATGGCAGTTCTAGAATTAGTCAATTTTATTAGTGAGGGTTTCGAAAATGGGAATTCCACGCTGGCACTTTTTTTAGACTTAAGTAAGGCATTTGATTGTGTTTCTAAGGAGATTTTACTGGGTAAGCTGGAGTTTTATGGTTTTAGAGGTATAGCTCTTGAACTAGTGAATTCCTACTTATCTAATAGATATCAGTGTGTGTTCAGTAATAATCAGCCTAGCAATTTGTTACCAGTACAATACGGTGTTCCTCAAGGTAGTGTATTGGGGCCGCTACTATTTTTAATTTACGTAAATGACTTGCCCGATGTTATGTCAATTTTCACGGTCCTTTTTGCGGATGATACCACTTTCGCAACACGGCTAATAGATACCGGCATTAATATTAATGACTCAGAAAAAAGCATTATAAATAAAGCCTCTGACTGGTTTAATGCAAACAAGTTATGCTTAAACACGGACAAAACAAACAAATTACTTTTTTCTACGAAGAGTAATACTCCGGAGACCGTAAAATTCTTAGGCCTGTGCTTGGATGGCAGGTTGACATGGGAATCACACATAAATGATTTAACAACGAAACTGTCCAAAAAAATATATGCCATTAGACAAATTAAAAACAGGGTGAATCTAGATGCTGCTCTTGTTGCATATCATGCACTATTTCATAGTGTTATGACATATGGTTTAATTAACTGGGGTACATCAAACCACACTCTAGACGTCTTTATAGTTCAAAAAAGGGCCATAAGAGCTTTGGCGGGCGTGAATCAGCTTGAAAGTTGTAAACCATGGTTTGTTAAATTCCAAATAATGACTTTACCATCAGAGATAATCTACTGCCACCTAATTTTTATAAAAGTACATCTAAGTGAATATGCGAAAAATGGTGAATCTCATCAATATAACACCCGAAATCGGGATAAAATACAAACCCCACGTCAGAGATTGGCTTATACAAAGCGACTCAACTTCAGAATTGATTTGTTTAATTCACTTCCGGGTCATATTAAAGAACTGCACATTAACCAATTCAAAACAAAATTAAAACTGCATCTTTTGGAAAATGCTTACTACACTTCATCAGATTTTAAGTACATGTAAACGTATTATTATATATTATATGTTGTTTAGATGTTGACTATATATGTGTATATATGTAAATGTATATATTTTTGTTTATTCAGTTTGTTATTTACCTGCGTATTTTTTTATTTTCTTATATCCCTCATATTTAATATACTGTACTATACACCTGTATTATTATATATTATATGTTGTTTGTTTAGATGTTGATTATATATGTGTATATATGTAAATGTTTATATTTTTGTTTTATTCGGTTTGTTATATACCTGTGTATTTTTTATATGCTTATATATCTTTTATTTAATTTACTGTACTATACATGACATGTCAAAACACCACGGTGTAAATTTTTTTGACAAATAATTTTTTTTTTTTTTTTTTACAAAAAACCAGTCACCCTACTCTGTGGCTCCGACCTTCACAGAGGGGAGCTGGTAATACCAATAGCCACTCAGCGTCTGTCTCATTCCACCGAGGGCTCCTATAATCAGTACCACTATTTTAACAGAATGGCCTGGATAAAGCCTGCGGAGTTCGAAGAGCAAATCTCGATATTTTGTCCGTTTTTCCTCCTCTTTCAAGACAATGTTGCTCTCAGCGGGAGCTGAGAATTCCACGACATACATTGTCTTGAGTTGGTGGTCGAGGAGTACTATGTCAGGCTTGTTGGCTTGTATTTGCCTGACGGTGGGAAACGAGTAGTTCCAATAAATTAGGCACTTCTCATTCCCCACAACGGACTCAATATCCCCCGGAACGTAAGGCAGCACTGGTGTTTCGTCTATCCCATACGAGTGCCTTAAATGATAGTAAAGCACTCGTAATGCTGCGTTGTGTCTATGAATATAGGCCGAGACTGCGTATGTCGGGCAAGCCGACAGTAAGTGCATTACAGTCTCCGGCGCCCTGCGGCAGGCCCTGCAGCTGACATCAGGGACCTCCATACCCATGACACGACGTCGACAGATGAGAGTGATAAATACACCATCCTGGCAAGCCATTATGAATCCCTCGGTCTCAGACTTCAGCCCAGCTGACCTTAAGAAGGCGAAGGTCAGCCTTTCGGATAAGCCGAGGTCTTCTATATTTTTATAGAAGATCCCGTGCAATGGCTTATCCTTATGGAGCTGCAGAAGGATGTTGTGTTCTGCAGCTCTAATGTGGGCTTTTAGTCGAACGGGTTCCAACTCGGTGACAGAGTCGGGGTTTACCCGCTCGACGTCGAAGATGAGACCAAGTTCATCGGCTGCTCTCCGTGCTGCCTTAAAGAGAAAAGCTCCTACCTCTGCATTTTCATGGTTTCGGACCATGCAGAGGAGGGGATCCGAACTCCTGATGACCTTACATGCTCTCTCCAGAACCATCCTGCTATGGAGACTCTCCAAGCTCAAGAGTCCACGGCCTCCCCGATGTCGTGGGAGATATAACCGTGGAACGGACGATTTAGGATGCAAGCTCCTATTGAGATGCATCTTCTTGCGGGTTACTACATCGAGTTGACGCAGCTCTTCTCTAGTCCACTTCACTACTCCGAAAGAGTAGAGAAGGATCGGAACGGCAAGCATATTTGTAGCAGACACCTTGTTCTTCCCCGACAGTTCTGAAGACCAGATCTGTCGGAGTAGGTGCTGATACTTGCCGCGGAGAGCGTTTTTCACTACACTCACTTCTTGGGTGGAGCGTTGCTCGACACCCAAGTAAGTGTACGACTCTCCGGCATCTAGATGGTGTAAGATGCTTCCGTCCACGAGCTGCGCGTCCTCTCCATAGTCACCGCATCGTCCTCTCTTGAGATGGATCAGTGCGCATTTGTCCAACCCGAACTGCATACCGACAGCCTGCGTATACCCCTGTACCACCCTAAAGGACTGTTGGAGATCCCTCTCTCCAGAGGCATAAAGTTTAAGGTCATCCATATAAAATAGATGGGTGACCTTATGCCTCCTGTCGCCGGGGGTACCGCAGTTGTAGCCACGGGTTTTCCGGAGCGAGACGGATAATGGCAGTAGTGAGATGCAAAACAGAAGGGGGCTGAGGGAATCTCCCTGAAATACTCCTCTTCTGAATGTTACCGACTCTGTTTGGACTCTATCGTTACCTGATGTTATGGTAAAGCGAGTCCTCCAGAGCGGCATCAGTTCTTCAATACATCTCACTACGGGACCGGGTACCACAAGACATCGGAGCAAGTGAACAATGAGCTCATGCGATGTCATGTCGAATGCCTTGCGGTAGTCGATCCAGGCCATAGAGAGGTTCCGCTTATACTGCATGGAGTCCTGCGTGACACAGCTGTCAATCAACAGGTTCTCCTTGCAGCCAGCGACACCTCTCTTCGACCCTCGTTGCTCAAATATCCGTTCGTAAACCGGTTCAACTGCGTGGAGCACCCGCATGTACAAAATGCGTGTAAACACCTTGTAACATGCGTTTAGACAGGTTATCGGTCTGTAATTCTTTGGGTTGGACGAATCTCCGTTCTTGGGGATCAGCACTGTCCGCCCCTCAACAACCCAAGAAGGGATTTGCTGCTCCCCATTTAACCAGGAATTAAATATTCTGGCCAAATGGTGGTGGGTGCTCGATAACTTTTTCCACCAAAAGTTATTTATCCCATCGGGACCTGGAGCAGCAAAGTTCTTAGAGCCATCAAGAGCCCTACGAACCTCTTCTGGGGTTATTGGTTCGCACACTTCCTGTGGTTGCTGAAGCCTTTGACAAAAGGCTTCAAAGTGTGCAAGGGCAGGAGAATCTCGGTTGAGTGGAAGCCTCTCCTCGTACAGCGTTTTCCAGAAGTTCTCCACCTGATCTGCAGTCGGCGGATTGTCTACAACACGCGGACGCGGTTGGAAAAGGCGCGAGGGCTTCTCGTGGAACAGTTTATTTTCCGCAAGCCCCCTCGCCCGCCTCACTAATGACTTTTTGCAAGTCACTAGCATCCGTATCCTGTCGAGACAGTGCTGTTTGGTGGTTCGCAGCACTGCCTCATTGAGTGTGTGATGGACGCGTCTTAAGTTGGCGGCTAATCGACGCACTTTAGGCGTGAACGGCCTGTTGGCCGCCATATAGTCCATCACAGATTGGATACGGGATGCGTGTTGCCTCGCCGACTGGATCTTGGCTTCCATCTTTTGTATGCGCCGCTGCGCTCTCTCCTGTGGGGAAGAGGTATTTCGCCTCTCCACCTGAGACGAGCGTTGAGCAGCGGCATACACGGCACAATTTATGTGCTAGATGTCAGCCTCTTCTGGTAGCGCTGTACGAAGTTCAGCGTTCACTCTGGCCAGGTCTTGTGGCCCGGGGGTTTTCAGACGGTGTAACCCCCTTCTGGTACTGAGACCCTCTGGTATTGGCGGAACGAGGAGAGCCACGTCCTCAACCGGTGAATGTGGCGGCTCTTCGGCCACCTCATTCACCGGCCCAGGAGCAGCCCTCACGTAGCCCCTACTACGAAGGTGGGATACATAGTCACGCAGATTTTGTGGCGTGAAGGCGCTATGCTCTGGTAGCCTCTCACACCACAGAGCATGCATCCGCGCCATGTACCCCCTCCGCGCGGACTCACTGCTTTCATAACAATGCAGAAGCTCATCCCTCAGTTCATCCGTCCACTCAAAGCGTCCTTGTTCGTTGCGTACGTCGTCAACGGGCGGTCTATCCGGTTGGGCCCCACCCCCACCACTCACCAAAGGCTTAATAGATGGAAGTTAGCCCCTCCTGCTTTATTCGGTTTGTTATATACCTGTGTATTTTTTATATGCTTATATATCTTATATTTAATATACTGTACTATACATGACATGTCAAAACACCACGGTGTAAATTTTTTTGACAAATAAATTATTATTTTTTTTTTTTTTTTTTTTTTTACAAAAAACCAGTCACCCTACTCTGTGGCTCCGACCCTCACAGAGGGGAGCTGGTAATACCAATAGCCACTCCCCACGCCCGTGGGGTGAGTGACTACCGGGTCCGCGAATCGTGTGCCCTGAGTAGACGTAATGAACCGAGGATGACAGCCTTCTGCATTCTGCCGGCTAAGATCTCTGCCGAATCTCGGCATGCCGGTATGATCTTTAGTTCTGAAAGCAGCGTCTGTCTCATTCCACCGAGGGCTCCTATAATCAGTACCACTATTTTAACAGAATGGCCTGGATAAAGCCTGCGGAGTTCGAAGAGCAAATCTCGATATTTTGTCCGTTTTTCCTCCTCTTTCAAGACAATGTTGCTCTCAGCGGGAGCTGAGAATTCCACGACATACATTGTCTTGAGTTGGTGGTCGAGGAGTACTATGTCAGGCTTGTTGGCTTGTATTTGCCTGACGGTGGGAAACGAGTAGTTCCAATAAATTAGGCACTTCTCATTCCCCACAACGGACTCAATATCCCCCGGAACGTAAGGCAGCACTGGTGTTTCGTCTATCCCATACGAGTGCCTTAGATGATAGTAAAGCACTCGTAATGCTGCGTTGTGTCTATGAATATAGGCCGAGACTGCGTAAGTCGGGCAAGCCGACAGTAAGTGCATTACAGTCTCCGGCGCCCTGCGGCAGGCCCTGCAGCTGACATCAGGGACCTCCATACCCATGACACGACGTCGATAGACGAGAGTGTTAAATACACCATCCTGGCAAGCCATTATGAATCCCTCGGTCTCAGACTTCAGCCCAGCTGACCTTAAGAAGGCGAAGGTCAGCCTTTCGGATAAGCCGAGGTCTTCTATATTTTTATAGAAGATCCCGTGCAATGGCTTATCCTTATGGAGCTGCAGAAGGATGTTGTGTTCTGCAGCTCTAATGTGGGCTTTTAGTCGAACGGGTTCCAACTCGGTGACAGAGTCGGGGTTTACCCGCTCGACGTCGAAGATGAGACCAAGTTCATCGGCTGCTCTGCGTGCTGCCTTAAAGAGAAAAGCTCCTACCTCTGCATTTTCATGGTCTCGGACCATGCAGAGGAGGGGATCCGAACTCCTGATGACCTTACATGCTCCATCCAGAACCATCCTGCTATGGAGACTCTCCAAGCTCAAGAGTCCACGGCCTCCCCGATGTCGTGGGAGATATAACCGTGGAACGGACGATTTAGGATGCAAGCTCCTATTGAGATGCATCTTCTTGCGGGTTACTACATCGAGTTGACGCAGCTCTTCTCTAGTCCACTTCACTACTCCGAAAGAGTAGAGAAGGATCGGAACGGCAAGCATATTTGTAGCAGACACCTTGTTCTTCCCCGACAGTTCTGAAGACCAGATCTGTCGGAGTAGGTGCTGATACTTGCCGCGGAGAGCGTTTTTCACTACACTCACTTCTTGGGTGGAGCGTTGCTCGACACCCAAGTAAGTGTACGACTCTCCGGCATCTAGATGGTGTAAGATGCTTCCGTCCACGAGCTGCGCGTCCTCTCCGTAGTCACCGCATCGTCCTCTCTTGAGATGGATCAGTGCGCATTTGTCCAACCCGAACTGCATACCGACAGCCTGCGTGTACTCCTGTACCACCCTAAGGGACTGCTGGAGATCCCTCTCTCCAGAGGCATAAAGTTTAAGGTCATCCATATAAAATAGATGGGTGACCTTATGCCTCCTGTCGCCGGGGGTACCGCAGTTGTAGCCACGGGTTTTCCGGAGCGAGACGGATAATGGCAGTAGTGAGATGCAAAAGAGAAGGGGGCTGAGGGAATCTCCCTGAAATACTCCTCTTCTGAATGTTACCGACTCTGTTTGGACTCTATCGTTACCCGATGTTATGGTAAAACGAGTCCTCCAGAGCGGCATCAGTTCTTCAATACATCTCACTACGGGGCCTGGTACCACAAGACATCGGAGCAAGTGAACAATGAGCTCATGCGATGTCATGTCAAATGCCTTGCGGTAGTCGATCCAGGCCATAGAGAGGTTCCGCTTATACTGCATGGAGTCCTGCGTGACACATCTGTCGATCAGCAGGTTTTCCTTGCAGCCAGCGACACCTCTCTTCGACCCTCGTTGCTCATATATCCGTTCGTAAACCGGTTCAACTGCGTGGAGCACCCGCATGTACAAAATGCGTGTAAACACCTTGTAGCATGCGTTTAGACAGGTTATCGGTCTGTAGTTCTTTGGGTTGGACAAATCTCCGTTCTTGGGGATCAGCACTGTCCGCCCCTCAACAACCCAAGAAGGGATTTGCTGCTCCCCATTTAACCAGGAATTAAAAATTCTGGCCAAATGGTGGTGGGTGCTCGATAACTTTTTCCACCAAAAGTTATTTATCCCATCGGGACCTGGAGCAGCAAAGTTCTTAGAGCCCTCAAGAGCCCTACGAACCTCTTCTGGGGTTATTGGTTCGCACACTTCCTGTGGTTGCTGAAGCCTTTGACAAAAGGCTTCAAAGTGTGCAAGGGCAGGAGAATCTCGGTTGAGTGGAAGCCTCTCCTCGTATAGCGTTTTCCAGAAGTTCTCCACCTGATCTGCAGTCGGCGGATTGTCTACAACACGCGGAGGCGGTTGGAAAAGGCGCGAGGGCTTCTCGCGGAACAGTTTATTTTCCGCAAGCCCTCTCGCCCGCCTCACTAGTGATTTTTTACAAGTCACTAGCATCCGTATCCTGTCGAGACAGTGCTGTTTGGTGGTTCGCAGCACTGCCTCATTGAGTGTGTGATGGACGCGTCTTAGGTTGGCGGCTAATCGACGCACTTTAGGCGTGAACGGCCTGTTGGCCGCCATATAGTCCATCACACATTGGATACGGGATGCGTGTTGCCTCGCCGACCGGATCTTGGCTTCCATCTTTTGTATGCGCCGCTGCGCTCTCTCCTGTGGGGAAGAGGTATTTCGCCTCTCCACCTGAGAAGAGCGTTGAGCAGCGGCATACACGGCACAATTTATGTGCCAGATGTCAGCCTCTTCTGGTAGCGCTGTACGAAGTTCAGCGTCCACTCTGGCCAGGTCTTGTGGCCCGGGGGTTTTCAGATGGTGTAACCCCCTTCTGGTACTGAGGCCCTCTGGTATTGGCGGAACGAGGAGTGCTACGTCCTCAACCGGTGATTGTGGCGGCTCTTCGGCCACCTCATTCACCGGTCCAGGAGCAGCCCTCACGTAGCCCCTACTACGAAGGTGGGATACATAGTCACGCAGATTTTGTGGCGTGAAGGCGCTATGCTCTGGTAGCCTCTCACACCACAGAGCATGCATCCGCGCCATGTATCCCCTCCGCGCGGGCTCACTGCTTTCATAGCAATGCAGAAGTTCATCTCTCAGTTCATCTGTCCACTCAAAGCGTCCTTGGACATTGCCAATTTCGTCAACGGGCGGTCCGTCCGGTTGGGCCCCACCACCTTGCCCTTGACCCCTATCCGCACGGGGTCGATCGTGGGGGCCCTGTCTTCGGCCTGCCGGAACCAAAGTTTAGGGTCTGTGGGTGGTTAGCCCAGCAGACCCACGACCGACACCAGAGGGGAAGACGCTTTCCCCTCCCGGGTGCACTAGGGCTGCCGGTTCGGTTTTGCACCCCAGCTGGAGTAAGTGGTGGCGCTACTCACCAAAGGCTTGATAGATGGAAGTCAGCCCCTCCTGCTTATTATTATTATTATTATTATTTTTTTTTTTTTTTTTTTTTTTTTTTTAATTTTTTTTTATTTTTTTTTTTTTTTATTTTTTTTTTTTTTTTTTTTTACAAAAAACCAGTCACCCTACTCTGTGGCTCCGACCCTCACAGAGGGGAGCTGGTAATACCAATAGCCACTCCCCACGCCCGTGGGGTGAGTGACTACCGGGTCCGCGAATCGTGTGCCCTGAGTAGACGTAATGAACCGAGGATGACAGCCTTCTGCATTCTGCCGGCTAAGATCTCTGCCGAATCTCGGCATGCCGGTATGATCTTTAGTTCTGAAAGCAGCGTCTGTCTCATTCCACCGAGGGCTCCTATAATCAGTACCACTATTTTAACAGAATGGCCTGGATAAAGCCTGCGGAGTTCGAAGAGCAAATCTCGATATTTTGTCCGTTTTTCCTCCTCTTTCAAGACAATGTTGCTCTCAGCGGGAGCTGAGAATTCCACGACATACATTGTCTTGAGTTGGTGGTCGAGGAGTACTATGTCAGGCTTGTTGGCTTGTATTTGCCTGACGGTGGGAAACGAGTAGTTCCAATAAATTAGGCACTTCTCATTCCCCACAACGGACTCAATATCCCCCGGAACGTAAGGCAGCACTGGTGTTTCGTCTATCCCATACGAGTGCCTTAGATGATAGTAAAGCACTCGTAATGCTGCGTTGTGTCTATGAATATAGGCCGAGACTGCGTAAGTCGGGCAAGCCGACAGTAAGTGCATTACAGTCTCCGGCGCCCTGCGGCAGGCCCTGCAGCTGACATCAGGGACCTCCATACCCATGACACGACGTCGATAGACGAGAGTGTTAAATACACCATCCTGGCAAGCCATTATGAATCCCTCGGTCTCAGACTTCAGCCCAGCTGACCTTAAGAAGGCGAAGGTCAGCCTTTCGGATAAGCCGAGGTCTTCTATATTTTTATAGAAGATCCCGTGCAATGGCTTATCCTTATGGAGCTGCAGAAGGATGTTGTGTTCTGCAGCTCTAATGTGGGCTTTTAGTCGAACGGGTTCCAACTCGGTGACAGAGTCGGGGTTTACCCGCTCGACGTCGAAGATGAGACCAAGTTCATCGGCTGCTCTGCGTGCTGCCTTAAAGAGAAAAGCTCCTACCTCTGCATTTTCATGGTCTCGGACCATGCAGAGGAGGGGATCCGAACTCCTGATGACCTTACATGCTCCATCCAGAACCATCCTGCTATGGAGACTCTCCAAGCTCAAGAGTCCACGGCCTCCCCGATGTCGTGGGAGATATAACCGTGGAACGGACGATTTAGGATGCAAGCTCCTATTGAGATGCATCTTCTTGCGGGTTACTACATCGAGTTGACGCAGCTCTTCTCTAGTCCACTTCACTACTCCGAAAGAGTAGAGAAGGATCGGAACGGCAAGCATATTTGTAGCAGACACCTTGTTCTTCCCCGACAGTTCTGAAGACCAGATCTGTCGGAGTAGGTGCTGATACTTGCCGCGGAGAGCGTTTTTCACTACACTCACTTCTTGGGTGGAGCGTTGCTCGACACCCAAGTAAGTGTACGACTCTCCGGCATCTAGATGGTGTAAGATGCTTCCGTCCACGAGCTGCGCGTCCTCTCCGTAGTCACCGCATCGTCCTCTCTTGAGATGGATCAGTGCGCATTTGTCCAACCCGAACTGCATACCGACAGCCTGCGTGTACTCCTGTACCACCCTAAGGGACTGCTGGAGATCCCTCTCTCCAGAGGCATAAAGTTTAAGGTCATCCATATAAAATAGATGGGTGACCTTATGCCTCCTGTCGCCGGGGGTACCGCAGTTGTAGCCACGGGTTTTCCGGAGCGAGACGGATAATGGCAGTAGTGAGATGCAAAAGAGAAGGGGGCTGAGGGAATCTCCCTGAAATACTCCTCTTCTGAATGTTACCGACTCTGTTTGGACTCTATCGTTACCCGATGTTATGGTAAAACGAGTCCTCCAGAGCGGCATCAGTTCTTCAATACATCTCACTACGGGGCCTGGTACCACAAGACATCGGAGCAAGTGAACAATGAGCTCATGCGATGTCATGTCAAATGCCTTGCGGTAGTCGATCCAGGCCATAGAGAGGTTCCGCTTATACTGCATGGAGTCCTGCGTGACACATCTGTCGATCAGCAGGTTTTCCTTGCAGCCAGCGACACCTCTCTTCGACCCTCGTTGCTCATATATCCGTTCGTAAACCGGTTCAACTGCGTGGAGCACCCGCATGTACAAAATGCGTGTAAACACCTTGTAGCATGCGTTTAGACAGGTTATCGGTCTGTAGTTCTTTGGGTTGGACAAATCTCCGTTCTTGGGGATCAGCACTGTCCGCCCCTCAACAACCCAAGAAGGGATTTGCTGCTCCCCATTTAACCAGGAATTAAAAATTCTGGCCAAATGGTGGTGGGTGCTCGATAACTTTTTCCACCAAAAGTTATTTATCCCATCGGGACCTGGAGCAGCAAAGTTCTTAGAGCCCTCAAGAGCCCTACGAACCTCTTCTGGGGTTATTGGTTCGCACACTTCCTGTGGTTGCTGAAGCCTTTGACAAAAGGCTTCAAAGTGTGCAAGGGCAGGAGAATCTCGGTTGAGTGGAAGCCTCTCCTCGTATAGCGTTTTCCAGAAGTTCTCCACCTGATCTGCAGTCGGCGGATTGTCTACAACACGCGGAGGCGGTTGGAAAAGGCGCGAGGGCTTCTCGCGGAACAGTTTATTTTCCGCAAGCCCTCTCGCCCGCCTCACTAGTGATTTTTTACAAGTCACTAGCATCCGTATCCTGTCGAGACAGTGCTGTTTGGTGGTTCGCAGCACTGCCTCATTGAGTGTGTGATGGACGCGTCTTAGGTTGGCGGCTAATCGACGCACTTTAGGCGTGAACGGCCTGTTGGCCGCCATATAGTCCATCACACATTGGATACGGGATGCGTGTTGCCTCGCCGACCGGATCTTGGCTTCCATCTTTTGTATGCGCCGCTGCGCTCTCTCCTGTGGGGAAGAGGTATTTCGCCTCTCCACCTGAGAAGAGCGTTGAGCAGCGGCATACACGGCACAATTTATGTGCCAGATGTCAGCCTCTTCTGGTAGCGCTGTACGAAGTTCAGCGTCCACTCTGGCCAGGTCTTGTGGCCCGGGGGTTTTCAGATGGTGTAACCCCCTTCTGGTACTGAGGCCCTCTGGTATTGGCGGAACGAGGAGTGCTACGTCCTCAACCGGTGATTGTGGCGGCTCTTCGGCCACCTCATTCACCGGTCCAGGAGCAGCCCTCACGTAGCCCCTACTACGAAGGTGGGATACATAGTCACGCAGATTTTGTGGCGTGAAGGCGCTATGCTCTGGTAGCCTCTCACACCACAGAGCATGCATCCGCGCCATGTATCCCCTCCGCGCGGGCTCACTGCTTTCATAGCAATGCAGAAGTTCATCTCTCAGTTCATCTGTCCACTCAAAGCGTCCTTGGACATTGCCAATTTCGTCAACGGGCGGTCCGTCCGGTTGGGCCCCACCACCTTGCCCTTGACCCCTATCCGCACGGGGTCGATCGTGGGGGCCCTGTCTTCGGCCTGCCGGAACCAAAGTTTAGGGTCTGTGGGTGGTTAGCCCAGCAGACCCACGACCGACACCAGAGGGGAAGACGCTTTCCCCTCCCGGGTGCACTAGGGCTGCCGGTTCGGTTTTGCACCCCAGCTGGAGTAAGTGGTGGCGCTACTCACCAAAGGCTTGATAGATGGAAGTCAGCCCCTCCTGCTTATTTATTATTATTATTTTTTTTTTACAAAAAAACCAGTCACCCTACTCTGTGGCTCCGACCCTCACAGAGGGGAGCTGGTAATACCAATAGCCACTCCCCACGCCCGTGGGGTGAGTGACTACCGGGTCCGCGAATCGTGTGCCCTGAGTAGACGTAATGAACCGAGGATGACAGCCTTCTGCATTCTGCCGGCTAAGATCTCTGCCGAATCTCGGCATGCCGGTATGATCTTTAGTTTTGAAAGCAGCGTCTGTCTCATTCCACCGAGGGCTCCTATAATCAGTACCACTATTTTAACAGAATGGCCTGGATAAAGCCTGCGGAGTTCGAAGAGCAAATCTCGATATTTTGTCCGTTTTTCCTCCTCTTTCAAGACAATGTTGCTCTCAGCGGGAGCTGAGAATTCCACGACATACATTGTCTTGAGTTGGTGGTCGAGGAGTACTATGTCAGGCTTGTTGGCTTGTATTTGCCTGACGGTGGGAAACGAGTAGTTCCAATAAATTAGGCACTTCTCATTCCCCACAACGGACTCAATATCCCCCGGAACGTAAGGCAGCACTGGTGTTTCGTCTATCCCATACGAGTGCCTTAGATGATAGTAAAGCACTCGTAATGCTGCGTTGTGTCTATGAATATAGGCCGAGACTGCGTAAGTCGGGCAAGCCGACAGTAAGTGCATTACAGTCTCCGGCGCCCTGCGGCAGGCCCTGCAGCTGACATCAGGGACCTCCATACCCATGACACGACGTCGATAGACGAGAGTGTTAAATACACCATCCTGGCAAGCCATTATGAATCCCTCGGTCTCAGACTTCAGCCCAGCTGACCTTAAGAAGGCGAAGGTCAGCCTTTCGGATAAGCCGAGGTCTTCTATATTTTTATAGAAGATCCCGTGCAATGGCTTATCCTTATGGAGCTGCAGAAGGATGTTGTGTTCTGCAGCTCTAATGTGGGCTTTTAGTCGAACGGGTTCCAACTCGGTGACAGAGTCGGGGTTTACCCGCTCGACGTCGAAGATGAGACCAAGTTCATCGGCTGCTCTGCGTGCTGCCTTAAAGAGAAAAGCTCCTACCTCTGCATTTTCATGGTCTCGGACCATGCAGAGGAGGGGATCCGAACTCCTGATGACCTTACATGCTCCATCCAGAACCATCCTGCTATGGAGACTCTCCAAGCTCAAGAGTCCACGGCCTCCCCGATGTCGTGGGAGATATAACCGTGGAACGGACGATTTAGGATGCAAGCTCCTATTGAGATGCATCTTCTTGCGGGTTACTACATCGAGTTGACGCAGCTCTTCTCTAGTCCACTTCACTACTCCGAAAGAGTAGAGAAGGATCGGAACGGCAAGCATATTTGTAGCAGACACCTTGTTCTTCCCCGACAGTTCTGAAGACCAGATCTGTCGGAGTAGGTGCTGATACTTGCCGCGGAGAGCGTTTTTCACTACACTCACTTCTTGGGTGGAGCGTTGCTCGACACCCAAGTAAGTGTACGACTCTCCGGCATCTAGATGGTGTAAGATGCTTCCGTCCACGAGCTGCGCGTCCTCTCCGTAGTCACCGCATCGTCCTCTCTTGAGATGGATCAGTGCGCATTTGTCCAACCCGAACTGCATACCGACAGCCTGCGTGTACTCCTGTACCACCCTAAGGGACTGCTGGAGATCCCTCTCTCCAGAGGCATAAAGTTTAAGGTCATCCATATAAAATAGATGGGTGACCTTATGCCTCCTGTCGCCGGGGGTACCGCAGTTGTAGCCACGGGTTTTCCGGAGCGAGACGGATAATGGCAGTAGTGAGATGCAAAAGAGAAGGGGGCTGAGGGAATCTCCCTGAAATACTCCTCTTCTGAATGTTACCGACTCTGTTTGGACTCTATCGTTACCCGATGTTATGGTAAAACGAGTCCTCCAGAGCGGCATCAGTTCTTCAATACATCTCACTACGGGGCCTGGTACCACAAGACATCGGAGCAAGTGAACAATGAGCTCATGCGATGTCATGTCAAATGCCTTGCGGTAGTCGATCCAGGCCATAGAGAGGTTCCGCTTATACTGCATGGAGTCCTGCGTGACACATCTGTCGATCAGCAGGTTTTCCTTGCAGCCAGCGACACCTCTCTTCGACCCTCGTTGCTCATATATCCGTTCGTAAACCGGTTCAACTGCGTGGAGCACCCGCATGTACAAAATGCGTGTAAACACCTTGTAGCATGCGTTTAGACAGGTTATCGGTCTGTAGTTCTTTGGGTTGGACAAATCTCCGTTCTTGGGGATCAGCACTGTCCGCCCCTCAACAACCCAAGAAGGGATTTGCTGCTCCCCATTTAACCAGGAATTAAAAATTCTGGCCAAATGGTGGTGGGTGCTCGATAACTTTTTCCACCAAAAGTTATTTATCCCATCGGGACCTGGAGCAGCAAAGTTCTTAGAGCCCTCAAGAGCCCTACGAACCTCTTCTGGGGTTATTGGTTCGCACACTTCCTGTGGTTGCTGAAGCCTTTGACAAAAGGCTTCAAAGTGTGCAAGGGCAGGAGAATCTCGGTTGAGTGGAAGCCTCTCCTCGTATAGCGTTTTCCAGAAGTTCTCCACCTGATCTGCAGTCGGCGGATTGTCTACAACACGCGGAGGCGGTTGGAAAAGGCGCGAGGGCTTCTCGCGGAACAGTTTATTTTCCGCAAGCCCTCTCGCCCGCCTCACTAGTGATTTTTTACAAGTCACTAGCATCCGTATCCTGTCGAGACAGTGCTGTTTGGTGGTTCGCAGCACTGCCTCATTGAGTGTGTGATGGACGCGTCTTAGGTTGGCGGCTAATCGACGCACTTTAGGCGTGAACGGCCTGTTGGCCGCCATATAGTCCATCACACATTGGATACGGGATGCGTGTTGCCTCGCCGACCGGATCTTGGCTTCCATCTTTTGTATGCGCCGCTGCGCTCTCTCCTGTGGGGAAGAGGTATTTCGCCTCTCCACCTGAGAAGAGCGTTGAGCAGCGGCATACACGGCACAATTTATGTGCCAGATGTCAGCCTCTTCTGGTAGCGCTGTACGAAGTTCAGCGTCCACTCTGGCCAGGTCTTGTGGCCCGGGGGTTTTCAGATGGTGTAACCCCCTTCTGGTACTGAGGCCCTCTGGTATTGGCGGAACGAGGAGTGCTACGTCCTCAACCGGTGATTGTGGCGGCTCTTCGGCCACCTCATTCACCGGTCCAGGAGCAGCCCTCACGTAGCCCCTACTACGAAGGTGGGATACATAGTCACGCAGATTTTGTGGCGTGAAGGCGCTATGCTCTGGTAGCCTCTCACACCACAGAGCATGCATCCGCGCCATGTATCCCCTCCGCGCGGGCTCACTGCTTTCATAGCAATGCAGAAGTTCATCTCTCAGTTCATCTGTCCACTCAAAGCGTCCTTGGACATTGCCAATTTCGTCAACGGGCGGTCCGTCCGGTTGGGCCCCACCACCTTGCCCTTGACCCCTATCCGCACGGGGTCGATCGTGGGGGCCCTGTCTTCGGCCTGCCGGAACCAAAGTTTAGGGTCTGTGGGTGGTTAGCCCAGCAGACCCACGACCGACACCAGAGGGGAAGACGCTTTCCCCTCCCGGGTGCACTAGGGCTGCCGGTTCGGTTTTGTTATTATTATTATTATTATTATTATTATTATTATTATTATTATTATTATTATTATTATTATTAAACTATCTCAAAAATGGTATGTCTAAATAAAATTAAAAGGATATAAAATCATTTCACAATTCATAATTCAAGATACCGTTTTCAAATTCACTTTATACTACGCCGATGAATTTTTATAGGTCTGTAAAAGTGATTTTTAAAATTTTATTACTAATTAAGAACAGTTTGGATTTAAATAATTAACCAAATATCGTTTTATATTTCCTCAGTGGCTTGATTTACGATGCAAACCTATTTCGATACATGGTAATATTTATTAAGATAATTTCTTTTTGTTTCAGGTAAGAAAATAAGGCGATTAGAAGTCGTAAGTAGATAATTAGATAACATGTGGAAGTAATAGGTAACTTGTTTTATTGCCTATTTAACTAAACGCATATTAAACAGGTATTTTAATGTTTAATTACAATTAAACTAGAACTGTTTTTGATGATAAGAGTTGCGTAAGCGGACACGGTAGTTTTTTCATTATAAATCATTTTGCTGTTTGTTCTCGGCACATTAACGTGTAAAATAATCTAGTTCTAGATTTCAGACGTTATTATGATAACCTGAGAAAGGGTAGCCAAACATTTTCAGTAATTCACTTATTTGATATATTGCTAGCTATTAATAATAATAGTAATAATAATAACATTTATTGTAGTCGTATAGTTATTAAATACAAATATAAATAATAATTGACGTTTAAATTATAACTACAACGGGACTGAAAAACAATATAATATTGATCAAAGTTTCAGCACATTAAAGAAAATATTTTATTGTGTTTACAAAACAAATATACAAACATGTACTAATTAATAAAGTATGAACAAAACTTTGTATAATAAGATTAAATCAGGATATGCCCATATGAACTCAATTTAAAATGTAAGGTCCTAATTACTCTATTTTATTTACGAGGATAAAAGAAATTGTTTCTATATTACCTTGAACTTAGCTAACCCAATGCTGTTATAATCAGTAGGTATATTATTATATAGCTGAAAAATGTTATAAGAAAAGTCGTGAGATATAAAGCAGTTTTATGGGGTGGGGGTGATATAAGGCCTCTGAAACGCAAATTCAAGGTATGAACATCACTACGAAATTGAATTTTATGGTATAAATATAGAGGACATTTATTTAGGATTATATTATGATATAATGTGACACAATGATATTTTCGTCTGGTTTCCATATTTAACCATTTTATGTCTTTCAATTATATGAAACATGCTCATATTTTCTGATGCCATAAATATATCTTAAACATGCTTTTTGAATTTTCTCGATTTTGTTAATATCGAGTTTATCCAGGCATGGACCATTACAACATCACAGTATTTGAATCAGAATCAGAATATATTTATTTGCGTTTAACATATAAAATGTTTTACACACGTCAGGTACATGAAATGAAAAAATATATATATATATAACATACAATAGATAGTTAAATAAATGGTATACAAAAATAACTAACATATAATAATAAATAACATAGGATAATAAATAACGGAAATACATAACATAAAACAAGTAAAATACAAACACAATACTTACTACAAACTACAATAATAATAATAAAAATGTAAAATTGACATATTAGCAATGGTCAAGATAAACTGTCGAAACACACAACATTTTAAAACTTAAAAACCATTTATATATTTGACATTAAAGGCTATATATGTATAGACACATGCATACATACATACATATATACATACATACATACGCATATACATACATACATACATACCTATATACACATACACATAAATACATCATATAGATGTTATATCGGAGGTTACGAAATCATTAATGCTGTAAACGCATTTTGAAGTAGAAATGTTTTTACAATCGCTTTAAATTTGCCAAGAGGGAGATTTTTGATGTGTTGCGGTAACTTATTGTAAAATTTAGGCCCATAGTAATTTTTACCGTTTCTACTCGAATTCAGTCTGAAATAATTAGTTCTTATGTTTTCCGCACCACGAGTATTGTGGTCGTGATAACAAGTTTGAGCTGTATATTGCTCTATGTTTTGTTTTACATATAGAATGCAGATGTAGATATATAACGACGGTAATGTGAATATCTGCATATCAATAAATTTTTTCCTTACATTTTCGCGGTAACCCGTATTAGTGATGATGCGGACTACTCTCCTTTGCAATCCAAATATTCTGGCTGCTTTTGATGCATGACCCCAGCCCATCAAACCATAAGACATTTGAGACACAAACAGGGCAAAATAGGCCGTTTTAATGACACTATGAGGAACTAATTTGACTAATGTTCGGATGACAAAAATATTCTTTGATAGTTTGTTCGCAAGGCTGTCGATGTGTGGACCCCAGTTAAGTGTAGGGTCCAGATAGATACCCAGGAATTTTGGCATCTCTGGATTATCGACTGTGTCTATGTTTCTGTGGGAAAAAATCACGTTGATGGTCTTAGTTTTATTCATGCATAATTTGTTGGTTAGGAACCAGTTTTGGGCATTTGACTGCCCTTCCACCATGAGCCTCTTGATGTCATTCAGTTTTTCATGAGCTGTTACAATGCTGGTGTCATCGGCAAAAAGGAGAACCTCAGTTTCAGGTATTCCCATCTTTATATCATTAATATAGATTAGAAACAGTAAGGGGCCTAATACTGATCCCTGAGGGACTCCTGTTGATAATTTTTATATCTGAAACAGCACCATTTAGGCATGTGTACTGATTCCTGTTACTTAGGAAGGAATTTATAATCTGCACGCTGACTTTACTGAAGTTAAAATGTTGTAATTTCTCAAGTACCTGGTGTGATAGGCAGTCGAATGCCTTCTGTAGGTCACAGAAAGTAACTCCCACAAACTGACCATTTTCCTGACCTTCCACTATAAGTTCTATCAGTTGTAGTATAGCCTCATTGGTGGATTTTTTCGTTCGAAAACCATACTGATATTGATAAAAAAAAATTATTTTCTTCCAAGTGTTTAGTCATTTGCAATTTTAATACGGTTTCAAATATTTTTGATATTATTGGTACCAAGGATATTGGTCTGAAATTGTTAACTGCCTTTGCACCTCCCTTATGAATAGGCACAATTTTTGAAATTTTTAGCACGTCGGGGTATATGCCCTCTTTTATACTTTCGTTAATGATTTTAGTGAGGGGAATTAATATAATATTTTTTATATTTTTTATTATAGTTATCGACATGTTAAAATGGTCACTACTTTTTTTATTTCTAAACTTATTTGTTATATCGCGTATATCATTAAAACTAACACTGGAAAATTCAAAAGGAGGAAAATTTACGTGTTGCTTAAGAAAATCAGTTACGTTGTTTTTAGGATTAGGCAAGTTCTTAATAATATCATCCGGGGCATTTGCAAAGTAATCATTTAATTCGTGGATGTCAACATCTACATAAACTGGTGCTTTTTTTACCGTTCTATTTTGATTGATAACATCCCAAAGATTTTGGTGTATTACCTACTTTCTCTATATAATCGCTATAGTAGCGCCTTTTTGCGAAATTAAGTTCCCGCCTGTATTCACCTTTTAGATTTTTTATATGAGTTTTTAGTGTCTGGTCAGGAAACTCTTGATATAACTCCGAGAACGATCGTATATTTTCTCTTAATTTGCGTAGATCTGGCGAAAACCATTTATTTTTTATTTTTTTGTTTTTGACAATTTTTTCAGATAGCGGGAAAGCTGTTTCTATGTGACTAGTTAGTGTATGCATGAACTTATCGAACTTAGAATCGATATCAATATGATTGTCGCTCACAA
This sequence comes from Leptura quadrifasciata, assembly GCA_963675555.1. Taxonomy (NCBI): domain Eukaryota; kingdom Metazoa; phylum Arthropoda; class Insecta; order Coleoptera; family Cerambycidae; genus Leptura; species Leptura quadrifasciata. The sequence continues at coordinate 144,662,451 of OY776675.1, forward strand.
AATTCCAATCGACTTTTTCCAGGCTCCGGTAGAGTGCGAACATACCATTCTCGGTGACACGACGCGTCTTAATCTTTTTCTCCGGGTACACTTTTGTTGTAACATTTATTTCTATCTGAACTGCCCTATGATCTGACAGACCTGGGTCAAATACATCGGTATAAAAAGGTTCATCGAAATTCACTAATATGTTGTCTATACAATTATTTAACCTTGTATTCAGTTTTATGGTAGAATAAAAACAATAAGAAACGATAAGATCTTTAAATTTCAGATAATTCGAGTCATTTGTGTCAAATTTTAAATTGAAACCGCCACTTATGATAACTTTACGTTTCGTGTGGCTTAATTTACTTAAGAGATTATTTAACACAAACATAAAATTACCGAAATCTCCTAGTGTTGACCTATATACAGTAATTATTATTAGATTTAAACATTGAGATTCAACAGCAGTTAACTCACAATGCGTTTCAACAGACAGTTTATTTATATTATTAGCAGGGATAAAACTTGCATTACTTTTACACAGTATTAAGACACCACCACGGTGGTTAGCTTTTCTACAGAATGAGGACACTACGTTGTATCCATTTATGCTAAAATTACATATTTCTTGGTCAGATAAAAAAATGTTCAGATAAGCAGACAACATCGTAGTCTTTGTCCGACAAATTAATGAAATGTTCAAATTCTAGCAATTTGTTCCTTACCGATTGTATATTTAAATGTAAAAGACAAAATTTATTTGGCATATTACTACTGTAGCTATAATTGGGTTCGGTAAATTCTCAGAAGTAGTCGGTCATATTTTGAGGGATATCTGCGACAATCTGGGGTATAAAAAATCGGCGTCATAGTTAGTGGACTTATCAGGCTGCGGAACTATTTGTATATTCCTCGGATGACTAACTCCTTGAGATGACTTAGCACTAACATATCAATAAGTTTAATTTTAAGAGATTGTGACAGTAAATGGCGACTAGGGTACAAATATTTTAAATTGGCATAAGCTTTTTGCATACATTTACTGATGTATCTTTTGAACCTCAAATCGGTGTCCATTTCGACACCAATATTTTTTGCTACCTTAGTACATATTAAGTCAGTATCGCCCACTGTAATTTTTATATTTGCTTCTACCCGGTCTTTACATTTGCTAAAAATAAAAACTGATAACTTCATTGGATTGATAGACAATTTATGACGTGTAGACACTTCGACTAGTCTTTGTAGATCATTGTTGATAATATCATTTGCCTGATTCAAATCACTGTGAAAAGATGAATAATATATTTGAGTATCGGCAGCATACAAGTGTACTTTACAATCATTTAGACAGTTTATTATATTACATGTATATATACAGAACAGCAGTGGACCAAGAATTGACCCTTGTGGTACTCCGCACAGTAATTTTCTATAATCCGACTTACCATTGCTTGTTTCTACAAACTGTAATCTATCATTTAGGTAATTCATGATGAAATTAGTAGCACTCTTGGAAAATCCAACATAGTGTAAAATAGCAAATAGAATTTCATGGCTAATAGTGTCAAACGCCTTTGAATAGTCTAATAATATTAGAGCAATCAAAATAGCAACTTTTAAAAAAAAAACAGATCTCTGTTATTTAAACATAAGAGTTGAAATTTTCACAGATTTTCAATGAAGACCTATGTTTTATGATTCAATTGGTAAGTATACAAGAGCGCCGTGGTGAAGAGGTGAGGAGGGTAACCCGAGGTCAGGCGACGACTTTTTGAGATTGAAAGAAACTTCAACTTGGAGCACGCATCAAAATTTTACAGTATCTCGGCTTCTAGACAACGTAGAACCTTCATTTTTTTTTAAATTTGGGGTAACTCGACGAAATATTAACAACTGGCTAATTTTCATTGCCCTGGAAAATTGGGAAATGCCGGAAAAATCCACATGTTTTATTACTCATACTTTATTTTCAACGTGAATGCTAAAATTTTGCAATAAATCTTTTACTTTTGCTTCAATTTTGTTCTAAACTATTTATTTTTTATAATCTAAATATTTGATAAATCATTGAAGCAGCCATTTGTTTGTACGTTATAAAACATTGTCAAATTAAACATAAAAATGGCTGAAAATTTTAACTTTCATTTGATTAGATTTATAGGTAACGATATTTTGAATTGAAGGTTATAATTAGAATGTTTATTATTAATTTAACAATTTTGAAGACCAACTTACGATATATTATCAAAATTTTTGTAAAGAGAAAATGTTTTCCTTTTGACAATTACAAAGAAAACAACAAAATAATTTCTATAACCGTACAATTATTTCAGCGGTACTTCAACAACTGAAATATTTTGGAAGAAGTATTCAAAGGCATGGCAGCTATTGCGCGACTAGATAAAGTCCCGCCTTTTTTGTATTATTACGTACAGGCACATGCTCGCTTTGTTTCCAGCATGTGTGTACTGTTATTTTAAATGAAAATACAAAATTTTACTTCTTCTTTTTTCAAATACATTTATCATACGATTGATTTTTAAGACGATTGTAACAATTTAAGAAACCGCTGCCCAAGGAATATCTACTTCCACATCCAGATTTTTTATCCAAGTCTTATATGCCCTAAATTGCAATTTCATAGAATCTTACCTGCTTACTTTGCCTGTTTGCTCTTATTTACCCCATTTACTCCCGAACCCTTCAACGGAATTAGGTCAAAGTATAATCCAGTTCCAGATCTCGTTATAATACGTAAGTGCGCCAAATTTCAAGTCAATATCATAAACGGTTCCAGAGTAAACGTGCGCACAAAAAAAGCCTATTGTAGCTAATGTCGAGAAAGTTTATTGTATGGGGGTGATAGTGGGGGGGGGGGTGGCTGATTTACCCCATTTACCCCCGAACCCTTCAACGGAATTAGATCAAAATATAATCCAATTCCAGATCTCGCTATAGTGTACACACATACATACATACACACATACCTGTACCAAATTTCAAGTCAATATCATAAACGGTTCCAGAGTAAACGTGCGCACAAAAAAAGTTATAGACCGACAGACAGAATTTGTTTTAGCTCAAATTTAAAATCTCGACGTTTCATAATATTTTAAGCCTATTTCAACAAAAAAATTCATATTTTTTTGTTACTATACTTCCACTGGACGTGAAAGTATTTATGTGGATTTTTTTGTGATACACGTATTAGTAACAATTTTTATTAACAATATTATTTAATAATAATTTGATGCGAATAAAATAAATATATAAAGAAAATAAACATAGTGTACAGAAAAAATCATTTTTATGTTTAATTCGAAAATATTTTATTACGTACAAATGGCTGCTTCATTAATTTATAAAATAATTAGATTATAAAAAATAAATAGTTTAGAACAAAATAAAAGATGTATTGTAAAATTTTAGCATTCACGTTGAAAGGAAAGTATGGGTAATAGATAGATAGATAGATACTTTATTAATTCCAAAGCCAATTACAGAATATTGGATAGAACAAATCAAAATTGTAAATTACAAAACGCACAAAGTAATGTATAACAAATATAAAGAGCACAGTATAAACCAGTCGGTCGAAATATAAAAAAATAATAATATGATATATAATGTATACAACGTATAAACGAATTAAAATTACATACAGAAGTATTCATCCAATCTATAAAAACATTTATCAGCTAAGTATGTTTTTAAACGTTTCTTAAATTCAAAAAAAGTACTACTTTCTTTGATGTCAAGAGGTAATTTGTTGTAAACCTTAAGTCTCAGACTATTAGGGGAATTGAACGTTACATTTAATCATTGAAATGGTATATGAAAATCATGTTTTTGTCTTGTATTAATAGCGTGCACATTTTTGTTATATAAAAATCTATCTTTATTTTTGAATATATGCAAACAAAGCTCATATATAAAAAGAGACGGCAATGATAAAATTTTGTATTTTTTAAATATATTTTTACACGAGTCAGTATTTAATATACCAGTCATGCACCTTATAACCCGCTTCTGAGCTATAAAAACATTAAGTGATGAGGTGGAGACGCCCCAGAAGCAAATACCATAACGAAGTCTTGAATCGACTTGAGCGTAATATAGCTTTAGCAACTGATCAATATTTAGTACATTTCTTATACTTCCAAATTGAAAGACTATAGAATTTAATTTAGGTATAACACTTTCACAATGGATCTTCCAATTTAGACATTCATCCACGTATATTGCCAAGAATTTTACTTGTTCATTTTTACATGACAATTTCTGGGTGTCTATTTGCAATTCCAGGTTATCACATGTTTTTTGTCTGTTATGAAATCTCAGTGCCTGAGTTTTATTAGCATTAAAATGAAGACTGTTCCGGCTAAACCTTTCATTTAATTTATGTAATATTGTGGTACATTTGATTTTTAACGACTCTTCACTTCTGTCAGATATAATAATTGACGTATCGTCAGCGTAAATGGTGAAGTTAGCGGAGGTTGTCAAGGCATCAAGATCATTCATATAAAGCAGGAATAACACCGGGCCTAAAATTGAGCCCTGTGGTACACCTATGTTAATATCGACATACTCTGAATTAACATATTCGACAGTGCTAGTTTCGTTATCAATAAGGGACACATATTGTTTACGATTAAGAAGATAAATAAAGAGTTATCTCCAATGATATGCCTCTTACACTATACATAGACAGCTTGGTGAGTAGTATTTCGTGATCGATGCAGTCGAAAAACACGTAGATTTTTCCGGCATTTCCCAATTTTCCAGGATAATGACAATTAGCCAGTTGTTATTATTTCGTCGAATGACCCCAGATTTAAAAAAAAATGAAGGTTCTACGTTGTTCGACATATTGCAAAATTTTCAAGCCCGCTCCAATTTGAAGTTTCTTTCAATCTCAAAAAGTCACCGCCAGAAAACGGACCTCGGGCTGCTCTACCTACCTCCTCATCACGACGCTGTTGCAAGAGTACCTTCACTTTCAAGGGTTAGGACTTCATACCCATTGCATAAATTGTATACTTACCAATTGAGCCATAAAGTATAGGTCTTCATTGAAAATCTGTGAAAGTTTCAACTCTTAATGTTAATAAATAATACAGATATGATTTTTTTTTAAGTTGCTATCTTGACTGCTATTGGCCGTAGAGGGTTCATTTTTTTTAAATAGGTGCTTTTCAAACGACTTTTCAATGCGGTTAATCACAAGCGTTTATCATAAAAAATAACAAAATTATTCTATTTATTTATAAGCAAAAAAAAACACTTTTTAAACGGACTTTTTAACAACAATTTTTTTAACAAATGGTTCATTTTTCAACTTACCTTGTAGTTCAGCCTTTCAAGAACCCACTCCACTTTGTTAAACATATCTAGATCCATTATCTTGCTTATAATGGTTAAACAGACGCTATCTGGGATAAACAAATGCAATTGTTTATAAACTATCAAACCGATCTGGCTGAAATCTTGCACACTTATAAAGGTCCATAATGGACTATTCACCAAGATGTTATATGCCACTTACTACCATTATTGCAAAAGTTATTAACGTTTATGAAATAGTGCAAAAAAGAGGGTTTTTCGCCATTCGATTTTAACGTATAAAGAATTAAATTAAAGGTCTTGGAAAATTCTACGACCCGAAAACTGAGTTTCCCGACTTTGGTTGTTGTTTATAAAAAAATGGGGCAAATCTGGCTACGTCTATACGTATTTTACTAACCCCCCTATGACTTGCAACCTTCAGATACCTGTAATAAATTAAATCAACTGTTTTTTTTTATACAGACTGGGGTACAATGACACCACATAATAGTGAAGCATGCTGTATTCGAGCAAAATGCTAAATAGGTATTCGCACTCGGCCACGGTAGAAATTTCATTTATTTCAATGCCCGACAAGGAACAGTCATACGTACAGTATTTAAAATTTCGAGATAAATCGTTGTTCTTATGAAATTTACACACATTTTTGAAAGGCCGACGAATTAAGATATATTTTTGCATTTATAAATAGAAAATCATATCGAAATTCATCTACCTTTCAAAAATTAGTTTAATTTTCGTACGAACAACAATTCATCCTGAAATTTCAACTTAAAATTAGAGAACTATACCCACTATACCGACAGCTATTAATAATCACAGAGAAAAAATTTTTTTTCTGTTAATTACCCTTACTATATAGAAAGCGAATTCGTCAGAATGAAACGTTAAAAAAACATAAACATTGTATTGATATAACTGTTTATTTATATTATGTATGTCAAAGAAGCTATATGAGGCTTCGTTATTTTTTATCTAAAGAAAGTAAATGTCTTAAATAAATACCACGAGCAGATGTCAAGCTTAAGTTTCACCGGAATATGAAAGGTGATCATACTGGGTAATATTCAAGATTTTTACATATTTCGGACGAGATCATTATGGAAATTGTTCAGTTTGTTATGAAATTCATATCAACTTGAAGACTAACGAATGGTACATGCAGTAATTATCATTGCAGAAGTCGTAGTGAAGTACGTTCTAACAATACTTTCACTAACATGTATCGTCTAGACTGTAAAATCTAAAGAATGAATCTTACTGTATGAGAAAAAATTAAATTAGGTAAATGGAAACTTTACTTCTGTGTTATTTATTGTACCTATTATGCAAATATACAACGCCAACTCACGATATGTATTCTCTGAAACATTATCATATTTATCTTCATAAATATATCGCGAAAAACAGTTAATTTTTTTTTAAGTCAACAAAAAAGGAAATGCAACCTTTCCCTTTTATTATTTTATTATTTATTTAAATTACGATTTGCTATTCAGCATACTAAGATACATTTTTTTTAATAAACAAAGTTAGTCAGCATTTAGAAGAACCTGAAGTAGTAATTAGAAAGCCAATTGCCTTTTTGGTGACAAAGGTAATTGCTAGAGCATTCATGAGTAAAAAATAGAGGACATTTTGTAAGTGTTTAGCAAACAACCTGTCGTCAACGGATTGTGTGGATGTGAAAAAGATAATGAAATATGTGATAGTGAATTGCACTCTGTACCAAGTGTAGAGGACTCCGAAAAATGATTTAAGCAAAAATTAAGTCAATTATTTTAATTTATTTCATTTTATTATACAACCATTCGACAGATGTTAATCCAGTTATCGAATGGGAATAAAAGTGATACAAAATACAGTAACAGTTTACATAGTATTTCGATATTATACATATAAATATAAACATATGTGACTTATTATAAGTGACAATAAAAGATAAATTCGAAAACAAATTTATTATATTTTTTTTTTACGGAGGCTGCACTGCAGTTGAATATGTCAATTAGATCTTGAATTTTATGATATCTGTCGCATATTTGACTCATAGGAGAAAACTTTTTAATGGCTTTTGAGTTAGCAAATAAATAATTAGTGATTGTGTTGATTCTAGGTATCTGGAAGTTGAACCAACGAGGAATATCATTGCAGTCTATTTTACTATTTAATAGCTTACATAAGAAGATTATTTGAGATTTCATACGTCTATTCTCAAGATCTTCAATGGATAATCTGTCTTCCATTCTATCATTAGAAAAGTAAAATAGCGGGGTATACGCCATTTTCTCTATATCAAGCATAGTTTAAAAATCTTCCTTGTATGCTTTCTACATTATTCACATAAAGGTCATAATAGGTACACCATATTATCGCGGCATATTCAAAACGATATCTTACAAAAGAGAAGTACGGTCGCGAGCAAAAAAAATGACGGTATTGTGCTAAAATCTAGTTGTGTACAGCTAACTTTAATTTTTGTGACATTGTCAGTTAGTTGTCATAATTTATTGCAAGTGTGCAAAAAACTAATATGCCTCATATAAGCGTTTTAGTTAAATCTGGAGTTATTGCTAAAGCAGAAGATGGATGGTCAATGAGACAAATTGCATTGCGTTATAATATTGACAAAAATTCGGTGTGTAATATTTTAAGAAAGTGGGGAATAAACGGTATTATTAGTAGAAATCCTGAATCAGGGCGACGAATGATATCAACTCAACAAAAAGATTTGCAACTGGTAAATGCTTTAGTAGAAAATCCATTTTACTCAGTTATTCAGGCTGCTGAAGAAATGAATTTTCCTGGATCGAGTAGTACTGGTCGCCGGCGAGTAAGAGAATCGTGGCTACGCTGTCATGCAGCAGCACAGAAATACTTACTTAAAGTTGAACATAAAGAAGCTTGAGTAGGATTTGCGTTTGAATTTTTAGCGCATGATGTAAATTTTTGAAACAATGTAATCTTTACAGACGAAAAAACTTTCCAGTCAACACACAGCGGTCGTATTCGTGTTTACCGCCCCCCGAATACTCGATTCGATGAGAAATATGTATCTAACAATGATAAAAGTGGTAGATTTTCCGTTAATATGTGGGTTTGGATATCGGCACGTGGTCCTGGTGTTTTGTGGCATATTGAGGAACGATTTATAGTGAAACATATATTAGGATTTTAGACAATATTATGCTCCCTTCTGTGTCATAATTATTTCCTAATAATGAGTTCATATTTCAACAAGGCAATTACTCCGTTCATAGTACTCCTACCGTAACTAACTGGTTTCAAGATAACAACATCAATGTTCTTAACTGGCCCAGTCATAGTCCAGATCTTAACCCTGTGGAAAACGTATGGGGACTACTCGTAAGAAGTATCCAAAAACGAAATGTGAGACCACGGAAATAGTAAATAATGTATGGGAAAATATTATTACTAATGATTATTGTATAAGGTTATTTAATTCTGTGCCAAACAGACTTATCGAAGTTATAAATAGAAATGGTGCAATAACGAAATATTAATAGTTAGTTTCTTGTTAAGTTGGATGTCCTTTGTCCTTTGATCCAGGATTTCTACTAATCGTACCGTTTATTCTCCACTTTCTTAAAATGTTACACACCAAATTTTTGTTAATGTTATAACGCAATGCAATTTGTCTCATTAACCATTCATCATTTACTACAGCAATAACTACAGCATTAAAATAAAAAATAAATTAAAAGTGATATCTGTTTTATTTCGGCTACTCATTGCATATTCAAATAGAGACAGATTTACATTAGAAAAAAAAGAGTTGTCCTATTTTTTCTGCTCATGACAGTACAGTAATTTTATAGTACTACTATTAGTGAAGCTTTTGCAGTTCCTAATAATAAATCCTAACAATTTATAAGATTCTGACCTTAGATTATTTATATAATTTTTGAAAGTGAGTTTATGGACAAACGTGACTCCTAGATCGCGAATGGTATCAGGCCTAGTGTTACATGGTCTATGTCCTTTTAACATTTAACGAACCTTCCTAATAAATAGTAAATCGTTTACAACTGTTTTGTGAGAATTCAGTAAATACATTACATCATATAGGATACACTATAACAAGAAAATGAGAAAGTTTCAAAGGTAACGAAAATAACTACGTGTACATAGTAAACAAAGTATAAAAATGAAATATAAATTAATGTAAATGTTTTGCAGGTTTGGTATAGACAATTGGTTCTGAAATACTGCAACAGAGATACATAATAGTGTTAAAAAAAATATGACAATGTGAAAATTTCTGATAGTTGAAATAGTCTCGCTTACAAAAACTGAATCAAAATGATTATACAGATCGTGCTAAATATAAGTAAAATAAAATACCAGTTATTATATACAATTGTTAAATGGACATAGGCTATGTAACACTAAATAACGTTGATTGATTTATTGAATAGCTATAGTTTATTCTATGTAATTTATTTGTGATGGACATGACATTACATTTTTGAAGATACCTCTGCCTACTATTTTGGTACTGCATTTGTCCCTCTCTTGTTAATGTGTTGAGGGAATTAAAAACAGTTCAGTCAAAATTGCAGAATCATGCATATTTAGTAAAATATGGTAAATATATTCAAATGTAATTTTTTATTGACAAGTAAGCTAGAGCTAAATGAGAGCTAAATTGTAAGGACTGATGGTAGATATTTCTCAATATTCAAATGGTATCACCGTGTTCTGAAATAATATTTATTGGATATGTATGCTGTCAGCGGAATGAAATTTTGAGATTTAAGACCTCGCTCGTTGTTGTGAAGTCACGATATTCTCAATCAATTACTCAGCAATTACCAGTAAAGTTATTCATAACCAACGTTAACGGTAACACCTCGTGTGACTACCTGAATAACAGTCAGTAGTTTTCTATCAAATAACAGTGATAATTGGTTATGTAATTGCTGCATTATTAGTAGATCTACCCGTTTGACATTGGCAACAGAGAATGCAATCAACAGATTGGCTATAGGCGTGTAGGATTTCAATATGTGATATTTACAAACTTGCAAGAGAACGTTTTTGTTAAAATATACAATGCATACATACATCAACACTGCCTGCAGTTTGTTCCTATCCTGAAAAATAAAAAAGTATTTTCGTCTAGATTATCGCCATCTCAATATTGCAACACAATACAGAGTGTCTCACCGGGAACTGAATCGATCGATATAGAGAAAAGTACGCATCAGAAAATTTTGAAAATATAGATAATTACTAATGTTGGTGTGGCCAATCTAACTAAAATAATTACAAGCAGCTGGAACTTCCGCTTATACCGGAAGTTGATACCAATTTGCTTATTTCAAATGGAACCCCCTATATATTTTAAGGTTTTCGAAAATAGTATAAAATTCTGAGTCGAAAATATGTAGCATATTCTATACCTAAACCTAGCCGTTTCAGAAATATTTGACATTTTATAGAAAATTTGACAGGTGCAACGGTTTGCAAGAAGCGTTATAACTTTCTTCGTGTAAAAGATCCTCATTTGCCTCTTGTCACATAAAAAGAACACAAGGAGAACCACGTTCCATAACTGAAATAAATTCAATAATATCATATCAAGTGTTCCGTTTTTCGCGTTACATTTCGTCAACTTCAAACTGCGAAAACTTGTTTAAGCCAAATGGAGCACCCTGTATTTTTTTACGTCAAGTTGTGTAAAATTGAATTCCCTTTTTCCTCATATTAGCATTGTGGGGATTAAAGTTACAACTTTTTGAAATATTTGCGATTTTATTAGAAATTCATGAATTGTTGTAATCATTTCATCAAAATAGCCTTGATTAGAAACAATCAGTCATTATCTTATGTCAAAAAATGCCAGCATGTTTAAATTACACCCACGAAGACTTTTTAAATTTGTTTATTATTTATGGAGAATGTGATAAAGTAATATCAAGAACTTGCAGCACATTTGCTACTCGATATCCACAAAAACGCAAAATAACACTAACACTGTAACATGCGTATTAATCGAATTGAAGATATGGCATGAACTAAAATAGTAGAGATAAGATCAATTTAAAATATGATTTCATTTTAATTTAATAATTGCTCAAAATTCCGCCCTCGAACCTCGACACATTTTTCGCACCTTCGGATTAGTTCCTCATGGGTAGGCTCTTCTAATTGAATCCTGTGATATGTTTTGAAATGCATTTCTTACTCTTTGCATACAATCTTCAATGGTTGTTAATGGGCTATCATAAACTTTATTTTTAATAGTTCCCCAAATGAAATAATCCAGAACTGATAAATAGGGCGAGCGAGGAAGCCATAAGAAAGGTCCATTATTGGCAATCCATTGATCATAAATAGTTTCTTGTAAATAATTATTAATTAAATATGCGTTATGTGGGGGAGCACCGTCGTGATGATAAAAAATGTTTCTATGTTCGGCGAGAGGTAAATTTTCTAAATAGTTATTATTCAAATTTTGTAAGATATTCAGATATCTTTCACTAAAAAAAAAAAACAAAAATTTACCTATACATATTAGCAGAAGAGTTAATTTACCGTTTAAATTTTCCTGATAAAATTGTAATGCCACCACTCTATCGTTTCTTATGGCACAGTAAACATTGAACTGCCAACTTTCCTGAAAGTTTCGCTCTCTGAACATATGAGGATTTGAGTCACTCCAATAATGCGAATTGTGTCTATTAAAAAGTCCATTTTTAGTAAATTTTACTTCATCTGTCCATATAATATTTCCCAAATAAGAATCGTGACCCTCAGACCTTATTAGAATAAACTCACAAAAATTTTTTTCTCCTTAGGAAATCTGTTTCTTTTAATCCTTGAATCATATGGAATGAAAACGGGTGAAATTTATGTTTCAAAAAGATTCTGTGAATTGAATCCTTACATAGTCCCGATTCCAGAGCAGCTTGTCTTAATGACATCCTTGGAAATGCATGAAAATATCCCAGAATGACTATTTCAATGTTTTCGTCATCAACAATAGGCTTTCTTCTTTGCATTTTTGCCTTGACAGAGCCATAATTATTAAAATTTTCCAGTATGCGTTTTACAGTGTTTGGTGACGGTTTCCGTTTTTCTGGATATCGAGCAAATGTGTTGCAGGTTCTTGATATTACTTTATCACATTCTCCATAAATAATAAACAAATTTAAAAAGTCTTCGTGGGTGTAATTTAAACGTGCTGGCATTTTTTGACATAAGATAATGACTGATTGTTTCTAATCATGACTATTTTGATGAAATGATTACAACAATTCATTAATTTCTAATAAAATCGCAAATATTTTAAAAAGTTGTAACTTTAACACCCACAATGCTATATCAGAAAAAAGGGAATTCAATTTTACACAACTTGACGTAAAAAATACAGGGTGCTCCATTTGACCTAAACAAGTTTTCGCGGTTTGAAGTTGACAAAATGTAACGCGAAAAACGGAACACTTGGTATGATATTATTGAATTTATTTCAGTTGTAGAACTCAGTTCTCCTTGTGTTATTTTTATGTGACAAGAAGCAAATGAGGATCTTTTACACGAAGAAACGGTTATAACGGTTCTTGCAAACCGTTGCACCTGTCAAATTTTCTATAAAATGTCAAATATCTCTGAAACGGCTAGGTTTAGGTATAGGATATGCTACACATTTTCGACTCAGAATTTTATGCTCTTTTCGAAAACCCTAAAATATATAGGGTGTTCTATTTGAAATAAGCAAGTTGGTATCGACTTCCGGTATAAGCGGAAGTGACAGCTACTTGTGATTACTTTAGTTGGATTGGCCATACCGACATTAGTAATTATCTAAATTTTCAAAATTATCTGATGCGTACTTTTCTCTATATCGATCGATTCATTTCCCGGTGAGACACCCTGTATACATCTACTATTATATTATGAAAATTCTTTTCGATATTGTACGCAAAACTCTATTAACATTAAAATAATTCTGACATATTTTCAATCTTGAATTAGTTAATAATTATCCTTAATTGAAAACGGTAGCGACATTTAATAACTGCGCTCTTTGTTTTATAAAAGAGAGCAGAGCGCCTTCATAAGGAGAAGTGGGTGACCGACTGACAATAGCAAATTTGGCATAATGTATTACTATTATAGACCCATATTGGTTTGGCCACTAGTAGCATATAATGACCTATGGATATCCACGTATTTATATAGCATCAGTATTCTAGTTCGCTTCGAATCATATAAAAAATATTGTTATATTATAGCAGTTAAAATTGGACTGTTTAGATTACTGATGAAATTGTAAAACAACTGTCTCACCAATTTCCATAAATTTAGATCTATTTGTAGTTGACGGAATAACTGCATCACCATTATCCTTACTTTACATTAAATTATCAGGTTCGCATAGATTTGCATTTAATTAATTGTTGAGATTATGTAACAGTTGTAACTACTTACCTGTTGTATAATGTTCTTATGAGCCTTATCTTGCTACTCTGTTTTTCTATTACATTTGTGTTTAACAATATACTTTGCTTTGGAGAATTTAAACCTTTCTCTGACCTAATTGCATGACCAGCCCGAATAATGCTGAGGAAAATCCAAAATTATTTGAATTCCTCTTATACTAATCAACATTTATATGAACATTTTAGTGCCTCATATGCTTTTACGGTTCAAAACTAGAAAATCCAAAACGGTTATTTTGCAAGTTACGCAATTATACACAATGTAGTCACCCTTGCCTACTTATTTATATCTAGCCCCGAGCTTTTGCAAATACAAAGCACACAGGATATGAATAACAGAAAGTCACGTCTGCTGAGGCTATGACAGAATTTCCGAGCGTAACGATTGGTTTTAAGCATTAGTCGTAACCGCAACCAACGTTGAGTATTCTGTCAGTTCTCTGTCAACTCAGTAGCGTACGATAGACAAAAAGCAGAATGCAGTAACCAGAGACATGGTGGTGAAATTAAGCTTGTGCTTTAATCAGCAAGAAATCCATGCGGTGAATTGTAAAATTAAATGCGGCAACGGATGTTAAAATTCATTGCATCACATGCTATTATTGTCCAGATATTTTCATCATAAAATACTTGTCTTTTACATACCTCGATACGCCCATGCGTGCCATTCTGTGTGACCTTGAGATGATTTGATTCGGAAATTAAAGGAGGATGACGTGAACGACAACATTCATGATTTGAACTGTAGTAATAAAGCAAGTAGATGCGGCCGGCATGGCATACTACTATTTTTTTTTCACATTCGTAGAAATTATATATCATAATATATAGTGGTACGATTATTTCGTGATCTTAAGTTGAACGAGGGCGAAGCCATATTCGAATATACCCCATCCATAGTACCGGATATCATTACGGCACTAGAACTAAACCCGAATAAAAGGTGGAATTATTACTGTCAAGAAATTTAGACACCAATCAGTTGTAGAGTGGCCGCGTGGGGTTTCAGAATTTACACCGCTTAGTTATTACTTCCACGTCCAGTGGAAGTATAGTAATGGAAAAAAAAATACATATTTTTTTTTGTGGAAATAGGCTTAAAATGTCATGAAACGTCGAGATTTTAAATTTGAGTGAAAAAAAATTTCCTGTCTGTCGGTCTGTCTGTAACTTTTCTTGTGCGCACGTTACTCTTGCCACCTCCATCCTATTATTAAAGGGGGTAAAAAAAAAATTAAAATGTGATTTAGTGTGTATACAAGAACGAACATCTAAAAAAAATTTCTTGGGCGTTAGCTACCTCCTCTACCACCCCATTGCCACCCCCACCCTGTTATTAAAGGGGGTAAAAAAATTAAAATGTGATTTAATGTGTATACAAGAACGAAACGTCTAAAAAAAAATTTTTGCCACCCCCACCCTATTATTAAAGGGAGTAAAAGTTAAATTGAGATTTAGTATGTATATAGACCAGGGCCAATCCTGTTTAAGGCAATAAAAATTCTTAGCAGTATACGAATGATCGGAAAATGTAGTTAATGGTGTAAATAATTAAGGAAAACTCGTCCAGACTGAGTAAAAGTTCGGGAAGGGGGGTTGGGGTGGTAATATATACATTTTTAGGGTTGGTACTCGTTTTTTGCGATTTGCGGCTAAACTATGCATCCTATCGAAAAATGTTGAATATAAAAGTTGTAGATAGTGAAAAAATCTAAAACTTTCTAATTGATCATTATTGACCATAACCTCAAAATTATCGAGAAAAATGCAAAAAACCGTTTTTTCGGTTTTTAATTTATAACTATCGCAAAAATGTTTATATTTTCATGAAAATTGGTGAAAATGTTCTCTTTTGTGTTTCAAACAATCTCAAATTTTTTCAAAGCGAAATATTTAATTTTCGATGTTTTATGAAGAAAATAAAAAAAAGACCTAATTTTCAATCGAAAAATTTGGTTAGTAAATTTTCGATTAATGAACTTTACTAGTGCTCATTTTTTTCGTTGAAATCTCAACTTTAATATGGAATTAAAATATAATATTGTTTATATACAAAAATATCGTTAAAAAAGCGAAAAACTGAAAAACTACTTTTTTAAAATCGAATTTTCGGTGAAAATCATGAATTTCTTTTTCTTTATTGTAAATAAACCTTTACATTCATAAAAAGCGTTAATTCTCATACAATACTATGTTATACAAGTAATGTACATGTACCTAACTATTCTCGGCTTTCAAAGTCCCGAAAACATTATTTAAACTGCAATTAAATAGGTAAAAATTCAAAAAACACAAAGCCTGTGAACTGAGAAAATTTGTTAATTACTTGTTGTGATTCGTAAGTATTTACAAATTATCACGTCAAACTCTTATATTTGATTATAAAATACAAAAATTAAAAGCAAAATAATTTTATTGAAATCTTTTTTTCTTCGTGGGCAATTCTTCATCGCCAGAATTCAGTATAATTATTTTTATTATTATTTATTAGACAGTGGGTACTGCCTTCGTCTTCGATGTCCTCGAGACTACAATTTTATTCGTACAACGATTTTTCAGCATTAGAACATTTATCAGAACCGTGACAATTTGAGCACAAATTTGTGCACTTTAAGCCATGCTTGCGACACCCACATTTGCTATTACCGCATCCTGTTTCGCAGCTGCAGCAGATAATTTTCAATAAATTTTCAGGAATTAATTCTTGTTCTGTAAATATAGGTACGATGCCATTAACGTGATGTTTCCATCCCCAATCTGTAGCTGTTAATTGATTACCAAGCCAACTTTGTATTTGAAAATACACCCTGTAACAATGTTGCTTAGCTGACCCTTCAGTTGGAGATAATTTTTTCAAATGAAATGAGGATTTAACAGTAGTCGTTCGGTAGAGTTCAAATCTTTTGTAAATAGAAGCTATTATTTTTAATCCATTTTCGGTAATCGTTTGTTTGTCTGCATTTGTATTGTAAAAAATTTCTGCAAGATTAGGTAAATGTTTATCGGCCAATAATGATTTTATAATTGTTTTTTTTTCCTTTTCCAGCAAAACTGGAAGTTGTATCGCACCCAGAAAAATAATGCAAAAATGCTACAATATGTTTATGTGATTTATGTTTAAAACTATTAGAGGTGTAATAAGTATCATTAATATTTCCTGCATCAGGTTTGTGGAAATAGATATTCAATTCATGTGAACTGAATTGATTTAAAAGAACTAAAAGATCTATGTCTTGACCAACAACTACCACTATTTTATAGGAGTTTTTTGCTACTTCAAGGGATGTATTAATAATTAGGGAATCTGCATCTTCTTCATAACATATAACTATTTTTTGTGTAGTTGTTTTGTACATAATGTAAATATTTTTGTGTTATTTCATTAATTGTATCGTTTTTTTGCCAGATTACTTTGTGTAAGAGAAACCCGCCATCAACAACGTGTACCATATTGCTCGAAGTTGGTAACGAATCGATGCTCGCAAATTCTGTATATAAATGTGACTTAACATTTTTTCTGAAGCCATTCTCTGTAAACAACGACACATGAGATGGAGCAAGCTCGTACTATAAATAATTTTTCATATCATCTGTGCTGCTGATATTTCGCGAAATTCTCTGAAATAATAGTAATGGATCAATTGTAACAGTCTCGCCTCAGTTAGGTACATGTACATTACTTGTATAACATAGTATTGTATGAGAATTAACGCTTTTTATGAATGTAAACGTTTATTTACAATAAAGAAAAAGAAATTCATGATTTTTACCGAAAACTCGATTTTTAAAAAGTAGTTTTTCAGTTTTTCGCTTTTTTAACGATATTTTTGTATATGAACAATATTATATTTTAATTCTATATTAAAGTTGAGATTTCAACGAAAAAAATGAGCACTAGTAAAGTTCATTAATCGAAAATTTGCTAACCAAATTTTTCGATTGAAAATTAGGTCTTTTTTTTATTTTCTTCATAAAACATCGAAGATTAAATATTTCGCTTTGAAAAAATTTGAAATTGTTTGAAACACAAAAGAGAACATTTTCACCAATTTTCATGAAAATATAAACATTTTTGCGATAGTTATAAATTAAAAACCGAAAAAACGGTTTTTTGCATTTTTCTCGATAATTTTGACGTTATGGTCAATAATGATCAATTAGAAAGTTTTAGATTTTTTCATTATCTACAACTTTTATATTCAACATTTTTCGATAGGATGCATAGTTTAGCCGCAAATCGCAAAAAACGAGTACCAACCCTTAAAAATGTATATATTACCACCCCAACCCCCCTTCCCGAACTTTTACTCTGTCTGGACGATTTTTCCTTAATTATTTACACCATTAACTACATTTTCCGACCATTCGTATACTGCTAAGAATTTGTCGTCTATTACGATATTTTAAACGGTTTGGCCCTGGTCTAATACGAGAACGAAGGACTTCTAAATTTTTTTTACATTAGCCACCCACTCTATTATTAAAGGGAATAAAATATTACATTGGGATTTAGTGTGCATAAGATTTGGATACAAAATCTGGATGTGGAAGTAGTGATTCCTTGGGCAGCGGTTTTTTATAATGTTACTTCTTATTGAAGGTTCACCTAAATAGACCACAAAATTTAGATGATTAAAGAAATCGAATTAGAGATGCTAAGACCAGTTTATCTTAGTTTTAACGAATTTTTTCTATATTTTCATCGCTCACTATGTATTCATTCTATATACACATGCGTAGTAAACCACATCTTCCTCAGCGTTACGAATCAATTAATCTAATTAGTAATACATGCTGTTGTGGGTGCAACACGAGTATGAATAACCAGATCGGACCTGCTAATTGTATTAATTCTATTTATAACAGCACTATATACTATATTAAGTTTCTGTCAGTTGATATAGCCTTATTGTTATAATTCTCCACCAAGTAAAATTGCGAAATTCTATCTGCAGAACAATAAGAATTAGCCTTCATATACTGATACGCTACAATAATGTATTTTTTTAAGTTCTGAGGCATAGATACTTATCATACTAACTTATACAAAATATTTAACTTAAGAAATTAGAACCAAAAAGAAATAGTAAGGCAGAACTGGAGGAAAAAATTGAATTGTTTTGGAATGCATTTTCAAAAAATGAATTTGTCTGAAACCTATTGTTTCTGACATCGCTGATAATGAATGTGATGTTAGATGTCCTGCTATGTGCAAACCCACAACCTCTTATGGAGAGAGGTTTAATTCCTAATAGTAGACAGAGTAAAAGGAAGCCTGCCTAATGGGCAACCAGTAAAACAATAGCTCATCAGCTGGCCCAGGGTGGCGCTGCCTCATAGAATACACTGAAAGGAGTAGAAATGTCTCGAATGACAGACTGGATTAATCGAAAATAAGCGCCACGGATATATGAGAAGCTGCACAAGCGCATCGGAGTCAGTTTAGTACAGTTCTGAATGAGTTATGTATTAGGTGAGCAAGTAATCAGATAAGACAACGAACAGTAACAAGTCGTGGATTGAAGTAGTGAATCTATAGTGGATTAAAGTTATAATTAGAGTGTTATTATAAGGACTAATTATTGTAATTTAGTGATTAATAAATCAGTGGTTAGTGAAAGTTCTTGTTACACCTACATTCGGGGTGTTTATTGGAGGGTGAAAACACGTAACAATCTGTAATTGTGTATTTGATATTACCAACCTAAGGTATTAAAGTCATGACGAATTTATGGGATAGATATGAAAAAAGATAAAATTACTTGTTCTTGAAATTTCAGATCACTAAATTTGACATTCACAGTTGGAATTTCAGCATGAACTTCTCAAAATAGACCCTGGAAATTACAGAAAGTTTGTTTAAGGAAATGTTAAAATGGGGTATTTTAAAATCTAGCCTCACAAATATTGTACTATAGAAACAAAATAAAAAATTCATTATGCCAGATACTATCAATCTAAAAATTCATTAATTAATTTATTTACGTAACAACACATCCCCTAACAGAATCATTGACACAAAGAAGACAATTTAAACAATACTCGTAATAAAGTCAAAATAAATTTCGGAGTTTCTTAAGGATTTGTTCTTGGGCTAGTTACTGGCCCTCTTTTTGCTATAAATTAATGACTTGGCAACTAATAATATATCAGCTTTGCATGTTCTACCTGTGACACCACCATTTTATGAGATATTAAACATTTGAAGGAAAAACTTGAGCGAATCCGTACCGGTATTACATCAACAACCAAATGATGTGATTTTTGAGGTACTACCCCATCAACAGTTTATATAATTCATTGTGAAAGATGAAGTTTCCTTTGAATCAGTCTGATTTCAGAGACGGGACTCTTGGGAAGTTGCACTTCAAAAGATAATTAAGGAATTTGAGTTTACAATTCATGAATGTGTTGATGAAAATTATCCTAGACCTTAAAGGAACCTTTAACTTTTAACAAGGAAATACAGTTAAACAAAATGAGATATTATTTAATATAATTCTAGCCATAACGGGCTTCAATCATATTTTCAAAATCGTTATGAGTTAGGTAACTAAAATTAGAGAAACATTTTTGGAAAAACGTAAAATGTTTAATGGGGTACCCCAAGGTAGTGCACTGGGGCGTTTGCTCTTTACTATGCTCATAAATGATATTTTCTTAATTTTTTTGGAGAGTTATAAAACGCGCCTTTTTGCTAATTCAAAAGTTAAATCATGTGTTATTAAAAATTGAGACTCGGGTGAAAATAAGCGAACTCAACTGAATTAAAAATTCAAATAAATCTAAATGGATGGTAATTGGTAATAAGAAATATCTAAAAGCACCTCATAATGAAAATATTAAATTAAAAGGCATAAATTTTGATAAAATAGAATGTAAAATATCATGCATTAACAGTTTAAAAACACGTCGGCCATATTTGCAACACAAAAATTCAAGATTATGGTTATCGAAACGCTCATCGGGTAGTGCATTCGAATATAGTGTTCAGATGTCCTGCCGTTTTGTAAAAATGATTTTTAGATACCAAAAATATTGATTTGTGGATAATAGCCCTCGTACAATCTGAGTTACTGGGTCAATATTCATCCTCTTTGTCCCAATTGTTCCTGTTTTTCTTAATTAGCAATTCTCTAATTATCTTTAAATAGTGGCACGTAATTCTTTCTACTATTTTTTCGCTCTAGTAGTTAATTTTATGGTTCTTAGTGTGGTATGTTCTGCTATTGTAAACGTATCTTTGTGCGAGTTTAGTGTTTCTCTGATACTCCTTGATCCTTCACTGGACACTTTGCCCTGTTTGTCCGATGTAGCTCTTACCGCATGTACATTTCAATTAGTAAATACATTTCGTCAATCAACTTCTGTACTTCTTCACCGGCAAAACTTAGAAAAAACGCCTATATATATTGGACAATGGCCGTGAAAACTTGTATCCCACTATATTTTTCATGCGTTAATAGGGCACTATTATATATTGTTGCGTGTTTCAACTGTTGTAATATTTGTAGCTAATCAAATACTGTTTATATTACTTCAAGTAAACTTTGTCAATGATGTATACAGTTTCAGAGATGCCCTAACAAGATTGAACATGATCCGTCACTGCCTAGAAGCTCGCATAAGGCACAGGCTCCATCGATCATACTCCTCCAAATCTGTCACTTTCTAAATTTCATCATTCACATAGGCGTCTCCCACCATCTTCTGCGACCTTGAGCAACGGCATTGCCCACAGCGATACCAAGCATGCATGTAACTGTAAAATAGTGTAAAAAGTGAACGTTATTTTGCGACGTTTGGTTGTACCGCAAGTACCAGGTTGGGTCAATTGCACTAATTGCGTACTCTTATGTGTTTGTTATGTAACAGGCATGTTAATAATTAAACTTTATTATTTATTGGCAATAAATATTTATGATTTCAATAATTGATGTTAAAAGTATCTAATATTGCGCACGTAGTAGTACTATTTTATATTTTAAAAAACGTTAACTAATTTTAAATATATTTGTTTATGAACCGCTTTTAGCTCGCACGAACCCAACACTAATTTGTTATTAAAAACGTAAACATAAATTTGTTTTGAAGCTATTTGAACTTACTACGAATGTTTTCTCAATACGGTAGCACAGTGGTTACCGCGTCTAGCTTTCACTTTGAGCATACCTAACGAAGCGGGTTCGAGTCGCACCTACTGCAAAATAATTTTCAATTTGAATTACCCCCAAGAAGTGGTAGGACCTCGTCTCCGTCACTAACACGAGTTTCGGCTTAAGAGGGTCATTCAAGTGATCTGAAAGGCGATTAAAAACATGTTTAAAAACATTAACATTTAAAAACATTAATCGTTATATTTAATTTTGTGTCGCGTTTAGGTAAATGATGTAACCAAGGCGTTCAAGATACTTAAAGTTAAATTCACTAAAGGACCAGATGACAACTTTTAAACCGGTTACTGTTAAAAAAAAATTGTAGATATCACAAATGAATAAAAAGCCCACGTTATAGGTCCTGGTGATGGATTACAACTTATGCATTATGTGGGTATCGGCCCTACTGACCCATATTGGTAATATATCATGAGTTAGGTGTTCTCCCTTCTTAATAGAAAACATTCTATATTAACCCTATACCCAAGAAAAGAATCCTGAACAACGTGAAGATCTACGCCCTATTAGCTTGCTTTCAGTTCTATTACAAATTGCAGAATCGGCGATATACAGGCTGCCCATTTAATCAGGGCCCTCGAGAATATCTCACTTAATATGGGTCATGCAAAAAAAATTATTTTTACGAAAATTGTGCCTATTTATATAACCTACAAAATGGTTTAAAGACATTTGAAATCCATGGCGTACTTTAAGAGTTATGGCGGAAAATATCGAAAATGCGGAAAACGTCTAGACCAAATATCTCTGTTATTTGAAGAGATAGGAAAAAATTTCTAAGGCGAAAATTTTTTGCAAAACAGAGTGTTTCAACGAGGTTTTATCTAATTTTTTTCAAAATCGCTGTATTTTGAGATTTACTCTTCAGGCTGTTAAAAAAATTATTGTGAAACGGGCGGGAAATGGCGCCATTAAATAGAGTATTTTCCTTCCTTTTCAACGATATATCACATGCCATATTTATTCATTGGTACTACGTTAGTAATTATAAAAACATTTTTTTTAAACCAATAATTTTTTTTAACAAGCATTATACTTGCCGTGGAGAAGTATGATTAAATAAAAAGATAAAATAATTCAATAAGTTGTTCAAATCTTTGCTATAATAAAACATTAACACAATTAAGAAGAATAAAGTAAATTCAGGTAACAAAAACAAATTAATAATAAAAAGAATATAGCATACAGAACATTAATATTTATCTAATCCTTAAAATAATTTTTAAGACATCATATCAGGTGTTCAAAGTGTCCACCGCGATTTCTTTTGCACAATCGAGCGCGGCGAGGCACTGCATTTAAAACATTACTCAGCATTTCGGGGGTAACTGTAATACATGCCTGTTGAATGCGAGCTTTTAGGTCCTCTACATTTTGCGGTGTCATCGAAAACACCTTATCTTTAATATACCCCCATAGAAAAAAAATCCATTGGGGTTATATCTGGAGAACGAGGGGGCCATCGAATAAATCCATTGGTACCTATCCAATGTTGAGGCAAAATTTCGTCTAAATAATCTAGGCAAATCTGGGAATTGTGGGGAGGAGCCCCATCTTGTTGAAAATATTGAAAGTTGTGTCGATTCTCTAAAGGTAGGTCATCTGAGAATTCATTAAATTCATTTTTCAAAAAGTTTAGGTACCTTTGACCACTGAGATGACCATCATAAAAATAAGGACTATTAAATTGGTGCCTAAAATACATATCCACACATTTATTGAAAAACGATTTTGAAACCTAGTCGGTCTATGCCAGTGTGTATTTTCAGAGGTCCATTTGTAATGAATATTGCGATTAAAAAATTAATTATTAGAAAAATTTACCTCGTCGAACCAAAGTATTTTATTACATATTAATGGATCGGCACGCTTCTTTTCCAACAGCGACCTACAAAAAGTCGTCCTCCTTGGTTTGTCCCCCGCTTGTAAATTGTGAACTTTTTTGGCTTTATAACACCGGTAACTATTTTTCTTTAATTCTAGAACTTGGTTTATTTATATGACAAGCAATTTGAATTTCTCTTAATGATGTTTCCAAATTTTCTGTATTTTTATTTCTTACATAATTAATAACTCGGTTTACCTTATTTTCATTATCAGTAACACTGTTAAACCTTGTCTTCTTCTTTAAAAATGAACCATTATTTTTCAGTTTCGTAGCTAATTTTCTGAACAGAGTTTTATTCGGCTGTAGTGCTTGTGGAAATCTGTTTCTTTATTCTACTTGAGCTAATCCAGAGTTAAAATTGTATTGGCAATATGTAACGAACATATTATAACGATCAATGTGAGTGAAAATCATTTTTGAAAATTCTAAATTCTTAAACTCTGATCTGTCAAAAAATTAAATTGTCAAGTTTGTTCATAGCCAACTATTTTAAAATAATTGAAATAATAGTGAAATCATGAAATACAAACAAATGGATATTATACTTAAATTAATTGGTAAAGGCATTTTAACTTTCTGAGCAAGGAGTGACGCTTTTATACTCTCTTATAGTTTTACCTCTATGCATTGGCATAACTGCGAATACTCTTTCCATAATTACTCCATGTTGCTTTCTTGATTATTATTTTGTTTTTGTTACCTGAATTTATTTTATTCTTCTTAATTGTGTTAATGTTTTATTATAGCAAAGGTTTGAATAACTTATTGAATTATTTTATCGTTTTATTTAATCATACTTGTCCACGGCAAGTATAATGCTTGTTAGAAAAAAAATTATTGGTTTTAAGCCTCTACGAAATAAACGAAATAAATGAAATAAATAAAATAAGTAATATGAACGAAACGGACGAAATGAACAAAATAAATAAACAATAAACAAACTTACTTTATCTAAGTTATTTTTGCAATCGAATGCAGTCATCAATGGAATTAATTTTAGAAAAAAGTTTCAAATCATCGGCATACACTAAATAGTTGACATTGTCTAAGCCATCTACAATATAATTGATGAATACAATAAAAAATATTGGTCCAAGGACAGACCCTTGAGGTACCCCAGAAGTGCCATGTATTCGGCAGACTTGAAACCATTAAATGCCACGTATTGAGTCCTGTTCGACAGATAGGAATGTAAGAGGGATAATAAACTATGAGAGAGCCGGATATCGTCAAAGTTTCATAAACAACATAGAGAATAGTCAAGTCTGTCGAATACCTTGGAAAAATCCGTATAAATAATATCAGTTTGAGTTCGGTCATCTCTTGATTCTGATACATATTGAATCACACAAAACAAATTTGTTGCCGTAGAAAGCTCCCGCATAAAATCATGCTGGTGAATTGGAATCTGGTTATGTACTTGAGAGTGTATGACTTCATGCAATAGAATCTCAAGCACCTTCCAACTGTGCGTCAAAATGATCATGTTACTCCACATGTACGTAATTTCAAACTATTAAATATGTCATTTTTGAAGGGAAAAAGAATCAAATCTCACAAAATTATTTATTATATGACCGGTTTCTTGAACAAACTTTGCATCGCATCATCAGACACAAGAAGTTTATTAAAATAAACGTAATAAATAATTTTATGAGATTTCATTATTTTTCCCTTCAAAAATTAATTATTACTCATATGGAATTAATCTACTTACGTTATTAAATATGTATGTAAGAAGATTCAAATAAGTAGTTGGGTTTAAATATTTTCAGAACATGCAAATTTAGTTATTTATTTTATAAAGTACAAAGAAGAATTGCAATTCATTGCAGGGAACTCAGACATATTGAGAAATAAGTTTATATTCCCTTCCATAAAAATGCATCATTTCGATCGTTCATTTCTTTCATAGCAGGATATGTTATTAGTAATTTGTCCATTCAATATCACAACGTAAATAGCAATGGTGAAACGTAAATTAAAAGAAGACATAATCCTATCAAGATTAGAAAATATTCGACATGTCCGGTACATTTTTTTTGCTTTGACCAAATTGGGTAAATCTTCTCCACAAGAGAAAGTGAAATCTACAATAGTTTTATAAGTAGTTATTAAAAAAAGAACATTGTATGA
Organism: Leptura quadrifasciata; assembly: GCA_963675555.1. Lineage (NCBI taxonomy): Eukaryota > Metazoa > Arthropoda > Insecta > Coleoptera > Cerambycidae > Leptura > Leptura quadrifasciata. The sequence goes on from OY776675.1 coordinate 144,688,457, forward strand.
TTAATATCTGTTCGTGATTTTTCGAATTGTTTATTTAATAGGCTAATCAGCATGAGTTATTGCTGTTATTTATAAACAATAAAGAATTTTTACTAACGTAACATATAAACACGCCACTTCCTCATTTGTTGAATTTCGATATTTACACGCCTAAGAAAATATGTTACATCATCCGAGAGAACTGAATTAGGGATATTCAATCAAAGTATTTTTCTTCTTCGACTACATAATTTAACAAAAAAAAAAAATGAAAAATCCACCTTTTCGACTAAGCGTAAAACAAATTGTATATGTTCTAATAACATTTTTAATAGATCGTACGGAAATGATTTTTTAATACATACATGCATACTTTTGTATGCCCCTTATTATGGAAATAAAATGCAAGTTTTCTGATTAAAGGCATCAGTGTACAGTATAACTTATTCTTCTATCAAAAATACAATGTCCACTTGTCAACATGGTTTTATGGAAAAACGTTTTACACTATCCAACTTAGCATGTTTAAGCCAATTTATCTCAAACTCATTGGATAAAGAGGCCAAGTTGACGTAGTGTATTCTGATTTCTCAAAGGCCTTTGATCGTATGGATCATAAATTATTAATTGATAATTGAATTTCTTTATTTCTTACTTGAAGAAACGATTGCAATACGTGTAATATATAACATCGACGATTGCATAGCTTCAGATTCATAAAATCGAATTGTGGTGTACATCCAACAAATTGGAAATTAAAATACCCTGTATATAGTTCATATACAAATTAAATTTTTTCTTATTTATTTTTCAAATTCAAGTAATAAGTCATTTCATTTTACATTTATTTAACCATTTAAAATTGAACACAGTAAAGTTACCAGAAATGCATTTTTTCTATCTTACGAATGTAAAGGACAGAAAGATAAAAGTTTGGTGTCTAGAGAATGTGAGAAACCACGACGGAGCCAGTGATGGAATTTAGTAATGTAAACATTTCCGAGCGTGTGACCATGGAAACGCTGTAGAGTCCGGAGCTTTCCGGGTAGACTGTGACGTCATCCATACTATATAATGTGAGACCACGGCACACAGGGAGGTAGACGGCATTTGAGGTAGACAATACCTGAAGGCAGAACCCTTTAAGCTTCGTCGCGACCTTTTATAGTTCGCCGAACTTAATAAATTATTTTGGTGGATATTTTCACTGTCAGCCTGCCTTATGAGGAAGCTGATGGGGGAGAGCGTTTGCCGGCGATATTTACGACAATTTAATTCTATAAATCAATCCAGTTTGGCTACTAAAAGATTTGAGGTGTTAAAGCCATCGAAGTAACTACGCTCGTGTGCCCACCGCCGACCCAGCTGTTTACACGGCGACGCTCTCGCCGATATAACTGTTTAAGTATGCTCTACGTTATTATTTGCAATTGCATTAACATTCTGGTTTCGAGGGCGTGTAATAGGGGAAATTGGCGCATTTGTGGTACTAAGAGAACATTAGATTTTCCTTTATAAAATATTAGCATTGATTATTAACAAGAAAACTTATAAGATTATATTACAATTTACTCAGTTATTATTTCATTCATGAGTTTAGGTAAAAAGGGTTCACATGCTGAATATTCTACTAGGGAGATTTACGTTTGTAAAGTAGCAAGTTTATATTTAAGAGCTATATGTTTATCGTTATGCGAAAACAAGGTACTTCATCACAGACTAGTCAAACTTCATGGCAATCATTATTCTGCAGTTTTTATAAAACAAATGGTTGACTCCTCGTGTCCACCACATCTCAGGTAAGTTTTTTCAAGAATGCCCTATATTAGGAATATTTTCCTACTCTAACCACAAGGTTGTCTGATTGTTGACCATTTTACTTACAATAAAATATAGTTACATGAATTCGACGTATTATGTGTTAACAAAGGTTTGAAACATTGACAGCGGTCAATTGGCCGTTTGGTTCTCAATTGAGGGTCGTTACAACATGGGACGTTCAATATTTCAGGCGATTGTTTGGTCACTTGTGCAACTCAAATCTCGACCATTCGCGGAGACACGTCATCGTATGGTTGAAAATCATAGGCGACCTTCTGGTTACTCTTATGTTTAATTGCTATAGGGAGATTTCCCCAGCATCTTAAAAGATTTTACGTGAGTGTAAACTCTCACCTCAGCAAGATTAATATGATTATATAAGCGATTGCTAACAACAATGATTATAAACCATTATTAACTAGCGATTGCTAATAACTCTAATTATAAATTATCATTACCAGGCCGTTGCCATAACTCTCATTATTATTAAAATAACACGGAATACTATTGTATAACTCAATTCTTGTTATTGCACCAAACCACTCCGGCTTTGCCTTCATAGCCATACAAATAATAAACTATATAAATGGTTTTCATTTCAAATCAAATAAAATAGAAAACAAACTTCAACTATAAATGTATATTACAATCTTGAGTAATAAAACACAACATAAATAACATATAATTAACGGATCTCAATTAATGGACGGTGTGTTCCAGTTTATCAGGTATTTAAATTAACATAGTGATTAATTTTCTAAGGTATATAGTATCAGATAGAAACAAATAATATTAAACTTTATATAAAAAACCTGGGGTAATTAAAAAAGGGTTACTACACAGACAACGAAATTTGGGTCCTAAATTAGTAGAACTAGACGATCTCGCAAATTGCCAATTTTATTTATTTATCCTTCAGATAAATAAATAGTAATAATTTACTGGTGACAAAATGACCAGTATTTTATGTGCAACAAAACCACATACTCCACAAACATCTCACTGGTACACGTGACCAGGATTTCTTTAGTAATTATACAGTGAGGGTCATAAACGTCTCAAAAATGAATGCTAGAAAATGCAAAGTAGTGCCATATAGTGCAAGCAAAATGAATTCCCATATACTTTTATAACACGGCACTCTCAAGAGACCAAACAATTAAAGATGGGTATATTATTTGACTCTAAATTACGTTAGTAAAATAACAAACTCAGCAGAAAACTGCTTGGTTATATAATAAGAAATTGTAAACAATTTTCCAGTGTTAATTACTCTAAAAACACTGTATTTTCACTTGTTTGATCAAAGATTGAGTATGGTGCAATAATTTGGAACCCAATTTACAATGTTCATGCAGTTTATTGAAAGAAGTCAGCGAAAATTTTTGAAGTATTGAGCTTTCAAATTTGATCATCATTATCCAGAACAAGGATATCCCAATGATTTACTTCTATCAAGATTTGACATGCAATTGTTAAAAAATAGAAGGATAATGATATTTTTAATACTCTTGTATAAATTGGTCAATATATAATAGACTATTCGACGCTACTGGCAAAGATATGTGCGATTAATATGTCATACAAAGGTCCCTCATCTATATATCAATGCAGTTGTATACCACCTTGGACCTTGAGTGATCGATGTGACATATTCATTTCCTCTTTAAACAATTACACTAAAAATATTTAAAAAATCTATCAATAAAATATTCTCAGTCAAAATGTATTATTAAAATAATTGTATTATTTTCAGTATGGCTTCACTTAGGTCATCCATTGTGATATATATTAATTTTACGTTAATAATAACAAAAATTACGTATACATTTATAATGTAAATTATTACTGTGTGCTTTAATATAAAAAAAATTAAATTAACTCGACTTACGTACTACTATTATTAATATTATTGCTATTGTTACTTATGTTGTCTTATAATTGGAATATTCTGTTAGGCAATAAAAATTTATTATTATTATTATTATAAAGAGCTATATTACTATTATTATCATTACAAAAAAAAAACAATTTGTGGCAGAATTTATTCCAAATAATAATATTGCTCCAAATTATAAGTGAATTTTACCAAAGGGAAAAGCTCTTCGATAGATTAGATTTCTACATAATAAACAACATGAAAACGAAAACACCGCGGTATAGCACTTCAAACATGCAATTTTTCTACTACTGGCAGATACTTTTACTGCCTTTTACGTTCCTATGAGTACGGTATGCCGTAACGAGATATTAAATCGTATGTTTCTCTAATTAGAACAAGTACATTCAGAAACATTCTATCCAACTATGTGACAATTAATGAATGTTGATGTAACGCCTGTTGATTTAGCAAAACCAATAGCTACATACCACTGCAGCCTTAAATATACCTACAAGAAATAATGGCTTCGACCGGAATAGCAACACGGTTGCAAAATTGTGTCTAGACAATGAGTTAGCAGCCATTAAAAAGATTTATACGTATACAGGAAAATAACTTTCGATACCAGGAGCTGACTTTGTAAGCAAAAATAGTGAGGAAAGCTCCTTGTGGCCGAAAATATTTTATAAGGGAACTATGGTCCCCTGAATATGTCGTCAAAATTGTAGCTTCTACTAATTGTCTCGAAAATACTTTGGAATAGCTTTATGGGCTTTGGTTCATGAATTCACATTTTCAATTTGGAAAGCCCAGGCATCACCGCGATCTTTGCATATCCGCTATCACTGGGCTGTTGATGAAAATTAAGAAAAATTATTTGGTACGAAGAGAAACAAAAGAATAATCAAGGTATCTATGGATTTACTTTAATTTTTTTATTCAATTAACAAACACTGAAAATCAAAAATATAACACACAGTAGATGTCTGTTGATAAATTTTATTAACAGATACTTCCGCAAAAACTTGATTTCCCAAAAAATAGACGGATATTGCCTCAATAAAGATTCGTTGGATAAACTTACCATGGAAATTGATAAGCAATTTGGTAAAAAATTTAATGTTGATACTGCTAAAAAATATGATCCATGTTTAATTATAACAATTCATATCTTCAGGTACCAAACAAAAAATTAAATATAGTCGAGGCAAGAATTCAAGCGATGCACGTCACGAGTGATCTCATTAAAGAAATTTTAATACTAACATAATTTTTAATCATTTATTACGTTAAGAAGAGTAATTCTTGACACTAAGTTATTAAACTTTTTTCAGACATAGATACAGTTTAATGGAGCTTCATGATTCTTAGCAGTATTGTCTTATTTATAGAATCGATCTGCGACGTGCATCGCTTGAATTCTTGCCTCGACTATATTAAAATAGTGACTATAGTTAAGCGAAAGTTTTCTAATGATGTAGTAGTTGAGGTATCTGCAACTTTACGGGAATTAATATTATTCCACGGTTATCTGTATATTGGTTGGCAAAAAGTAAGAGTGGAAGACCATCTTTTAATCAAACAGTGTTATCGATGTATGCAGTTTGGTCATCTTAGGAAGGATTGCAAAAACTCTCCTCCATTGTGTTCGACATGTGCAGAAAATCATGACACCTATGATTGTAACAACGCTCAAAATAAAAAATGCATAAATTGCTATAATTATTGTAAACGCTATCCCAAAAGTAATAATGAAATCCGTTCAGATTACACTGCCAATGATAAAATTAACTGCTTTTGTTATAATAAGCAAATAATAATATTAAAAAATAAAATTGATTATGGTGAACACAAGTTGTAAAGTTAAAATAGGTCATATAAATATTAGATCATTAATACCAAGTTTTGCGGATTTATCTCATATAGTTGTAGGAAATGACTTTGATTTGCTTGCAGTGTGACAGAGACATAGCTTTCGAAAGATGTACCATCTGAGGCTGTACATATACCAGGTTACTGTTTATTTCGAAATGATCGTGTAACAGGCAGAGGAGGAGGCGTTGCAATTTATGTAAAAAATAGCTTAAACTGTCCTAGAATTATGCTTGACATGGGTGACGATGATATTATTGAGCATGTGTGGGTAAATTTAAAACTAAATACTCAATCCTTGGTTCTAGGAATTGTCTACAGACCACCCCAAAATAATGCTGCGCGGTATATAAATGTTTCTGATAATATTTTATCATACTTAGCTCCCATGCACGATAATATTATCGTTACTGGCGATGTCAACATAAATTTGTTCAATTTAAATAATATTTTGAGTCAATGCTTTGGTGCTTACGGGTTTTCGCAAATTATTAACGAGCCTACACGAATAACAAATCATTCACAAACCCTAATTGATCCTATATTTGTTAACAACAGTGAGATTATAAATTGTTCTGGTATCATTAACGCATATACACTAACAGACCATCGGTTAGTATATTGTGAAATAAATATCAAAACTAATAAGCCAAAACAGAAGATGCATATGTAAAGAGAATTTAAATCCTTAAATATCGATCTATTTTCTGAAGATTTGCAAAGCATACCGTGGCAGAATATTTTTTACATCAACAACATCGACGATAAGATGGACTTTTTAACTAGAAATATTATTTCATTGTTTCACGTACACGCACCTTTCACCTGTGCGTTATGCGCGTATGAATAAACCTTATGCGCCGTGGATCACAGACAACATAAAAGTTTTAATGAAGCAACGTGATAGGGCTCTAACGAAATATAAACAAAATGTAAGTGCTGAAAATTGATACAATTATAAAAAGTGGCGCAACTATACAACCGCCTCAATACGTAGAGAAAAACTGGCTACTCAGAACAACAAGGTTCAAAAGTTTCTTGGAAATCATTGAAAAACTTAAATGTAATTACAAAAAAGAACTACACAAATGTACCTGATAATTTAAATGAACCTGATTTAATTAATAACTATTTTCTATCCGTTTATAACAATAAAGGAGTGCCACTAAATACTTTAACTTTTTATAAAACTAATAAATATAATAATACTTTAAACTTCTCTTTCGAACTTGTTGCCTCTGAAGTAACTGCGAAATAATTAATGGCTTAAAGTCGAATTCCTCTGGTATTGACGAAGTTTCGTTGCAAATGGTAAAGCTGTGTTGTCCATTAATTATACCATATTTAACACATTTAATAAATGTCTGCCTTGTTGAAGGTTTTTTTTCCCCTCAATGTGGAAAGAAGCAATAGTATGCCCAATACCAAAGATAAATTGCCCAGCGGAGATCAAAGATCTTCGACCGATTAGTCTATTGGCAATATTTAGTAAAACATTGGAAAAAGCAGTTTATTTTCAAACAGGAACATACTTACTCAAAAATAAGTTATTCCCAGAATATCAATCAGGTTTTAGAGCAGGACACAGCACTTATACAGCACTTACCAATATATCGGACAATATTTTACGGGATTTGGATAATAAACTTGCTGACATTTTAGTTTTCCTTGATTATTCAAAAGCGTTTGATTCGGTTGATCATTTATTACTATACGCAAAGTTACAATTTTATGGTTTTAATAATGTATGTGTTAGGTTTTTTAAAAGTTTTTAATTGGTCGTCCCAGAGGGTTAAAACCGAGTCTGGAACATCAGAGTCAAAACCCGTGGTTTCTGGTGTTCCACAAGGTTCAGTTCTAGGACCACTTCTGTACATATTATATACAATGGATCTTGACAACAACCTTAAATATATGAAAATACAATCTTACGCAGACAATGTACAACTTAAGTATAGTTTTAACGTAGACAATCTAGCCGCAGCTGAAAGACATATAAATAGTGATCTCAATTCCCTAAACGTTTAGAGTACCAATCACAATTTGAAATTAAACATAGAAAAGTGTTCTGCAATGGTATTCTCTTCCAGATTTCGCTATAATTATGTAACTAGCCATATAGAAATAGCAGTTGATAATATGATAATTCCATTTGTAGAAGAGGCGAAAAACCTTGGCGTTATATTTGATAATAAATTACTAAAATTACTATATGCCAACAAGCAGTTTCTGAATTTTAAAACAAGGAAAAAGCTGTGCGAAACGATTATTTTACCAATCTTTTTCTACTGTGACACTATGTACTATCCATTTTTGGATGCGGTTAACAAAAAACACATCCAGAAAGTTCAAAATACTTGTTGTCGACTAATATTTGATTTAAGAAAGTTCGATCACATTAGCGAAAAATTCTCCGAGCTAAATTGGCTAAAGATGGACAGTACATGGAAATTGCATTTTTTAGTTTTTATACATAGAATTTGTATCACGTCTTCTCCTGCCTATCTTAGAGAAAAACTAATTACTCGTACCAGACGCACGATCTAAATATTCGTCACATCGACAATTTCACCATGCCGCATCACTCTACCGCAATGTTTCAGAAATCTTTTACATATAACGCTGTTAAATTGTACAATTCATTAAATTCAGAGATAAAAAAATATAACATTTTTACCTTCCGCAAATATTTAAAGTCACTTTTAGCAGCGCAATGATGAAACGGTTTTCATTGTTACTTATTAGTGTCATATGATTATTATTCTTACTACTTATTATTACTTTCTCATTATTACCTTCTAATTGCCACTGTTTTCACCTTTTCTTTTTTCTCTTTTATATTATTTTACGCTTTGTTTATATCTGCATACTTAACTTGTAATTACAGGATTAAGTGGAGGAAGAGCCTTTGGCTAAACTTCGCCCTTTAAATAAAGTCGTTTTATTATGAGAAAGATATTCTCATTGCATCTCGATAAATCATGGCGTTCTCGAGTGTTAATTGTGTTGGAAGCCTCAACATAAACATTCTGAAAACACCAGTATTCGGTTATTATGCGAACACTAATCAGCCCCATGGACCAATTTGGTATTTGTTCTTTAAAAGAATTGTCTCTATTTTGTAAATGTGTTCTGTTTTTATGATGTTCATTTAAAGTAGATATTCTAACTCACCGCGCAACATATCCAACAGTTTAAATAAAATTACGGTAAAGTAGAGAATCTGTTTGTAAACGGTGTCTCAAGGCGGCAATAAATAAATCGAAAGTGATTCTTCTGCGTTGATTTCAAGGAAGAATAACGGAAACTGCACCAACACAAATAAGTCGTTTGTGCAATTAAAAGTGGAAATTGGTTTTCAGATTTGTATGACATAATATGTAAGTACGTAATTGATTTGCCACACCACGCATACCATTTCTTAATTGGCAAGAGCAGTCGACCTTACATACTCTATTTTACGTGAGTTATTTTTTTTAAATATTCAGATTGATAGGTAACCATTCATTAAAAAATATCTCGAGAAAACAGATAATTATGTAACAATAATATAAATATGCAATCGGCTTTCAATTCACATATAGATTATAGAAATTTATTACAGTACTAAAGATGCTTATATTAATGATAATAAACAGGGCAATTAGGATAATAAATGATATAAGTAATAGTATATTGTTCTATATGGAGTAAAAGAGACATTTTTTGTGTCGAGGATGTACTTGACAGACGAACGAATCAAGTCTGGCAAAAAAAGTCGAGACACAAAAAATCACGTGACTTGTCAGATAATATGCTATTTTTTTCCGGACATCGAATATGAATTAAATAAATAATATTATCTTTTCTTCAAATACTTTTAGTGCCGCTCACGAGAAGTAGTAAAAGACTTTAACTGTCGCTCTGATCGCATGAGCGGCAGTAAAAGACTTAAATAAATTTTCGTAATATTTCAAGTAATTAACACAAATAAATATTATTTATAATCTATGATACATATAACATTATGAAATATATATAATATGGTTTCTATTGGTTTTACATTAATAGTTCTGCATTCATTACTTTTAATATTAGTTTAATAACGGTGTACTTTATAGTTACAACAAACGAAGTAGTAGATTTTTTTTATCTTGTATATGTTGTAAAGAGTGTGTAGAGTCCAAGTTTTAGACCTCCAAACTCTCGGCAAATTTTTGTGTGGCCGAAAAAACCACAAACTTTTGGCACTTAACGAATACCTCAAAGTTGAAATTTCATCAAGAGGTATGGGCGTAAGTCGAATAACAACAATTTTTACCAACTTGTAAAAAATTCACACTGAGTAACCTTTTACACATCTTTAGCTCTGAAACGGCTAATCTAAATGAAAAAATCCATAGATTGAAAGTTGTAACGCATGTAATTTCATGTTCGTACAATACCTGAGTATTATAACAAAGTGTGAAAAAAATAAACAAATATGTAGGCACAAGGTGCAAGAAAAAACTGAAATGAACTAAAAATTAGTTTTGGAAAGCATAATTTGTCCTAGAAGGACGAAAACGTATGTAGAGTTATTTACTGATCTTTGGTTGTAAAAAGTCTCGTTTTCCTAACGGGAATCGGAAACAAGAGACCTTGTACTTCCACAAATCAGGGAAAGGAAAAAAGCAGGTTATGGTACTCAAACACTTTCTTCAACTTTGATCCCACACATGTCCTCTTCATGCATGCATTTACTGGGTGTGACACCATGTCATCATTTTTTGGTCACGGGAAAAAAAAATTGTATCCCTCATTGCGCAAAATCCACACCTGAAAGCACAAGTAGTTACATTTCTTGAGCTATCTGTTTCTCAAGACTTGATAGAACAGGCAGAGGAACAGCTGATATTGGCACTGTACGGATAGATGGACAGTGGGCCTCTGGACGACCTGAGATACGCCTCAAAAAAATCGTTCAACCTAGCACGGTTGCCACCAACATCGCATGCAGCAAGGTGTGGCACTCAATGCGTGCATACCACTAATAGTCCAGTCATTGAAGCTTTATACCTCAGAAATATTTTACTACGAACCGATTTACATGAAATTTTGGAATTAGGCTTATCTTACCCTTAACTTCAAAAGTGATATTGACCCGACCTCCGTTCTTACCCTGGGGGTGGTTGCCACCCCTACCCGTTAGTGGAAATTTTTTTGGTCAAAATAACCTAGGGGATCGATAGAAGACCCAATTCTAAGCAAAAAGTGTTCTATAAAGTTTTTTCAAAAACTCAATACTTTTTAAGTTATTGGCGATTGGAGGGAATTTTCCCTCGTTTTTCAACGGTTTTTTGCAAATATCTCAATAAATATGCGTTTTAACGATAATTTTGTAATAAACAAAATTGTAGAAGGTAAGAAAATGAACAAATTGGTTTTTTAAAGAGTGTTCTATGTGCAATATTAAGCGAGATATTGAAGATAAAAGCCTTTTCTTTTGTCTGAACTTTAATCGATGTATTCAATGCCATCTAGCGGACAACGGATACATTTTATCCATATGACAATGAGAAACTTTTTTATAGTGTTTAAAATAATCTTTAAAATGAGCAGTGTTAAAAGTCTTTTGTACGTAAAGTGAGTGAGTTGTAATGAAAAAAAGAAGGACATCTATTTTTAAATTGATGTGTTTCATAAGTGCCATTTCCACCAAAATTAAAATTAATCGTATTCCGTCTAGATTTAACTTTAATATGAAGAGTTTATTGGATTCCAGCCGTTTGGCTGCTTTATAATGCATACTTTTCAAAAAAATCACGATTTTAACAAAAAAAATTTTTTTCATTTTAAAAAAAAAACACCTTTTTTCATAATATTTCAAAAATAATGAAAGATACGTAAAAAACTGCAATGATAAAAAATGTAGGTCTTTTTTTGACAAAAATTTTTTTTTTCTTGTCAGACCAAAATTGACGGAGATATGACTGTTTAAAGAGCGCGCGGTAGCGCAATCACAGTCTCTCTCGAGCCCTTTGACCCTTCACCGTTTCAAAGTGAAGGGTTTTACACTACATGTTATAACGAAAAAAGTTGTAGCTCTTTTAATTACCTTTAAAATTGTTTTTTTAAAGTTGTGATAGCTTTAAAATTGAAGGAGTTATGGTCCAAAAACTAAACGTTTTTTTTTTTCTATTTAGTAAAATGAAAATTTCGGAGCACAAAAATTTGGAGCAGAGTGAAAGTAAAGAATGATATGAACCCAAAACTATTGTCTTATATGTATATATGTCCAGATATGGCATATATATATATCGGAAACGTACGCACGAATACATACAAACGTTCATATATGTATATATAATACATTTGAATGAGTGTAAGTATGTGTATTGCTCGATGGGTCGACCACGTAAAAAAAAGCCCTCCAATTGACCCAGAAGAAGATCTTGATTACGACAGCAACTCCGATATTGAGTCATGAACAATTGGTGTAATAGTTTTTTTTAAGTATTGTAATGCTCTTGTTGCAGAATTTTTTATAATTAATTACTAATTTAATCTAGTACATTTCCAGATAACTTGTAAGTTTATATTTTATTCAATAAAAAGTGTCTGATTACTTACTCTATAATTAAATTATTTTTAATTGTATAAACATATATTTTCAATATTTTAATTTAGGGGTAGTTTTAAGGGTTGAAAAGCTAAACATATGATAGTCATTTTCGAGAACGTGGAACAACATTTGAAATCATTTTGAGTTTATCAAAAGAAATTTTTTTATACAATTTTTAATTGAGGGGTTGTTTTTAAGGGTTGAAAAGGGGTTAAAAATATGATAATTAAGGTAGAGAACGTAAAACAATATTTACTCTATATTTAAATCTTTTTAAGTTATACAAAAGTATTTTTTTGTAATTTTTTTCAATTTAGGGGTCGTTTGCAGGGTTGTAAAGTTTTTTAGGGGTTGAAAATGGGTTAAACATGAGATAATTGTGTTAGAGAACACTTTACGATTTCACTCCTTATTATTAAATACGTTTTCTAGCGATAAAATGGCTCAATGTCAATTTTTTCATTAAGGGATCGTTTTCACCCCTTAAAAATAAAAAACGAAGGTCGGGTCAATATCACTTTTGAAGATAAGCCTAATTCCAAAATTTCATGTAAATCGGTTCGTAGTAAAATATTTCGGAGGTAAGACCCTATTTTTCGCTTCAATGACTGGACTACAAGTGCAAACTTGGCTGGGAAACGTAGCAAACCCATGCCAATGGGGTTAGAAAAAAAGGCTCGTCAGGCTTATTGCTTATAACGTCAAAGGATGCTACACCCGACTTGCTGCTGAAAATGGTTTCGTGTACATGCAAAAAAGGTTGCACGGCAGCTTGCAGCTGTCGGAAATCAGGCCTGAACTGCTCTTTGACCTGTAAACCTGCTCTGGCCTCTCATGTCAGAACGCTAATGAGATTGAGTTGGATGAAGTTGAAGGCGACGAGGAAGATTGCTTCGAGCTTGAGGAAGTTGGTGGTGCTGCTGCAATGGATCAAGAAGATAGGATGCAGTACGAGGACATTAGTCAGTCCCAATTCAAACGGATTCGACTACTATAACCACTACATGCAAATAATTCGTTTTTTACAAAACTAATTTTTACTTCATTTCAGTTTTTCTTACACCTTGTATTGTTCTTGCACTTTGTATTTGTTTAATTTTTTTACACTTTGTTGTATTACTACTATTGAGTAAATTTTTATTTTTGGTTAATAAATTTTGGGCCTTTCTTTATGCTTTTATTTCTACAACCCATTTTCTCAGATTAATATTGAAAAATTAAATAAAAGAAAATAATAAATATATTTACATGTAGGGCATTTTGAATTTTGAGTGTATTTTGGTTAATATTGATCGAAATTGAAAAACCATGTAATTACAACTTTCATTCTATGAATTGTTTTCATTTAGATTAGCCATTTCAGAGCTGAAGACGTTTAAAAGTTACCCAGTGTGAATTTTTTACAAGTTTTGTCAAGGGTTTGGAGGTCTAAAACTTGTATTCTACAATATATACAAGATAAAAAAAAAATCTAGTAAGTAAATATCACCCCCTTTCGATGACGCCGTTCCTGGACTATATCTAGATCGAATAAAAAAGAATGACATGCATATCATAGTGGGAGATATCAATATAGATATTCTCTCTGACATTGATTACATCGAAGAATACAAGAACGCATTGAGCGCGCATAGTTTCATATCCTATATAAATAAACAAACACGTCCGCAAAGCTAAACTTGCCTAGATCACTTTTTTATAAAGAGTGCATTACGCAATAATGATAATATAAGATCGTATATTTTTGAATATGATATCACTGATCACTAGCCGTAAATTTCGAAATTGACAAAATAGCAGACAATAACAATTTAACTTCAAAACAGAAGTATAAATTTTTTTTTAAAACAGCTTTTATTAAATGCTCTAAAAGGTAGAAAATAAACTTTTAAGTAAATCAAACCCATCATTTTGTTACATTATATATATGTTTTTTGTGATATAAAAGCTTGTCGCGAGATTTTCCTGTGTAAAGTTGTTAGCCATCCTGAACTAAATTTTTTTCTAGAAATTCGTAATCCACGACCCCGAAAACCCCCAGATATAGATTTTAATCGATTTGGACCTAAATGACAAATTTCTAAATTTTGGCCAAAAATTCATAATCCGCGATCTAGAAAACCCCCAGATATCGGTTTTCAATTGAATCGGACCTTAAACTGTAAAGTCGTCCGCCATCATGAAGCCACCATCTTGTACTAAGTTTTTTACTAGAAATTCGTAATCGGCGAACCCGAAAACCCCCAGATACCAATTTTGATCAGTTTGGACCATAAATGACAAAAGTCGTCCGCCATATTGCCGCCGCCATTTTGAATTTCTAAATTTTGACCAGGAATTCATAATTGGCGATCTCGAAAACACCCAGATGTATATTTTGAGATCATAAACGGTAAAGTCGTCCGCCATCTTGAAGCCGCCATCTTGTTTTTTTCTTATATGAAAATGTTAAAGTGTATTGTCACCGGACTTATACACATGTGTACAATTCCAAAGCCCTAGCTTAATTAGAACTAATCGAAATTTCGATTGCAAGTTTTGCCCTAAACAAACTAACAAACAAACAAACATTGTAAGTTTAATAAAAGCTTTTAAAAAATAGACCAATTGCGCTAATCTCAAATCTGAATTATACCAAGAAAATTGGAATGTCATGTATCAAGAAAACAATATAGGCATAATTACAAACACATTTATAGAAACTCTAAAACATCACATGAAAAAAAAAACACAAACGAAATTATAACAAACCAGTAAAATATACACTGAAAACTATGGATAAGCTCTGAATTTGCGAAATCTATAAATGAAAAAAATAAATTATACGCAAACTTACAAAAAGAACCGTATAACAAAAACTTAATTGATACATATAAAATTCATAAAAATAAACTAAAGCACTTAATGCAAAAAGCAAAAAAAACTATTTTAAATTGTAATAAACAAAAATAAAACTCATCCAAGGCTCTTTGGAACTGTGTAAATGATATCTGCAATAATCACAACCAAAAACAACTATAAATAAAATTGAGTTAACAGATGACTATATTACAGAAAATAAATAATAAGTTTCAGATGCATTTAATCAACATTATAGCGACTTAGGAGAAGCATACGGAAATAAGAATAAATCCCCGGAGAGCTTTACTGAAAATAATACCCAAATTGAGAATAGGATGTACTTAATTAACACTTGACTAATGAAATGAAAATTTTAAAAATTATAAATAAGTTAAAACCTAAGAAATCGCCTGGTTTTGACAATATTAGGTCAGTAGTAATAAAGGAAGTAGCAAAAGAAATATCCACTAACTAACTAACTAAACCACTAACATTTTTAATTAATAAATGTTTTTAAAATGAATGTTACCCAAAATCATTGAAAATTGGTATCATAAAACCTCTTTACAAAAGCGGTAAAAAACTACAGATAATATATTTTATAGGCCTAGTTCTTTAATATCAAGCATAGCTAAAATTATAGAAAAAATACTGAAACAAAGGATCATAAAATTTCTAAACAAACATAAAATTATTTCAAACAATCAGTATGGATTTAGAAAGGGAAGATCAACTGAAGATGTAATACTTAAATTGACATCTCACATGTATAGAGCTCTACACTCTAAAACATCTGTCTTATGCATTTTCGTTGATGTTTCCAAAGCATTTGACACAGCTTCTCATCTAAAAATACTAGAAAAAATAAAATCTTACGGCTTCTGGGGAAAAGTGTACAGTATCTTAAAAAAACTACCTATCCAACCGAGATCAGTATGTGGATATTCATGGTACCCTTAGTAATTCAAGAACAATTACCTATGGGGTTTCGCAAGGAACGGTACTGGGGTCATTGCTATTCACTATATATATCAACAGTTTACTAGACACTGAAACGGCCAGCACGATCTTAAGTTTCACGATGATACTGCTGTTTTATACACCGAGAAAACATGGGAAGATCTAAAAACAAAAGCGGAATCAGACTTTAAAAGAATACAACAATGGTTCCAGTACAATAAATTCACACTGAATTGCATTAAAACTAAATACTTACCTTTTACCCTAATAACCTGCCAAATTTTGGCCCATTAAATAATGACCAAAATCAACAAATTCCCGAAGCCGAATATATAAAGTATCTAGGTATAATTATAGAGCGGCACTTTAGATGAGACCTACAAATATTAAATTTAATTATCTTCAGAGGATTGCTAACAAGATTTAAGTACCTCAAAGAATACCTCGAGGAAAAACAGCTAAAAATTCTTTACTATTCGCTAGTCCAGTCACAGATCTCCTATGATATCGCGGGTTGGGGAGGAGTAGGTAACAACCATCTCAAAAAACTCAATACTGTACAAAAATGGATTTTGAAAATAATTTATAATAAATCACTTTCAAATATGTATGCTATGTATTTTTTATATGTATCCTATTTATCTTCCTTAGGTCACACACAAGCAGTACTCAGCTACTGTTTTAGTGATTGTAATTGTTTATTTAGCTCGAGTAATTAATTATAAAAATGACAGTCATTACAACTAATTAAAGTCTGAAAAATTTGCCACAAAAAAATCATCCTTTGAAAAAACTGGCGTAATTTTACTGTCTAGCTATTTATTATTATTCTCATTTTATACAAATCTTTTCTAAAACTACCAATTTTAATACATCTAAATAATTTTTATTAGAACTAATTTTGCTACCATTAAAAATTTATTTCGGAAGTTTGCAACCATGAACAAATTAAGCAATTGCCCTATACATGCCCTCACAAAGCAGTACAGGAGAGAAAATAAATAGTTCAATACAGTACACCTTCCAAATAGTTGTCAATAACTAGAAAAACGCTTGCTCAACTCGCAAACACGATAATCTATTTTATCATAATAATTGTTATTACTGGATTCAATGGCAGCGCACGCCTTTTTCCTTTCAAATAGTAACGAGTCAATTTGTTCTCTAGTAATAAAAGACAAGTTTTTCATTTAAGACTATCAAATTAACCTCCATAAAATCCAGTACAGTTTTCTCTGTAGTGAATAATGACGACTTTCCCTTTGTACATATATACATGAAAATTGCTACCATTTTAAGACTCGATTTTAACGATGTGACAGATGTTTTGATAAGTAATAAAAATTGAAACTGGATGAACTGGACGGATAAATGTCTAACCGGAGGTTTATTAACAAGAACTTGAAAGCTGCTTGACATTTCAATTTTTGAGCGCGAACGTGATGAAATTTTAATGGATATAACTGATTGTAGTACAGGTTATATTATAGTTCATATTTAATCAGATCGGGATCAATTTAATAGTATTTAATAATTAATGCTGTGACAAGGTGATGTAGATATATTTCATAAGTTACCAGATATACCTATACGCAATATATTAACTAATGTACCAATCGAAAAGGGGGCAATCTAGACACAAAGTGACATAATTTACATAATAATTTCAGATTTTTTTGTGGCAAATACAAGACAGTCTAAAGGCGATATTGTATAGATGAATTTCACCTGCTCTATTTAAAAATGTACACGATGAAAATGGCCAGGAACCTACATGATCGGTGGTCTGCAAAACAATACCTCCTACGGTAAGTTTGGCAAATCTTTACAGACTTAAATATGTAAAATGGTTCTGAAATCGAAGAGTGTTCTGTTAGCCATTGTTTTGAAAAAAAGATTAACTTGTAAAACAGTAAAATTCACATATTATTATGAAATGGATAATAATGGACAACTACCATTTTTAGTTACATTACTCATTGGGAATAGTGAAAAATATTTGGAACTTTATATATTTATTTGGGCCTCCTTTATTTTGTATATATGTTTCCGATTTTCACTCATTTTTAATATTTTGCTCAATAAGCAGACGACACCCAATTATTTTTTTTTTCTGTTTTAATGATTATTTACTAGCAAAGGATAAGATTAACTTTGACCTGACTTTAAATCTCTAATTTTCATGGATTAGCTCTAAATGAATCAAAGACTGACTTATTAGTTTTTGGTAAGGATAGGTGCAAAGTGGTTAGTGATGCTAATTTTAAAATTACACTTAGACAAAAAGACTTGATAACATATATCCTCATAAATTAAATATAAAACCAGTCCTAGTTTCAAGATATACACAGCAAAAAGTTAAGAATATCTCACACGTTCAAATTATGACAATTTAGTAACATTTAAAAAGAGTCCTTGGAAAATTTCTTTCTAAAATTAAGTAGCACAATAGACATAAAGACTGTCGAACTGTAACTCCACTACGTCGGTTTTGTCTTGCACTTTATGACCAATGCAAGCGGTTTTTGCCTCGGGCGCCAGTTTCTGGTTTAAAGTGTAGAAATACCACTTTCTCTATCACCAGTATGATAGAGGCCCCAGAAAGAATCTGTGAAGACGGTTTATTACCAGGGGTCGAAATTTAGGCTGTCTTTCTCGTGAAATGGACAGCTGTAATGATTTTATGTAAAAATAAGGCACATAAAACGTTTTAATAATATACTGACAATATTTACAGGTCAAAGAAAAATCAACTTAAGATAATAATATATGATAGGTACTTAAAAAAATACTGGTATATATATATATATATCTGCAATGAAACAGCGAAATTATTTATTTGTTTGTTTGTTTATTTATTTACTTATTTATTTAATTTTAAATACATATCCAACAGGCGGAATCCCAATTTCAAGATACGGAGGTAAACTAAATATAAAATGTAACAATAGAAAACAGCACGAATAAATATGACTAACAATTAAAAAAAGCACCATAAATATGACAATAAAAGAAACAAAAAGAGTAAACAGTGGAAATAATCTTACAAATCGTAAAGGAGAATAGATAACATACATTTAAAAACAACATATACGCACGTATGTAAATAACTACTGTATAATAATAGTAACTATAAATAATTTTCGGTTGCTTGATCCTACAATGAAATATATCAACCCTGTCCTCAATGCTGCAATAATTAGATATCAACTGATATAGAGGAGATGTCTTAAGAGCATTGGTGTTAGCTGTAGGGAGATTAAAAATGTTGTTGTGCCACGCTGATATCCTTGGCACCCTTGTATAAATCTGTCTTAAAATACCCGGACAGGCCAAAATGCGAATAAAAATTTTATATAAGAATATGATTAGCTGTGTAGATCTCCGGTTTGACAGTTTTGTAATGTCAAATCGCGTTAATAACAGTTCATGCGGGAACCCTCTTGGTGGGTATACATCTAATATATAGACTGCAGATTTTAAAAATCGTCTTTGAATTCTTTCAAATGCCCCGTGAGTAACATAGATTGGGTTCCAAACTATCGATGCGTATTCTAATTTCGATCTTACAAAGGATACATACAGCAATCGAAGTGTAAACTTATTGGAGAAGCCTTTTGAGTTTCTAATGACAGAACCTAAACATTTAAATGCTGATGACACAGTAGCTTCAATATGTTTGAAAAATGTTAATTTAGGATCAAATATTACTCCAGGATCTTTTATGTAGTCAGGCCTGCTCAATCTTCCAATTTATAGCTGAATTTAATAGGATTTATTCCTTGTGAATGACATGACGTTACATTTAGATGCATGGTAAGTTGTTTTGTGTACCTCATGAGTTTATTTCATTAAGTGCATCCTGCAAAAGTTCACACCCTTCGTAAAGTTTTATTTCGTGCATTAACTTAAGATCATCTGCATAGATTAAATAATGTACATGTAAGTCTGTCACAATATGATTAATAAATATGACAAATAGGAGAGGACCAAGAGCCGATCCCTGTGGTACCCCGGACAACTGCAGTTTAGGCCAGCCCTGCACAGCCTCTCATTGGAATATCTCGCGGAAGATACCTTGTTCGAGTTGTGGTGTTAGCGTCCAAAATCAAAATTGAAAACAGTGCAAAGTTCGAAAGTGTTTTAAAAAAGTTGTGTTTCGTTCATTTTAATTAAGTTTTTCTTTTTCAAGCGAGTTAAAATTTTATTACATATTTTTATTTTTGTTAAAAAAGGAGTTTAGGTTTGAGTTATTGTTAATTGTCGTTCTTGCCGAACCAGGCTTGCCCTGCCCGATCCTGCAATCCGCCACCGCGTCAATGCTGTGCCTGCAAGATCGGTCCCGAGGCAAGTCCTGAGGATTAATAAAGTTATATTGAATTGAATTGAACAACTGCAAGAATGTCTGTGACTTGTAGCCGCAGTATTGAACAAACTGATATTTGTTTTTTAAGTAAGACTAAAAAAGCTTCACAAAAGGATTAGATAGTCCGATGGAATTTAACTTGTTCAAGAAGATTCCATATGGTCAAGTCGATCGAATGCCTTAACAAAATCAGTGTATATAATGGCTACTTGGCTTTGTTGGTCTAATTTTTCACTATGAACTGGGATTTATTTAGCACTAGAATGTACAAATGATTCAGAAAATAGTAGGCAAAGCTATCAACCATGAGTTGAGGATCCTCTATATCCTCTCCATTATACGTAAGTATTGCAAGGAAACATTGTTTTTAGAGTTTATACGGGACCAAAATTTATTCGGATTATTTTTTATATCATTTTCAATACTTTTCAAGTAAACCTTGTGCGACGCATCAACGTCGTGTTTTAATTGCGATCTTGGTGATTTCAATAGGGTTAGATAGCTCACGTCGCCAGATTCTTTATGTTTTTTAAAACCTTATCTTTTATATTTATCATATGTAAAATTTAGCCATTAAGATTTACTAGTAGGTTTTTTCTAGGTACATTATTTTCAAAAATATTATTAAGTTTATCGTTTAGAGCGGTCACAGCAATGTTGGGATCCATAACATTATTAAGAAAACCCCAGTCAGTTTTGTTGATTTCGTCATACAATGATAGAAAGTTTGTTTTTTTAAAATTAAAATCGGCATGTCTTTTAGTCAGAAAAGTATTTTTATTTTTATTGGGTGACTTAATTTTGGTTTCGACAAACAAGGAAGGGTGGTATGGGTCCTCTAGCAGAATAACTTGAGGAGCTTTATTTACTACACAATTTGTATTAGACAATACTAAATCTAATAGCCGTCCTTGAAGACTTTGTATATTATTACACTGATAGAGGCCAAATAAATTAATGAAATTTTGTACCTGCATAAAATTAGGCGTTGATGTACATGTAATACTGCAATATAAGTATTCAGGTATATTGAAATCCCCAACTATCAATAAGTCACTGTTGTATAGAAGGTGTATAGACATTAATGAATCAAGTAGTTATTGATATTCATCATTATTATGTGTTGGAGGTATGTAAATTACTAGAATATAGATCCAGTGAACATTCTTATTTTGACTTTGATCAGTAAAACATCAATGAATTTTACATCAGACAACGTGCTACAGTCAGATTTAATATCAATTTGGAGTTGTCATAATTTATTGCAAGTGTGCAAAAAATTAATATGCTTCATATAAGCGATTTAGTTAAATCTGGAGTTATTGCTAAAGCAGAAGATGGATGGTCAATGAGACAAATTGCACTGCGTTATAATATTGACAAAAATTCGGTGTGTAACATTTTAAGAAAGTGGAGGATAAACGGTACGATTAGTAGAAATCCTGGATCAGGGCCACGAAGGATGTGAACTCAACAATAAGATTTGCAATTGGTAAATGCTTTAGTAGAAAATCCATTTTACTCAGTTATTCAGGCTGCTGAAGAAACGAATTTTCCTGGATCGAGTAGTACTGGTCGCCGGCGAGTAAGTGAATCGGAGCTACGCTGTCATGCAGCAGCACAGAAATACTTACTTAAAGCTGAACATAAACAAGCTCGAGTAGGACTTGCGCTTGAATTTTTAGCGCATGATGTAAATTTTTGGAATAATGTAATCTTTACAGACGAAAAACTTTCCAGTCAACACAACAACGATCGTATTTGTGTTTATCGCCCTCCGTATACTCGATTCGATGAGAAATATATAGTGGTAGATTTTCCGTCAATATGTGGGCTTGGATATCGGCACGTGGTCCTGGTGTTTTGTGGCATATTGAGGAACGATTTAATAGTGAAACGTATATTCAGATTTTAGACAATATTATGCTCCCTTCTGTGTCACAATTATTTCCTAATGATGAGTTCATATTTCAACAAGACAATTGTTCCGCTCATATTGTTCATACCGTAACTAACTGGTTTCAAGATAACAATATCGATGTTCTTAACTGGCCCTGTCATAGTCCAGACCTTAACCCTGTGAAAGAAGTATGGGGACTAGTCGTAAGAAGTATCCAAAAACGAAGTGTGAGACCACGATATGCCGAAGAATTACTGGAAACAGTAAATAATGCATGGGAAAATATTATTACCAATGATTATTGTATAAGGTTATTTAATTCTATGCCAAACAGACTTATAGAAGTTATAAATAGAAATGGTGCAATAACGAAATATTAATAGTTAGTTTCTTGTTAAGTAGGATATCCTTTGTCCTTTGATCCAGGTTTTCTAATAATCGTACCGTTTATTCTCCACTTTTTTAAAATGTTACATACCAAATTTTTGTTATAACGCAGTGCAATTTGTCTCATTAACCATCCAAATGGTGGCTTGACACCTGCAACAGTAGATAATTTGCATCAAAATTTTGACAGCCAGATAGTTTTCAAATTTTAAAATTTCTAACGAAAATAAAGTAATTTGTGAATATTATGAAAAAGATAGATTTTTCGAACTTGACGTTGTGAACCTAGTGATGGAATGTTAATTGCTAAACAAGGCGTCTCAGTTGGAGTGTCCCACTTAAAGGCAGCGTCCCCCACTGAGAATTTCACGAAAAATAATCCGTAATCTAATTTAGAAATTTGAAGCTACGGTGCGTCTCAATTGGAGTGACTCACTTAAAGGCAGCGTCCCCAGAGGGTATTATTCGCGATAAAATGTCTTCCCGGATTTACTAGCCATGATTGGTTGGTTGGTGAAAGTTACTACAAATTGCTGAAGGCAGAACTTATCCAAAATATAACAAAGACAAATTAAAATGTATTCGAAGAAAATACCGGAAGTCCAATATTAAAACAAAATATAAATATATGGATTCAAAATAGCGAATTCTTACCAAATAGTCGACTCGTCAGGTCAAGCGCGAAAAATCAAAGAGACCTTTAGCAGTGGGCCATTGCAGGATATCCCCGTGCTGGGTTAGAATTCATCCTGTCTAGCGCACATTGCCCGGTCACATGTC
Organism: Leptura quadrifasciata; assembly: GCA_963675555.1. Taxonomy (NCBI): domain Eukaryota; kingdom Metazoa; phylum Arthropoda; class Insecta; order Coleoptera; family Cerambycidae; genus Leptura; species Leptura quadrifasciata. Next base: position 144,711,828 of record OY776675.1, read on the forward strand.
GCCGAAGCAGTCATCAATCGACGGCGTAGCAAAATGTTTATAGCCGGTAGCGTCAATTGATATAAATAATACTTTCTTGGCAATTTAGGTAGCTGGGATCACTTGTAAATAAATTACCTATATTATTTCGAAAAAAATTACTTTAACAGCCCCAGTATTAATAATTATGACTATAAATTAAACTGATATTATTGAGGCCAGTTTATATCGCAAATTTCGAGCGTTAACTAACTACTTAAACAATTAACTCCCGCTGTTTACACTGCTTACAATCTGTTGGAAATTAAAACTTTACCTAGTTACTAAAAAGAACCGAATTTAATCGTCCCTGGTTTAATAATTATAAAAAGAAAAAAGAAAAATATAGTACTTCAAACACAAAGTTAAACTGAAAACATATACCAACTTTCCTATTTAAAATTAGCTTCATTACAGAACTATGATCAGAAATTAACTTATGACGGGTAAACAGAAACTGACAATCTAAATACTTCATAAAATTTGAACGTTACACATCACAGGAAAATACACATAATTTAAGTACCATTCAAAACTGTCATGCTTTTTTTAATTTCTCTGTGCTATTTTGCATAAAATAAATTATATTTTTCATACTTATAACATTAAGCCGTAAATTTATCGCTTTTATGTGTTTTAATTAACATACCAGCCATACCAAATGTCAAATTTATAATGCAAATACATTTATTTCACACTTGGCATAAGTTATTTGTGAGAAAAAGTTGAAATAATTTATAACGGTGTCATATACAGAAAACGCACATGTTAGGTAGATTCTTGTAAAACTTGCAAGAGTAAGTAATATTTTAATTTTATATAGCATCAATAGTGATTTAAGTATGTTTTATAGAATTTAGTTTTTCAATTTTAATTTATAAGACGATATTTTTGCCGATAAATAGTATGGACATGTGAAGCCTATATGTATGTATATGTATGTAATAATAAATTAACAGTAAATAATTGATATTCCTAGATATTTCATCGTAACCTGTGTCAAGAAATATTTTCATGTGCCGGTGGAGTTATTATTAGCTATTGATCCCCAAACAGGTTAAAATGAAAAAACAGCCCTGATCAAATAATTCATATTTCGTATTCCATTCCACTTTTACATTAATTCATTGTAACATGATTGTATATCACCATGTTCTCAAAGAAAATCAAGCAGGTTTATAGCTATATATTTTAAATTATTTCCGATTTATCCAAGCATACATAAGCTTCACAATCTTTTAAAAAACTACAAGTACTCTCCATACTTGCACAGTAGACTCATTTGTTAGGTAAACGTTACTAATAGTAGGAAGATATAAGAACGTTGCTATATGTTTGAATAAAGTTAACATTACATGGTATAATACAGTATTAGTAAACTGACAAATGCAACATTTTAATCACACAGCAAAATATTTCGAACTTGGTTTGTATAGCCATTTTTATAATGTGACAAAATATCACTTGCATGTGCCAGGACTTGAATGAAAGCTGGTGAAGTGAGTCGAAAACAATCGCTTACTTTAATAACGTTTCGATTCAGCGAACACAAACCAATGCATAGTCAATTAGACATGGTTGTCAAATCACATTTTGCGTGAATTATAAAAATTGTCTAGTCTACGTCTATACAGTTTTTTATGCAGGCGATATAGTGTAGTCATTTTAGTACAAAATTTTGCAATCAGTTTAAAAAACTCTTAAATAAATAAATAGTAAATAAATGTTTATTACCCTAACAAAAAAAAGTACAGCACAAAGGGTAAGAATTTGGTTAGGTCATTCTTCCATTCCATACCATATAAGAGAAAAGGTAAAATTCACAAAAGTTTAAATAATACACAGTAAATAAACAAACTCAATATAAATATTATATGTAAGAAGCACAATGTGATTGAGAAGAAAAACTATTAGTCTGCATTATATGTTTAATAAAAGCTCCGTGCGACAAAATCTCATTTAAAACAGTGTTTAATAGACATGGAGCATTATACCAAAAACATCCTTCGGATTCAGTGGAGTTATACTGAAGAATTGTAAAATAATTTATTCTAACATTAACATTATGAATGTTAGATCTTCTAATCAGCAAATTAAGTAAATATATTGCAATCTTAAACGATAGGAGCTTATATAAAAACAATAAGTACAGATATTTTACTCTATTATTGATATTCATTTCTGATAATTTGTGAATACTAGGGGTTCTTTGCTGAAAATATCCACTCTATTGTGGAGTTATTAATTTCCAGGTGATTATGACAAATATCATCTCGTTGACAGTCGGGACCCCTACAAAGAGCCACTGCTTTAGCTGGATTTACTTTAAGACCATTTTTACCACACCAGTTAAAGGTACTTTTCAGATCACGATTTATTAAGTTCATAACCTCATTAGCATTACCTCCATTACAAGAGTTGCACAACTGTATATCATCAGCATACAGATGAAGTTGAGAGTATTTGATGGCTTTAGGCAGATCAAATGTAAAAATCGAGAATAAAAATGGGCTAAGGATGCTACCGTGGGGTACACTGGAATTAGTGTGACCAAAGTCAGACTGAACTGTTTTATTGATTTTTGCTCTTTGCGAACGATCGTACATTTGTAAAACCAGGCTGAGATAGTAGCATCAAAACTTATGAAGGACAACTTTACGAGCAACAGATCAAAATTAACTAAATCAAATGATTTACCTTGATCCAAAAGAACTAGTATTGTAGAGGAGGACTTATCAAATGGCGTCATTATATCATCAACGACTTTTAATAAAGCTGTATTAGTGTTAAATTTTAGACGGAACCCTAATTGTATGAAAGGGAAAATTTAATTTGTTTCTAAGTAATTTTTTACCTCAAAAGCAACATATACAATTATACATAGTGGGACATGTACATCAGTAAGCAAAGAATTTATTACACATTATACCGTATTTGATAACCAGACTAACTGAAAGTCGTGTAAAAATTAAGTTGAGCTACTGCAGCCATCTTGGAAAGTAACAATGGCGATTTCATTTTTACACTTACCTTGAAAAATATTTCTAGCAAAAATATTGTCATGCACGCCCCTCTCTTTATCTGCCCAAATATCAAATCAAATCAAATCAAATTGTTAATACGTTGTAGTTGAAGGTACATATTAAATAATTTCAAAAACGAAATATTGCAGAAAGTTCATAATACTTCCATTAGTTAATATATTTTTTATTTATTGACAAAAGTTTACAAAAAAGCTAATTTTTCTACAAAAATTTAAAAATAAATCTCATAAATATCTCACTCGATTGAATAAATAAGAACAAATTGTATTCGGGCGTTCCCTACTGCAAATAGAGTAAATTAAAGATAAACAATGCATTAATCAAATTAAATTAAATGAAATGTATACTTGCATTGTATTGTTATAGGCTTGTATAATTTACAAAACACGTTGTACGACATTACAAAAAGGGATTCTTAAATTTCAGTTGGTCAAGGTAACCACCTACATTAATTACCAAAGTTACACAAATTATTTAAACAGGATCACTTATCTACCATACGTGGTTTTGTAAGTCTGAAAAAACGTGCTCTTGACACTCCCTCTCACACAGCAGGCAAACCCTTAAAATACTTATATCAAAAGACCTGTGGCAAAATAAACTTCGCTAGGATGCTTTAGAGTACATAGTCAAGGAATAATTGGAGAAGTACAAAATATAATAGCATTGAAAAAATATTAACCTTTTTAGTTCTAGACCAGTTAAAATATTCATAAAAACTATTTTTTTGCCTTTTTATTCTGTAATATTTTTAAAATGTGTGTACATTGTAAATAATTCACGTACCAACAAATTGATAAATAGGTAAATATTCTTTTCCGTTGTCGATTTATATGACGTGGTGGAGGAGCTTGTGTTATAATAATTAATAATAAATTTTATCCACAAGCAAATTACAGATTAAAACATAATATTTTTAGTCGCAAACTCCTCTATAAAATCCTTATTTTACTATAAGGAACGTAACCAGACTGCAACTAACAGCTACTCTCCGGGCTATGTGCCCCGCCGAGCGCTGAATTACAAGTTACAAGCCTGGCGCGTTAAGTGTAATAATTGCATATTACCATCAAGACGCTAATGCTTCGATTGCAACAAACACTAGCCGAAAGACTGATCCTACTTAAAGGAGCTCTTTTACTTGCCTAATATTTAATAGACAAGGGACCGACGGCTTTACATCCCCTCCGAAGGATGGTATATCCCCTATACAACCCTCGCCTAAGCTTGCATTGCTTCCGCGCATACACTGATATACAAGCCACTGGAAGCTACGTGAGACGAGGACACGGTCTTCCTTGAGACGGTCGCCTATCCAAGTCCTAACCGCGCCTAACGTTGCTTTACATCGCATATCAAAGTATGTACATAGTAAAGACGCGTCTACGCTCGCCCCTGTCAAAGTTGATCTAAATAAGAGGAGTTACTAGTATACCTCATATGTAATATGAAATGAATATGCTTTATAAACTTTTCTGCACATTTTCCAATATTTGTATATATATTTGGTATAGAGAACTCCAAATCACGTAACAGTAATCTAGTTTGGATCTTACAAAAAGAAGTATAACATTAAAATAGTTTTCTCACACTTAAATAATCTGCAGTTACGTAGAATAGACTATAAATTTTTTTTTTTTTTATTAGCCGTTACTCGAGTCCGAGTATAAAAATGTTACGGTCGATAAATTGTGTACAATAAAAAACAAGTAAAAGGTGTAGTCTATTGTAATTCCCATTCATCTACGGTGCACACGACTATGGCTATAGAGGCCAATTCGGGAGAGCACATGTCGACCGCAGTCAGGACAAACATAGACCTGGTTAGGTCTTGGATTCGGCCTTCTTGCAGCAACATTTCCTTGATAGCTGGCCACAACCCCTCGCCATTCGATTCTGTCCGCTGCAAGTTGTTCCCATTGCTCGTCTGCAATACCGCAGGATTTTAGATTTTCATGGAGAGCGTCTTTGAACCTCTTTCGTTGACCGCCACGCCTTCTTCTACCGCTTAGCAATTCACCATAAAGTGTACATTTAGGAAGGCGGTTATCATGCATACGATGAACGTGACCTGCCCATATTAGGCTTGCTCTTGAAATAAGCACCTCAATTGGAAGGCTGTTTGCTCTCCTGAGTACTTCCACGTTTGATATGTGATGGAACCAACGGATTTTCATCATACTTCTGAGGTGTCTTTGCTGAAAACGTTCCAGCTTTCACATCCATATAGCAGTGTTGGAATGACAACTGCTCTGTAGACAGCCATTTTCGTTGACAAAGCAAGTTCGTGGTTGTCAAATACTCTATCTCTAAGTCCCCAGAGTGCTCTAGATGCAGCGTTATTTCTATTGCGAATCTCGCTGTCCATGTTTGCTTTGTCATTAACAACGTTGCCTAAGTAATTGAACTGATCCACCACTTCAAGAGAATTTCCGTTAAGTGTAATGTCTATTTGGTTCACTTGATGAGGAGTTGACATAATCTTAGTCTTTCCAATGTTGATTTTAAGTCCCAAGGAATCATAGCTCTGGGCATACACATCTAAAAGTTCTTGAAGCTCTTCCGGCGTAGAGGCTAAAAGTGCACAGTCATCCGCATACTGGAGATCACAAATGAATCGTGTGCGTGTCTTCGTGAAAGCTCTAAAGCGCCCTATATTAAAGAGACCGCCATCAAAACGGTATCTGAGACCTATTCCTCTGACTGTCAGTTTGTTGTCAACAATAATTGTTAGAGCAGTGGTAAACAAATTAAAGAGTAGGGGTGCCAGGACACATCCCTGCCTAACTCCAGTGAGGGTTTGGAAAGGTTCGGTTGCCTCATTATTATACATAACCTGGGCGTTGTTGTTTGTATGTAGACTGCGACATACTTCCACAAATTTTTTAGGGATACCTAAGCGAAACATAATTTTCCAGAGCACTTCCCTGTCCACCGAGTCAAACGCCTTGGTTAAATCAATGAAGGCCATGTGAATTTCTCCTTGATGTTCGAGTGCTTTTTCTTGAAGCTGTTTAAGTGTGAAGATTAAATCCGATGTGCCTCGGTTTGGTCTAAAGCCACTCTGTGTTTCAGGAAGCAGCTTTTCCATAACAGGTGTTAGCCTATTTGCCATCGCTTTAGTGAGTATCTTCCCTCCAGCAGCCAGGAGAGCTATACCCCTGTAATTTCCACAGTCCGCAACGCTCCCTTTGTTTTTGAAGAGGTTGATTAAAAGTGTATCACGAAACTCCTGCGGAGCTTGACCACTTTCCCACACGGCATCAAACAGTTTTTTGAGGTAGGGTATGAGCTCTGACGACACAGCTTTAAAGATCTCAGCTGGGAGTGAGTCGGCGCCGGGAGATTTGTTATTTTTTAGCTGCCCAATGGCGGTTAAGTTCTCTTCCGTTGTTAGTGGTTTATCTAAGTCTTCGAAGGTGTCATATTGAGGGATAAGATTTATAATATCGTGATCGGCTTGACTTTGCTGGTTAAGAATGTTAGAGTAGTGTTCTTTCCATCGGGCTCTTATTTCCTGGTCTTCTTTGAGGAGATTTCCATTTAAATCTTTAATAGGGCACATATTTTTCCGACTGGGGCCGTACACTGCTTTTACTCCTTGAAAGAAATTCCTGTAGTCGTGTGAATCGGCGTACCTTTGAATTTCTCTGGCATTGCTTGCCCACCACTCGTTCTTTATTCTTCTGATTTCGCGTTGCGTTTCATACTTAGATTGGGTAAAAGCTTCTGCTTTTGATGAGTCATTGGGGTGGATGATAGCGTTTTGGAAGGCAATATGTTTGCGGTCAAGAAGTTCTTGTATAAAAACTTCATTATCATTGAACCAGTCCTCCTGTTTTTTACTTGCTGCAGTGCCAAGAATTTCCTCACTCGCACTTTTTAAACTGTCTTTAATTTGTGTCCAGGTAGCAGCGACATCTACAGAATTGGTTTCTTCTAGTGCATTCAAATTCTCTTGAACTATTTGCTTTAGCTGTTCGACGGTTTGTTGGTCACGCAATTTACTAATACAGAGACGGAGTCTACGTTTTACTTGAGTTCTTCGGTGTTTGGGTCTCATAACAATTTTCATTTTAGAGACAACAGGACGATGATCGGTCCAACATTCGCTATCAATGCGCGCCTTTGTAATTTGGACGTCCTTGAGATGCTTCCTACGTACGATAACATAGTCCAGTAGATGCCAGTGACCTGATCTGGGGTGACGCCAGGTGCCTTTAAATTTATCCTTTTGTCGGAAAATGGTGTTTGTTATAACTAGATTTTTATAAAACTTATTTGAAATATTAATTACATGATCATTAAATGTTAATTTGAAGTCGAATACCACACCCAAATCAATTTTTGTATAAACCCTCTCTAAACGTCTCATATTTATATAGTCAATTATAACTTTACGCAACGTGAAAGTCATTACCTTACATTTATCAATATTAAAGGACAACAGATTTTCAACAGACCAATTAAATATTTCTTTGATGTCATTTTATGCCATAGGCTAATTGATGAATATTTTACGATATCTACAATATCATTTATACACATTAAAAACAAAAGTGGGCCTAGATTTTAACCCTGGGGAACTCCTGAATCTGATGTATAGTAATCCGACTTTAAATTATTTATAATTACATACTATTGACGACTTATCAGGTATGTAGATATAAGTGCTATTAAATCAGTAGAGAAGGAGAAATTTATACACTTAATTAAGCATCCATCACAGAGTTCACAAAATCCACTAGATTTCCATTTAATTACCTTTTTTTCTGGAATCCATGTTGAATGCTTGATATTTTGTTCTTAATGTGACAATATAGCACGAGACGTTAATGTATAGGGACGTTCCCTTCGATCTCCGCCCTTTTTAAAAGCAGGAGTAATTCTTGCGACATTCAATTTGTCCAGAAATTTTTTATTTTTAAGAGCTAAATTAAAGATTAATGCTAATGGCTTAAGCAATACTTCTTTACAATCTTTAATTACATAACTTGGTAAATTATCATGTCCCATTGTTCTCTTTGGTTTTAAATTATCTATTGCCTTGATGACATCAGCATCAGATATCTGCCTAATATTAATAGTTCTAGTTCTTCATTATCAATTATACGATTTTCGGATGTAGGATCTATTCTTTTAGGTAATTGAAAAACACACTTTAAATTATTGGCGAAACCTTGAGCAATACACTTCCCCATGATAAAACATCATTCAGAATTATTTCCTTTGATATTCCAGTTTTATTATTATTTCTTGTTTTGACAAAATTCCAAAATTGATTCATATCGCGTTTAATAGTATTTTCAACATTTGTGATATAGTTCTTATATGCTACTTTGATATATATTTTTTACTTTTTAAATCTTAAATCATTATAATCAGTTTTAATTTGTTCTATTTTCGTGTTTTTGTACAACCTCCTATTTTGTTCTTTAGCTTCTAAATTTATTATTCTTGTTTTTGCTTTCGGAACATGCTTGTCAACTATATTGTATAATATTTCATAACATGTGTTGGAGGAAATGGTTGTATATCTGCGTTTTTTCAATGTGTAACCCCCTTCCGCATAAGCCCTGGCTTCTGGAATTGGGGGTTGTCTAATTCCTGTGGTGTTTATGTATCTAATGTTTCATTTATTTTATATATTGAATTTAATACATTCCAGTCTGCTTACCCCAGTCGATAATAGATATCTAAAAAATCTGCTCGTTTAAAATTATAATATAGTATGTATCTAAGTTAGATGTACATAAATCTAGGGAACAATTTGTTTCAATATCTACTTTTAGACTTGGACGATTGTCATCTTCATTAATAAATGATTTGTGATCTCTTTCTACTAATCTACTACTCTACTGCTCTACTACTATTCTACTAATGAGAACTGTTTTCACAATTCGATATATTTTTAAGAGAAAATTATGTGTAATAGCCCCACCTCTTAAGGGTGAGGAAGTTAACTAAGGTGGTAAAAAGAATTTCCTATTTTGTACAAAGATCTTTTTAATACTGTTTAAATGTGAACGATTCATCTTAACACGTCTGAAGGACTCTTTTACTATCCTTCCTAAAACGGATATTAAAATGTTCACCTGAAGGGTTCGAAGCAACTGTTTCAGACGAAAAATACAAAATTTAAACTTACTGTTTCTTTTGCTTAACTGTCACTAATGGTATCAATTGAACGTCGTGGCACTGTCTTAAATCTAACATTGTAAACATTAACACTCTCTTAATTAACCTGAAAGGGAATTTTGAAACGCAAGAAGAAGACGATATTTAAAGTTCAAAAAATATATATATTGTTCTTTTAAAAAATGTTTTTACAAAATTCAAGAAATGTGTATAAGTTTAACAAAGTTTGGTCCGTATACCACACATGGTGAGGAACGGAACGACAACGACAATGTCTCCAACTACCATCCAATGTTTAGTTTTTAGCAAACGATTGACACAAAAGATTCAATGTAAAAATTCAATGTTTATGAATAAGTGGGCTTTTGCTTGCCTGTCTATTTACGAAATTTTAAATTGCACAGTGAAAATTTCGGGCGTTCGTTCTAGAGCTTAAGAATGCTTGAGTCGCAACAATTCAGAATAATATTATCACTTATATGTATTCATACGTTCAGGCAAGTTGGTCCCATGTACATGTGAGTACATGGTAATAAAACTTTTTTGCCACCGAATCACTAAGGAACCGGTTTAGGGTAAATACGCGGAAAACACATCGTTCTTCAGCCAAAATTGATTATAAGAATTATAAATGTACCCTCATAAAATTTTGTCTTTCACGCCAAATTCCCCGTAAAATTTTGAATAGAAACTTTTTAACCCCTCCTCACATTTAATACAACGCATGAGTTGCAGTACGTCACAACGTCGGTTGATAAAAAGACGGTTATTTGGATTTCATAATAGTTGCTAAAATGTCGGTGGCCGGCGTGACGTTACGCCCCGGTGTAGCGACGTTTATAATAGTTCATCAAATCCAAAGCTAGGGCTGCTTACTTTTGAAAAGCTCAGATTAAAAGTTCTAATTTTATAAAATACAGTAGGACTATTCTCTTATCTCCCTTAATTCATGTAAAAATTTTAACCGTGAATGTTTTAAAGTTTCGAAATAATTTAATTTATTGAACACAATAGTATAGTATAACGTCCAGCCACAGCTAAAATCAATTAATTTAATGATGAAATGGGTATTTATTGCTAATCATGTTTACGATCAGATAAAGCATTATGTCAAATAGTTGTCGATGTAAACCATAATTATGTAGTTCCTTTTAGGTTAAAATATGTATGTAAGTCTCTTTCGTTGAATAACTGCTATATATAAGTAAAGAACTAATTTGGTATGATTCATGTCGTAATTAAAGTAGTGGCTGTTGAACCAGGGAAACAAAGTGATACATGAGTGGGTAACCGATCATTGTAGATCATAATGTTACACAACAGTGCGATTATTAGTGCAAAAGGAGTGGAGTTATGATTGATTATTTTATTATACTGTTTTAAGTAATTAATGAGGTCAAGTTTATTATAACCGGAGAAATTAACTGAAGTCCGAGACAAAAAATGCTCTGAAATATAACTAATTGGTACCAAATTTAATAGTAAAAATAAAATATTAAGACATTTTGAATTTTTTTTTTTATTTCAACTTAGGATTCCGTGGAATTAACTTTAATTTTTCTAAAACTATTAGTTGTTTTTAATTATCTGGAGTCTGACATCATTTTTCATTATATTCGAGACATTTTTTATTCCCAAAAATTATTTTTTCCTGAAGAAAGTTATTTAACTAAATTTATGTTTTAAATTGTTTCAATTATTTGTATAACCCCAAATCTTCACGGGAGCACTTTCTCTTTTGCTGTCGAAAAATAAACCACTAAGTTGGTATCTTCTCACTAGAAGCACAGATAAAAGAAATTTATTTATAGGTACAATTACCCAGACAAATAAAAATCCAATTAAAAGGCAGGAAGATAAAAGTAATAAAGATAAAAACAATATATATCCTTAAAACATAATATTTTTAGTCGCAAACTCATCTATAAAATCCTTATTTTACTATAAGGATCGTAACCAGACTGCAACCAACTGTTACTCTCCGGGCTATGTGCCCCGACTGCTGAATTACAAGCTGCAAGCTTGGCGCGTTAATTGTAATAATTGCATATTACCATCAAAACGCTAATGCTTCGATTGCAACAAACACCAGCCGAAAGACTGATTCTACTTAAAAGAGCTCTCGTGCCAATCGTCCCACACCACTTGCAGACTGAAGTTTGAAGCTGTTGGCTCTCGTCCGTGCAAGGTAGACATGTGACGACCGACACGAGGATCCCTTGACTGTTTTACATATCGCTATCCTAAAGATACCTAAATGTACCAAATAGTCAAGGGTTCCTCGTGTCGGTCGTCACATGCCTACCTTGCACTGACGAGAGCTAACAGCTCGAAACTGCAGTCTGCAAGTGGTGTAGGACGACTGGCACGAGAGCTCCTTTAAGTAGAATCAGTCTTTCGGCTGGTGTTTGTTGCAATCGAAGCATTAGCGTTTTGATGGTAATATGCAATTATTATACTTAACGCGCCAGGCTTGTCACTCGTAATTCAGCACTCGGCGGGGCACATAGCCCGGAGAATAGCTGTTGGTTGCAGCAATTATGAAACAACAAAAAAGTGACATTTGCAACAAACCGAAAAGCTTTTAATTTACTAAATTAAAAATAGTAAGAATACTAACCAATTCAAAATAAATTTTGATAGGCATTTACGGGATACTTGATAGAAGAATACTGAAACTATTGAAAACTGAAAAAAAAAATTCACAGAAAAATATAGTATAGTACTATCTACTACTACTCTATCTCTAAAAGCTTATTAACAATTCTTTTGAATTTGTTTAGTAATATATGAGAAATTGTCGAAATACGTCCACGGCACCGCCGACCTTACTGACATGTTCTTACTTAAATAATTACATAAATAGATGTGGTTGCCTTATGCCTCAAAGATAAACGACAAATGCAGCTACGGACATGCCGTTTCGGAGTTATCGCTCCTCATCAGCGTAGTGCAGTTTAGGGAATATTTTTTTATGGATTGGAAGCTGATGAGGAGCAATAACTCCGAAACATGTGTCCGTAGTTGCATCTGTTGTTTATCTTTGAGGTATAAAGCAGCCATTTTTATTTACCTAAAATCGAAACTTTCCAAAGATCTAAAGCCATCAATATATATATATATATATATATATATATATATATATATATATATATATATATATATATATATATATATATATATATATTATATAAATATTAGTTGCTGTTTTCTTAATTTTTTAATTTCAATTTTTTTTTGTTTATTGTACAAGTTAGTTATAATAAGTGCCTAATGGCCCTAAAACCTATATTTTATGTATAATTAAACTTTACTATTAAGGTAAATTCAGCATTTTTTGCCGTGCGAAATCTAAAATACGTCATGACAAGGTCGGAATTATTAAATGTAGGTATACTACGAAATTGTTCATCCTGATTTAAAATATCTGATTTTATTATGTGGCCCTAGAACATCTTCACAAAGAATATTTATACTCCAAAAGAGAATTCTAAGATTCGTGTTCTCAATAGGACCGCTAGAATCCTGTGGCGAGACATTAAAAACATCCAAAATATTAATCTTAACTTCAATTTTCATATACGAAGCAGCCCGATTCGCTCACCAGCAACTATAATAAATTTAACCGGAACAATAACATACACGAATATAACACGCGTACAAATGATATTTTAATAAATAGCTCCAATATATCGAATTTTCAAAAAAGTCCCTATTACCGCTCTGCAAGTATTTACAACAAATTGCCTCAGAACATTAAAAACAACACATTAAACAAGTTCAAAAAAACGTTAAAAGAATTTCTGATTAATAAATGTATTTACACATTACAAGAATTTTATAATCTAAAGTAATCTAAATCTGTCATTGTCCTTTTACACTCTTTGTAAATAATTAAATTTTAGATCGAATATGTATTAGGAAAATGTTTAGCCACTGTGCTTTTTAATTTATAATCATTTAATTATACTTTAATTTAATTGCCTAGCACAAGATTCTTGAGATCTTCCAGGGAGTTACTTCGGTAACTTGAGAGGCGGTTAAGAAAACATTTTTTTTTTTTTTTAACAAATCAATTACGTTTCATATCTGTTATGTACAACTTACTTGAATAAAGAGTTTATTATTATTATCATTATTATTGTTAGTTTCATTTTATTCTGTAACAAGTATGAAAGGAAACATTAGAATTTGAGGAGGGGGGGGCCGTCTAATCAGTTCTGCCTAGGGTTTCCGAGTGTCTTAATTTGCCACTGCATACAAATCTATCATCTATTCATACGCGAAATAATTCGACAAAATGGCGGAGTCGCCGATGCTACCTACCACCGCTTTGTAATATATTATGCTGCACGCATAGGAGAAATGCTTAATCGCGTGTTTTTTCAGTAGATGCGTTGGAGCAAACTATTACAAAACATATTCTCGATGAAATAATAAAAATGATTTACTTTGTTTTATATCATTAATTTATCATAAATACAAACAACCGACTTAGTCCTTAGTAATCATAAAACAGAGGTAAATAATTCTACTGACCACTTACTACCTGAGGACGATCATTACGCTCCTCTGCATATCTATTTACAAGTACAACAAAAACAAAATATAATTTAAGTATAATTTTAGAAAAGCTAATTTCCATAAGCTCTACGAGGACTTAACTAATATTGATTTTGCTAGTATTGATCAATGTAAAGATGTGAATGAGGCATGTAATATATTGTATTCTATCCTGGAGTCTGTTTTCATTGATAGCGTCCCAAAAACTTTAGCTAAAACTAATAAATACCCATCTTGGCTTAATGGTAATATCATTCGCAATATAAAGACAAAATCAAAACACTGGCGCAACTTTAAAAAAATGCTAACCCATATGAATTGAATCAATTTAAAATTCTAAGATCAAACATAAAAATCGATATTGATAACGCGCACAAAGAATATCTTATCAATATTGAGAACCAAATTAAGTCTAAAACTACTCCTGTTAAACCTCCAACTGTAAATAAAAATACAAATCCTAATATTCATAGAGTTACTGGTCTATAAGTAATTTGTGTGCCACGTAAGGTTGCTATCCATCTAAATACTTTAATTCATCCAAATCGCTTCTGGTCATATGTAAACAGCAGAAAAAATATATCCAGTATTCCTAGCGTTATGACCTATAATGACTCCATATTAAGCTTACTTTCAAGAGTCATATTCCGCATCTACAAACTTTTTTTATGATATAAATAGCACTCATTGTAATACTAACAATTTATGCATTCCCTATATTACCAAAAATGGCGTACTTAAGAAAATTAAACCCAAAATCACTACAGGTCCTGATGGTATTCCGGTCTTTCTCCTTAAAGATTGTGCCATTTTATTTGCAAAACCGCTAGCTAGTATTTTTAATTTGTCTATTAAAACTGCTACTTTTCCAGAAGTCCGGAAAATATCTAGGATCTGTCCGGTATTCAAAAAAAAAAAAAATGATAGATGTGCTATTGAAAACTATAGGCCAATAGTAATATTGTGCAATTTTAATAAATTATTTGAAAACGTAATATACGATATTTTCTTTAATCACGTCAAATCTCAAATTTGCCTCGATCAATATGGATTCATACCAAATCGTTCTACCACCAGCAATCTGGTGTGCATTACTCAGTTCATAGCTGAACATTTGGATGCTGGGGGCCAAGTAGATGTCATTTATACAGATTTATTTCAGATTTTGCCTTCGACAGACTGGACCACGGAATTTTGCTGAACAAATTATCCGAATTTGAACTATCTCAGCACTTCCTAAACTTTTTTGAATCCTACTTGGTAAATAGACGACTAAATGTACAATACCGTGGATTTTGGTCTATGGATATCTCAGTGACATCAGGTGTTCCGCAAGGTTCTGTGCTTGGGCCATTGCTCTTTAACATTTTTATAAATGATATCGTCATTGGCTTACACTGTAAAACATTACTTTATGCCGATGACCTAAAATTTTTTACATCTATCACTAGTGCAGAAGACTGTGTTGATTTGCAAAACAATCTTGTATAACTATGGTTTTGGTGTAGCGTAAACAATTTATAGTTAAATATCTCAAAGTGTAGCTTTATGACATACACTCGTGCATAAAATCCAATAAAATTTATCTATACAATTAATGATGAAGAGTTGTGGTCATTTCAAAGATCTGGGAGTTATATTCGATCCAAAGTTATCTTTTATTAGCCATATCAATCAAATTACTGCTAATTATTTCAAAAATTTAGGCTATGTTATCCGTAATTGTAAGGAATTTAACGAAAATACACAGAAACTTCTCTTTAATTCATTTGTGAGGTCAAGACTTGAATATGCTTCAATAGTCTAGTGTCCTGGTTATGAAAATCATAAATATAGCATTGAAAAACCTCAGAGGCGTTTTCTTAAATACCTCTGGTTTAAAAGTTCTGTGTATTATCCAGAGAGAGGTTTTCCACATTGTGACTTATTACATAGATCTAACACGAGTGATCTTCAACTACGTCGGGCGTCACTCTCTTGTATTCCTTTTTGAGATTTTAAATGGCACTGCTGACAGCCTTAAAATTCTTAGTTGCATTAGATTTCATATTCCCAATTTGCAGACTCGCTCGCATTCGTCTCTATTCTATTTGCCTGCACCAAGAACAAATTTGCTGTTATTTTCACCCCTGCACCGTACGTGTTCCAACTATGATTCTTCATGATTCTTTTCTATGATTCTTCATATAATAATATTTTTAATACTAGTATATCCAAAATGCGAAATGTTGTTCTCTATTCTGCACAACAACTGTAGCTTCTAAACTATTATATTACAACTCTTAGGACTATACTAATCATAGATTTATTTTGTTACTTTTTATTATCATTTAATTGTTTACTTTTAGTCAAGTTATTTAGTTTTAGTTATTATTTAGTTTTCTTTTTGTTTGTAAAATTCCTGCCCTTTAATTGGATTTCTGTCTGGGCAGTCGTAACCAAAATAAATAAATAAATAACTTGCATGTTTCTGTAGTTTTGACATTCATCATGTCTCTGTGATCATGTTATATTCAAACAGTTTAGAAAGCAATTAGAAAATAGGTAACTACAAGATATTTATGCTAATTTGATACTCCTGGAGGGACATTGAACCCTTTCGCCATCTTTTATTTTCAGAGCCGTGTTGCAATGTTGTTTTGTTCACAAAATGCATACTTAGAATCTAGTTTTATTCAATCTTCATAACACACTCTTCTCGATTTTTAAATTATTATTCACTATTCTCATCTACCTATTGCAGAGTGCAGCATGTCACGACTTCGGGAAAATTTCACTACAGTTTCTTCCATTATGATCCCCAGACCCCAAAAGTGCCCCCCCTTCAAAAGTTTATATATATATATATATATATATATATATCATATTGGCTACCAATCTTTCATGATTTGTAAGGTATAATTCAATGCAGGTCGGGGTATTTGCCCGCCGAGTAGTTGTTTCCTGCAAATCATGTATAATAACAATATATATATATATATATACATGAAAGATTGGTAGCCAATGTCATTTATCAATTCCCTGACCAGACATAGACTGGTTTCGAACTTATTAGTTCTCATCAGTATGCCATAGGTCATGGAACAGACAAATGACAGTGGCCAACCTGCTAGTCTTATACAGACCAGAACAAATAAACAGAGCCCCTAAAAAATTAATCAGTCTCAAGAACATTTTTAAAAGTATCCAATCGTACTTAAAACTGTCTCCGGACTCCAAAAATGTAAGGATATTCAGGGTGTTCTATTTAAAATTTCAAAGTTGGGGCCATTTCTGGAGAAATCATAAGTGATGGAAAAGTATCAAATAATGAAAAATTAGCAGCTTTTATTATATACATATTACTACTGACAAGTTTGAGTCTATTACATCGAAAACTTTAGAAACTATGGTTTGTTTAATGATTGCGTTGACAACCGGTATATCAAATAGTGAATTTTGATAAGAATTTAACTATATTTTGCAGTTTTTGAGAATACTTGTTTGCACCTATCAAATCCCCACGATAACTAATCTTGTACTAACGTTATATTCTTATTTTCAGGGGGATAGGGTCCCCGCCTTGTTGGCTAGCCACGTTAGTTTTACTACAAATTGACTTAACCCTTTGCATCCAATTCCAACCAGTGGAACTAATAGGAAATGGAAACGGAGAGTGTGCACTTTTATTAAATGGCCCCGCTAAAAGTAGTCAATTTGACTATACATTGAACTTACTTAGAGGAAGCACGTTGTAAGTATGAAACTACCAAATCCTACCCTTTCCTATCAGTACCCTATTCTTTGGTAATAATAGCCTAGTAAAAAAATCGCCAGCTACTGGAAGCGGCTGGAACCTCCCCACTCGGTGGATCTTTGAAGCCAAAAAGAGCATTAAATTGTGTGACAAAACGGCACCAATATACGAAACGTAATCCGATCTCCGCCTGCGGCTCGTGCTGCAAATTTCATCTATGCGAGTTATTACCTACATTATCACTCGTTGAATAATATACTATTAGGATATTAACAACTTTAACATCATTTGAACGACTAAGAAAGTCTAGTTATCCTAAATACTACAGATTTGTAAAGCAACAAACTGAAAATTGGTGAAGTGATAATCTATAATAAATTCACCAACGAAGGTACAGAAAGCATATGATATTGATATTGTTACATCTACCTTTAAAGTTTGTGACAATCCACTGGTGCAGTCACTAAAAGTTACAAATACGCCGAAATCTTATTAACATGACATGACACCAACCTTATCGGATGACAAACGATGACAATGACAATCGTCAAAATTTGCTCATTGCAATCCGATCGCTCGCGACTGTCTTTGTTAAATGAAACATTAGCATTTCAGTAATTTTACTAGATTTTAGAGGAATATTTGTAGTTTAATTCTTCGATTTGTCTCTACTAAACGAAATCCGCTCTACTTCTAAAGCAGTGAATAAACCCTCATACGTGAATTGACACGTGATGTGACGAGTTTCACGACGTAACGGCTACGCGCATCGATAATGTCACGCGAAATGCGATCTATGCTTCATATTTGCTTTGTTTTTAATTTTTTTTACGGAAACCAAATCGAAAGGGTGGAAGTGTCATATATCGTTGAAATCAGAATTTTAACTGCTTTTGAATGGGTCCATTGTAAATTGGAAGTAATTATAATATAAGCAACTTGTTGCGTCAAAATGGCACTAAACGTAATCCGATCTCAACCAAAACCTTTTCAGATCTTCTGGAGCACTAAAGAAACGCACATGCAAAGTTTCATTCAAATCCGTTCAGTAGTTTCGGCGCTATCGTGCTAACACACACTTTTTTTTTTATTAGCTGTTACTCGAGTCCGAGTATAAAAATGTTACAGTCAATAAATTGTGTACAATAAAAAACAAGTAAAAGGTGTAGTCTATTGTAATTCCCATTCATCTAGGGTGCACACGACTATGGCTATAGAGGCCAATTCGGGAGAGCACATGTCGACCGCAGTCAGGACAAACATAGACCTGGTTAGGTCTTGGATTCGGCCTTCTTGCAGCAACATTTCCTTGATAGCTGGCCACAACCCCTCGCCATTCGGTTCTGTCCGCTGCAAGTTGTTCCCATTTCTCGTCTGCAATACCGCAGGATTTTAGATTTTCATGTAGAGCGTCTTTGAACCTCTTTCGTTGACCGCCACGCCTTCTTCTACCACTTAGCAATTCACCATAAAGTGTACATTTAGGAAGACGGTTATCATGCATACGATGAACGTGACCTGCCCATCTTAGGCATGCTCTTGAAATAAGCACCTCAATTGGAAGGCTGCTTGCTCTCCTGAGTACTTCCACGTTTGATATGTGATGGAACCAATGGATTTTCATCATACTTCTGAGGTGTCTTTGCTGAAAACGTTCTAACACACACACACATATACACACACACAAACATTTATCAAAAACACCTAGGACCTCAAAACGTAAAGATTTGATGTTATCTCAATTTTCGTTTTTGAACGAATTTTAGTAACCTCTCACAATTTTATTGTGGTGAGGCTAGTTTACCCTCTTTTATCGTTATTAATTTTATTATCATGTTTACACTTTACTATTAGCCAGGTCATCATCGGTTTTGCAATTTCAACAGAATATCGCCATTAAAACTTTATGTGACTAAAATTATTATAAAGGCAATTGAACATAAACTACAGTAATTAATATTTGCTTTATAGAGATTACAATGGCCCTCAGACGTGTATCACCTTTGATGCTGTCAATGCTGCATATTTAGATGCTCGCAAAAGGATACGTAAGTAGCATAAATTACAGTTTTTATTATGAATATAACAAACTCAACTTTTTTCTGTGGGGGTTTCGTAACAAAATAAATATAGTCTACAAAAAAGGGCGCAAAATATCGAAGAGTTGCAAGAAAGGATAAGGCATGAAATTTCCACTATTCCTCAAAACATCCTTTTAGATTCATTACAAAATTTTGTTCAGCGAATTCATTATTGTCAGGAGGTAAATGATGAAACACTGAAATAGAATTCCAAAGAAATTATTTGTTGTTTATTAAAACTTCTTTTCTGCCCTTTTTTCCTAGCATAACTATTGTTTTCATAAAAGTTAAAATATCCAGGACATACTTTAAAAAATACATTTTTTTGTTTCATGCATTTTTATCAACTCGGACTTTTAATCTATGCGCTCCAAACTACCCCTCAGTTTGGACACTGTTACTGCGAAATAGGTGGAGAAAGCTACAAAGTCTATAGGGCATTTTTTATACAGAATTTAATGACAGATGTTTATTTCCTATACTTTTTTGTCTTCCAACGAACGGTTTACAAGATAAAAGTAAATAACCGGCGTTAAGTCCCTGTTAGGGGTGTTTTGTTGCAAAAAAGGGACTTTCCGTTCCTGAATGGGGTGGGAACTTTTCAGGTATCTATTCTTAACCCTATCTCAAATA